>OV884015.1:6609777-7234250 GCA_930367205.1 Acanthosoma haemorrhoidale | reverse complement strand
TCCATACAATCATGTGCTGAGTCCAATTTCAAGTTTAATAAAACAGTTTCGATGGGTTCCTCCCATATCACTAGTTGCCAACATCGTGTCTGATTGAGTTGAGTCGGATTACATAAATCGCTGAGCCGGCGCTGGAGAATACCTCACCGTCAATACCGCAAGGTCGTGCGCAAGTGAGGTTTTTACATTGCTATATCCACTTGTAAAAAATGGCTACCACATACACAAATTAAACATCACTTATTATATTAGGAACCGATATAGATAATTATTAAAATGTTTTAAATTTTCCAAAAAAAATATATTTATAATAGTTTTGTTATTCAAGATTATAAAACCCATATTTCTACAAGACCTTCACTCGTCACCAGCAAAATATTATAAAAGTTTAATTGTTATTGAAATAAATTATCATTTCATTAATTAAGTTGTATTATAAAACAGCGACATTTTATTCCATTCCCGTATAATCAATAATACAAATTTTTTTCCTTCCTCCATAGCCCCTGTGATTTACAGATAATTATATACAATTATAGACCCTTACACGAATCTATTTACAAATTATTTTTGTATTTCCTGCAACTAGGCTTATATATAGTACTTTTGAAAAATGTACCAAAATCCTGTTATGTTTTTATTCAATTCTCTGTCAATGCAAGGTGGGGATGTAGATATAATAAAAAAAATGAAAAAGCATCTGAAATACTCACTGGTATGATGGCTATTGAATAAACATAAAAGACTCTAGTTGATTAATGATATTTTGAAGAAGAGCTGTTACTGACGAGGGAAGGCTTCGTTCGGAGCCCACTCAATATATCTTCACCTTTCCTCCTCGGGGTTCGGGGGGGGGGCTTCGGTTATTGGCTACTTATGCTAATTGGAAAATCAATAACTGAAAACTTTTCCCCTGTGAAAACTTATAGGAGTTCCTAAAGAAAAATACTTAGCAGTTGGAAAAATATTTCTGTGTCAGCCTAGATTTGACGATTATTGCCCTATTAAAATATTTGCGTACATGTTAGTACATTGGACACGTCGTAGGACTTTTGTCCCTGGTATAAAAACAAGTAATAGAAGATTTTTGTTTGCCTACAATGATTTCATTTTAAGATAGCTAAAATTACAATACGTTACATAAAGTTGAGTTAAAATGAATTGTAAGTATGACTGAAATACAATTTAAATATAGAAATAAATATGTGTTTACTCAATAAAATTCTGATCGAAAGTAAATGAGAATAAAATTATTGTTTTAATATGTCTAGATATATACTTGATTTAAGGTAGAAAAAACTATTATAACGATAATAATCACAAATCTAAATAATTTTAATAAACACTTTTTTTTTTGTCCTATTAAATTTTTGTTTCTATTTTCTATATATTTTGTTTTTGTTTCTATACCCTTTCATTTCATCACAGAAGCGCAGCATTCGACCATTCCGTTCTTTCTCTCTCTCCTAGTTGATACGACAATAAGTATAAAAACATAACAGCAGCTGACGTTAAAACGTTAAGTCCTTTAAAAGCCTGGGGTAAAAATCTACTCCTTACCAAAATATTCTGTTGGGTTATTGTTAGTTTTATAATATACTACTCAATTATGAATGGATATTAAGCCTCACCACACCATTTTATGTCTATAGCTATAAGTAAAGGGTGTCCCAGCATTAACGCAAGATATTTGTATTTGCCGCCATTTCTGCAGTGAAGTGCTGGCAACCCTAAAAAAAAACAATTTGACAGCTGACAGTTTAGGGTTAGTAAAAATGGAGCGTTACACGATAGAACAACGTGTCTTTATTGTTGAACATTATCTCAAAAATAATGAAAGTTTGGCGGCCGCAGTTCGAAAATTTCATACAATATATGGTCGGAATAGTGTTTTCACTTTTTGACTTGTGAAGAGATTAATTGATAAATTTAGGGAGACTGGATCATTTGGAGACACTAAACACACTGGTCGTCCAAAAACAAGACGTTCAAATGTCAATATCGAAGAAGTGCGTGAGAGTGTTGTTGAAAATCCAGGAACATCAATTCGGCGTCGTAGACACAGTTCTTTGTTCCGAAATTGGATGATATTGATGTTGCCAATATGTGGTTTCAACAAGATGGTACCACATGCCACACAGCCCATGAAACAATTCAAATACTGCACGAGACATTTCAAGGTCGTGTACTCTCTCGTTTCTTAGATCAATCGGAGATTGATTCGAGAGAATCGATCAGAATTGCCCCCCTAGATCGTGTGATTTAACACCTTTAGATTTCTTTTTATGTGGTTATTTGAAGTCAAAGGTGTATGTCAACAAGCCCACATCCACCTGTGCATTAAAAGAGGAAATTGAAGGCTGCATCATCGAAATTCAACCACATTTATGCCAAATGGTCATGGAAAATTTCGACAAAAGAGTGCGTATGTGCCAGCAAATTCGTGGAGGCCATTTGCCCGATGTGTTATTCCATAAATAATCCTATCCTATTTACTTTATAATTCAATAGGAAAATAACAACGCAAATACTAAAAACTGTGTTTTCTATTTAAATCACATCTTCCGTTAATTCTAACCCTTTATTATTATGAATTTATTGTTTAAAAAAAGTATTAAAGGTCGTTTATTATTATATATCCTTACAAACTCATTCTCTCAATAATAAAAAAAAAAAATTTATTGTTTTTAGAAATTGTTTTAAAGGACTGAAGTTGATCAATGATGTTTTGAAGAAGAGCAGACACTAAAAATCTACTCTTACCAGACAATTTTTTCTGAAAGTTACAATATTTTACTTTGATAAAATCTTCGATTGATTCCATTTGTAGGGCAGTGTGGAGGTTATTATGTTTTATCTAGCTTCTGATAAACCACGGTGGTGATTATTTTGGAACACTTGTCATTATTTCCTGTCAGTAGTGGAATTCTCTCATTGTTTATCATATAACTTTACCCCTATCTCCCCCCCCCTTTTTTTTTTTTTTTTTTTTTACAAATTCTTGAAAGTTATTTTTTAGTTTGAGGTTCAGTATTTCTTTCTGGATTATTCGTTTCTATCGAAAGTGTCCAAAAATAAAGATATGATTTATGTTTTATTCTATCCCGGAGTTCTGCAATGTTAAAACTTTATTGCCCCCACAGCTGTGTGTAGTCTATAAGCGACTGCTTATTTAACATGAGCGTTGGAATGTTATTATTAGTTGTCGCTATGTACGACGCCCTGCGGGCAGCCGTTGGCCCAAGTTTGGACTGTGCTAATTGTACGCACTCTAAAGGCTGTTAATTAGAGAAGTGAGGGAAGTGTGTAAATAGCTCGTGCTAATTAGGGCACAGCTGGGCTTCTCTTAGTGTCTGCCTTCAATCTGTTAGTGTCCTACCACTGTCAAAGCCACCCTTACTGTATGCATAAAAATATATATATATATGTATCTACAGTATGTATGTAAATACACAGATGGTCGGTTGTACGTACATTATAGATGAAACGGAAGTATGGAATAGATCAACTACAAAAAAAATCAATAATTTTTTTTCATAAATGAGAGAAGGAGTTTTTAAGGATATATTAAAATTAATAATAAATGACATTTAATACTTTTTTTAAACAATAAATTAATCTTAATATATATATATATATGTAGCTATAGACATAAAATGGTGTGGTGAAGCTTAATATCCACACACTATTCCAGTAGTATATTATAAAACTAACAAATAATCCAACAAAATAATGTTTAATTTAAAAATAATTAATAATATCATAAACCTTAGCTTGAAATGATGTATTATTGTAATAAAATATACGGAACTATTTCAGCGATAATGGAAGAGTAGAATAATGACTTTAAAAAATAATATCATACATCGACTGCTCGCAAGACTTTAACCCCTTTTTTCAATAAATTTCTTTTTACATACTTAAAATTTGAAATATGTATAGTTCATATTCTTTAAATTTAGTGCAATTTCCTATTTTTTTCATTACTAGTTTTATACATACCGGGGAAAAAATAAATTCAATCAAGAGTATAATTAAGGAACAATTGATCCACACATGACAATATTAATTCTTGTGTAGTAAGGGCAATTACTTGTGATAGTTAAAAATTTATTTTAAAAAATTTTCCAAACTTATTATTGGACAACGTTTCGACATACTATTCTTGCCTGCACCACGCCCTGTCTAACCAGAAAAGAAGTTTGTCTAATATTAGCATAAGCAAACAATAGGCGCACAAGTATTAAATGACAAAAACCATGAAATGATATAAATATTCAACAATTGAAAGGTTTTAATTTAAAGAATGTAAACAATTGATAGAACAGGTATATGTAAGAATATAAATATAGCAAGCTGGTATATAGAAAAAATAACTGTATATAATGTATTGACAGAGTTTACATTTTTGGCAATTTCAATATAGTAACCCTTTTTCCCCCTTCATTCAAAATAAATCACATTTTCTTATTACAACTTAAAGCCTTAGGCTTTTGAGTTTGCTCCTAAGCCGACCTTGCATTCCGGGTCGTAAAAATACAAATATTATATTTCTAAAGTGATAAAAAACAAAAAACAGCAGCCTGCCAACATTTGACGAATAGAAAAAGTTTAAAAATTAATCTTGTAAATTGATCTGACACATTGATTAGATTTTACTCATTAAAGATTATAAAGTTAATCACGTTGAACGAAAGTTAAAAATTTACGTTTATGTTAATGTTATTATAGCTCTAAGCTCACCTGGTGCTAGTGCCACGTGGGATGCTTGAATAATTTAAAGCTTCCTTCATCTGTGATATACATCTTCAACGAGCCTACTGGGTAGTGACTGCCCAAAACACCTGTTTCATAATGTGTTCCTTTTTTCATTGTTATTAATAATAAGATAATTTCTGTTAAACCTAATATAAGAATGGTTAGCCTCATTATAATAATCTTTCCATGCTTTCTAATACAGTAAGCTCTGATAACATTACATAATATAAAACAAATATAGGTTCGTATCTAGTTGAGGCGATCGCCTGTGTCATCACTCCAAGGATGATTGACATACATTGACATAGAGTTTTCAAACTTTTTACAAACAAGATAAATATAAAGGATTATAAATATTCTATTCTAAATAAATGATGTAGTTCTAGAAGGTTGTGAAATCCTCTGAAGAATTTCCATTAACAAAACAGATACAATAGCAGATGAGCGCATTTTGACCTCACAATTTACGGTTAGTGCTTTTTGACAACCATCAGTTCTCCGTTTATTATTATTGCAAACAGAATTTAATTTCCAATTGTAATACTTCATTTTTCCTGACGTTTATGAAAACTCTTTAGGAATTAGTTCTCTCCGATTCAGAATCAGTTTCGTTTTTCTCGTATCTTTTAAAAGCGAGAATACATCCCTAATGGTTGGCAAGAAAGTGATTTCGGTTCTCACGAGTAGATACGGTTATGTTTGTTTCGTTATTCTTTTGTCAATGTTAGATTTTTTTTGTTTGAGATTTGCTAGTTGATACTTTTAGGTTGCTATAGAAAGAAATTCAGTGTAATTTTGTTTACAACTGTCAGTTTACGGTCAGTTTTAACATGGAGTGCAAAAATAAGCTTTTTCGACACATTTTAATTTTTTATTTTCATAAAGGCAAGAAAGCGGCTGAGGCTCACAAAGATATATGTGAAGTTTATAGTGTTGATTGTTTATTTATTAACAGAACGCACCTGTCAGTATTAGTTTAACAAATTTCGTTCTGGAGATTTTTCACTGAAAGATGACCAACGTTCTCGTCGACCTTCTCAAGTTGATGATGACAAAATGAAAGCCATAATTGAATCGAATCGTCATATAACTGTGCGAGAGATTGGAAAACAATTAAATGTATGACACACGACAATTGAAAATCATATAAGACGTCTTGGACTTGTTAAGAAGCTCGATATTTGGGTTCCACCACGACAATGCGAGGCCTCACACATATTTAGCAACACGTACGAAACTATTGGAGCTTGGTTAGGAAGTGATATCGCATCCCCCATACAGCCCCGACCTTGCACCATCGAATTATCATTTATTTCCAAGTTTACAAAACTTCTTAAATGGTCAAAATTTCAGCAATAACGATGACCTCAAATCGCACTTGGTTGAGTTTTTTGCTGATAAGGACTAGAAGTTCTATGATCACGGGATCATGAAGTTACCAGAAAAATGGCAAAAGGTCAGCGAACAGAACGGAAGATATTTGACTGATTAAAGTTCATTTTTTGTATAGAAAAAATTGAGTTTTATTTCTAACTGAAAAACGGAAATCACTTTCTTATAATGGGGTAATGCTTCTCTTGTAATATACATTGTAATGTTTCAAAGTTGTGGCATAGATAATTATTAGCTCAAATGAAAAAGGTTTGTTCGCCGCATTCTATGGTGTGTTCTGGAATTCCATTATGAACAGATTCCAGTATAAAGCCTTAGAACTTTCTTTGCCTATAATCTTTTACTCTATTTTTGATTGAAAAAGTTCAATAGGAATATGATTTGTAATATCCTTCGCTTCAATCTATTTTCTGAATAAGTCTTTTAGCTTCGTTTTGCAAATGTCCATTTGTAAAAAAAAAACAACAAATAAGGTATTTGTATCTGTGAGTCTGAGAATGACATCAGACATTTTTCCAGAGTTGCCAGGGCTTACACTTGTGTATTTCCTTACAAATGTACGACGGAAATATAAGCTACATACAATAGTCGGACGAGAATATGTTTCACAATGTCTAGACAAATAAATAGTATGCTTATCCTTTAAAAATTCCCAGGGAGGAGATAGCAGGTGCCTACTAGATAAAACTTGTTTTACGATATGCGTGGGGGGGGGTGTAACCAGCCTTCTCCAAGGGGGGATTTTATAGGGGGGTATGTTGTTGTTATTTATATTTCATAAACTATTGGTTCTCTAGGTTTCTTCCATCTACCTACCCAGCTAGGCTTATTGTTAATTTCCAGTGTTGTTTCTGTTGATAATCTACTGATATTGACGTTATTTACAATAGTCTCCAAAGTAAACCGTGGAAGAACAAATGTTGCAAAATTAAAACTAAATAACACGTAGAAAGCGGGAAATAACTGTCTAAATTGAAGAAAAAACCCAGAAGGCAGGATTATAGTCGAAGAATTATCAGTGAACGTATACCCAGGAACTGCAGTTTGTAATAATAATGAATAATTATTCGATGAATGGTGGATGAACATGAATAGTCATGTATGGTGCATCTGCCGATAATATTTTAGTGTCAGCAGCATAACAAGTGCATGGTGATCAAATCAGTGATGGTAATAATAGTTTGAAGACCATCTGTGATTCACCAGGCTCTATACAACATTAATGACCAAAGGCTGAAGATATGTATGTAGTTTTCTCTATTTAAGATAATTTCAATTTAGTATAAAAAGAAACAACATGAGACATATAAACCTTAAATTCGTACGCATTTTTTCGAATCTACATATTTCATCTTCAAAACTTTTTTCAATGTAAAGGAAAAGATATTGTTGCGGCTTATTACCAATTTTGTCCGGCATAATTATTTGTTCGGTTTCCCTTTTTTTATCCAACCTTTTATTTTAAAATTACCTAACAACAATAAAAAGAAAGGCACAACTAGTTTTTTTTTGTAAAATAAATAATTAACTTTCTCTAGCGTTATTTTTATGAAAAGTGATTAAATTTATTTCTGTATTTATTTTGTAAATCAAATTATAAATAAGTGTGCATATTTAATTGTTTTACTTTCATTTATATTTATAGTTTATTCAATCGATGTTCCTAGAATAATTGTTTTTATATATTGATTATTGAAAGTTTGTTGTTTATGATTTATTGCAATGTTTGAAACTCAATTTTACATTCCAAAAAAGTTTATTTTTATTTATATTTTATTAATAACATTATTTGTGAAGACCTTCTTTTATTTAGTCAGTAGTTATGCAATTACTACATTCCTGTAAAAGAACGTTCAATTGAATATTCACGCTAATAATTACGTCAATAGCGAAGTATTGGCAGACAGTGTAGACAACATGGGACTCTTAATCCATAACTTGACTCACCGCTCCCACTCTTTATATAAGATAAAGGTCAGTCTAGCTGCGACATTGGCCTGGCCCACTGCTAACAGCTGCTATTTGTATGAGGTTCATACAAATTTCATCACTGAAGATTCTTCATGTGCTTTAAAGAAAAAACAAAATCATCACGGACTGGAGGGATTACGGACTCCGCCTGCCAGCCGCTGAAGATCTTCGTTTACCACGGTAAAGCGCTTTACCCTATAACATTTCACCGAATCTTAATGTCCTCATTTTTTATATTGTTTTTTTATTTTTAATTAGTTTGTTATGTTTTGTATTTCATGAGTCATGATATAATTGGAAATTATAGGAATTAATTTTTAGTTCAAACGTTGATCCAGGTTGTTCATTTATCACCCCCCTGCTCCTTACTCTTATCCTTTTTTTATTTTTATTATTTCCATTTTTTAGCCCATTGGGCTTTTCTTTTCTTTTTTTATTATTTTAATTTTTCCTCATTATTGGTGAGGTGGTCCTCCGAACTAGCGCCAACGGGTGCGAGAACTGGACACCTTCAGGTAAGACTCCCCCTCCCCCGACATATGTAAAACTAAGACAATTATATAAAATAATCACCGTTGCAATATTTCTTAATCTCCTGCCTGTGACATCCATCTGGTAGATGAGATGCCTTCGGAGGTAAGGAGATGAGTATCAAGGAGGATTATAAACTTCTAATGTGTCAAACCCACACCTCAAAGCTATGGGAGATGAAAGTGCTAACAAAGGAATCTTGGAAGGCATGTGGACACTACCCTCTCCCTTTCAAGCTGTTTATTCTAGCTGGTGGTGTAAGAAATTCATCTATTTCATAAATCTAAAAGGTTGTCTTATTATCGAGCGACTTGCTTTGATAAGAATATATAAATATTTTGCGAGTTGATTGTAACCAGGCAGCTAAAACTGAAAACTCGTGCTGTCTTTATTAACTTTTCAACTTTCCCTTCTGCTTGTACTTTGTCTTCACTCCACCAACTTTCTCATAATACTGTTAGCCCTAACCTAATAGAGAGAGAGCTGCTCAGTGGCCCACTCATCAAAAATACATTACTAGTTAATTTGTTGTTTTTTTAGATCAGCATATATACATATTTAAATAACATATACATATAATTAAACATATACATTATAATATAACATATACACATATATTATAATTAATTTAGCTGCTGGTCATCTGGTGGAATATAAATATTATTATATTTTCTAAATATTTGACGATCAATTTCGAGTTATGTCTTCTCCTGATACACACTTATTCAGATTAACTATAAATTCCAACATTTGTGACCTCGAGGCTGAGGCTTTGAAGAGAAATCCGAGCCCTACCTTCATACAAACAAGGTCCCAATACTGGGATTGATACAAAATATCAACAATAACTAAAAAAAGTGACGAAAAACGATGCACCTGAATCCATTAAAAAAATAAAACATTTGGGCAATATTTCTGTCAAGTTGGGGAATATACCGGTGACATCGCCGTGGCCTGGCGAGTGTAATAAATCTTTTGTTGGCAGAACTGATAGAAAAATATTCATTTGATGCAAAGAACATCCAAAAAACAAAAAAAATAAACAAGACATTATAGCCATAATGTTTTTTATGTGGCTTCGAAATCTATATCGTAATAAGCTGGCGAGTGCCCATAAGATCAATATTTAAATTTTTTTTTTAGTAGTATAATTCCTTTATTGTGCAATAATTACAATCTGCCTTTTATAAGGCAATAAGTAATTAAGATATAATTAAAATTCGTACAATATTTACAGTTCATCATTCACTCGCTCATTCATACAATATTTACAGTTCATCATTCACTCGCTCATTCATTCAGGTCGTTTATTAATTAATTGCTTAACATGGCAGAGTGTGTAAACTTTAAATATTACCGTAGAAACCGTTAATAAGATCGAAGAGATTACTGTTTGCCAGGTTTAAATGGTTAAGTGGACGATTTTCGAAAATGGCAAACCACCGTTGCCAGGGCACGGAACACGCGAGACCCTGTTTTCACTGCCCGAATTTGTAATTCAATTCGACCTGGGTGAAGGGGGGGGGGTGGGAGCTGGTTTGTGTTTAGCGGCCTACCGCAAACTAGTAATCAGTATTTCTGCTTGTTCTCATCGGATGTCCGACCGACTCTTCTGATGTACAGTTCGTCCAGAGCATCATTAGACTTTTGAGCTATTATTTACCTACACATAGCCGGATCTCTCATTCATTAAAATATCTATTGCACTTTATTAACTAGTTAAGATTCCACTGGTCGGAGCATTCTATGAATGTAATAGGGAGAAAGAGAACACAAAAAACATTGATAACTATGCATCAATGTTATTTTTAAATTATAATTTTATAAGCCAATATTAATTTTTAATTTCGAATAAATTCTGAGAAGAATGATACCGTTGTATTGCCTTGATATCATAGAGCTTGAAGCTGGTGGTCTAGCGGTTGTATGCTGAGCCGCAACATAGAAAAGTGAGAGGAACATTGTTGGCAAAGGTGATAGACCAGGTAAGCTAAATTCTTTCTCTGTCTTCACGGCGTGACAATTAATATTATACAGTCCAAGCTCGTAAGGTCCAAATACCCTGGTCTTTGGTTTTTTCGGGGCGTACACCTATATATTATCAATACTATTGACTTTTACCATTCTTTGATTTTATAATCATAAGGATTTAAAGGAAATTAAAAAAAAAATCATAAACAATAATATCTATAATATATATGATAGATTATTTTATATCGTTTCAATTAATATGACCTCAGGCCCTATATTGTTCTGGTGCATGATTTTATATATTTAAAATATTTCATATTAACAGAATAGAGGACTTTTAAATAATTTATAAATATATGTAAAATAAATAAGATTGAGCCAAAACAAGAAATGATCTACAATTGCATATGTGCAATCTTCGTTGCCGGGAGATGGGGGGGGGGTCTTGTTCTGTCATTTTTCCTGCACTAGCAGTATAGGTAATAGGTTACAGATTATAGGTTATAGGTTATAGGTTGTAAACCACCTATCATATAAATGTGTTTTTTCTTTTCGCTACCTAATTTTATACCTAAGTCTTATATTTACTCATAGTCCAGTTTTTACATCTAAGCATATATTAATTTAGAAATAATTTCCCCACAGAAATATCTTTAAAATATATATATATATATAGTGCGAATGTGAAATAAAAAAAATGAAACCTATAAATTTAAAACCCCCAAAAATATGACAATCTAACAGTATTGAATTAATTGTTTTGGTTTGGTTGAAATACGACTGCGGTCTATACGAAAATACGAGGCTATTAAAGAACTTATATATCTCTTTATTGTAAAGAATACATTAAGACACAATGACTCTATTGTGAAAACAATTTGAATATACACCCTAAAATATAAAGTTTTGTCAGATACAAAATCGGTCTTCCATAAAATATCGTTTCAGCTGATTTAAAAAGTTTTTTTCATGATTTTTATTAACTTAAAAGGAGATTTTTAGTAACAGAGACTGTTTAATAAATAAAATATTTTAAAAAAGATATCCAATAACACCGAGTTTCACGTATATCTCTCCATGCTAATAAACCTAGATATACATAATAAAGAAAATATTTTGATAAAATAGTTATTTTTCTAGAGCAAATTTATTGTTTAACTAGCTGATTGGGAAGGATGGCTAATCAATAATCAGAAGGGTTTTAATCTGGGTTGTACCACCACTATTTTTCATTTAAATTTCGTTCAACAGGAAAATATAATTTTATAAAATTTCATCAGCTCACTGTTTTTGAATACAAAAATTACCATTCAAAGATAACGATAATTGTTTTTTTGTTTACCCTTCATTCAATAGACACAGCAGTTAATGCAGTTTCCACAATATGGCATCTTTAATAAATGCACATCGTGCTAATTATATTTAATGTTTTATATAATGTGTAAAAGAAAGCAGAAAATAAAGAATTTGTCTATGGTAGGGCTCACCTTAACAATGAGTTGGGCTAATATTAACCTAAATCTAACTAGTTGTCCCCGACAGCCTGTTGGCTTGGAATGGTGGTGGGGTCGTGGTGTTAAACACTGGGTTTGTGAGGTGCTGATACGAGTCAAAAAACTTGATGTGTCTCCGGTGGATGAACTCACTCACCGACGACACACCAAGCAACGGCTGCAGGTCAGCGTTCTTGAACCTCTTGAGAAGTATGTATGACCGCTTTTCTCATGACCCCTTTATGAAATTTTTGAAAACTTTTAGCTGTGCATTCAAGTGAGTATATAGCGGGGCACCGTTCGACAGAGACTGCGCACTGTTCTCTTTCAGGAGGAGGAAAAAAAGTTGACTAAGTCCTACATTTCAGAAAATGGACATTCAACACAAAAGCGAAGCAAGTTAACACAAAATTTTACCAGAATCAACTTAAAGCACACCTAGCGGACCCCAAAATTCCAGAGTGCAGAAGTACTTAAAGCACACCTAGAGGACCCCAAAATTCCAGAGTGCAGAAGTACTTAAAGCACACCTAGATGACCCCAAAATTCCAGAGTGCAGAAGTACTTAAAGCACACCTAGAGGACCCCAAAATTCCAGAGTGCAGAAGTACTTAAAGCACACCTAGAGGACCCCAAAATTCCAGAGTGCAGAAGTACTTAAAGCACACCTAGAGGACCCCAAAATTCTAGAGTGCAGAAGTACTTAAAGCACACCTAGATGACTCCAAAATTCCAGAGTGCAGAAGTACTTAAAGCACACCTAGAGGACCCCAAAACTCCAGAGTGCAGAAGTACTTAAAGCACACCTAGAGGACCCCAAAATTCCAGAGTGCAGAAGTACTTAAAGCACACCTAGAGGACCCCAAAATTCCAGAGTGCAGAAGTACTTAACGCACACCTAGAGGACCCCAAAATTCCAGAGTGCAGAAGTACTTAAAAACGTCTTACTCACATCAATTTACCAGATAAATAGTGTTGGACAATTGTTTCATGCGCTGAACGACCTGAAAAGCCAGTGTTGAATACCACTGGTATCTTCCACGAACCCCAGCTTCCCATCGATGGCAGCATGCGGTCATGGAGGAAACCTAAATAAATATTTGGTTCATAAAAAAATATTTGGTTTCGAATAAAATGAATAGTGTAGACAAAAACGCATGTCTAAGTTTAATTACTAACAACAGTTTTAGAGGGATTGAGGTTTCCCATTAGATCTGTCGGGCTAAAGTAGTTAGAGGGGAAAAAAAAGCGGTAACACTTTGCTAAACCAAGAGGCTCGGATCTTGGCAGATGAAAATCTAAACTAATTTCACAGTTGAAAACTAGTCCAATTATCCCGCAGTTGTTTCCAATCGGTGAGAGGCGAGCGGGCAATTGAGCTCACAATCCAATCCGAGACCCGAGCTCTAATTCAACCCCCTTTTTTTTTCTTTTTTTTTTATCAGGCCTTTCAACCAGTCTGTTTTCTAGTCAGTTACAAGTGAGCTGATACGTGGATGCACACAGATATGTATTCTGATGTGAGCTACGGTCTAGCGGAAGTGAACAAAGTTACGGTCAATTCGTGGAGTGGCCGCTTCAAGACAATCGTATCTTATTGCTTCCGCACTAGTTACAATATTGAATAGACAACGAGGGGTGGTCGAGCTGAAGAAGCCTCGTTTAAAAGTTCGATTCTTCAGTGCGCATTACATCTATATTGCACTTCCGACGAGATGTCCCACAAAATAAAGTGCTGCAGAACATAAAGTTATTAAAAACCGAAAGAAAACCAAGTACGAACGGTCATAATATAATATATATATATTTCACGTATTTGTTATATATATATAGTATATAGTATTATATATTTTCATGATATCATAGACCCTCCAGTATAAAGTGGGTACCGCTCCTTCTTCTGTGGTGTTTTTGCCTAGATGATATTGACAACAACTTTATTATGATAAAATTACAATCTGCCTCATTGGGCAATAAGTAAATAAGATATATAAAATAAGAATGAAAGATAAATGTTCTCAATCATACCATATTTACAATTCATCATTCACTCGCTCATTCGTACAATATTTACAAACAGCCCAGAGACCTCCTAAATCCACAAGGTTGTCACCTCCCTCGCATGCGAAAGAGGAAGCGGAGTCTTGGGAAGTCCCCCACGTTCCTCCGTCAGCCACGTCACCGGAGTGACGTTCATACGAGCCAGTGGAGGCTGACTAGAGCGCAAGAGCCACAGACGCTCAGGACAGGGATTGGAGAAACTGGTCATTGTCAGGACTCCCACTGTCACGCATTTACAGCAGGTCAGGAGGCCACTGCCTCAGTCTCAGAGGAGGATTATAGGGATGAGTGGTGCAGTGCAATGACTGTGCTACGGGATTAGGGTGGTTGGATAGGTTACTATGGAATTTCACGAACTTGGAAGCGATGAGTTAAAGATCGCTATGAAGGATTTTGTTGCTGAAGTAATAAGGGCATTTATTATTGTTCTCAGGACTTTTGATTGAAAGGTTTGGATACGCTTGATGTTCGACTTTTTTTCTGTCCCCCATAGCTCTATTCCATATGTCTGCCTAGAAGTAAAAATTGTCCTCCCTCGTCTCCATTAGACAGAATGGGTTTGACCAGAAGCGGCATTTGTAATTTAATGAATTGCTGAATTTGTGAACTAATTGGCCTCAGATAGCTGTAATATACGTTTTCAGTCACGATAAAATGTTTTTTATGAAAACTTTGAATATTAAACTAAGTTAGGGGCTACGACTTGAGTAAGCTTAAGAGTTCGTTTTGTTTGTGCCCGAATCTGTAGCTTAGAGCTGCCAAAAACCATTTGTAGATGCGGAGAGACCATGTGCTCATTTACATATTAAGTATCCAGAGCCGGCACCCAAATATTACTCTTTCCAGCATCAGTTTCATATTTAACTGACTAACCGATGTTTACCCAGATGAAAACTAAATATTCCTATTTCATTAACCTATCAAATCGTTTCTACTCATACGAACTCGCTGAGAATTTTTAACACCACCAGTGAACTAGTTATCTAGTATTTTCTTTTCCGAAAACATTCAAAAACAGAGCAGCTACTTGATACAGAAGTTGTGACGTTAACGCCCTCTGTAGCTGATCGGACAATGAATGTTTGACTGAAGCCCCCCCCTTTCACCAATTCAAAAGTGCACACTTGACCCTTCTGTTTGTTCAGGAATATCTGTTTGCCGGAACGGGATAATATGCTAACAAACAAGGAATTGTGCGGGGCTGGCTCATCTCTCTGACAAATATTATATCTGGCGTTGCGGAAGATAATATCTAGACGGCAAAGTATAACATCCGGTTCAATCTGCTTCAGCTACAATGGAGATCACTTCCGGTTTCCAATAGCCATTGCCAATAATGTTGTAGAGCCCTCTTTATTTCTTTGACCTCGTAAATATTTTATTTGATGATATTTTGTATTTTTAGTGGCCATTTTAATATTAATATATAAACCAATCGAAGCTTTACTAAATAACCATCGTTTCGGGCAATAGCTTTGTACCCTGGGTTCACCAGATCAAAATATTTTAAGTTTAAAAACTCCATTTTTTATTATTCACTCAGCGATTTGTTTTTGTTTTACGTATAATATGAAAAAAAAATATGCCAAAATGTATTAAATGGGCAAAGTTTGGTGCCGATCTGGATTTGTGGCATTTTTTGTGGTTTTAAAACAAATTTTATGTTTGATTTTTTTCTAAAATGTCTATTTAGAGGGATTTTTTTGTTGTTGAAAAATGATACAAACATGTAAGATCTTAAAAATTTAGTTTTGATTACTTTACTTAAAGCGTCTCCTGTTGTCTGTAACTTTTTAATAAACTATGCATATTTAATTCAATGCGCCATTTATTTATCATATTTTATGTAAAAGCACAAATCCTACGATGTATAATAGCATCATTTGATCCAAATAAACACTGCTCCTAATGCACGTGTCAAATATTTTCGACCTAGTGTTACCATAGTACCATAAGAAATAATATTGACTTGGATTATTTTCTCATTACTTAATAAACATATAAGTTATCAACAGTTCTGTGTATATATATATATATATATGTTTTAAATGATGTAAAATGCAGATTCATGTACAAATAAAAAATAACGTAGTGTAAACCTCAATTAAGAAAAACAAATTATGTAAAAAAAAACATTGCAGTAAATATATAAAACAATTTGTATCATATAAAGAGATTTATAGGATAGGATCGAAACAGGGGGGGGGGGGAGTTGCGTCAATCGCCAGAGCTGTCATCCTGTCCTGAGAACAGGAATTGCCAGTTAGGGATTCTGGATTGTTCAACATCTTTATTTTTTTTTTCGGTTAATAATTTACTTACTTACAACCGCATACACTCTCAAGTAGGAATGAAAAAGGATCATACCAGAAGCTACCCATCTTTTTTTTCTACGGGAGTGAAATAAATTTACTTTTCATCTAAGAATCATGGAATCAGTGACCTTAACTAGTACACCTCATGAAATAGTGAAGTGAAACGCGAATACAGTCCCTTGAAGTAATTTAAAACTAAGTTTCAGGTTTTAATCTCCGAACCTGACAAACCCAATGTTTAACGCCACCCTACCCGCATCGATGGCAACAGATTGTCGGAGAAAGTTAGGTTGCGTTTTCGTTTAAGTTTTTATTGTTCGATGTAAGGTAGTTTGAAGTTTATAATAAATAAGGAGAGCCCCTTCACTTTTAATAAATTCATGTTCTCTACCCAGGGACCTCTCCAGTGTTTTACAGTAGGAGGGAGGGGGTCGAAAGGGCATAGCCAGCAAGAGTGTGGTAATTATCAATAATGTATAGCAGAATATTGACAATATTACCAATACATCATTTAATATCCTTTAAAGATTCTATGCTAGACTATATATATTATTTTTTACACCAATACTTCATTCTCGTGAGTCTCCAACACTTCCAGAATGGTATCATGAGAAAAGTGGCCCAAGACATACCTCTCTAGAGAGGTTAAAGAACGCCGACCTGCACCCGTTGCTTGGTGTGGCGTCGGTGTGTGAGATCATCCGCCGGAGACACATCAAGTTTTTGACTCGTTGAAGCACCTCACAAACCCAGTGTTTAATTCTATGAACCCCCCACCCCTCCCGCGTCAATGGCAACAGACTGTTGGGGGAAAATTAGGTTAAGAATTAGTATGTAAGTTAGTTTTAAGTCTATGATAAATAAGTTGAGCCCCATAATTTTTAATAAATACAATCCATTAATGTATAATTTACATCATTATACTTTTGTATGATGCAGATAACTATTTTGTATACTAGGATTTGTATAAAATGTAGCCAAGCTACAGGAAATATAATGAAGCAACTGTATATAGATTCGTTTGTAGAATCTATATTTTGTAACATATATTAATTTTGTAACAAGGAGCATACACGCCAAAACACCCAGCACCAGGGTATTTAGACTGTAGAAATGTAATGTATAATATAGATTGCCACACGGGGGGACAAAGAAAGAAATTTGGTTACCTGGGTCTATCACCTCTGCCAACAGTGTTCCTCTTAGTTTTCGTTGTTTCGGCTCAGCACACGACCGCTTGACACCACCTTTAAGTTCTATAATCACGTTATTACAACGGGAAAACAACACCTCGGAAGCAAGGTAACAGATAAATTTGCAACAAAAGGATATAGAAGAAAAAGAAAAAAATTAATCTCCGATTCTTTTTTTCGCTGGACTTGAATTAGTTTACTCTTTAGTGTAATCATAATCTGGAAATAAAATCTACTTTTCCTTTAGTGCCACATGTGATGCAAAATACTCCCACCATTTTATCTGCCCTGCCTGCCATCAGATCACGAAAGACACACATGGGGTGATCTATTTACCGCACTGATGGCTGTGAACCGCGAGCGTTGGCACGCAGTAGACAATAGTGTGGCTGTTTGCTATTGTCAGCTGATAGCGCCTGGTCCATTCACTCGCAGCTCTCTCTGTAAACACTGCCTTCTCTCCAAACTGTATTCTTCGCTAGTGTCTCCAGCATTACCATGGAAACCGAAAAGAGATTTGTTATGTAGTTGATAGCACAATTATTAATTTATTTTCTATCTCTCTTCTTGGCTCTGAAAAGAAGCGGTATATTTTCTACTGCTGCTTGAGTCATTTTTGTTAATACTGACGTATTAAAATAAAATATTTTATGGCTATCAAAAACGGACTAATCGACCTAATAGTTATTAGAAACATCTCAAGGGCTGACAGAAACTTTCATGACGAAAATCCATGTGGTGATGTAATCTCGTGTTACTGTCAAACTTACAAATCTAATCTTTATTCGATACAATTATAATCTGCCTTATTAGGCAATCAGTTATTGTGTTCAGTTTTCTCATTCATGCCATATATACAATTTTCATTCTCACGCTCATTCATACAGTACTTACAAACAGCCTAGAGACCTGTCAAATCCACATGGTTGTCACCCCCCTCGTATTCAAAAGAGGAAGCAGAGTCTTGAGAAGCCGTGTCACAAGAAACGAGCAAGTGGAGGCTGACCAAGAGTGCAAGAGCCACAGACGCTCTGAACATGATTAGGGAAAGTGGCACTGTCTTGAGGCTTGAAACGTAAGCGGCTGTGTCAGTGAGATTCGGCATAGTATTACGTAAACTTTAGATATTGTACAATATAGTTGTATATTGTCCTTCAGTCCACGATGCCTTTCTTACCTGTAGAAAGTGTCTTTGTGGAATTAATTTAGTTTCAATTGTAAAAGTTAATCTAAAGCATTAAATGATATCGTAATTAAATATTAAATATTGGTAACAAAGGGAGCACGTGCGTCGGTCATTACTAAGAATGAAAAAAAAATGAATAGATGACATTCTACAAAAAAAATTAAAAACAACTAAGATACGAAATTCATTTCTTTTAAATAATGAAGTCGGCTAATGGAGAAAAGAATAGACGCCAAATTTAAAAAAAAAAATATCGTCAAAGAACAAAGTAGGCAAACATCTGGTAAATTAGGGCGGGAAATAGTCTCATAAATTCCAAATTATTGAGGGGTGGGAAGGAGAATTTAATTCGCAAGGAGCTTTAAAGTGGTTTTTGGCGGGAGTTGTCCTGGTGCCTAAAGTGACTGGGTGCACTTAGCCACGCCGTGGCGAAAGTCCCCGTAGGGCACTTAGCAAGGATATTGCAACGGTCTTCAGCGTTAGTAGCTTTCTCTCTTCTAGCAACCACTGTCTTCTTGCCGCATCCATTTCTGCTTTTTTTTCTAGTCCCAGAGCGAGGATAAAAGCCTAATCTAGTGGCGTGAAAGAAGAAAACAAAAGTTAAACCTTAATGGCTGTTCCAGGCAATCGTTGAGTCTTTCTCTGAGAAGTCATATTTCATGCACCATGCAAAATGCACCCAACAACAATTTTTTTTTTTTTCAATTATATGTATATTTAATCTCAGTCTGTGAAAATCGGTTTTTTTTTTTAGTTAAAATTATCTTTTGAGCTCAACGTTAAATTTTTTTTTTTTCATTCTTCCCAAATTTGTGCTTTCACTGAAAACTAATCAGCATATATACTGGAATATGCGTTTAAAGTTTTCAGATCGATTAAATTATTTTTGAAATGTGAGGTACCCTATTGAAAATAGAGCTTCTCCCTCCAATATAGATAATAAATATATTGCTCGGAAATTTCAATCTTCTTTTATTATATTTGTTCAATTATTATTCACGGACGCAGAGTTATTGTTCAGCTATTTGATGTTAAGCCACTTCATGTAATTTGTATGTATACATACATCATTATGTTTTAGGGAATACGATAACATAGGGAGGATACCGGAACATGTAATAACAATTTATTAACGAGTTGAATTAAAGTATTAAATTGTGAATTAAGTTTTCATCTCTCTCTCTCTCTCCCTCTCTGTTAAGCCCCGTAATAGCTAATTATCTTTTTAATAGACTTCTTCTTTTTTAAGCCCACTTCTTTCTTACCTAAGCTTTCTCAAGTTAATCCATATAAACAGTGCTGCATTATGTTAGTGCTCATTGGCATCGGTGAAAAATACAAAATAAACGAACCAGCTAAAAAAATACTTACGAAAAGAAACGAGACTTAGTTATTTTTCACATTTACATTTTTCCTTGCATTTCTCGCTTTCGTCTCTTAACACTAAAACATATCAAGCATCATAATACGGATAGGACTGAAGAAAATATCCAGAAAACACGTGATTAAAAAAAAAAACATATTCTGAGATTTTGTCGAGTACAAAAGAAAAACGTTTAGCTGACATAAATTCATCATTTGTCATTTGTCTCTTATGTTTGTCATATAATAATATTGCCTTTTATGTACATAAAGTGGATTAACATAAAAACAACAGAAAAAAAATGAAATTGCATAACTTTCTCTAATAATTGGGCCGAATTAGCATAATTATGGAAACTGATTTAGGAAATTATGAAAAGTATAATAGCACAGAAGAATTATTAAACTGAACGGAACTTCCTGGAATAATCCAGATTTAAAGATTGGGAATGACGGGGAGAGCCGAATGTTTATGGGAATGGATTAGTTTAACAAGGGATGAAATTTCGGAAACGGTTAAGGGATATGATGTAGTGGCTTTTGATCTGGAAGACTTCCTAAAGAGTGCTAAGAATCGCTAAATCTTATGGTCGTTAGCAATCATATTTTATGATCAAACAATAATACAATGGACGATAGATAACCCTATAGAGGATCCGATCGGAATGGTAGGCGTGGAGATACTCCAGCAAAAAGATATTGTATATGTGGTCTCAGCGAACCAAAGTAAACCAACACATTCTAATTAATTAATTGTTAATAATTAACGATATAAGGAAACGAGAATCAAGGAAAGGAAACGAACTCCACATTGCCTGGAAACTCAACTGATTAATTAACAGAAGTAGTTGTATGGAAAAGTGCACAACATTACTAATTGCACTGTATATTATCAATCTATCAACTATAGTATTTGTATATTTCTTCTATTTCAACCTGACTCTAAAACAGAAAATGGGTGAAATTATTCACGTGTACTATAGTACAATTGTACAATTGTATACAATGTTAGACTATACTCTGATATCTGTATTAAAGACAAGATTAAAGCAAAATATTACATACAACAATATTCTCACAACAATATGTGGCGATGTATTATTGAGGCTTGAATTGTGACTACATGGTTGGGATCCTTAATAGTAGTTTGTGACCAGTTAAATAGTCTTGTAGAAGAGAGTCTTTTAAAAAACTTTATTATGAATAACAATCAAAACACTGGTATATGTACTAATATTAATCAGTTAAAACCTTAGAAAATACTATATTTAATGACTAGGCACAAGTGGGGTGTCTTGGCCCTAAGCAGGTCAGAAAAGTGTAGGATTTTCGGGAGGAAATGGTTACTTACAAAAAAAACAACGGGACGATAAGTCTCAACTGAGGCACAGGTTTCTACTATAAATGTAAGATATAATGAGTATTATATATAACTGTAGTATAGTATAGTATATAACTGACCGTGAGTTTATTTCGTACAATAAGTATCCTTGGACCACATGAGGCAGTCCTGGGTACACGGACTGTCCCGCTCCTCGGACCCCCGTACCAGAACCTTCATCCACAACTAGGTAATACGATATATTACTTTTGTATTATATAAATTTATTAAGCTTTTTTTTTTTTTTTTCTTTCATAGCCCCTTTTAATTTACAGATAATTATAGATCCTCAGGTGAATCTATTTACAAATTATTTTTGTATTTCCAGTAGCATCCCTACATTATATACAGGTTTTGTTATTTTATAAAAATTATATAATGAATAAACAAGTATAATGATACACATTATACGTGACTGGACTGAACTGACTGTAATTAAGGTGATGGAGCTCAAACTTAAAAGTAACTTACATACTAATTCTTAACCTAATTTTTCCCCGACAGTCTGTTGCCATCGATGCGGGAAGGGTGATTAATGTATAAGGTGATTACTTGATTTTAAATTGACTCAAATACAATATAATTTGATATATAATATATAATTTTGTTTCTAGATAATTTTTTTATTTTTTACGAGTCCAAATTAATAAAAAAGTAGATTTCATTGCTCTATAATTAATATTTACGTGCGATACACAAAACTATATATAACACTTTCTAATTTCACCACTAAAATCAATCTGCTCCCCCATCATTGGAAGCATACCCATTTTTTGTGAAGGTTGATTTCCATTTTGGAACTTTCCGTCTGTACACCTGAGAGGAATGAGAAAACTGAGAATTCGGAAGGATAATAGTTATTTATATATAAAAAGTTTGTTGTCGAGAGAAAATATCGGAAGTGACCCATCTCTGTTTACGGAAGTGAAAAATAAGCATAGCGTCCATCCACGGATTCGAACCCAATTATTTCATGAGAAGAAGCACCAGCTATATAAATCGCTATAGAAAGGAATTAGTATCAGGAAAGCGGTGGCATGAATGACAACCCTGAGAGAAATAGGTTTGATTTAATATAGGGTCATAGAACAAGAAAGCATTACATATATACATAGCATGCTCAACACTCGCTTGAGTAAATATTTTGAGACGAAATACCTGAGTATATGAACAGCTAATGCCGTTTATAACAAGGAAAATACTCAAGGGTGTGCACTCGAACGGTTGGTAAGTGGGGTAAGGAAAATTTGAACTCATCTACAGCAAAGATGAAAACCAGAACATCTCTACGCAAAACAATTGTATCTGAATATTCTGAGTAATTCTCTCTATTTAAACATTTAACATTGTTACAGGTGAGATTCTCTAGTAGGGGAGGATCGGCCCGAACACGGAAAATTTCCCTACAAACAAACGTTCGGAGTTGATCCATTCTAGGTTGGATTTTCGTAAGAGGAAGGAGGCCCATATTTACCGCATAAACTGTGATTATTTTCAAAAATCGTAGAATAGTTTAAATTGAGCTTGATTTCGTTGCGCCGTTCCATGGCAGCTCTGAGATGTCAAAATCGCTATTACAATAAGGAAAAGGTTATCAGTTGTGGAATTACACAAACCAGTAGTATTTTTTTTCTTACCGTTAACGCTTAAATTCTCCAAATTCTGAATACTTCTGAACCACTGGCCATTAAATTGAAAATACAATATAATATTGAGGTTGGCAAGAAAGTAATTTCGGTTTTTTTAATGTGAAATAAAACTTAATTTTTTCTATACAAAAATGAACTTTAATCAGTAAAATATCTTCCATTCTGTTCGATGACCCTTTGCCATCTTTCTGGTAACTTCATGATTCCGCGCTCATAGAACTTCTGGTCCTTATCAGCTCAACCAAGTACGATTTGCGCTCATCGTTATTATTAATTTTTTTATCATTTAAGAAGTTTTGTAAATTTCGAAATAAATGATAATCCGATGGTGTATGGGGGATGCGACATCACTTCCCAACCAAGCTCCAATAGTTTTTCGTACGTGTTGCTAAAGATGTGCCTCGCATTGTCGTGGCAGAACCCAAATATATGGAGCTTCTTACCAAGTCCAAGACGTCTTATATTATTTTCAATTGTTGTGTGCGATACATTTAACTGTTTTGCAATCTCTCGCACCAGAAGGTGGACCAGAAGTTTGGTCATCTTTCAGTGAAAAATCTCCAGAACGAAATTTTTTAAACCAATTCTTACAGGTGTGTTCTGGTTTTACCACAATCAACACCATAAACTTCACAAATCTCTTTGTGAGCCTCAGCCTCTTTTTTGCCTTTATGAAAATAAAAAAGTAAAATATATCGAAAATGCTTATTTTTGCATTCCATGTTAAAACTGAGCGTAAACTGACAGTTGTAAAGAAAATTACATGGAATTGGTTTCTATAGCAACCTAAAGGTATCGACTACCGAATCTCAAAATCAAAAAAATGTAACATTGACGGTATTTAGGACTAGTGTTGTTTGTTACATACTCACCTATTGATATATAGTACATCTGTTTTTATCCAAAAATTGTATTGATAGAAATGTGATTAGATGTCAGTCTAGTGATATTAATATTAAGTCATAAATTGTGTGCCTATCTGTTTACAGGTTATAATATTATAATTGTTATTGCGAAAAAAAAATAACGGTATATCTCACCAATATAAATGATGTTTGAATCATATATAGATCGGGTAATATAAACTAGATTATTTTTTGGGGTTGGGGGAATGTATTTCTATGAAAACCCCTAAGGCTGTTGGTTTGCTTATTCAAACTCATCTTCGGGAGCACACCGATAGGAGTTCAAAATATTACGAGGTCGAGGCCCTCGAGGCACCCCAGCCCCACATGTCAGGCGGTGGCTATAGGTTTTGTTTTCAGGACATAAGGTCTGAGAATCATGTATTCATTTAAGTTAAATACATCAATATACAATCCATCAATGTATTTCATCATCAATTTTTGTTTATCGTAGATTAATCATACTGAGGGCTGTGGTACAGTTCGTCAAGTAATTTATTTATATGAGTCAAACATATTGTATATAGGGTGATGTATTTAAATAAAACAAATATATCGAAATGGTCAACAGCAACATCATAAATGAAAAGAGCGTACTAATACCTATATTAAAAATAGTTAAATATGGCTTCGATGATCATACATACAAATTCGGATAATTTAGAATCACCATCAATTATGACGGTTCATTGTCAGAAGCCAACTGGACTAAATTACTGCATGAATCAATAGCCCATAAAGACTGCAAAAATACATCTATTTAATAATTGTGAAACAACCTATCAAACCACCCTAATGAGGGATTATTATCACAGTCATTGCACTGCTCCACTCATCCCTATAATCCTCCTCGGAGACTGAAACGGCAGAGGCCACGTGACCTGCTATAAATGCGTGACAGTGGGAGTCCTGGCAATGGAAATGGAAAATATGGTAGAAAAAAGTTTTGAGTTCCACTTCTAAGCAGCCCTGATAGACTCTAGACCAGTTTGAACTCGAAGCTTAAGTTCAACAAGTGAATAAGTGGAACACTGCTGGCTCAGTGGAACGGTGTCTAGACTGACACAAGTAGCACTTAAGCGGGTTCTCTCTGCTGCAGTTTAAACGGGTCGATAGCGCTTAAATAGTAAATTGCAATCAGGAGATCACTTTCGTAATACATATCACAGTACGTGGGAGATTTGGTTTCCATGAGTAATAGTCACAGGTCAGGGTGTCTGAGAGATTGGCCTCATTCGCTAATGGCGGATTATTCCAGCTATATGTCAGCATTTGTCGACATAGGATTAGGACACGTGAGCCTGAATGGGTTTGTTTGTGGACATTCGGCGCAGTTCTCGGCTAGAGCAACGGGTCAGTGTAAGAAATGGTAAATTCAGTTATTTTATGAGCAAAAATAAACCAAATATAAACAAACAAAACTAGTAACATGTGAAGGCGTTGGACTGTTGTGACACACTTTTCGATTCGTTTGTCTTAAAGTATTGGTGCAACCAATAGCGAATCGAAGTTAATGAAGCAAAATGTTCCAACATTTACTCTCTGCCGCGCACAATTGTACAAATCAAATCTTTATTATGATAAAATTACAATCTGCCTTATTAGGCAATAAGTAATTGAAATAAATGTTCTCATTCATACTATATTTACAAACAGCCCAGAGACTTCACAAATCCACATGGTTGTCTCCTCCCTCGCTTGCGAAAGAGGAAGCGGAGTCCTTAGGATGTCCCTCACGCTCCTCCGTCAGCCGTGTCACAAGATAGAAGCTAGTGAAGGCTGATCAAGTGTGCGAGAGCCACATACGCTGAGGACAGCCATTGCTAGAACCCCCACCTATTTATAGCAGGTCACGAGGCCACTGCCGCTTTAGTCTCCGAGAATGATTATACGGATATGTGGCGCATTGTAATATAACTGTGCTAGGGGTGGTTGGTTGGGTAGGTTTTGATAGAATTTCATGATCTTGGAAGGGATGATTCTGATCATTGAGTCAGCAATAATATGTCCAGTTATAAGAAAGAGTTTTTTCGTGTCCTATTCCGACTTCTGGGAAGAATTCATCAGTTTTCTGTGACCACAGCCTTTCACTGCCGGACTTTTTTCAATACTAACTCTGTTAGCTTGTTCGAAGAATTAGTGTTAAATATGACCTTCGGGTCCAATATGAAGCTTTTTATATCCTTCATGGAAAGCTATGAAGTTACCAAACCGAGTTGAACCGTAGCAATCAAAGCTTATGAAGTAAACATGGCATGAAAATTCATTCTCTTCAAGCACTTCGTCAGGGAGTTATGTTGTGTAAACCCTTAACTAGGCAGACGATTCTTCTCTCTCCCTGCCATATCTGCCACAGTGGGGTCTATGACATCTGCATAGTGCCTTTCGACTCGGTTATAGAGTATGGGAACTGGATCAACTTGAATCGCTCTAAAATAAATTAAAAGTCCGATATAATTATTGTACTCTGTTTTTCCTCTCTTAAGATACAACGCAAAGTGTGCACAATTAACTAACTAAACTAAGGTCCACTTTCAAAGCTATTCTCTACCCATTATTGTTTAAGTGAAAATATTTAACTTAAAAGTACACCAATTTCGTAGTTCAATTTAAAAGGTTCGTGAGAGTCTGAAGTTAGTGAAAATCTTTTGCCAGCGATTAAATACAACTTGGTCTAACTAAAGTAGAAAGAGGGAAAATAGTTTGAGAAAGCAAATTAAATGTTTGAAAGAAAAGTTCTGAGCTAAAACCGCTCCCTCTTTCAGTTAGTTGGTTATATACAATTCAATCTACTTTCAATTTGTCCTCAAAGAGGAAACTAAATAATTTATACAATCATCATCGGTGACACCGGAGGACATTATGATTTCCCTGAAGATTAATATAGAAAATGAACTCGCTATTAAAATATTCAAAGTAATCTTTATCAAAATGGTACGTATATCTTTCTTTGCTATTGTGTGTTGTAATATGTGACAATTATGTGGGTTTTTGCCAGTCAGCAATTGATTCGAAGCCATCATTGTCTGAGATTTTTTATTAATCGGAAGTTGCTAACTCGATATTTAACGCCTATGTATAATTAATGTTAACAAATAATTCAATATATTAAGGGTGTCTTTACAGCTGCCAAAAACATTTTAGTAACTACGTTACTACATAACACATATTAAATTTTTCAAACCCTATTGAAAATAATAGGAAAGTATAATTTTCCATAATTATGTTATTTTCATCGACTCTTGAGTGTGTTTCGTTTCATGGGGATCGAGCTTTAGGCGAAACCACCATACAAATATTATGCTCTTAAAAAACCAAAACACAGATTGAAACTAAGTGCTAAAACAGTTTCAACGACTTTAAGCAAGTACAGTTGAAAATAACAATTGCTGAAAATTGTATAAAATTATTTATATTATGAAGCAATTAATTAATAACACTAAATCATAAACCTGGTGCCTTTAACGACATTTCATCTCTTCAACAGTCGGACACGCTAGTAATAAAATGATATATATATATATATACATATATTTATGTAAGACAATTATTGAATGTGTGGTGAATAGACTGAAATCAGTTTTTCTGTAAACAAATTAAGCAATTTTATTCACTATATATTATATTATAACAATTATTCATATTGATTTACACAATCTTACCTGTAAACAAAGAAACGACAATTACAGTTTATAATTATCACTTCTATATTCACACTCTAATTACAACTTTAATTACTTAATGTAACCTTTCTCTATCGTCTCGCTTTTTAGAATATTGGTGATTAGTGGTTTATCAGTGGTGGTCAGTATAAGCAGCGTGGCAAATTCAAATTAAAGAGAGTACACTTCCTTTACACACACACACACACACACACACACATATATATATATGTTTTAATCAACGAATGGTTATTTAGCATGGTATTATTTATTTTTGTAAAGCTACAGTAGTTTACAAGTTTTTTGACAAATCTCTGGTTTGTCAGGAATTCCTAAAATAATTTAAAATTGATAGTAGGTTTAATGTTTTCCTATAAAATTATCCAGCTTACTCAGTGTGTACCAAGCTCTATAATTTTTTTATTTATTTTTATAAAATTTGTGCAAAATTGTAATAATTAAAATATTGATTTTTAAGACTATTCAGAGGCTAAAACTTATATAGTGACTTCACACTGTAACATCTTGAAAGTTCCTGCTTTAGGTTGTACAGATGACTCCTATGAGAGTTGTATCAGAATATAAGCAATGGTCATGTTTCTGATGGATCTGCACCCGCAAGTTATGATGACCATCCTCCGGAAGAACCTGGTGGCCAGAGCAACAATAAGGTATACCCCGTTAGGTAGGAAGGATGAAGAAGAGTTCCATACGTACGTATACAGGATAGAAACAGGTCAAAGAGGGCTAAGGTAATATAGATGAGAAGTGACAGGACAAAGACAGGCCGATAATGTGCCTGTCAGGGTCCGAGCATTTCTTGTGTCCTTGGAAGAGCCTTCCTGAATAATGCAGGGGTCGGAGGACCCCGGCCTGTGCTAATAGCCGTATTGGGATGTCCCTTGTCTTGTACTCCATCCCTCTTTCTCTCTCACTCCCTCTCTATTTCACTGGGGCTAATCTTCCCCTTCCGCCGTGCTCCAATACTTACATTGAAGGAAACTCAGTGATGTTTGAGATTTATCTTTTTTTTTTAATCATTAGCATCATTTACAAAAAGGTCACTATATCTCGTGTATTTCGCCTACATTTTATACAAATTTTAATAATTTGACATTGCGATTTGTGATGGTTACAATGTACATTATACACTCATTGCCTGGACATGTTTAAGAGTGATGGGGTGGGGACACACGAACACTAACTTACTAACTAACAACAAACTCTTAACCTAATCCTCCCCTAAAGTCTGTTGTCATCTATGCGGGAATGGTGGTTAAACACTGGGTTTTTCAGGTGCTTCAACGAGCCAAAAAAACTTGTTGGATGAACTACCACCGACGGAACACCAATTTAGTGCAGGTCAGCGTTCTTTAACCTCTCGAGAGAGGTATGTCTGACCACTTTTCTCATGATCACATTCTGGAATTGTTGAAGACTTTTAGCTGTATTGTGAGTCAAGGGAGTATACAGCGGGGTACTGTACAGCAGAGCTGGCCGAAGGACACATTTATATATCATCAGTTTGAGACGAAGGGACAAGTTGGGTGAAGTTAGCAAGTGCGATAGCCGGTAAGACCTGTGTCGTACTTTTTTCTATTTTGTTACTAAAATGAGTAGAGAAATGGAGATGCCTATCCATTTTCACACCCAAATAGTGCATTGAGAAAGCTGGTGAGTTCTTTTGCCCTCCTATAGAATACGATTTTGACAAGGCTTTTTTCCTCTTTTGGAGGGAGAAGATTACGCAGTCGGTTTTCCCGGAGTTCACACCGATGAATAACCTATCAAGTATGTTACTGATTAAGTTACAAACTATATTATACCAAACAAGTAACTATAAGTGACAACATTATTCATTAAAATCTATGGATAGAAACTAATTCTTCCACGGAAGTTCAGGGCGTTTTCATTGTATTTCTTTGGAGGTTATCTGTGTTCAGCTTAGTACGTCATATCCTCGAATGGGGAATCACTCGCCATTCCTTCGGGGTCGTTTTATTCAGCAACTGCTAAGTTACTGTATCTCTGACACGTGATGAACCTCGTCTATCACCGCACCGCTGCTTTCTTTGCTTCAGTCACTATGTATGTGCATAGCAGCTATGGTTACTCACTTGGATGGTTTCCGAGTTATCTTGATTGTGTACCTTCTTTTTTATAGAAATCAATATGGGTCAGTGAAAATCCCCTTTTCGAATATTACATGTTCGTGTCATTGAAGTTAGATATATTATTATTGTTTATACATAGTAAATCATTTATTGTTGCCTAAGCTACGGTTTCCAGGTGGGCACAAAAATGGAATTACTCTAAGGGTAATTCTATATACCTTGCTTTATACCTTGCTGAAAGGGATTAAACTTACTAAAAGACAACGCACAGAACGTTGAAATTAAGTTAAGAACACTCTCGGGTTTAATGGATACCCCATTCAATTCAGCGATGTAATATAAACTATTTACGTATCCAATTAAACATAAAGGAGAAGATAATGTTTATATAAAACTTTGTGATTTTCACTGCCTTTATTTCTAAAAGTTTTTTTTGGGTTGAGCAGCATTATATCTGCTCAGGGTGACGTGTTTTATATTCATGTAAGTTTGTAAGTATAAATGGCGAGTTTAGTGGCGGTATAAACAATTTTCATAGGAACAATTTACAGTTGAGATGATTCAATAAATAAACTTAAGTATTTCCAGTAGTTTGTTTTTGCAAGAAAATTTTATATTAAGTGATTAGTTTTTTAGTGGTATCAGATCTTCAGTTCCTAGGTCCTGTTTTTCTGATCTTCATATTCTTTCCTATAGAACTGCTGCGTTCCACCATTTCTTTTTGGCTCGTTCTTTCCTTTTAGACAGACGCTTATCAGCTTGGAAACTATGTCAGGCTATCTTCAAAAAATGAACTATAATCATTCAAATAACTTCCATTCTGTTCGATGACCTTTCACCATCTTTCTGGTAACTTCATAATCCCGTGATCATAGAACTTCCGGTCCTTATCAACAAAAAACTCGACCAAGTGCAATTTGAACTCGTCGTTATTATTTAAATTATTACCATTTAACAAGGTTTGTAAACTTCGAAATAAATGATAATCCGATGGTGCAAGGTCGGGGCTGTATGGGGGATGCGATATCACTTCCTAAGCAAGCTCCAATAGTTTCGTACGTGTTGCTAAATATGTGTGAGGCCTCGCATTGTCGTGGTGGAACCCAAATATCGAGCTTTTTAACAAGTCCAAGACATCTTATATGATTTTCAATTGTTGTGTGAGATTCATTTAACTGTTTTCCAATCTCTCGCACAGTAATATAACGATTCGATTCAATTATGGCTTTCATTTTGTCATCATCAACTTCACAAGGTTGACCTCCAGAACGAAATTTATAAACCAATTCTGATACTTGCATCCTGTTAAACATTCAACACCATAAACTTCACACATATCTTTGTGAGCCTCAGCCGCTTCCTTGCCTTTATAAGTATGCATAATTCCTTTATTGTGCTTAAATTACAATCTGCCTTGCTAGGCAATAAGTAATTAAGATATACTATCATTCATACCATATTTACATTTCATCATTCACTCGCTCATTCATTCAGGACATGATTGGAGAAACTGGCCATTGCCAGGACTCCCACTGTCACTTGATAATAGCAGGTCACGAGGCCACTGCCGTTTCAGTCTCCGAGGAGGATTATAGGGATGAGTGACGCAGAGCAATGCAGTGGAATAAAAATAAAAAAGTATAATGTGTCGAAAATGCTTATTTTTGCACTCCATGTTAAAACTGACCGTAAACTGACAGTTGTAAACAAAATTACACTGAATTTCTTTCTATAACAACCTAAAGGTATCGACTAGCAAATCTCTAAAGAAAAAAATTCTAACATTGACAAAAGGATAAGGAAACAAACATAACGCTATCTACTCGTGCAAACCGAAATCACTTTCTAGTCGACCCACCTGCCTAGCCGATTGGCTGGTATGTTATTTATACTTAATAATATTACTATAAATTTAACCTCGGTAGACTCTCACTACCTTCCTGATTCCACCCGCCTCCTTTAGGCATTCCACACCCTATATCCTTCTCATACATTCTTCAAATGGGGGACTCCCCTTAGTGAAAGGCACTCATTAGCCCAAAATAATTTTCCCACATCATATTTCATAAGTTTGAGAGCTAAGAAAAAAAAAAAAAAAAAAAAAAAAAAAAAAAAAAAAAAAAAAAAAAAAAAAAAAAAAACATATATAAATTTATTTGCATTTAGTCTCTATGGTTTTTTTTTATTGCTTGAGTATTCGTATTATTATTTATTATTATTAGTATTATTTATATGAAATATCTATTTGTCGAAATCGTAAAAAAAACAAAAAACGATGGTGAAGTGTTCCTCGGATCTATTGTACTATCGGAAAGTAATGTTACAAACAGGATAAATAGATTTCATCCATATGACTCTTATATGTTTGTTTTTTGCTGAGTTATATGAGGGAATATAAAGGAAAGGAGTGTTTCCCTCAGCGGTGGATGTTCTTCATGACATACCGCCTCCACTTTCATTACTAGATCGCCACTGCCTTTGGGAGGGCGAGGTCTAACGGAGCAAAAAATAGGAGGGTCTTCCATTTCTGGCTATTGCCCGAGCATATCTTCTCCCGGTTCCGATATCAGCGATCCATTTCCTTAATGGCCTCTCTGATTTCCTCTGACCCGATCCAACACACAGTCCATGCATACGGAGATATACTTCGGCCTAAGGTTTCATATAAACTACAAAATACTATATGTCTCTAAAAAAAAAAAAGAATAACTCAAAGTTAATGAAACAAAATGTTCCCACATTAACTTTACCTTCTGTCACAAGTCCTATCCACTAGTTTATTAAAATTCCATTCCTCTTCCTGTGTCCGAGACTGTACGGTATTTAGGCTTCCGTCTCTACAAAAGCTGACATGGACCCCCCCCCACCAGTCTAAAATGTCAAGAGCTAAAAAGACGCTTTAAACTACTCCAAAGGACATTCCACCTCTCAATAGAAAATAAATTACTAATATACAAAGTTATACTTAAGCCAATCTGGACATACGGAAGTCCTGAGAACAATAGTAAATGCCCGTTATTACGTCAGCAACAATAAAAAATTTCATAGTAGCCTATCCAACCACCCTAATCCCCTAGCACAGTCATTACACTTCACCACTCATCCCTATAATCCTCCGCGAAGACTAAAGGGACAGTGGCCTCGTGACCTTCTATAAATGCGTGACTGTGGGAGTCCTGGCAACGGCCAGTTTCTCCAATCATGTCCTGAGCGTCTGCTGCTCTCGCGCTCATCGTCAGCCTCCACTGGCTTGTACTCAGTGACGCAGCTGACGGAGGAGCGTGGGGGACTTCTCAATACACCACTTCCTCTTTCGCATGCGAGGGAGGTGGCAACCATGGAGATTCGGGAGGTCTCTGGGCTGTTTGTAAATACTGTATGAATGAGCGAGTGTATGAAGACTTGTAAATATGGTATGAATCAGATCATTTATCACGATTACTTATTTCCCAATAAGCCAGATTGTAATTTTATCACAATAAAGTTTATATATAATTATTACAAAGAGAGATATTTCCAGCTCAACAAAATTCATGTAAGTATAGTTAATTTTAGTTTTATGATTTGTCTATCACATGCCTACGATATATACGATAATTTTCTTATTTTTGATATTAGCAGCTATGAATCTTATGGATCCATTCTGTGGCACCCCTGTCCCACCTGTTGGGTAGGCAGCACATGTATTCTCATTATAAAAACACGGGGATCGGAAGATATGCGTAGGTGAGCCCCATCACCTTTATTAGTCAGTTTAGTCCAGTCACGTATAATGTATATCATTATACTTGTTTATTAATTATATAATTTTTATAAAATAACACATATGCGGACGATATAGGGGTCTACAGCACCAGCCTCAACTCAGCGAAAGCTCTAAAGGCTGCAGAGGGTGCCAGTCAATTAATTGCTGACAGGTTGCAAGCTGTCCACATTCAAGTGAACCCAGCCAAGACTCATCATCATCATCAGGGTATCTATCATCTTCTCTTTCCAGCATGGGAAAAGAAAGCGTTCACCCAGCTTCACCATAGACGGGACTCAATGTAAATTAGCCAACAGCATCTGCTACCTAGGCATCAACCTAGGCAGACACATGACGTTCGGCACACATTTGCAGAAGAAATTGAAAAGAGTACGTAGGACTTACTACCCTCTCCAGCATCTCATCACAAGCCCGGCTATATCCCTTCGACTAAAACTCTTAATATACAAGAGCGTCCAGCTCTACTATTTGGGACACCACTCTTTAGATTCCTACATGCCAGCTCCATAACTCGACTCCAGAGCTTCCAGAACAAGAAAGATCCTGCGAACGGCACTCTGGCAAACCCCCTTTCGTGAAATGAAGGCTTCCGACATGCACGAAAAGTTCGAGCTCCCCACCATCACCGACGTCATCAAAAGAAGACACATCAAATTCTTCGACTCGATGAAACCCAGTCTAAACCCTCTATTCAAAGACATGACACCACCACCGCTACCGGCACGATGGCAACTCACAAGATCAAGTAAAGCAGAGGAAATGGTGGACATCACGGCACTAGGCCCGTCAACAACAAGCCTCTAAGAGGCACCCATCACTGAAATCAGACTAAATAAGAATACACTACATGCCCAGCCACCAGTACCAGACTCTCACCACTGTACCGAAACAACCAACCTCTACCGAGGCTTCCCACACCCGTTAATCCTCTCACACCACCTTCAAGCAGGTACTCCTAGTATAGGGATCCGATTAACCTAAATATTCTATATTTTTCCCTCGGAAAAAAAAAAAAAAAAAAATGTAAATAGATTTGCCTGAGGATCTATAATTATATGTAAATTTACAGGGGCTAAGAAAGGAAAAAACAAAAAAACGATATGGGTAAAAATTATTTTTCCTACAAATTCCGAATTCTAAATAAAACTTTAATTTGTTGATGAGAAAACGTGTACGAAATACTAATGATTGGGAGTGATGATGATGATGCTACATCAAGTTGTTGATGAGGAAAGATACAGTCAAATGACATCGGAGGCAAGAGAAACTTACTTAGCCAGTGTCGGGTTGCCACTAGGGGAGTGCCTAATCACTCTAGCCCTGGTGACAAGTGCGGATTGTTGTAGTTTATAACATGGACCATGTTCCATGTCGGCGTTATTATCTGACTCCATTTTTATGATAGGGATGTGTCCCGACAATACACTGTGTTCAAGAGAAGAGGTACAGAGGTTTCATGAAGAATAAGACAAGTTCAGAGTTCGAGCGGGGGCCCGGCAGCGTAACAGGTAAAGGCGCCAGAGGGTCTGCAAGGCGGCTGAGAAATAGGGTGACGGGCTCAGAGGCGCTGAAGAGAGAGTAAGCTGACGAGGAGTCTAAGTGACTGCCTTCCAGGGCCAAGTGGCCCTGGCGTAAAGTGACCGAGTACAGCGGCTGTGGAGATGAGGAGACTGAGAAAGGGTAAGCAAAAGCACTGGTTTAAATATAATTCCTGCTTGGGGGGGGGGGGCTAGGAAGTGCGCACACCTGCCACGAGGTACGTGACCCCTCGTCCCCTAAAGGACGGTTTTATGGCATGGCTTTTAGATTTTATGACCGCCGGAAGGTGACCCTAGGTCTAACAGAGTATGTTTTATTACGGCCAGCTTTTAGGCCGGTGTACCTACCTGCACTTGTTACGACTGCCGGCCCATGCGTTTTTATTGCTAGAAAAAGCTTTTACCATGTTTTACATCTAATTACAATACATTATATATGCACCAGAGTATAGGGCGATTTAACTTATTATTAAAGTAGCTAGTGGGCGCTACAGCCAGTATCTACATTTTTTATGTCGTATTTGATGTTTGATGTACGCGGTTTAATATGGCACGGATGCATTGTATTGAGCTGCTCACCAACATCACATGTTGGACCAATGATCATTTTCTGTTCAAGTTTTTAATTTTAAGTTTACATAAACGAAAAAATAAAGACTAAAATATTAGTTTTAAAACCAAATATTTATTTTTTTTTTTTACTGCTATGCAAAAAAATATCGACCGACGAAATATGAAGCCTCTCTCACAATTACCATCAAACTTCAAGTACAACTTCATAATACTTTTGTACAATAGACTTTATCGGTTGGCCTATAATTATGTTATATTTAGCTGTGGATAAAATGGAAGATTGAAAATCTTAAGCCAGGGAGCGTGTTCTCTCGTCTTATCCTTGTAATTAGGTCAGATTTTATCTCTCGTTCCAAGATATTTATCTCAAGATCGGCCGGCGATGATGTACTAAGATGTTTTATAAAATCTTACAATAATCTCTTCTATTCAATGAGAATTATATTTTTAATGATAAATGCGCATTGGGATTGAAATGTATTGGTAGAAATTGTAAATCCACTAATTATAAGAAACAAATGTTTGAAGGCTAAAAAGGATTTTATATAAGCAGAGTAATTAATACACGCCCTTTCATAAATTAATTAATTAATTACACCCCTATGTTATTGAGATGGCTACATTTGTCATGTCTCCCCAATACCAAATGAGAGTTTCATATGATTCAGGTTTTCATTTCTAAAGAGCTTAAACAGGAGACTCCCAAAACAGGCAGACAGACCGACACATGGAAAGCAAAACGAAATCATATCTTTGTTTCTTTTGGCATAATCTGGTATACTTTAAATAAAATAATATCTTCTAACCAAGACAGATTGTCAACACGAAAATACTTGCTCGCCTAAAAACCTAGAGGAAATACTTATAAATATCGCCTACAATACTATTTCAAATAAGTTGTAATTTAAATAGGCAACAAGACCTGTCTCATATCCCTCATCTTCAATGATCATGCCCGTTTAGTTTATTTTTTCTAATACTGTTATATAAATAACAGACATCCACAATTTAAATAAACAAACGAGATATTTAGTACGAATAAGGAAAAATCATTTATTTTGGTCATTGCTATATTTTAGAATTATTATTATTCGTTTATTTTTTTTGTTTCAACATTGGATTACATTTTATAAAATAATCCAAGTAGAATATTTGGATAAATAATATACTTGTAGTATATAATCTCAGTATCTGTTGAAAAGATTTTGAAAATCTACGCAAATTCTTTTAATGGTCGGATAGTGAACTCGAAGATGGGTACAATGAAAATTGGTCTCATAGCATTAAGATTATGACACATGGAACGGCGAAAACCCCGTTGGCCCGAAAATGCAAATTGATTGTTGTTGATGCAACTTTAGACACGAATAAGAATCCGGGTTTTCAGAATTACCATTTTTGTATAAATAAAAAACCTTTTTTCCTGACATTCATGGGATGAGTGCTTTGTACCATAATTGCTACCGGAATCAAAATGTTCTTAACGATAAGAACCAGGAGCGGGAACATGAGGTTTTGGAAATCATCTGACAAAGTCAGTCACCTAATATCATTTAATCCTTTCCGTCAGTCTATTGTTACAGGAAATACAAAAATAATTTGTAAATAGATTCGCCCGAGGATCTATAATTGTATATAATTATCTGTAAATGTAAAGGGGCTATGAAAGAAAAAAAAAGAAGAGATTACTTTAGAAGATTTGAATATTTAAGGTCAATGCATACATTTATTAATCTCCCCCCCCCCCGTTGTTTGTTAAACCGTTTTTTGTATTACTCTCCTGGAGTAAGGTTAACCCCCCTGCTCCCCCCCACCGTACGCACCAGTCACCTTTCAGTTGTTGTCAATTTGGGTTATTATTCATTATATAGCTAAATACTACATCTAAGCAGCGGTCAAATCTCCCTCAGGAGCGTTCAAATCCCCATTTTGTCGCTAGTTTTTTTTCTCGTATCTGTTAATTAGTAATACGACATGCCCATGCAGTTCTATTCTATTCATCGCCATCATCATATCCATTCAAGGCAGGTGTGTACTCATGACGAAGAAAGACTACAGCCCTTGCAAAAAGGGACTGGTTTGCTGAGGGCAAGCTATTAGGGTCCCTTCGCTAATTGGCCGGTAGATAAACGGCGACCCACGTGGCTTTAGCGCAGACACGCACACAGACCGCAGCTCTATAACTTCTTGATTCTTTGACTGTAAAGCCGAGCTTTCATCCCTTCAGGCTCACTGCCGTGCTGGTATTGGGGGGGGGGGAATGGACTTTTTGCGGGGAGGGGGGAACGTTTTTTTCACCGTCTCTCTCTCTCTCTCTCTCTCTCTCTCTCTCTCTCTCTCTCTCTCTCTCTCTCTCTCTCTCTCTCTCTCTCTCTGTCTCTCTATCCCTTTGTACTTTATTTTATGTATTATTACTCTCTGTTCCCATTCAAGCCAGTCCAGTATCAAAGGACAATCCTTTTGGTTTATGCTAAAGCGATTTGTAGCAAAGGGCCGAGGAAGGATATCAAAGGTGGACTAGGTGTAAAAGTAAAGGATTACGACGGGTTCAAATTCGATGCCACCGAGAGTTGTGTTTCTCATATTTCACCAAGGTGCTTGTTGCCAGATGTTCCTTCAGATAACATATATTTTCCGCTTAGTTAAGTTTATGAATCGTATTGGAAATTTAAAACTATTTCTGGAAGGCTACACATCTCTGAATCTTTGGCAAAAACTCTGGCCACTGTTAACAACAATCGCACTAATAGACCATAAATTCAAACGATACGATAAAAACAACCATATTAAACAAATTTTACAATATCAAGCGTTAAAATCTATTGGTTTTCCCCTTATACACCGTCAAGATTTTCCTTTCGTAGACTCATTATCCAATAACACTCGTCCTTACAATTCTCTCGGCGGCGATGGTCTTGCTCGATATGTTGTAAATAGATAACTAGAGTGTCCCAGAATTAACGCAAGATTTGAATTTGCCGCCATTTGTGCAGTAAAGTGCTGGCAACCCTAAAAAAAAACAATTTTACAGCTCACAGTTTAGGGTTAGTAAAAATGGAGCGTTACACGATAGAACAAAGTGTCTTTATTGTTGAACATTATCTCAAAAATAATGAAAGTTTGGCGGCCACAGTTCGAAAGTTTCATACAAAATATGGTCAGAATAGTGTTTTGACTTCATCAACTGTGAAGAGATTAATTGAAAAATTTAGGGAGACTGGATCAGTTGGAGACACTAAGCACACTGGTCGTCCAAAAACAAGCCGTTCAAATGTCAATATCGAAGCAGTGCGTGAGAGTGTTGTTGAAAATCCAGGAACATCAATTCGGCGCCGTAAACAAAGTTCTTTGTGTCGAAATTGGATGATATTGATGTGGCCAATATGTGGTTTCAACAAGATGGTGCCACGTGCCATACAGCCCATGAAACAATTCAAATACTGCATGAGACATTTCCAGGTCGTGTACTCTCTCGTTCCGGTGATCAGAATTGGCCCCCTAGATCGTGTGATTTAACACCTTTAGATTTCTTTTTATGGGGTTATTTGAAGTCAAAGGTGTATGTCAACAAGCCCACATCCACCTATGCATTAAAAGAGGAAATTCAACGCTGCATCAACGAAATTCAACCCCATTTATGCCAAATGGTCATGGAAAATTTCGACAACAGAGTGCGTATGAGCTAGCAAAGCCGTGGAGGCCATTCGCCCGTTGTGTTATTCCATAAATAACCCTATCCTATTTACTTTATAATTCAAAAAAAATTAACAACAAAAATACAAAAAACTGTGTTTTATATTTAAATCAGATCATGCGTTAATTCTGGGACACCCTGTAAGTCACGTGGTCCTGGCTCCTACCATAATCTGTACCCATATCCTTATCTTGAGTGTCTGTCGCTCTCTTGCTCCCGTCTCTTTCACCAGCTCGCTCAGGGAATCGCCAAGGTTACGTAGAGATTCGGAGGGAGTTCTTGGGGAGAAAGTGTATTATTCATACAGTATGAATAGAAATTGTACATTGGTATGAACTAATTATTAATCATCACAACCATTCATTCTATACATTAATAAAATATTTACTATTTTATAATTAATAAATATGTTAATATTTAAAAGAAGAATTAGTGAGCACGAGAATGTTCTAGGAACCTGACAACAACCTTAGCGCTCCTTTCATAGTTGTGACGTTTTTGTGATTTTGAAATTGTATACCATTATTTAGGTATACATAATATTATTGAATTATTATTTTATATTACATAAGATATAGGCTGCATTATTAAGTTAATATGTATTTATTGTTTTAATGTTCGCTAGTAAATTTTATCTTTGTCTCAAAATGCACGCTCATGTTGTTTTTAGCATACGAGGGTTTTTATTTTAGATATTGAAACTTACAGCTGTCAGGACTGTTGAAAAATGTTTATTGTAACAAATATTAATATTGCAAAGAGGACGAGGAATGGTTATTTAAATATATTAACAACACACAACCGGTAGCATATAATGATTTTTGTTTAAATAATATCACATGCACTTTAAAACATTTATGTTAGTGTTTAAAGGCTTCCTTGTAGAAATATTTTTCGTTAAAATGACTAGGACTACATAAAGGCGTAAAAAAAAAAACAAATATTTTGTATCATTTAGAAATTGAGTTATTCTGAGTTCAAAAACAGAAGCTTAATTAGAAAAAAAACAAAACTCTACACGAGTATTTTTCCAAATTGCCAATTAGTAGCTGTCACACTGTAAGACCCGCGATGACTTATTTCTACGTAAAAATAAGGAAAATAACGACCAAAAATCTATCTACAAAAGTTATTAAAGTTGATTTAAGTTAAATTAACCAAAACGAAAAATTATATATATATCAGTAATACACCCTTCAAAGATATTTTGATGCCCCATTCAATCACGAGTTTCGTGTTAGGGTTACGTAAGCGTTGTTGTATTGACAGCACACTAAAGGCCATCATACGATGAGATCGTTAAAAAATACCTAATAATCAATTTATTTTTAATTACAAGTAATTGATTAATTATTCAACCTTCACCCTAAATATTGTTCATTTCCTATTACTACTCATATATATATTTATTATTCAATCTGTGGCATTAGGTAAAACGTTGGTGCTAAACATTAAACCTCTGTGTGATAATGGGGTTAATAAACCCGCTTAGCCATATACTTCGTTGGTCAATTATTAATTGATCTCAATAAATTCTCAGTCTTCGAAACATCATTCCTTCTTTGAGTAACTTTGAATTTTCGTACTTACTATGGTGTTCTTTTACCTGCAGCATTCGACCGTTCTTTTGTTCCCCGCTCCACCACTTTCTGGAAACCTCTCCACACCTCTTCCCACCTCTTAATATCAACCATAGTTTGTCCTTACATTATCTTCCTCCTTAACCTTAACACGCAAATAGGCGCTTAGTTATGATGTATTCAATAATATTAGTTTAACTTTTTATTTTTCTAATTATTTAAACTTCACAGCTTTCTCAGCATGTATAATTGATAGCTTTCTTGTGATTTAATCCATTTTGAATTTGCATTAAAATTTCTTTTTTTTTATATATATATATTTAAGTATGTATTTATTTATTTGAATGGTTGTAAATATTTCTAGTTTTCAGGTATATAACATTTATGTATTTATTTCGTCTTTCTTAACTATGTGATGTATTATTTCCTTTTTGCTAAAAGCCTAAATTAAGTTTTTGCCTTATTACTATTATACAGGGGGAACATTGTACCAAATATTTTGTCCTCTAGGTACAATAGGCAATAGGCATTGACAAGGGTTTTTAGGAACGAAACAAAAAATGAGAACTATGAAGTAGATGCTTAAGATTTTTCAAACAGGTGGACCGTATTACGTTTGAAATCAAGCACATAAAATATCCTGATTTAGTTCAATTAAATATGGCAGAACAGGGTCCATGGGTTCTCATTTAAACCCTATCGCCATATTGGTAAATATTGATAAGACTTAGGAGAGACAGCGGAACGTGTCTCTACTCCAAAATAGAGAAAGCTCTTTTTGTTTCATATCCCCTTGTTCGTGCCAGTGTGACGTCACATGGTCACATGCCAGCTGGTGGAGTGTAGAGTGAAGATGACAAAAGCTAGTCGAGGTCTGAGTTACTTGTGTTGTAGCCATCTTGTCTTTGTAATCGAACTTATTTAATGATACACATCGGGAACCTTATTCGCACCTTATTGTGTTTAGTTGTAATAGGTGTAAAGGTGGTGTCAAGCGGTCGTGCACGGGGAGTGAGAGGAACATTGTTGGCAGAGGTGACAGACCAGCTAAGAAAATGTCTTTCTCTATCACCCCGGTGTGGTAATTTCATATTATACAGTCCATTTGTACAGTCTAAATTCCCTGGACTTGGATGTTTTGGCATGTACAGCCCTTGTTACAAATTTAATACATGTCACAAAATAGAGACTCTACAAACGCATCTATTCACAATTGCTTCATTGTATTCCCTGTAGCTTGGCTACATTTTATACAAATTCTGTTTTCTACAAATAGTGATCTGTATTGTACAAAAGTATAATGATGTACATTATACATTAATGGACTGAATTTATTAAAAATTAAAGGGCTAACCTTATTCATCATAGACTTTATAATCTTAACTAAATCTATTTATTTATTATTTATCTATTTATAACTAAATCTTAACCTAATTTTCCCCGACAGTCTATTGTCATCGATGCGGTAAGGGTGGTGTGGTCATAGTGTTAAACACTGGGTTGGTGAAGTGCTGCAATGAGTCAAAAAACTTGATGTGTCTCCGGCGGATGAACTCACCCACCGATGGCACACCAATCAACGGCGTTCTTTAGCCTCTCGAGAGAGGTATGTCTGGCCACTTTTCTCATTATCCCACAAGAATGAAGTATTGGTTTAAAAAAAATATAAATATATAAAAGTCTAGCATAGATATTAAATGATGTATTGGTAATATTGTCAATCTTCTGCTATCTATTATTGATAGTTACCACACTCTTGCAGACTATGCCAACTGCTAGACCCCCTACTGGCAGATATTGGAGAGGTCCCTGGGTAGAGAACATGGTTTCTCTGGCTAATAATTATTGACGATCCTTCACTAACTTTTGTTTAAGTGAACCATGTTTTTCTTAGGCCTAAGCGGTCGTTTAAACCCTCAGCGACGAGGCAATTAGCGACTAGACATATTAAGTAATGGTAGAGCAGTTGGGATAACAGATGGTCTATGATCTGTGACGTGCAATACCATAGCTCACGCCAGATGGAATCGTCTCCATGTGGAAACGTACACCATCAATCAGCCTATCAGCCTCCATTCACCTTCAGCCAACAAAAAACCTTCATGAGCAGTTTTCTCTCTCTATTACTAAGACATTTATGACTAGTCTAGTTTTTTTTTTTATATTATTTTACTTTTTTTGATGAAACAATAGAACGAATGAAACCAGCCAGAAGAATATAATCTAATAGAAAAAACAATCTGTATCCTTTAACCATGTTCAATGAATATAAAACGATACAGTCAAGATAAATTCCATTCGGGCTAACACAAAAAAAATTGTATAGCACAAAAAGAAAACTCCATGTAAAATAAAGCGTTTATACCTCAGTGAATTCTCCAGAACAACTACTGTTCAATTAATACAGGAAGAGAAATAGAAAAATTGAAAAGAAAACCATGGCATTTACAAATAGAAAATAAATAAACTAAAGTAATAATGCGGATTACAAAACAGTATAAAATATATTTTGCCACAAAATGGTTCACTTTGTAAATTGAATGCTTTTAATTTTTAGACTATATATGCAATAGATTGCATTGGTTATCTACAGAGTATTGATCAAAGGTTCCAGAGGCAGTCATTTTGTTATTTATTTTATTTATTTATTTTTTTTTCAAAGCTCTCTATATTTGAAAAGAGGAATGGGGTAAAAATAAAATAACATGGACATTATATTATTGAAAGGGATCCTTTTACTAGGAAGGACCTATATGGAGGTTGGGTGAATATTTTATTTCATTAACAATTTTTTAAAACAAATATAAAGTTAATAAATACAATATCTCTTTATTGCGCTTGAGTGAGAATTCTCTGGTGATTATACAAGCTATGTAGTAATTTAGACTACAAACTAGTATCTAATGCCATGACCGCTTTGACATATGTTCAAGCAAAATCTATTTAATATGTATTCAAATTTTCATTACTTATTTACGTTGTCTGTATTCATACCATAGTGGCTTACTCTGCAGAAATATGGTATCTATGTATAAAATGTATCTTTTATTTATTTATGTCAAGTAATAGAAAAGTTGTTTCATTATTTCACAATCCGACAAGAGATCCGAAAAGAAATTATTTTCCGGACAAACAAAAGTATACTTTAGTCGTTAAAAAGCTGCTCAAGAGGTCAATTCTTACCAGAAGAAATATAAGACTTCCTCTAAAAAAGTTATGTCCTTCCGTAAAACAGAGATAGAGAGATAGATAGAGAGAGAGAGAGAGAGAGAGAGAGAGAGAGAGAGAGAGAGAGAGAGAGAGAGAGAGAGAGAGAGAGAGAGAGAGAGAGAGAGAGAGAGAGAGAGAGAGCGAGAGAGAGGATGGAACGATAAAGAGAAAAACTAAGAGTAAGAGATTTGTCAGGAATGGAAGAATTAATTAGTGGTTTGGTCTCTGTCGATCCTGGGACTTTCTGCTCCTCGGAAAGATTTATACTTTTTAATTCCGACCAGTAGCCGAACTTGGCAATTAAAAGCGTCGACACTAAAAGAGGTCGTCGGCACGAAGTGTTCTCGGCGTAAATCAACAGAATTTAGTGCCCGTGGGGGGGGGATGGGGGGGTACAGTCACTGGCAGCGGATCCCCCCTAAATCACCCCCTGCCGATGTCCCACCGCTCTCTACAATAAAGGGGATAATTTTTTTAACAATTTCGACTATTTGTATTTTTTTTTTATATATACTTATTTGTCCCTTGAGACAATAGACTGAAGTATCTACAAATAATTCTTTTCGTTAAGAGCGCTGTCATATTCAGTGCAATCTCGCTTACACGAACACTCCAGTAAACCGATCTCTAACTGAATCTAATTTGTCATAGTCTGAATGGTTTTATAACATCGGGCAAGCCGCATTGCAAGAAAGACCTGCAGTTGCACGTAGTATCACAATATGGAGACATAATGTCGATTTTGTAAGCTTGGGAGTCAAGCAACCCTAAACTCAAACGCACTTCTTGGAATAACTTATTACAGAGAATGCGTTTCTGAAAAAGCTTCTGTTAAATTATTTCTCACTTGATCAAAGGAATAAATCCTGATGTTGCTATGAGCGAAGAAGAAGAAGAAGAAGGAGTGAATTGAAGAGAATGAAGAATTCGAGTTCTCTGTGAAAAAACAAATGAGGGGTTTTGAAAAAATCGTGAAACATGAGTAAGTAATTGGGAATTGAAACATCAAATGGGCCATGGGAACGAAGAACAGTGGCAAAAGATTATATTCGCCATCAAAAAAATTTAAACAAACAAGTTTTTATGCAAAAAAAGAGTTTTCTCTAAATAAATTACGTATATATATTGTAACATTCATGATATTTGAGAATAAAGATCATGAACCGTCACATATGGTAAGGGTCATTTTCCCTTATACTCCTAGGAGTGGGGATGAGCTGAAAACCAGTCTTAGCCAAGCCTTCGAGAAGAACGCAGTTAGCAGGCTCCCGAGTTGGCGGTTACCATACTATTGAAGAACCAACAGTAGAAAGTAACGTTGGTTGGATTACAGGAAGAGAAGAGAAGAAAAGCAGTTCAATGTTTATTGAATACCATGGCGTGTTGAGACAGATGGGCGGATAAGTTGTAGGTGGGTGTTATCAATATTGCTTCTTATTATGGATCCATTCATAAAAAATGAGCTCAAATTCATGTTTTGTAATTAGTAGTAACTATCATAATTTAAAAGGATTTGAATATTTTTTTATACATTTTGTCAATACTCTATGTTAATTATTTGTCATAATTATTTGAATTAATCATTTATTTGAATATATTTCACAATTCCTAGTTTCTCAATTTATTAATAACTACAACATTAGCCTTGAGGTCGGGCGATTCAATCGGGATAAATTTCTATGTCAAAGACATAAAACAATTTGAATTAAAGATCTCATGACGGACCTGCCAAGTTAGTTAAGTTAAATTGATCAGGTGAAGTAAAAAGAGAGATAGGTAAAAATAGAGGTAGGTTTCAATATATTACGACTTTTTTTTAAAAAGTTTTAATAAGCAATTATACATACATTTTGTATTATGTACAATAAATAGTACGTCTATTGTTTATTTTTTCCCTACCTCTAAAATCCGCATTTGTCACTAATCCGAACACCCTCTATGGTAACAATTAGTGCAGATTAGTTTTGATTTCACTAAATATTGTTATGGTATTTATGCAGCTTTGACAGTGTCCACTTTATTGTAATAAAGGTATTTTTGCTATAAATACGTGACAGTGGTAGTCATGGCAATGGCCAGTTTCTACAATCATGTCCTGAGCGTACGTGGCTTTCGTTCTCTTGGTCAGCCTCCACTGGTTCGTATCCGGTGACGCGGCTGACGGAGGAGCCTGAGACCATGTGGATTTAGGATGTTTCTGTTGGTAAATACTGTATGAATGAAGAACTATAAATATGGTATGAATGAGAACTTTTATCACAATTACTTATTGCCCAGTAAGGCAGTTTATTGTAGTTGTTAAAACTTTAATAATTATTAAAAAAAAATCGCAATTGAAATTTTTCCAGAACCTTTAAAACTACTAAGGGTCAAAAACATATGAAATTCTACAATGCCTACATCTTCTTTAAATCTGATAAAATAACGAAATTTGGGATGTTCTAGGACGAAATACTAAGAAAACAACTAGACACACACTGGTCCTTATAAAAATCATAATTGTCACTATTTATGAGTTTTCCGGACGCAACTTGCAGGGTATTATGGTTGACTAGTTCAAAAATCGTAATACTTTTTACGAGCAAATTGAGCAGTCATTCTGCAATATGAAACTAAACGACACAATGCAACATCAATCCGCTTACCAGTGTTTGCCAGTCTAGCATAATTTCCTACGCTAACGGTGGTAATCCTTGTACAGATGGATGTTTAGGAAGCAAGAACGTGAGTATTAACGGAGGATTAGGTCCTTATGATGTTAATCATAAACTGTAATCAGCACTAAAATCTAAATTGTACTAAGAAAACACAACGTGTTGCTTTGACGTTTTTCTGAATAACTCTTTTGTCTTCCCTGCAAGCCGAGGGAGGAGGTCTAATAGTGCTACTATTTCCTTCCCCGGAGTACCCTCAGAGTACTGGAGGCTCCGTTACTTCCAGCGAAATTATATGTATAATATGTGGACTAAATGGATGGACATATTTTCTCTACCCGATTGCCAGCTTAGCCTAACTGCACATTTGGGCTATGCAAGGGCCTAGTTCACTTTTAGGGGTCTACGTTACTAGAGATTCGTATATCTTAGGATTAACAACCTTTAGTACCTAACATGCCACTGTGAGGTAATTTGTCACAAAATAAAATTAAATACTAAATATGTTTTCAATGTCTTTAGTTTGTTTGTGATAATTATATATTTTTTAATAACATAAACTATGACTCTTACTTTACTCTTTAGAGAAACGTACAAAATTATTTTATTCAAATTTATAATTCTAAGACTCCGCTTCCTCTTTCACATGTGAGGGAGGTGACAACCACGTGGATTTAGGAGGTTGTAAATACTGCATGAATGAGAACTTTTAACACAATTACGAGTACTTACTGCCTAATAAAAGGCAGATTGTAATTTTATCACAATACAAAATGATAGGACTTCGCAAATGACAAAAATTCAATTATAAAAAAATAAAATCTGTCTCTGGGATTAGAAGGCTTTAAAATAAGTTTAAATGTTTAAATAAATAAACATTTTAATTGGTGCCTGCTGTCGATAAATAATATTAAATAAAATATTTTTGATCGGAACTTTTTTTATTTTTTGCAGATATAAGCTGTCATTATTTACTGAGCTATAATTGACATGACAACTGACGATAAATGATATTAATTAAAACTTAAAATAGTAGAAATCGAATCTGCCCCTCTTTAAGTACTTTTAAGTCTATGCGAACTCAAAATTCTCCGAATTTTGCAGAGTGTACCCCAAAAAAACACTTTTTTGAGTACATTGTCAATTATAACTTTGCTAATCAAGACTTCTTAAAAAAACCTTGTATTTGTTATAAGTCACGACGTGCTTAAGACTAGGGCAGTATAAGTGTAATAATAGCAATGATAATAATACAGATATCACTGAAAGGTCGTGGGAGACAAATATTCAGAATGATAATGATAATGATAATAGTACAGTTATTATTAAAAGGTCGTGGGAAGGAGAATAGGTTATTGATAATTACAATAGAGCTGATAAGTTAAGAGATACAGTTATTAGCATGCTATTGATAAACGTATCATTTGTTAGTGATACATAACTGTCAATTGTTTCAGCTGACTTTTTTTTTGGATCCTGCCATCAGTTGACATACTAAGGAGTTGTAGTGAAAATCTTAAACATCTTTTCACTGAACTAGTCAATTTCAACGTCAATAGTATTTTTTATGTCAATATTTTAAATATTTAATTTGTTAACAAGGCGATTTATCGATGACCTTAGGTGATTTGGCAAATAATATGGTATATTTTTGTTAACCAGTACTTTTTTTTTTTTTTTTTCTTAGCTCTCAAGTTTTTAAGATTATAGATAAGGGAAAAATAAAGGGAATTTATTTAGGGTGAGCGGATCCTTTTACTAGGAGTACCTGCTTGAAGGTGGAGCGAGGGAATTAAGGAGTTTGGGAAGCCTCGGTAGAGGTGGAAATGTTGCGGTGCAGTGGTGAGAGTCCACTGAAGGCTGAGCCTAGAGTCTCTCTAGGCATGTAGTGGAAGCTCATTCAGTTGGAAAGCAGTAATGGGTGCCCGTCACAGGCTTGTTGTTGGTTGGCCAAGGGCCGTAATGTCCACCATTTGGTCTGCTTTTCCAGATCTAGAGATTTGCCATCTTGCCGGTAGTGGTGGGGGTGTCAGGTCTTGGAATAGGGGGTTTTGGCAATGTTTCATCGAGTCAAAGAATTTGATGTGTCTTCTTCTGATGGCTTCGGTGATGGTGGGGTTCAACAGTACTGAGCATAAGAGTTAATTTACATAAGATTTATTTTATTTGTTAAATGTGAATTAATAATTAAATAAAATGGCATGTTTTCATGGCATTAATGGTCAGTAGTAGTCCATTTTTTTTTATTACATTTCCTGGTACTGGATTAGATCCTTCCTTATTCAGTTAGCTGCTCATTTTCCTATACGAGGCCGAATTACTCTAATCTTTTAAAAAAACAAAACAAACAGGAGTTTCCAAGGGAGCCAAAAATGGAAGCTGCATTCTATGACCAAGTAGTTAGTGCTCTAAAATCCGAACCTCAAAACCACTGAGCGGAGGAAGTGGGTAATGGTTTTCGTCTTTAGCAAACGAACAGAACAGTTTCTCTTCACAAATACCAATAGCACAAAACTACAAAAAGCAAAAGTAAACTATTAACAGTAATAACAAATTCATTTTAAAATATTCATAAGGTTTAGAAATCATGTCAGTTGACATACTAAGGAGTTTTATTGAAAATGTTAAACAGCTTTTGTCCTGTGCCCCGAGAGAAATCTCAAAATTTTGATGAAGTTATAAACAAAGTCGTTATTTCCTAATTAAGGAGGCAGTTATGGAAAAAATATTCCTAGACCGTTGTGAATCGATTGATGGATGAGCGACTCACGACTGTATTTTTCCAAGCGGAAATTGCCTCAAGCTACAACGGGGCACCATAACTCCTCAAAGTCCGAAGCACTAAAGCATCGAAGCATCGGCCCAGACTGCTGAGCGAGCAGGGTCGATGTGAATAAGCTAAAGGCCAAGCCCGCTATAAATTATTCAAGGGCTTTATGTCGTCATGCAGTTTATATCTCGTCGTCTTTTATACTATATCTGTATATTTGTATTAGGGCTCATTGTAACGGACCTCACCATATCAGCTACAGGTTTTAACTGTCGACTGGGCAAAACAAAGTCAACCATTTTCTAATCGATTATTTTTTAGTTCATTTACTAATTCATGGCTGCGGCTAACGTCGCGAATGTGCTGTAAATATGACAAAATGGCATGTCTGACATGAAGGCAGAGGACATGCAGTCATACCTACCCTATATTATTAAAGCTACATTTGAAGACATCTTATTGTTATTAATTTAGGTGTAGACAGGATTTAGGTATCTGTGGGATTCAGTGCCCGTGCGGTTTGATGACAAAGTTTCTGTATTAGGTTAAGTTAAATAATCTTGTAGAGGAGAGTCTTTTACAAAACTTTATTATGAATAACAATCAAAACACTGGTATATATATACAAATAATAGTCAGTTACAGCGTTAGAACATACTCTGTTGAATGCTTAGACACAAGTGAGTTGTCTTGGCCCTAAGCAGGTAAGGAAAGGGTAGGATTTTAGGAAACAGGAAAGGGTTACTTACAAAAAAAACCAAGTTTTCTTCTCAAGAACCTTTCATATTTTATACCATTTCAAAACTGTTCTAATGCAGTCGTGGGAGTAAGGAATTTTCACTTGAGTCTGAAGATTTCGAACGTAAAACAGTGCACCTGTTATAAATCTATAAAATTTGCATTGAAAGATCTGTACGGTTTTGGAAGTTGGTCCAATAAATCCTTCAATGGTTTGTAATTTAATTTTCGTGTCAATTTAAATGTAAGTTCTAAGTATTTACCTGTGTCAGTTTTTTGTCAAAATTTACGGGAGGACATTGACCACGACGAAGAGTGAACCTCATGTGTAAGGCATTAACTAGCATTAATTTTTATTTTCCAATACTAATAATTTAATTTATAAAATATTTTCTTTAATAAAAACGTAAAATAACAAAAACGAGGCAATAAATAATTACTTAATAATTGATAAAATTAGTTTTTATTATTATTTTTTTTTAAATGCCATGAAAAATATAAACAATATTTATGATAAACGTAATAAAAAACTTTGATTAAAGTATTAAAATTGTCTAAGATGGAATCGAAAAATAAATATTGAAACTTCTTTATTGTGATAAAATTACAATCTGCCTTTTATTGGGCAATAAGTAATTGCGTTCAATGTTCTCATTCATACAGTATTTACAAACAGCCCAGAGGGCTCCCTCGCATGCGAAAGAGGAAGCGGAGTATGGGGAAATCCCCCATGCTCCTCCGTCAGCGGCCAGTGGAGGCAGACCAAGAGCGCGAGAGCCACTGACGCTCAGGGAATGATGTATACGAAAACTAAATAAAGACAAAAGAAAATTTAGTTTAACGCTGAATGGACTTGAGATGGAGTTTAGACATCGATGGTTCTCGTGTTAGTAATGAAACTACAATTAATGATTAAATGATGAATGATATTTATGAGAAGGAATTTTCCTAGTGATAACTCAGCTCCATTGCTATAAGTATATAAAGCCATAATCGATATGAGGAACATGTTGCCATGACATCTTGAAAGTAATACTTCACGATAGGAATTATAGTAGAGGACATAAATTCCGGTCCCATTTTCTTTTTTATTGTGCACCGACTCAAATTTGTCGCTATTCACTTTTTGTCGTTGACATTTTGAAATTTAAAGTTGAGAAAATAAACGAACTATTGCTTCCTTGATCAGGATTCCTACATTTATTGCCACTGATTTCCAACGCCAGTTTTAATGACATTACGTAATTATAGTCCAATTACGCCCTAAAAATTGTACTTATTATTAATTATTAATCAGGACTCCAGCCTCTATAATTTAATATCCTACTCAATTTAATAAAGGGATATTTATTTTAAATAATGAGTAATTCATTTATAAATGGCCATTCATTATTTCGCTCCAGGTCGGTTTTATTTTAAGGCTTTAAAATGAAATATCATGCCTTTAAAACAAATATTGGATAAACTGCTCAAATTTATTTAAAAAAATATATTTTTTGTTAATAGCAACTAATTAATTTTATATATAAAACTGTATTGCCATCTATTCATCAAACGTTACATCCAAACACAAATATCACGGCAAGCTGGCTAATTTTTATAACATATCTTTTTTAAGTGAAAAAAGAGACTAAACTAGAGAATTTTTATGTCAATATTTTAAATATTTAATTTGTTAACAAGGCGATTGATCGATGACCTTAGGTGATTTGGCAAATTACATGGAATATTTTTGTTCAACAGTACTGAGCATAAGAGTTAATTTACATAAGATTTTATTTTATTTGTTGAATCTGAATTAAAAATTAAATAAAATAAAAAAGTAGACTATTTTTTTTTTTTTATTTCTGAACTGGATTAAATCATTCCTTATTCAGTTAGCTGCTCATTTTCTTATACGAGGCCGAATTCTTTTAAAAATCTTTTAAAAAAACAAAACAAACAGGAGTTTCCCAGGGAGCCAAGAATGGAAGCTGCATTCTATCACCTGTAGTTAGTGCTCTAAAATTCTAACCTCAAAACCACAAAGGCGGAGGAAGTGTGTAATGGTTTTCGTCTTTAGTGAACGAACTTAACAATTTCTCTTCACAAATATCAATAGCACAAAACTACAAAAAGCAAAAGTAAACTATTAACAGTAATAACAAATACAATAATAATAAGTTTTGAAATAAATATTAAAATTGCTCTATCCTCTCGTCAAGCCTTCAAGAGGTTTTTTAACGTATTATTTTTTAAGTCAAACACTCTTTCTCCACTTTATACCTCTTATTTTTTGTTCGTCTGCATTTTAAAAAAACATATTTTATAGCAATGGTGTGGTCAGTAAAATGAAAAATAAATTTAAAAAAAGGACTTGTGTTTAATTGGAGAAAATAGCATAAAAGCCATTGACCCTAAGACCAATTAGTTGAAAGTTTTATAGCTCGGAAAAACCGTGCTCGCTGGAATGTACGCTTCAAAATGAATTCCGACATGAAATTCAGCATACTTGTACTTTTTTTTCTCAAGCGGGTTTCTTTGTTTTTATTTGGTGTGGTAAAACTCAATGAAACAAACCAACCGAAACGAAAATTTCTCGAAACCAGTTGCCTGCCCGCTGAAATGAAACATGTTTAAAATGCTCTTATAGTCATATTTTCTCAGCGTTTCGTCCTTTATTTCCGTCATTATATAGAAATTTATATATTCCATTAATGTGGATATTAATGGTTTGTCATTAATGTGTATATCATTTTGTTTAACATTTTTAACTAGCTTAATACCTTCTTTTGATTTCCGAATGTTTGATATTATCTATTAATTTTACTTCGTTATTCGTTACTTATTCGTTCAAAAACTAACAGCCCATTTGTATACCTGATTCATTATTGTTAACATTGTTTATATTTATTGCTATCATAAGGTTCATATGTAAATTATTTAGTGTTCATATCAGTTTGTTACTAGCTTTGAATAATTACCAAAGCTATCAGAGCCACATAACGTAATAAAGCATAAATCCATAGAAAAATGAACACAAATTGATCATTAATTTATGCTTCATTACGTTTGATTTTATGTTTTAGCATCTTTGGATGATGAGGACATCTCGCATTAACTTAAGCCGATAATATTGCAACGAATTCATCTGCTCAGTCATTCATTTATGATGCACTATGCACTCCCACTGTTCCTTCAGGGAATAAGACATCCTCCTGAATTTCTTTGACGCTTTGAGCGTTTTGAGACGCTGATTGGCCATAAATGGTAAATGAGGCCATCAGACCTCCCATACTGGGTGAATCGGCGATCCTCCGACTCGAACGAGAGGTGCACACTCGAGTGACTACACACGAAGACGGTAGGACAAGAGAGCTTTAGTAAGGGGAGGCGGAGGAAACATAAGAAGGGATAAGAGAGCCCTGTAGAATAGATAGGGGATGTTTAATATCTGATGAGGCCCGCTTTTCGTACTCTGATGGGGCCGTCATCGTCATCCGGGAGGAAGCCTGTCAGCAAAACCTCGTCTCTCGTAGATGGCTCCATCTCTATACCCCAAAAGGGACGGATAAGCCTCATTCAATATGCATTTACATCTGTACGCGTTTTAAGGAGAAAAATAATGAATAATGCTAATACTTACACAGATTCAATTTAAAGCAAATACGAATGCATAAGTACTAAAATGACCATATCAAGCATGATGCTTTTTAAACAATAGTCCGCCACAGCCCCCAAATATTATAAACATTACATGTCATACTGTCCCTGCTCCGGATCCGTGGGAGCAGCATTAGTCTCACAGAGCCCGTTAGCTCTCAGCTGCTTCCAGGATTCGGAAAAAAGGGAAAAGTCCGCTACCTTCTAGTTACACAGTAGGAACGCAGAAAAATTCACCAGCCAACAACCTAGTATAACTGGGAATTACAATGGGCAGACACCTCCATTTTAGTAACCATTTTGCGAAGAAGTTGAAGCAAACACGCACGAAGTCTTACCGGCTTACGCATTTATTGACTTCCCCCAATCTATCACTGCGTCTCAAGCTACTGATCTACAAGAGCGTACTAAGGCCTACTCTGCTGTATGGTGCACCGCTTTTTCGTCATCTGACGTATACGACAGCTAAGAAACTCCAACAATTCCAAAACGGTATACTGATGAAAGTGGTCAGAGGTACTTCATTCGAGCAGAGGAGCAACAGTGAGCTGCATGAGATATTTGAGCTGCCTACGGTGGATGAATTCTTTCAGCGTAGACATATCAAATTTTTCGACTCATTATAGTATTTAACAAACCCAGTGTTTAACACTATAACCCCCGCTCCGTTCCCTCATCGATTGCAGGAACGCTGTTTATCTTATCATTTAGCCGATCATTCATAGAGATTCGATTCATTTAATTATGTTCATTATGTATTTCCTAGTTAGATAATGTTATTAATACGAGGAATGCTCGATAACATTGTATATTAATAAGTAGTAATAAGTAGTAATAGTATGTATTTAACAATATGTACAGCTATCCGCGTGACTGCTTACGTTAGGCGTTTTTGTAAAAACATTCAGACTAAGGAGGTGAATCACAAGAGTTTGGGGCCTCTGTCTGTTTTTGAACTAAATCGTGCCACTGATTACTTATTGAGGGAAACTCAACGAATTTACTTCGGACAAGATTTTGACTTTAAGGCAGGATTGAACACTTCTACTCGTTTTAAGTCTTTGGCAGCTTTCCAAGACAAAACAGGACTTCTTAGGGTGGGCGGAAGACTGAAGAATGCTGATTTACCAAAAGAAACGAAACATCCTATTCTATTGCCACCTCAAGCCCCATTAACTGCCTTAATTATTGATCACGTTCATGCATTAAATTTCCATCTGGGTCCCAAAGCTCTGCAAGCCAGCTTACAACGTCAATATTACATTTTCTCCATAAAGTCTTTAATAAGAAAGAGGGTTTGGAACTGTGTTCGATGTTTTAAGATGCGTGCGAAACCTAATAACCCCTTTATGGCCGATTTGCCCTGGTCTAGAGTCAGTCAAGGGCGACCATTTTTGTCTGTAGGTGTCGACTACGCAGGACCATATACTATAAAACTAAGTCAGCGTCGTAACGCATCAACATCAAAAGCCTACCTCTGTGTGTTTGTCTGCATGGCAGTCAAGGCAGTTCACTTAGAGCTGGTTTCAGCATTGACCACTGATGCCTTTCTGGCGACCTTCGAAAGATTTATTTCGAGAAGAGGCCTCCCCAGTGATGTTTACTCTGATTGCGGTACCAACTTTGTAGGAGCCGCCCGCGAATTGAAGGAGCTGTACATATGGCTTAACTCCAATGCCGTGAAGGAATCCATAGCTAACCACGCTTCGCATAAGGGAGTCCAATGGCATTTCAACCCACCTTCTTCCCCTCACTTTGGAGGATTGTGGGAAGCGGCTGTAAAGTCAGCTAAGTCTCTTCTGTTGAGGACCTTGGGAAACAGAGCTTACTTTTTCGAGGAACTGACAACACTCTTTGCTCGCATCGAAGCGATTCTGAATTCAAGACCCCTCTGTTCGACCTCTACAAGACCTTTGGATTTTGATTATCTCACACCTGGCCATTTCTTGATTGGCAGCCCTTTAACAGCCCTACCTGAACAAGATCTGAAGGATACAAACGCCAATCGTTTGACAAGATGGCAATTGATCCAACATGCATTGCAGATTTTCTGGAGAAGATGGTCGGATGAGTACGTCCATACTCTGCATGCGAGAACAAAATGGACAAACACCGGAACGACTTTGCAGAAGAGAGAACTGGCTCTCATACAGGACCCTAATGCACCTCCGCTCAATTGGAAACTGGGAAGAATCGAAGAACTGCATCCAGGCAAGGACAACGTTGTAAGGGTGGCCACTGTCAGAACCTCTCATGGATTGTTGAAGCGCCCTGTCCATCGTTTAGCGATATTACCAAGAATTGATCAGAATGAATAAAATCATCCGATTTTAGGTGGGCGGAATGTTTAACTTATCATTTAGCCGATCATTCATAGAGATTCGATTCATTTAATTATGTTCATTATGTATTTCCTAGTTAGATAATGTTATTAATACGAGGAATGCTCGATAACATATTGTATATTAATAAGTAGTGATAAGTAGTAATAGTATGTATTTAACAATATGTTTCGTTAAGTGCAGACAGGAGAGAGGGAGAGGGGGGAGAGAGAGAGAGAGAGAGACATTGATAGCAATGTTTGTAAACAGGGTTCAACGGTGCGTATTTATAAGTGTTTCGATCCCCGGGGATCAGTAGTCGACTGTGAAACATCGCGCTGTCCACATCGGAGCTGGAGGTCTCCCGATTCTCGACTTGTGTCCCGCTCATGTCTGTTGACACTCGAGATGAACTTTCTTCTATGTTTCTCACTTAGCGCCCAATGCTCGTTGCGCTCAAGCTGTGCCATAAAAGAAGATCAACCCGACGCGTAAGGTACCGATCAACGACTCTCTCTCTCTCTCTCTCATTTGTGAATTAAAAATCGATAATCATTTGTTTATTTTCTTATTAATGAAGAATTATTAAGTTTAGTATTAAGTTTACTGAATAAAGATGTATTTGTTTTGCTTTAATATTTGTTTTTATTCAGTTTCTTCATTTATATTTAAAATTGATTTAGTGTAATATCAATTGGAAGTCTGGCCAATATTTTGATGGTTATTTTCAACTATGATGGTGAGTTCGCAGTTTCTATGAATGATCGGTTTCTCTTTTTATTTCAGCTCGTCTTCGTACTTATTCATTACTTTAGTTTGCATCCAATATTTTCCTTGTTCCTTTTCTGTCTTTATTTCCACAATTAGCATTTTGTCGGGGCTGCTGCTGGACGTCTTCAAACTTGCAAAACCATTGAAGCCGGCGAAAACTTTGGAGAATCGAGGATTTCAGGGTCAAATAACTAACTCTGCTCCGCGTTCTCAACAAACGCTTTAGTCTTAGGTTCTAGTTTTAGGTTTCGTTTTTTCCCAGTTGTAAACTGAAGGTGAGCCTCATCACCTAGTATTGTATATATGTTGACTTTTTAACTTCAATCTGATATTGTAATTGTAACCCTACCGTCCTTCGAATGCATCAGCGCATCGCAGCAAGAGGAGAAAATTGTAAATAACAAATTGTAAAACTTATCAATAAAGGAGGTTTTGAAAAAAAAAAAAAAAAAAAAAAAGGATTTGGACTTTTCTATACTTGTTGATGATAACGCTCGACCTCACATTACGTTATGAGCCTTTAAAAAGTATGAAATAACGACGTTTATAAATGAATAAATAGAAATGTTTTTTTGTTTTTTTTAATTGAAAAAATATTTAATTAGATTTTTCTTAATTATCAATAAATAAATCGTTTTTTTCAACACTCATTTAGTTGTCGTCTTTTTTTTAAGCCCAATAACCTAATAAGTTATCTATTGAACAAATAAGTGGTCCACTTTAATTCGCGAGCAGTTAGTTTTAAGTCTAAGATTCATAAAGTGAGCCCCATCACTTTTAAGCATGTTTGAACAATCAATGTATAACGTGATTATACATACTTTTTTATTGTACTAAAACTACAATCTGCCTTATTAGGCAATAAGTAATTGAGATAAATGTTCTCATTCATACCATATTTACAATTTGCATTCAATCGCTCATTCATACAGTATTTACAAACAGCCAAGAGGCCTCCCAAATCCACATGGTTGTCACCTCCCTCGCATGCGAAAGAGGAAGCGGAGTCCTGGGAAGTCCACCACGCTCCGCCGTATGCCGCGTCACCGGATATGAGCCACAGACGCTCAGGACATGATTGGAGAAACTGGCCATTACCAGGACTCCCGCTAATGTATAACGTACATTATACTTTTGTTAATAATCGCAAATCGCAATGTAAAATTATTAAAAATTGCATAAAATGAAGCCAAGCAACAGGACTTCAGGGAAAATGAAAGGACTCCCCGGTACTAAATAATAATTATATAGAACAGCTTGGATCTTTCCAAAGGTCAGATGAAACAGATAAAGATACAACTACAATCCTAACAGTACAAAGAATATACTATTATTATATACTAATACTAAAATATTAAATCGTAATACTTGAACAATTTAAAAATGGTTAATATTCTATTGAACCATTCTGTTAGTAAGTTCCTAGATAAATGTTACTTGTGCCACTAAGGACACCAGAGTAAGGGATGTTCTGAATCCCCAACTTCCGACAGGTTGCATAAAGTAGAAATCTCCTTACAATCCTTCTAGAATATTCATTGTGAGTATTCGTATGAGAACAACGAGAGCCCGTTGAGACCTGACTAGGTTTTCAATAATTTCTTCATTCATTGGTGTCGAGAGAGGTCGAAAGTCCATCCCAGCATTTATATTCTATGGGCTACATATCCCTCAGAGGTTATCCATCAGTTACTCCACCATGCATGTGCCACTTAGGGTACAAAAGGTCAAACTGTCTGTGATCTAATTGAAATAAAAATCAATTGAACTCAATTACAACTATGTATCTCTGCGAGCTGTATCCGGTGGTCGACAGCACAATGGAAGTGTAGCATTTTCAGAAGTGGGCCACAGCCTGCCATGACACCATACCGTACCATGAACATCCCTTCATACTCAACCTTACCCTCAGCTATGAAACTAATAACCAAGAACAAGTAGACAAAGTTGACAATGAAAAAAATTCCATTTATGAGAAGTGCGTGGACTTATATCAAAAAATGTTCAACAGTATATCTATTGGGTCGCCAAGAAAGTGATTTCGCTTTGGAGCCGTAAATAGAGTTATGCTTGTTTCGTTATTCTTTTGTCAACGTTAGAATTTTTTTCTTTTGAGATTTACTAGTCGATACCTTTTGTTTACAACTGTCAGTTTACGGTCAGTTTTAACATGGAGTGCAAAAATAAGCATTTTCGACACCTTTTACTTTTTTATAATCATAAAGGCAAGAAAGCGGCTGAGGCTCACAAAAAGATATGTGAAATTCATGGTGTAAATTTTTTAACAGAACGCACGTGTCAGAATTTCGTTCTGGAGATTTTTCACTGAAAGATGACCAACGTTCTGGTCGACCTTCTCAAGTTGATGATACCAAAATGAAAGCCATAATTGAATCGAATCGTCATATAACGGTGCGAGAGATTGCCAAACATTTAAATGTATCAGACACAACAATTGAGAAGCTCGATATTTGGGTTCCGCCACGACAATGCGAGGCCTCCCACATCTTTAGCAACACGTACGAAACTATTGGAGCTTGGTTGGGAAGTAATGTCGCATCCCCCACACAGCACTGACCTTGCACCATCGGATTATCATTTATTCCGAAGTTTACAAAACTTCTTAAATGGTATAAATTTCAGTAATAACGATGACCTCAAATCGCACTTGAGTTTTTTTTGCTGATAAGGACCAGAAGTTCTGCGAGCGCGGGATCATGAAGTTACCTGAAAGATGGCAAAAGGTCATCGAACAGAATGGAAGATATTTGACTGATTAAAGTTCATTTTTTGTATTGAAAAAATGAAATTTTGTTTCACACTAAAAAACCGACATTACTTTCCTCCCAGCCTCAATACAATGAAGCAGTAGTGTGGGACAATCGCGAAGAAAACTCACAAATTCTTCTAAAAAACTAAAAATCTACATTTCCTGATTTAGCATGTTATTGTCGATTCTATCGATATAATATTAATAATATATAATATTATGTAATACTTCTGATAATAATAATCTGAAAAATGAGTTAACCTTAGTTACAGGTCTTTTCTGTTGTGATTTTGTCGTGTAACTTCGGTCATGTCCGTAACACGAGGGAGAATTTCCAATGAAGGTAAAATTTCATTAAGTTGATTTGTTCAATTCTTAAGATTTATTTCGAAATAAGGGTTTTTTCACGACCACCACAGATATATGGAAAAACATATGCTCCATTAGCACTTAAATGTTTTTTTTGCGTATAAATTTGTTTTTCAAAATTTATTACTTTTTTCATTGTTATTATGTAAAATGTAAGCAAAGCGCAGTAATGACCTAGATTGGAGAAACGAGGAAAGTTCAAACTTGAGACACATTCCCGCTGGGAATATTAGGACTTTAATATAGATTGGTCTACTCCTGTGTCCCTGTGGACTGTTTCATAGTTGACAAGGTTTCTTCTTAGTTTGGCAACATAAATCAATGGATTTTCAAACATTGTACTTACTTTATATATCTAAAATCTTCTTTTCGTTCACCACAATATTATATCTGCTAGGTCTTCATAATAATTTAAAGGTTTCTTTCAGTTTAATATTTTATTTTACAGACTTTGTTTTTTATTTTAATTTCGATAACGATCCATCGTTTTGTTTACTAAGGTGATTTTCGATCCTTTTTATTTTCTTTGTATTATGTAATTTTTAATTTCTATGTATTGTATTGTATTTGTAGCGACCGCTAACTACATAAGATAAATCACCCTATACTCTATTGCATATATATTGTAAGCAAAAGTAAAATAACATGAACTAAATGTATTATAGACAAATGTCAATAACATGAACAAATATGAATCATTGTAAATGTGTTAAGCAATAAAAGGCGGAAGCCAACTGAGTCACACGAGAAAGGTCAACAGCTGTCAGTCAGGTACCCGCAGGGGCCTAAGAGCCAGATAGGCGAGGGTACCACAGGTCATAAACATAACAACCCTTTTGGGGCCTCTCTACCTCCAGGGGGCAAGGGGTCGGGTAATTAAGCGTCGGCCGTGGGTACATCACCACATGAGTGGGCAACCCCCAACCGCAGGCCGAGCACCCTTGCAGCCCCCAGTAGAGAGGATACTTACGGCAGGCTCCGAGCCCTGTAAATTAGTCTCTCGCGGCCTTTACTCGGTGACGCTTGGATTCCGCTCCACTTCTGCAAACTTGACTAATTCTTTATGAAAAACCTCTGTACCTCTTCTCTTGAACGTAGTGCATTGTCGGGGCACATACCTATCAAAAATGGAGTCAGATAGTAATGCCGTCATGAAACGATTGTCCAGGTTATAAACTCGAACTCGAACGAAAACTTGTCGCCAGGGTGACAGGGTGATCAGGCATCCCCCTAGTGACGAGCCGACAGTATGTAATGTATTAATTTATACATCTGTTAGCCAAAAATTAATTCCTTTATTATTAGTAAGTTATCTAGAACTAGTCAATGTTCTAGCCTCATGTCAGGAGCGTCTGTGGCTCTGGCGCTCTCCTTCACCCTCCACTACCCTAGCAGTGATACAACTGCAGGAGTAAGCGTAAGGGACCTCACCAATCCCTTACCTCATTTTCCGAGGTGACTAAAGGGTCCTTATCGTATGAATTTGTGAAGACGCTATGAATGAGAGAGAATAAATGTAATTTGATAGCAGATTGTAGTTTTCTTCAAATAAAGAATAATAAAAAATAATTAATTAATTATTACTATCATGTGTGACTTGATCCAATAGCAATTTTTTTTTATACATATACCAATCAAACATCAATATATATCGCAACATTATTTAAGTTTTAAAAAAGGAAAACATATTGGTTGGATTTAACTTTGATAATAACAACAACATTATTAAGATAAAATTACAACCTGCCTTATTACGCAATAAGCAATTGTGATAAATGTTTTTATTCATACAATATTTACATTGCCAGGACCCCCACTGTCACGCATTTATAGCAGGTAACGAGGTCACTCCCGTTTTAGTCTCCGAGGAGGTTTATAGGGATGAATGACGCAGTGCAATTACTGTACTAAGGGATTAGGGTAGTTTGATAGGTTACTATGAAATTTTATGAATTTGCAAGGGATGAGTTCAAGAATGTAGGGTATATTAATATCGTTATGAAGGGTTTTGTTGCTGACGTACTAAGAGGCGTTTACTATTGTTCTGAAGACTTTTGATTGAAAGAATTGGATGCGCTTCATGTTCGACTTCTTTGCTGTCCCCTATAGCTCTATTCCGTATGTCCAGATTGGCTTGAGTATAACTTTGTAAATTAGTAATTTGTTTTCTATTGAGAGATGGGATGTCCTTCGAAGTATTCTGTACAGTTGTCCAAAGCGTCTGTTTAGTTCTTGTCTTTTTAGCCTCATATGAGGGTTCCAGGTCAGCCGTTTGTCGAGATGGAAGCCTAAGTACCGTACTGACTCGGATGAAGGGAGAGGAATGGAATTAAAAGAAACTAGTTTTTAATGAATTGGGTAAATGAAAGGGGTTTTTTTTTTCTGCTCATAGAACGAACGAACAGATCATTTTAGTGAACGAACGGCTCACTAAATTGAACGACCATCCCATTTCCAGAACCCCTCCTGTGTACCTTACAGGGTTAAGTTTCCATTGTACTCCAAGCCCATCGTACTCAGGGGAGCAGTGATCCAAGCGAGGGAAGGGATAAAGTTGGCGTGACACAATAGCTGGAGTTTTTCCTCCTTATATCGACTATAATTTAAGTTTGAGCGATCCATCTTAACTTGAGTGGGCCTTTTATCTCGGCTTCGTCCACGAGTGGCCTTTTCTTCTCTGCACCATTTCAGTTGTTTTTTCTACTATTTTGTTTTTTAGTTTGTCATAGTTCATTTCTTATATTTCAAGTCAAATATACGAATTTTTTTTTTTCTGTAACGTTTACAGAATTCATACCCTTCACGCTGACCTCACTCCTTGCATCACGACTCACTTACATAGAAACTTTACGTACGATACAATGCCTGTCTACACCTCAGACCTGGTTACATCCAACGACAACAGAAAAAATGTTGAAATAGAGATGTTCTGAATTAATAACAATATCTTCAAATTCAGCATCAACAATATGAGGGAGTAGTCACTGCATGTCCTCTGTCTTCATGTCATGCGTGCCATTTTGCCATATATACAGACTATTCGCTGTCTGTGTATGTATAATCACAGTTGAGAATCAATAAGCAAATCTAACAAACACAATTGTCGAATATAAATGTTAATACGGCCCCTTTATCGGTAAGTTACTAATTTCACATACTAGTGGTTTCTAGAATCCACATAACTGATTTCTGTAATGTAAATGTATAAACCAATATTATTATACTGAGTATTCTTATAAGAGTTTCAAGAAATAGAGTAATGATTAGGAAAGGGAAAAAGTTTATCTATTACGATGGATAATTTAATTTCTCCAGGAGTCGTATCCTCCAGCTAAAGAACAAATTTATTTATGCTCAAGCACTTCCAGCAGGTTTCACTGTCGTTTATTGAATAGCTTCCAGGACTGTCTACGAATTAATACTTTTTAAATATTAATATAAGTCATATTTAAGCAGTGAAATGAGTTTTAATGTAATTTGTGAATGTCCTTATCGTTGCTATTATATTTATGAATTTGAGTTGAAATTAAGCCTATTTATCTTTTTACATTTTAAATATTTATTAAGAAAAAAGAATAACAGATTCTATTTACATATGATTTTTATATTTTATATTTCCTGTAGCGTCATTACGTACAGGTTTAGATGTTTTTTATAAAAATTATATAATGCAATACAAGTATAATGATACACATTATGTATCTTTTTTCTTTCTTACATAGCCCCTTTAAATTTAAAGATAATTATAGATCCTCAGGCCTTTGGTTCATTTTTTTTTTTTAACCCCCTTAAAAAAATGACAAAACTTTTATTTACTATAGATTCTTAGGTGAATCTATTTACATACTACATTTTATATTAGTATTTTATATAAAACTTTTATTTACTATAGATTCTTAGGTGAATCTATTTACATACTACATTTTATATGTCCTGTACCATCGGTACACTCTATACAATGTCTGAATCGGAATAGAATTTATATAATCAATACAAGTACAATAATACACAATGTACTTGGCTTCATTGACAAGACACTTCAAGGTGATGGGGCTCACCTTTTTGATCACAACCAAAGAAAACTTAAAAACTAACTTATATACTAATTCTTAACCTAAATTTTCCCCGACAGTCTGTTGCCATCGATTCGGGGGGGGGGGTTCATAGTGTTAAACACTGGGTTGGTCAGGTGCTGCAACGAGTCAAAAAACTTGATGTGTCTCCGGAGGATGAGCACACCCACCGACGGCACACCAAGCAACGGGTGTTGGTCAGCGTTCTTTAACCTCTCGAGAGAGGTATGTCGGACCACTTTTCGCATGATCCCATTCTGGAAACGTTGGGAACATTTGGCTGTATTGTCAGTCAAGTGGGTAAATAGCGGGGCACCGTACATCAGAGCTGGCCGGAGGACACATTTATAGATCATCAGTTTGAGACGCATCGACAGGTTGGGTGAAGTTAGCAAGTGCGAAAGCCGGTAAGATCTGTGTCGTACTGTTTTTAATTTACTACGAATGTGAGTAGAGATATGGAACTTTTCACATTAATATATGGAATATTTATTTCTTATTGAAGTCGTATAAAGAATACGTACAAATTCATCGTGAATAATATAACTTTCAACCCTTGACACAAGGAGGTTACTTACTAATTTGTCGAAACTATAAAATTTTCCCTTTCCACCAACACGAACCTCACTTTTCAAAAAGTTCTGGTCATTCACGAGACAAAACTTTTCAAGTATCGTAGTTCTTCATTATTTGAATGACTGAATCCAGTAGTGGAAAGCATGTCGGTCACAGTGGAATTTATTCCAACTAGGCAATTTGAATACAATTAGGCAAATTGTGATTTTACAAATAAAGATCTTTTAAAAAAAAAAAAATAATAACAATGGCGCTTTTAGTTTCGACAACAGTTTTCATATTTCGTGAACCCCTTCTTAGCGCATGCTATGTTGATAAATAGTTATGATCACTATAAACTTGTGGTATATTTCTCCGAGCGAACTCTCTCCAGAACCATACTGATAAATTAATGAGCCAGAGGTGTGTGTGTGAGTAAAGAGCTTAGTATTAAACATCGATAAGCCACAGATGAGCTGATTAACTCGGCTCAGTGAGGTGTTGCCTGTCAGCCACCATGTCTTCTGAGATCCACACCATGAAGAGAGGGGTAAAGGGGATAACTGTTGTCGCGTTTTAGCCAATATAATCATGGTGTGATAACAGGGGACATTGAAGGGAGGAAATATTGCATAATAAAAATCTTTTACGATTAGATTAAAGATTATTTTAATTTAATTTATATATATATATTTATTTATTTTTATAAAGTCTCATTTAACTTGCGAACATTTTTATGTAATTATTACTTCCATAGTAACCTATCTAACCACCCTAATCCCCTAGCAGAGTCATTGCACTGCACCCACTCGTCCCAATAATCCACCTTGGAGACTAAAGCGACAGAGGCCGAGCGACCTGCTATAAATGCGTAACAGTGGGAGTCCTGGCAATGGCCAGTTTCTCCAATCATGTCCTGAGCGTCCGTGGCTCTCACGCTCTTGGTCAGCTTCCACTGGCTCTTATCCGGTGGCGCGGCTGACGGAGGAGCGAGGGGGACTTCCCAAGACTCTGCTTCCTCGTTCGTCCTTAGGGAGGTGACAACCATGTGGACTTGGGAGGTCTCTGGGCTGTTTGTAAATACTGTATGAATGAGCGAGTGAATGAAAATTGTAAATATGGTATGAATGAAAAAATTTTACCACAATTACTTATTGCCCAATGTGGCAGATTGCAATTTTGGCACAATAAAGCTCTTTAATAATATTTAATTATTATTCATTTTTTAGTTGATTTGTAAATAAGATTTTTTTTTTTTTTAAGTTTTTATTTTATTTTTCCTACTTTTTAAATTTTGTTTGTGTATATATATATATTAAGATGTTCTGGATTTTATATTTTCCATATCCCTCTATCTGATAGTTTTACAGATGGAAATTTCAAATAACGAACATGTGATCTTTCCTTTGGCCAATGAGAGTGAGCCAGGTGGTGTTGAGGAAGGAAAAGTTAGTTCACGCCTTGAGTGAGGGTCGTGCTCCCGTTCAAAGTTCTCAGTTGTTTTATATATATGACTATGTTAGAGCCAAAACAATAATATTGAAGAATGATACCGGAACACTTTTATTGACAAGTTGAATTGCAAATACAAATTTTGAATAAAGTTCTTAATTATAATCTTCTCCTTTAACTGTTTTCTTTTTAAAAAGAGACTCTTACAAAGGATTCTAAGTGGTGAAAAAATCCAAATGATTTGTTAAAAAAAAGCTTGGTCATCAAATGTTCTTTTAATTTGTCATATAATATCGGGGCCATTATTGAGGAAGCTAAAATACGGTAGCTACATTAAAAATAATCGACTATATACAAAATTATAAGTGAATATTTCCCTCACCACCTCACACCTTGGTTACGCGGAAAATGTTCATTTAAAATATATTTACGGGAAATACCACCAAAAAAAAAAGAAAAGTGAGCTGTTACCAACAGAATCAAAAACTTATTAATTAAAAATAATTAATTTTTGTGGTTTTGAAAAATTTACATAATCCTCAATTATTTTTTTTTATTTTAAAATGTGATGATTCCATTCCAATTGTTTTGATTTACATTTCATTATCGATTTGCAAAGATTAGCCTTCTATATATTTTCAATAAGTTAGTTTTATTTGTAGCATTATTGAGACGTCGATTTAAATGAGTATTATTAACATTTTTTGTTATTATAGTGAAAAAATAGCAAACACTAACAACATATTATTAATCATAAGGTAAATACCTTGAAATTATATGAATACCTCATTCAATATTGTTGTTACAAAGTAATTAATTAATCATATTTCATACTTTTGTAAATCTGATGGAAACCCTTTTCATTGTTCGTTTATACTTGTTTTTCTTAGCAATGCCATTGGAATTTTCCATAACCGTCCTTATGGGATAATTTTCCTGCTATTCTCCCTTTACAGGGAATGTAAAATTGGATGAAAGTGTAAATTCCTGGAATATTTCGACTTTTCACTTTCCCATATCTGTCTACTTCAAACAGAACAGTTAGTTATTATTTCATAGTTAATGAATGTAAACATTCCTCGCGAGGGATATAATCAAAATACATATTTAACACTATGACAAATATTGCTGGATATTTAAACTATTTCAGGTTGTTGAGTGAAAAAAATAATAATAATTCTTTAAGACCCCCGAAATGAAAGTTTTAAGCATATGGTAGACGTTATCTACAACTTATTCATCCCACGTAATTGATTACAAATCACAAAATCATCGTGACATAAATTTGGAACTACCATACAAAATATCATGCCTCTAAAAATAAAACCGTGTCAAGTGAGATGGATCGTGCAGTTATGGGTTCGTAAGGGCACATACACGCATGACAGTGGGAAATCCTGGCGATAGTCAGTTTCTCCAATTATTTCCTGAGCATCTGTGGCTCTCTCCAGCTCTTCTTCGAGCCTCCACTCCTTCTTTCGGATAGGAAGGAGGTGTAGAGCAGGACGTTAGGAGTATTTCTATTGCAATAAACAAAAATCGTGAAAAATCTTTTGAAGATCGCAGGAATAATATTGTAGTTCACATTGCCCTAACACGTATTACATATTATTAATCAGGACATTTTTTATTAATAATCCATTTATTAATGGGCTTTCATTGTTGTTTATGTGGACGGTTTTAATTTTAGCATCAAAGGATCATCAAATGGAGTTGCTATACAAAATATGTCCCAAAAAATAAAACATTGGTCGTTTTAAAGTTTTGAACTATCCGTTAATAAATTTCTGTTTGTTATAGTCGCTTAGGCCAGCTACGTATATTTCAATTAGATTTTTTTAGAATCAAAACTAAATTTATATATTTGAACTAAGTTGAAAAAGGAATGAGAGATCCCTTTTTTGACGAATAAGCTCCCGAAATAAGAATTTGAGTAAGCTCCTTAAGACGGTCGTTTTTTAGTCAGAAACTATTCCGACCCTGGGCAATCAACATCTCTTAGTTACAACTTAGGGAGTGCGTTAATGAAAGCGATTGCAGACATCTTTTTTTATCCGACTCCTAAATCCAACATCCATAATTGCCACAGGTAGGAGATTATATCAAATCGGCATATATTAAGTTATGTCACTCAACTTTGTCTAACTCGTCTTATTGTTAGATCGATAATTTTGTATTGAAAAATTACTCCCCGAACTAGCGTGCGTACAATAGTAAAAAAAAATTCCAGAATCACATATTACCTTTATTTTATTTTTTTTTTTTTTCTTCCTAGCCCCTTTAAATTCACAGATAATTATATATAGTTAAATATCTTCAAAGCACACAAGACTTTTTAAAAAGATTTATTTTGAATAACAAACATAAATGACGTGGTAATATACAGATCTAATCTAGCATAGTGACGGGCTAATGAGATACAATAGACTGACCTCCTTCTCTGATTCTCACGGGGTTTAAATAAGAGTCAGCAAAGGGGTGATTCATAGTTCTTAGAATGTTAGCACGGGTGCACTATAACTCCCCGCAGCCTTAAGTTTTGAACTCTGGTCAAAACAAACATTTAATTTTTACATTTTAAAAACTTGATTTATACAATTTACTTAAAATTACTTTATGATCATCAATAGTAATAGGTGTTGTTGAAACCTTTACATTATTTAAAGGTAAATTTGAATTTTGGATCTTTTTACAATTTCTTTTATAAATAAAAATGTTAATTAGTACAATGATTAGAATAATACATAATACAAAAGAATAATGATAAATATTAGCGTTGTCTACAAAGGACAATATTTCTAATTCTGGTATAGTATAATTATTTGTTTCTAACATAGTTGTATTTAATATTACATTTTCATAAAATGGTTGTAAAATAGTGTTAAAATCATGAGTATAAATTTTATTAAATTCTGGAAAGCAATCCTCCTTACTAATATTAATTAATCCTACATTTGGTAAAAATACAGTGTTATTATGACAATCTGTTATTTTTTTAATATTTACAGTGATATATTGCTTAATATGATCTAAATATCTTATATTATTTTGATTACTTAATACTAGTTTACATTCTTTTAAATTTCCGTTATGTACAATAGATGAAACACATTTTGATTCTGTTTTATTAAGATTTATACAGTAATAATTGTCAATAAAAATACAACTTCCTTGATAGAGAGTGGCTCCTTTTTGTAAGTAAAGATCAGTTTTTAAATCAATTTCGTAAATTGTCTGGTTTATAATTCTTGGTACTGATATCACAAAATATCCTTTATAGGATTCATCATGAATTGGTAATTTGATAAAAGTATGGATTATATTGTGATGAGTTGAACAAAAGATTTTACTATTTGTCCATAGAATTTCAGTATTATCTGAGATTAGTTTTATGTTACTTGGTAGATTTTTTATTACATCAATCATTAAATTGGTGTGAACAATGCCAAGCTTACAAAATTCTAAAGATAAAGTTAAATCTTTAATTTTATTTAATAAATGCATGATGTGAATATATAAGTCATAAGCTTTTTCATTTTGTCCTAGCGATTCGAAATTTTGTCTATTAATTATGAAATTTTTATTAATTGTTTTGATTTCATTCTGGTAATCCTCAATCAGACGTTTATTAATATTGACAGAATTTTCGATGTTATGTTCAATCTTATAATTATTTTGTTCTACATTTGAAATTATTTTATCGTAGTATTCCTTGTCGTCATTATTCATATTACCTGTTATCCAACTAATAACATTACCTAGACCATTTATCAAGCCTCGTCTGTGACGATTTTTAATATCTCTTTGTTGCATTAATTGAAATTGTTCAAAAACTTCGTTTGTTAAATCTTTTAGCAAATGATACATTTTATGTGATCTAAAGTTAGTAACATGATCTTCAATATTTATTATTTCTACTTCTAATAAACTTAAATTATAAAAATGATAAGTTTCATAATATTGATTAACTACTCTAATATTATTTACAGAATAATGGAGAATTCCTGGAGAGTTAGTGAGATCTACTACTTTTATCGTCAGAATCTTCTGAAGATGAAGTATCAGAATTATTGACATGTAGTGAATCTTCATCTGAAACAAAATGTTTCCTCTTTTTACGTTTGTTGGGTCTCCTAACGTTATCAACATGTGTTGTTAATTGCCTAGCGCCTTGGATTAACACATTTACTTTTCTGAATTTGTCTCTACTTTTAATCTTCGATTGAGTATCTTTGATAAATTCTTGATTTATTAATTCAGGTGGATCTTCCCGATTTTTATTTAATTTTTCTGTACGCTTTATCTTTTCTTCATTAATTTTTGTGTGAGCTAATTCATGCAAAAGTTGTAAATCTTTATGATACTTTTGTACGTATAGTTCTGTTATACTAATATTTTTGTTGTTGTTATTTTCTTTTATAAATCCGAAAGTGATTTCATTGGGTGTTAATTTTAGATTGTTATTTAAGGTATTATTGTACGCAATAATTGCAAGTTTTAATTTTTGTTCAAATGAATAAGATTTTCTCTCATGCGAGATAAGTCTTAGTAATTCGCTTAGTGTTAAATGAACTCTATTTAATAATCCCAAAGAATTTGAGTGATTAGTGGATGTATAATGTAATAAAATATCATTGTGGTCACAAAATTGTTTAACTAAATTGTTTTTCATTTCTGTGCCTTGATCTAATGAGATCTGTACTGGCGTAGGATAATGAGATAAATAATTTTGTAAACAATCAAAAATATTGATTGCATTGTGTGTTGGAATAACTTGTGCGAACAATCTTTTTGAGAAAGTATCAACAGCAGTAAATATTATTTTCCTTTCATACTTCAAAATGTCAATCATTAGTTCTCGAAAGGGTTTTTCTGGTGTTGGGGTTTGTTGAAATTTAGTTTTGATAGGTTTTCTATCATACTTTGATTTTTTACAAATTTCACATTTATTAATGTATTCTGTAATTTTGTCCTTCATATTGGGGAAATAAATTTGTTTTTTTAATTTTTCAAAAGTTTCTAATATTCCACGATGTTTAGTTTTTCCTAAATGATAGTTTTCAATAGTTTCGCGTTGTTCATTTACATTTTCTACGTCATTGATAAAGTTAAAATAACGTTTTATTCTTACAGAAGGGAATTCGTTTTCTATTATATTTTGAATCTCTTTAAAGTATTCATCGTAAGTTTTTTCTAAAGCTTTTATGTTCGGTGAACAGAAAATTCCGTAAGTCTTGTCCGTTTCTACGATCTGGTAGAGTAGAGTTTGCAAGTCATCTTTCCTGTTAATGATGAGTTCGTATCTTCTCTTGTTTCCAAATGGCTTAGAGAACTTCATGTCTTCTTTGTTTCCTCTAATGATAATAATTTGATTTTTTTCTACATTTATACATTTATCTGGTTCACATATCCAAGTTTGTTCATTGCTGGATTCTTGTGAATGAATAGTTTCTAGATCTGATTGATTTTCTGCATTTTCCGCTGTAGATGGAATATTTATTAATTCCTCCATAATTGCTTCATATTCTGTTGTTTTTTCAGCAGCTTCTTCTTGATTTTGTAATATGTCATCAATAAATACATCAATATCAATATTTACATCATCAATATCCATATCCTCTGGTTCCGTGTGGTTTACTTCATTTATATTTCTTGATAAAGCATCTGCTACATAATTTGTTTTACCATTAACATGTTTTATGTCAAATTCGAACTCCTGTTCGTGTCTTATAACATTTTTAATTTCATTAGTATCTTCGATATGAAACATTTCGTCTCTTTCAAGTTTGTATTTTATTCCCATTATTTTTATTTCCATGTCTTCTAAATTTATATTAGTTTTTAACATTTTCATTGTTTCGTACCCAAGTAAAATATCAAACCGTGAACTAATAGGATAAACTAAGAACTTTACTTCTTGATTAATTCCTATCAGATTTTGCAGGTTGAGGTTTACACTTTGTGTTCCTTCTGCTCGTCCTGTAGGGGTTTTTATCGCGAAGTTTTCTATGTTTATTTTAGCATCTTTCGGAATTGCTTGGGGACAAATATAATTTTTTGTTGCTCCTGTGTCAATTAACCATTTATTATTTTCTTTATCCAAGAGCTGTGGTAAATTATTTAAAAAATTAACTTCGTCACTTATTTTAATTACATTCGATCCGGTGGTTCTCCTTTGTTCGGACCTTGGTCTAAAAAATTATCTTTATTAGTTTCAAGTTGTTTTACTCTTTCAGTTAATATTCTAATTTGTTCATCTCTCTCATCCTCGGCGTAATGTACGCGATTAGAAACAGTTCTCATCGAAACCGTATTTGAATCATTTTGTTGTGGTGGATCTACTTTTTGTTGATTATTTCTCCAATTTCCGGATGGAGGTTTATTAAAGAATCTATGTTGAGATTTTGGATCCCATGATTGATTATGAATAGGTTTTTGATAATTTTGTTGATTATTTGGGTAATTGTGATAATTTGGTTGTGCATTTTGGTAACTTTTATAATTTTGGTTTTGTTGATGTTGATAATCTTGTTTTTGTTCATGAGGTTGTTTTTGAAATTGTTTTTCATATTTATGTTTGTAATTTGGATCGAAATTTTTGCCTTTATAATTCGATTGGTGTGGTTGGTGGTGTTTGTCTTTTCGACTACCCGGACCGTACACCCGATGCACAATGTGCGCAGCGTTATTTCTTAAGATTTCGTCAATATCTTCGATTGTCTCGAATTTAATATGATAAATAAAATCAGTAAGCGAGGGATGTAAATTATGAACGGTGTGATGTGATATCTGTTTGTCGTATCTTTCCATTTCCGACTGTTTATTCACTATTTCCGAGTCGGCATACACGCGAGCATATAAATCGCATCTTTTCTTACCTAATCTTTCTAAGTAATCATGTGGGTTTTCGTTATGGTACGATTTAGTATTGAGTATTTCTGATATTAATTGCTCTCTCGTTCGCGTATCTTGATATTTACGTTTAAGGAATGTTAAAATTTCTGTCACACTAGTGAATTCCTTATCATAGGTTGCAATTTTTGCTTTTCCTTTTAGCTTAGTTAATAAAGTTAATACTAATTTTGAATGGTTTATATCTTTATATTGGTTATCATCTTTACAATATAAGTCATACACAAATTTTGTATTTCTAATAAAATCTACTAATTGTAAAGGATCACCATCATATTCCGGAATTAATTTAAAATCATGATCTTTTATTTCCATAGCCATCTCTGAATTTGTATTTTCTAATAGTAATTGATCAATATTATCTAGATTAAAAGTTGTATATACTTGTCTTAATTGGTTTAATCTATCCTGTAAATTTGACATACAATAAACTTATAATTACTTATAATTACCATCAAGTATGTTGTCTTCAGTGGAAAAATCTTCTTCCTTGGTGCTGCGAAGTCTCAACAAATAGTTTTGAAACTCGGGTGATAAGATTTGAAAATCTTCAGAAAGTTGAAAGATACCTCTGTAGTCGTGGAGAATGCTTGCTATACTTGTATACGCAGTGGCAATCTTCCTCAAGACGGAGAGAAGTAGTTATGCTGCTTGATTTCGGTATTATACACGATTCTAAGCTCCGCAAAGTTACTTTAAATACCTTCAAAATTCCTCCCAAGTCCCACGTTCGGGCGCCAGTTAAATATCTTCAAAGCACACAAGACTTTTTAAAAAGATTTATTTTGAATAACAAACATAAATGACGTGGTAATATACAGATCTAATCTAGCATAGTGACGGGCTAATGAGATACAATAGACTGACCTCCTTCTCTGATTCTCACGGGGTTTAAATAAGAGTCAGCAAAGGGGTGATTCATAGTTCTTAGAATGTTAGCACGGGTGCACTATAACTATATAATTATAGATCCTCACACCAATCTATTTGTAATTTATTTTTGTATTTTCTGTATCATCGCTGCATTATAAACAGCAGTCCAGAAGATTATTATTTACCGGTAAAGGATGAACCTTGATAGTTTTAACAACGCCTGCCGTCAGTTTTTAAGCATTTCTAATATTTCAAGCACTACCGATGGCTTGACCATCATCTTCAGGTGCTTAGAAGAGATGCTGCCTCAACCGTTGTCCCCCTCAGGATCCGTGGTCTGTTAAGCACTAGATGATTACGGTCAAGCCATCGAAAGCGCTGGAAATATTAAAAATAATAAATCATTGTGGACAGACAAAAGTCAATTAATTATACTTGTTATAAGTATTATTTAGTAAAGATATATAATCATATAAGTGATTAATTGACAGTCAACTTCTATGAAGGTTTCAATATCAAATGGTAGGTACATATAAAATACTCACAAAGACTTTCTGGTCTTGAAAAAAAAAAAACGAAGAGAACCCTAAAGACAAAATGTTACATATATGGAGAGAGAGATGTGGTCTTGGATTAAAAGCAGCTTCACATAGCTGAAAGAGACGTAAAGCATGAGTCTTTGCCAGTTTTCTCCTTTGGTAGCCAAGGCTGGGGCCCGGTTCTGGCATTCTTCTTTAACCAGATGGAACATTCTAGAACCACTGACCTGGTTAAACATTTCAAGGAAGCGACTCCGCGATAAACACAACTCTGTACTTTATAACTACCCGAGATAAAAATATAAATCTACCATTCTGAACTTTTTTAATAGCTAGAAGCTTCTAGCACCCCCCCAATGCACATCAATAATTTAAATAAAATATATCAGGTCAGATCTCACATGAGACAGTGTAGCTTAGCGGTAATGGCTCCTGAACAAAAAGGACCCGGCTTCAAATCCCTGTACGTGAGTGGTGAAAATAAGAATGGCGATTTTTTTCAATAACTATGGTACGTTCAAATTTTATTTCACCGCCATGTTTAGTTGAGTAGTATAGCCAATGAACACTCAATTCGGATCAAGTATCAATGCCCTCACCATTTTTTCTACCACATATATCAAAATATTTATTTAGACTGACGAAATTGTTTTTATTTGAATCACGTGCTATTTCCTTTCTAAATAATAATATAACTGTCGGGCTCATTATTATACCTGGGTATCCCCAAAGTGGGGAGGAGACGCCCGCCGCGGGCTAGGGTCGCTTCAACCTCTTAGCCCCCGTCCGGCGAGCGCCCAGAAAGAGATAGAGCGTGTGGACCTATGGTCATTCACCCTGGCTGCCGACCTAGTCGGCGGGCAGCTTAAATTCGCTTTGATCTGACTCCATAAGATCTTTAGAAGGTGCATGTACCCCGACAAAGCACTATGTCCAGGAGAAGAGGTACAGGGTAGGTTCATAGGTAGCTAATGTGATCTTGGAATGACCACGAATTCACACTCGGTGTCTGAGGGTAGGCGAAAACCGTCCAGATCCCAAAAGCGAGTGTGAACTGGAGAGAGGCAGACTGGATTGCCGTGGGAGACACTGCTAGGGAAATTTGCAGGGGCCACGGCAACCGTCGTCCGCGAGGGAGAGGTCTCTCTCAAGGAGGCGCTAGTTTTAGCGGGAAGAAGGCAGAGGATCCCACTAGGAAGGTGTGGGGTCTGACAAGGCCGGGCTAAAACATAGTGAGGTTAGGAGAGAGAGATGCAGAGGTAGTTTAATTAGAAGTCCATGGTTTTGAGTAGAGCAGCAGGCGCCAGTGCAGAGAAAGAGAGAAGTGTTCAAGGGGCCGGTTGGTTTCTGTCTGTCCTCTGACTCAGGGGCTTATATAGCCGGCTCGCCCTGGAGGGGATGGCCCCCCACCAGGTGGCTAGAGAGGAAGTGGGGATGGGCCCCACTCTACTGACCCCTCCCACTACTCTCACTGACGTTATGATCTTTATTAACATAATGAAAAATAGATAAATATTTTGTGATATTATTTGATGATATAGATACAAGGTATGATACGGGAAGATAATAATTATTTGTGATCAATAGGTGGCCACAGCAATAACATAAGACAATAAAGAAAGAGCGATACCAGAAGATGTTTCGTCGATCAAAATTTTAAATGATTTTAAACAAAAATACTTAGTAACCCGAAAATTCATAATTTCAATCAGACAAGCACAGACACCTTGTGAAAAGTGAAAAATCTTTTAAATGGGTTAAATATCGACCCAGTAGGATATGTTACATTGTTATGTGCCTTGGAAACCTTTTTGTACATACCATGGTTCTCTTTTTAATTTAATATTGTATTTTTTAATGTTTCTTACATTTGTAATGATTTATTTATTTACTGGAGATTTTTGACAGTATATTTTTTTTTCTTTTTCACGGAGCTATAAACACTTTATTCTATCTAGTTTTTTTCAATCTATTTTTTTTCTTTACCAACAACTAAATGTACACAATTGGAGACATACAATATTTTATTTTTCTATTATATTAAAATTAGCTTAATAAATGAAGCGGTTCACGTTGTATGATTCTCCTCATGTTATATATTTATTAATATCTTTGGAATTATGTTTTATGTCCAATCGGTCATTAATTTTTTATTTTATTTTTTTTCGCAGGATTCATATTAATATTGAAACTAAGAAGTGTAGTTCCAGTTATTGCCAACACACAAGAGTGAAGAGGTTTCATTCGGTCATTATATTTGTTATTTCGTATTGACAATCTTGACAGGAGTACCATTTCTGACAGGTAAAAAACAACAAATTGGCTAAAATACACGGCAGTGATGCATAATTCATACATATATCACCATGGAGTGGTACATAGGGGACCTAGCACCATAGCACAGGAAGACAGGTCATCGTTGACAGATGGAAGGAGCTAAAACACTAGTGCTCGCATATTCATAAGGTCTAGTCCGACACCGTTCTCACAAATACATTACGCTTATACTTAGGAACGTTATTGCCGGTCACTGAATGGAACGTTTTATTCAGTAACCGCTCTTAAAAATATCGGTTCCTTTACAACCGTAATTATTTAACCACTGTGAAATTTTCATTGAAATGTATGATGTAACATACCCTCTAAATATCATGTATTTGATACATACGGCATCAGGAAGCACGGGAGAAAAATTAACCAAAAAATATATAGGGCCGATTTCGGTTAGTTTCAATCAAAGAAAGTACTTATTATTTGAGTTATGTATTTGTTATGTTCAGAGTCGAATTTGTTTTTGTTCCCATATATTTTTTTTTGTTAAAAAATGCAATTGAACGTAAACTGACCGGTTTAACAAAATATTATCAAGAATATTTCATGGTATCTCTGCAATTAAGTTTTTTATAAATGTCTATTTCAACGTATTTTTCGGTCATGTGTATATATATACATATATATTTTCCTTCTTAGCTCTTTAATTATAAGATTAAGGATGAGCGGAAAATAAAGTGATATTTGGGTTGAGCGGATCCTTGTACTAGGAGTACCTGCTTGAAGGTGGTGTGAGGGAATTAAGGAGTGTGGTATATATGGGAACGATCCTTTTATAATCAAATCGAATTTTATTTTAAAACGAAAAATATTTATAAATTGCAGAGAGAAGACAGCCGTTGACCTGGACAAGGCCAGGATAGCGAGCGAGGTAGTGTGGTTACCAATAAACAGCAGCTGGTTCTAGACAATGAAGTTCACTTACTCTAAGACCTTCGCAGAGGTCGAGTAACAAGACACGTGGAGTGAACACAGGCTGCGAAAACCAAAAATTTATTTATTTAACTAATGACGAAGAATCGAATGTATTAATTAATGATTTTTTAAAAATTATTTATAGATCCTTATAGCCAATAGTTATATTAAACCGAGATTCATATGTTGTTAGTTCCAAAATTACACGGGAAATTTTACTAATATTGAGGACTAACTTTCCTGAAATTTTTAAAACTAAATACAGTGAGAAAAACTGTGTCATTAGAATGTGATAATGATACCTATCATTATACATACAAACATTCATTAAGCCAGTATATTGTAACCCCAAGGTGAGCCCCATCACCAAGTCCCTTTGCAATGGTTACCTTTTTAATCACAAACAGATATTGTTAGTTGCATATATAGTAGTAGAGCACTCTTTAAAATGCATGATATTTAGTACAAGGAGAAAGCCTCATTTGTAAAATTGTAATATATTCAATAAATTAATTTTTAAAAAATATTGACTCACAAAGGTTGAGAAAAAATTAAACCAGTTCTCATTGCTTATTGCCCAATGAGCAATTAGGGTGTTGTTATTTCCTTAATTGGCACGTCGTTTTGGAGATAAAAATTTTAAATTTTGATTTACTACATTGAAAAAAAAAAAAAAATGCTGACTTGTGAAGAGAAGAATCGCGGTGCTCAACCTCAATCCAATTTGAGATTTGCCTGACCGTCCAAGAAAGCAAAGTGTCTAGGAGCTTTCGACTGTGCAAATCGATAAGGGGTGGGGGGGGCGACGCTCGACGGAATACCAAATCGTCCAACTTTGTCACAGTCAACCGTCCTTTAAGGACTCGAGAGAAGTGATCTCGTTTAGCCCAGCCGTTCTTATTACAAAATCCACGAGATAGAGAGCTTTTCCCAAAAGTTTTTCTAACAAAATGATTATGTCATTACGTATAGACAAATTTCTCAATTTTCCGGGGAAAAAATAGTTTGCATACGTTTTACACACAACACAAACATATGATTAATGATCTCAATCATATCACTTGCCAGAAGATAATCCCCAAATAACCATCCGGAATCCATCCTCAAAAAAATAAAAACTTTTTCCTCAGTAAGTAAAAAGTTTATTTTTCATTTTGTATACTAAGGCAATAATAATTGTTAAATTCACCTCAAACTGTCTGGTCTTCATCAATTCCGCACTTCGATGGGGTATCACACACCTCATGCTTATCAGCTCGGGTAAAATGGGACCCATAAGCCTAAAGGAAGCAAGCCATTAAGGGCTACAACTTAAACGAATAATGGCATCAATCAAATTGAGCATCGAAATTTAAAACGTTGTTACTATTGTGGTAATTATTTAAGCCAGAATAACAAGGGTTGAGTAACCAATAAACCGTAACCAAAGAGAATTGTAGTTAAATTAATTAGTTGCCCTTAGCGACTCCTGTGGCACATAGCACTAATTTTGCTTTGAATTATTTAGCAAGGACTAAACTAACAGCATCGTCCCGCACAAATATTGATTCGCTAATTCACCAAGAGACACTTATTTATTTAATACACATACTTTCTCATGATATACAAGCCTCATTGGAACAATTTGTACATAAATATTACGAAACCCATGACGATTCTTCACAATAGTATATTCCACCAAGTTGGCTCCATTTCTTTTTTAAATCATCCATTCACATCACCCCCCTTATACATACAATATTCTACAGTTCAAATCCTCAGTCTCTCAGACCTTCGTGGCGGTTGAAGTGTATAAGTAAAATGTTGAGTTTGAGCCGAGTTAAAGTGAGGAATTAAAGAGTTATGTGGAGAAAGAACAACATTTTAAACCAAGGCATTAAATGTTGTTTAAATTCGTTTACAGAGAAACGCGATTGAGTTTTTGTTCGGATGAAAAAACATTACCTACATCAGGTGATTATCCAGATAGATAAAATCATATTATATATATCTATTATATATGGGGAGGCTCTACACTACCAAGGCGATTTCCTGCTCGCCAGCTCTGTCTTTCCCTGTGATGCTAACATTACCTACTCAGTCCCATGATGAAGTGTATTCACTCGCTTTTGTCTTCAAGCATTAATAACTACTCATTTATTCGTAGGAAAACAGGCGTATGTACACATAATATGTATTATCCATACATAGCTTGGACTGCACTACTTGCTTGGTTTATCCGAATTGCTCTAAAGAAGCAGTGACGCTCATGGTAGTCTCTTCCGCGATTCTCATTGAATGAGGTGGTGTCCTTTTATTTTACCACGTTCTAGGCGCTGAAAGAAGTGAAAACAAGCATATTGTGGCACACACTGACGGTTAATTTCCTCGTTTCGAAATATAAGCCGTTTTATTTCTTCCTAATAAGGATCAGTCTTGTGGAGCGACTTTGTCCCTTCATGGCAAGAACTGGGTTTGTCAAGGGACCACCATCAACTACTCTTTTTTTTTCCGATTCACAATAATCAACAAAATATGTACTCAACTCCTCGGATTAAATTTTAATTTTCTATAATGTAAAACCTCTATTCACACATTAGGACTTGTATACGTCTGCACGCGATCAAGTCGTGGGCCTTACTGATGTCGCTATCAGACTATGGTCACTTGTATATTATTATTTTTGTATTTCCTGTAGCGTCGCTACATTATATACAGGTTTTGTTATTTTATAAAAATTATATAATGGAATAAACAAGTATAATGATACACATCATACGTGACTGGACTGAACTGACTCTAATAAAGATGATGGGGCATTTTTTTTTTATTAAACTTACATACTAATTCTGAACCTAATTTTTCCCCGACAGTCTGTTGCCATCGATGCGGGAGGGGTGGTGGGGTCATAGTGTTAAACACTGGGTTTTTCAGGTGCTGCAACGAGTCAAAAAACTTGATGTGTCTCTTGAGGATGAACTCACCCACCGACGGCATACCAAGCAACGAGTGCAGGTCAGCGTTCTTTAATCTCTCGAGAGAGGTATATCGGACCACTTTTCGCACGATCCCATTCTGGAAATGTTGGAGACATTTGGCTGTATTGTCAGCCAAGTGGGTAAATAGTGGGGCACCGTACAGCAGAGCTGGCTGTAGGACACGTTTATAGATCTCAGTTTGAGACGAAGCGACAGTTTGGGTGAAGTTAGCAAGTGCCATAGCCGGTAAGACCTGTGTCGTACTTTTTCTATTTTGTTACTAAAATGAGTAGAGAAATGGCTTATCCATTTTTGTACCCAGATAGTGCATTGAGAAAGCTGGTGAGTTCTCTTGCCCTCCTATGGTATACGATTTTGGCAAGGATTTTTTCCCCTTTTGGAGGGAGAAGATTACGCAGTCGGTCTTCCCTGCGTTTACACTGATGTTTAACATGCCCAGTCCGTCATTTATTACGTTACAAACGGACCCGGCCTGTGTAAGAGCTCTTTGTGCACTCGTGCTGCTGCTGTAAACCGCAATGTCGTCGGCAAAGCGATTGCCGTAACTTTCTTGTAGTTCAATTAATAAGTATTATTACGTTATATATTTTTTATCACAAACAAAATTGTATTGTTTTTCTAATGGGTTTTTGAAATGGCTAATGCGTCTAAATAATACAGGCCAGGAAATGACCATCTAGGTCGTCATGGAAGTGTCTCTACTTTGTGTGAGACTGAGTTATGTAAATGTACTTTCATAGACATGACTAGTTGACATAGTATTCGTGCTTTTATATCTTTGGTTTATGCATGTTTTTTTAAACAAAATTCCTAAAATGCGTTTTAGGGTAAACTTCGAAGTCGGTGAGGGACATGATAAAACTGAAATTGTTACAGCTATTCTTTGGCCCATTCATCGCTACCCTACCACGGGGAGGGGGGGTGGTTTCTCGAGTCACTATAAATGAAATACCATTACCTATAAAGGAAAATAATAATAAAAAAAGCAGCGGGGGGGGGGTGTTGACAGTGGCCGTGGTGTATTAACGCAGTTCAATCATAATATGCACAATAGAGGGGGCTGGCAAATCCAATTTAGCCCACCTGACTAGGGGGGGGGGGCTATGAAAAAAGTCGAGTAATGGCCTCATTAAAAAGGCAACGTATAAACTTCCTTTTGCATAAATAATGAATACTTTAGAGCGAGCCAGAGAACGGCGAGGGGGAGATACCTGCTGCTGTTGCTTCGCTCGGCTCATCGTAAAATCTAAACTCAGGCGAATAACAGCCAAGGGGGGGATGGGGGGGGGGTTGTGGGTGGTCGAACCCCCCCGTTTTCTCTATTATAACAATCTGCATTCATGTCTGTTTAATGTCCGTCTCTATAGTCTGTCGACTGTTTCATATTCAAGGATTGTATCTCCGCTTTGACGTAGTTCGTGTTTTCAAAAAAGAAAGTTTTCAAACCGTTTTTTCTTTTGACAAAATAAGAAACATTTTTCGCTATAAAGAAAGAACTGGTTGAACTAGAGATTATTTGAATTCTCTTTGGCCCCATGTTTGGCGCAGAGGCAAGCAGTGTGACCATTATGTTAATTTTCCCACAGCAAGTTTCTCAATGTCAATGCATTTTTGAAAATAGTTGAAATATTGTATTATAAACTTTGTGAATGATGGACATATATGGCTAAAATACTTATTAAGATGAATAATAAAATTAAATGAAAGCAATTGAGCTGAGCGTCAGTCGTGTTCTTTCTAATCTCATCATCATTGAATGAAATTTCTTCAATAGCCCACTCTAACGAGAGGCATAACAAAAAAGCTGAGTGGATAAATTCATTGGATCATAGTTAGAGGTTAACGAAAGAGAATATTTCAATTTTTTTGATTTACCTGCATTTTAACATACCTTGTATTTATCTATGAACGAAAGAATGAATTTTAACTAAGATCAAAAAGGTACTTCTTATAAAATGAACATAAAACATCCATACATAATATGGTAATAGTTAGTATGAACTGGTGGAAAAGCGAAAAAGAGCTGTGCGACAAACGACGCTAGGATCTGACCATGAAAGTATTTGACGGAATAACATGTAATATGCAAAAAGAACAAAGTTTTTGTTACAAAGTCATGGCATAAGTCGATTTAATGACTGTAATATAATTTGTTAACATGGCGTATTGAATTTGTTCTTTTTCATATTTATATCATTACCATTATATATGTTATAACTATCTTTAGTTGTTATGGCAACATGATGCAGACAGCCACAGAATGTCTGAACGCGATTCCTCGTTGTTCCTTTAATAAATTTGAAGGAAACCTACATCACTACATCACTTTTCCATCGCACAAAAGGACATTGTCTGTTCAGGCCCTTAGGCAGTAAATAAGTTTTTATTAAACTTAATTTTTTTGTTTGAGAGGATTTTTTTTATGATCGTAATTATTTTTAAATTATAAATTTATTTTCTTTCCTTATTTGATTGTTTCGGCTGGAGACAATTAGTATGTAAATATTGTATACATCAACAGACAGAGGAAATAGTTCGAAGGATTATACAGCTCGAGGAAGTAAATAAACACGTCTTTGCGTATTAGAGGACAAGGCTTTAGGTCTGAGCCTGTTTTTTAGTCAGTGATGAAGATAACTCCATACCGGCCTGTTCCCCTGCGATCACGAAGTCGATGTTTCTACAACTGAACTTCTCGGCCTATCTGCCTTTATCTCTCCATGCACATCGCCGACCTTCGGTTGACTATCCGAAGATCACCGTCCTGCGGCTGCTATCCGAACATCCAGCGTATCGTGACTATAAACTTTTTCGTAATTTTTATACGTTAATTATACTAACAATTATTTATACTAATATTCAGGCCTGGTTAAGTTGCTGATCAGCAATTTTTTTTGTTTTGTTTTTTAATAAAATGAATTGTTATTTCTATAATATTTTTGACTTTGTTTATTGTATATGCCTTATTGTTGGCAAGTTTGTGAGCTACCCGACACAATCAAACCTCTAGCTTCTCAAGACGTAACCGGCGCAATTTTCTGGCGTTTGGGGACTTCTTAATTTTTAAGAGCCCTAGCGCAAACATTGTCAGAAGATAAGATCGATCCCAACTGCCACGAAAGAATTCACTAGTTTTCTCCGGAATTGTGGCTTGGTCGCTAAACCATATGTTCCAATAGTTGTGACAACTAAAATATATATATTCACTTTAGCCTGAAGTAGTTTAATAAATGTACAACTTCCATTTTGAGTCTCCATTAGTGAAATAATACTTTACTTGTTGCAAAAGCTCGTCATATTTCTTGTATTTACTCAACTTTTTCTTCAGGAGGTCTCGTTCCCTCCGGCCTGATATTCCTTCTCCGCTAAACTTTTTTTCTAAGTCAATGGACTTTTTAAACTAAAGTTTTTTTGTTTTTTTTACTTTTTGTCCGTAGCTCAAAGAGTTTCCAGTTGATCCCCACTTCCTTCCTTTTCATTCCTCGCTTGAGAGATACGCCCTTTCTTACTTTACTTCTTCAAAAAAGAGACGTTCATTTGGCTTCAGGTTGGAGTATGTTCTGAGTTTTTAGAAATTGCACAGAACAAATTAAGCTACCATCAACATTTTATTTATAAAATTTATTGGTTTATAATAATAATAAATAAAATCAGCTGTAGCATCATTTCATTCCCAAGTTTAATATAATTTATAATTTCAAAATTTCAAACATTTTCTCTGTCAAAGACTTTGCGAGTCCTCCATTCAAACTGGAGTCATGAACACATTTGATATTGGAAACCATCCCCACCAGACACGATTAAATGCCCAATAATTAAATATTTGGTTTTAAATAAGCTGTTGAATTAAAAGTCTTATTTGCGGTTTTATATTTTCTGTTTCTAAACTATTATTACAAAAACCCATTTAAATCTTTACAAAAATACGTAATGAAAAGCCTTAATAGTGACATCCGTCACACTGGACTTTAAATTGTTCAGATGTTACCAACATATATCCACAGCATAGCTCCAGTGTACTTTGAAACATAAATTTTATAACGATCTGATTATGCTTACGATCCGATTATGTTTACGATCTGATTATGTTTACGATCTGATTATGTTTACGATCTGATCATGTTTACGATCTGATTATGTTTACGATCTGATTATGTTTACGATCACTATCAGACAACATACATACAGCTTGACAGAAAGAGCCTTTGTAAATAAAACCTCTCCCTACGTATTCTAAAATCATATACAGTTATATACACATCTATTTTTTGTTTTGTTGGAAAGTATGTCAGTGGCGCAAGATGGCAAGTAAACAGCAATGACATAAAAGTAAGCTCATACGTCTTCTAGTTATCACACAGGAATGATATTCGTATTTATTATCTGTAACACTAGTCAGTACGTGTAACCATAACATATTTTCCCTGTAAATTCAATTATGCTCCCATTATTTCAAACAATTAGGTTGTTTTTTTTTAAGTAAACTGTAATTTATGAAATGTTTTATCTCATGATAATGTTTAACAGATATTGGCATTCCATTTATACACATTTAATAATTATAGGCCTTAGCTATTTTAAATTTTAACTAAAAATTGACAAAAACAGATAGTATTATATAATTTAGTGACGTACTGGCTATACAAGACACAACTTACTATTTCATTTTTATTTTCGTTTGAACATTTATAACCTATCTACAAATTTATACCTTGGCCAATCTGGACATACGGAACAGAGCTATGAGGGACAGCAAAAAGGTCGAACATCAAGCGTATTCAATCCTTTCAATCGAAAGTCCTGAGAACAATAGGAAATGCCCCTTATTACGTCAGCAACAAAACCCTTCACAACGATCTTAATATACCCTACATTCTTGAGCTCATCCCTTCCAAGTTCATAAAATTTTATAGTAACTCATGCAACCACCCTAATTCAGTAGCCCAGTCATTACATTCCGCCACTCATCCCTACAATCCTCCTTGGAGACTAAAACGGCAGTGGCCTCGTCACAGTGGGAGTCCTGGCAATGCCCAGTTTCTCCAATCATGTCCTGAGCGTATGTGGCTCTCGCGCTCTTCATCAGCCTCTACTGGCTCGTATCCAGTGACGTGGCTGACGGAGGAGCGTGGGGGGACTTCCCAAGACTCCACTTCCCCTTTCGCCTACGCTGAAGGTGACAACCGTGTGGATTCGGAAGGTATCTGAGCTGTTTGTAAATACTGTATGAATGAGCGAGTTTATGATAATTGTAAATATGGTATGAATGAGATCACTTATCACAATTACTTATTGCCCGATGAGGCAGATTGTAATTTTATCATAATAAAGTTGTTAAAGATGAAGATGAACATTTAAGGTGTTGATATTTGCAGGTAATTAATTTCGAATTTAAATTTACAACCGAGATTATTACTATTTTTTTTTATCCTAAATAAAACTTCTTTGTAAACTGTGTAGTGCTCCTTCATCAAAAAGGGTGTTTAATAACCTGCTCTCTCAAAACCCATTAAATATTATTAATCGTAGTAATTTAGAATTAATGGGAGTCAAGACCTTAAGAGCGGTAGGTAGCTTGCACGAGATGGTAAGACATTTTGGTTTAATTACCAAGTAATTAGTCAGCTAAAGACCCTTTTTTATCCAGTGAAAAATTACATGTCCCCAGGTCGAATCCCAACTTAAAAATTGAGTTTCCTTCTGGAAAATACAAAAAAACAAAAACCTGAATAAATAATATAATGTGATACTACTAAAATCATCTAGTGAAACGTATACCGTGAGCTCAATAAGCAAATCCTAAGTCACAATTGGTTCTTCCTCGGGTGAGTAAAAGACAACTGTTAATAGCAGTGTCGTGAAAAACCTGATGGAAGTGCTGAAGTAACATGATCTACTTTTTTTTTTGCTTAATTGTAAAAAGTTTGGAAACTTTAGACATTGAATATATTATTTATCCGCTGAAATTTGTGAAGTGACGATTGTGATGATGATGAAGGGTAGCTTCTAAAAGCCACAAACCCTATTGCTATTAAGTAAACGTATAACAATCAATATTTATGCTTTACATTGTGTTTACGTTATGAAATGGAAACCTTTCGCTATATGGCTTGACTGAGTTTATTATGTAATTAATCACGAAAATTAGAAGAAGATCGGAAGGGAATGGAAGTAGAGTAGCTGAACAAATGCCTTATTGATAAATATTAAGAGTTGTAGTCTAATTAGTGGTATTTGATGGTTTAAATTAAATAAACAAGGTCAAATTTTGTCTTTCTTCAAGTTTTTATCTCAACTTCTCAAGCGCTTTGATGAGCCGATACCAGCACTGCCGAGTGCTTCGTATGTTGCTGATACTTCCACTGCCGAGTGCTTGCTATGTTGCTGATACTTCCACTGCCGAGTGCTTGGTATGTTGCTGATACTTCTACTGCCAAGTGCTTGGTATGTTGCTGATACTTCCACTGCCGAGTGCTTAATTTGTTGCTGATACTTCCACTGCCGAGTGCTTGGTATGTTGCTGATACTAGCACTGCCTAGTGCTTGGTATGTTGCTGATACTTCCATTGCCGAGTGCTTGGTATGTTGCTGATACTAGCACTGCCTAGTGCTTGGTATGTTGCTGATACTTCCATTGCCGAGTGCTTGGTATGTTGCTGATACTTCCACTACCCAGTGCTTGGTATGTTGCTGATACTTCCACTGCCCAGTGCTTGGTACGTTGCTGATACTTCCACTGCCGAGTGCTTGGTATGTTGCTGATACTTCTACTGCCGAGTGCTTGGTATGTTGCTGATACTAGCACTGCCGAGTGCTTAATTTGTTGCTGATACTTCCACTGCCGAGTGCTTGGTATGTTGCTGATACTAGCCGTGCCAGGCTGTTTACAGAACGTGCTTAGGAAATTGCCATACATACTTGTGGATTGACAAAATTGAGCTGTTGCGAACTCTGTCCTGATTTTAGAAGTACGTATAGCCCTACATTATTGTGTTTTTATCGCACTCCCGTGTTTGCCTCTCAGACTATAAGTGATGAAGTGGCTATCGGCCAGCTCCAAATTTCTTCATTTTCTTCGGGCGCCTTCTAAGGCTCATCAGCATCGAATTGGCACCAAGTGCTTGAGGTTGAAGGGACCAATTTAGTCTCATTTCCCTGAGGCTGCTCTACTTTCAATCAGTGAGAATATATTGTTGTGTATATTTCACACAGTCCAACTTCTCTGAAAGGAATTTATGGATTCATTATTCACGGCTATAATCCCGTTCAAAAAAACATTTTTATTTATATATTTCTAGCAGTAGAAATAATCCAGAAATATTTGTATTTTATATATGATTAACTATTTCATGCAAATGTTCTTTTTTTAATTTTTAAGAATATTTATAATATTTAAAACATTTTTATGGGTAATTAAATAAAATAATTGTCATATAGTGCAACATATTTACAGAAACACGGCGAATTAAGCTTTTATTTTGGAGAGCCCTCTCGGCCTTCACAGTACTTCGTTTACTTAAATATTAAATCAGTCATAAAACGAAATTGTCATCTATAATCTGAGCAATTAAATATTTTGACATAACTTTAAGAACATTTAACACAACAATAATTCGTGTTACAGGACTTAAGTATGTATGTTTCTTTATTCTTTTGTCAATGTTAGAATTTTTTTGCTGATCTTTAGAAACACGTACGAAACTATTGGAGCTTGGCTGGGAAGTGATGTCACATCCCCCATACAGCCCCGACCTTGCGCCGTCGGATTATCATTTATTTCGAATTTTACAATACTTCTTAAATGGTAAACATTTCAGTAATAACGATGACCTCAAATCGCGCTTGGTTGAGTTTTTTTTTGCTGATAAGGACCACAAGTTCTGCGAGCGCGGGATCATGAAGTTACCAGAAAGATGGCAAAAGGTCTTCGAACAGGATGGAAGATATTTGACTGATTAAAGCTCATTTTTTGTTTAGAAAAAAATGAGTTTTATTTCACGCTAAAAAACCGAAATTACAATCTTGCCAACCAATCAACGATTTGTAAATTAAATAAAACTTTCGCAGCCGTATATAACCCTCCTTAAATGGTATGTTTCATCACATCTCTTCAATTTTGTTTTAACTCTTGACACTGAAGCTATATAAAGTTATCTTTTGTGATGCTTCTTTATAAATTGTAATTTATTTGTTACAAATACATATATATATATATATTTGTATTTTTGATTGTAGCGATTGTAATTAACCTGTGAGATTAACAATTAATTAGCCGATACTGACCAAGACCCGAATTAAACAACAATGCCTCGGGCTAGCTATTTGATAGGGCTCATCGCCCCAATTATATTTCATCCTCTCGAGAGAAACTCGGCCTGTTTGAATATTCAACGGCATTTGTATTCTGACTACGGCCGACCTTTCGGTCCACTACAATATTAATTAATAATACTTTTTCACTTATAATGATATCAGAGAGGACTTGAGGAAATAACTAGAAACCTCGCTGTTGACAAGCAAACCTCATACATCTTTGAGCCAAAACCAATAAACATTGAGATTTGAATTTTTTATATTAGCCGAAATAACACAAGGCCTATTTAGAATATATTTTGTCTATAATAATTTTTTTTTTTTTCTTTTTGAACTGTGCTGTCCTTCTGAAGAAAATACTGACTAACTGACATGGGCTATTTCCTGGCCAGGAAATATATTGTGACAATTACATTTTTTAATATCATTTTTAATTTGGAACGACTCAATTTTTTGCCTGAATATTTAGTTATAGATTCCGAAACTTTTTTACAAAAATTTTGATTGATGGTATGTAATTATTAATTGCTACTCGTTACATTCCTCATTTAAATCGTATTAGTAACTTTAAAACCACCCGTGTTTGACTTAATTGATGTGGGTGCAACTGTTATGAATAGCAAACACGATTTGGCTTGTGATCATAAACTATTTTTCAACGGTTAACGACGTTAAATTATTTGCGAAATAGAGAACGAGATTCAGTAACACGGTTTATTCGTTTAGCTTATTTATGAAATGCAAATAAATGTGTTTCCAAACATCTAAGAAGCTAAATAATAATAAACTTACTATATATCCAATCATATTTTAAAAGAAACAATATAAAATAGACTAGGAGCAGCTTTAAATTATATTTAATATAATATATAATAATTAAATTAAATTACCTCCACCGTTAATTTAATCATACATATAGCATTGCAACATATATGGATGGCCCAAACATCAAGTAATAACTTAGTAACTTTTAACATGAATTCGATTCATATTGTAAACTAATTTTGGTTAGTACACATTTAAAAAAAAAGTGGTAGATTTCTGAACCGTGGATTAATTAGTATATTTAGACATTGCATTAGCTGAGATCATGCATACTGGGGGAGATATGGTACCTCCTTTTGCCAAAAAATGATCAAATAAAAATAAATGAGTTAGTAATTGACAACCACTCCAATCATATTTAATCAAACTTAAATATTTTTAGATTCTGACTAATAATAGCTTCTATTGGGACTTTAAATGGACCATAGCCGTTTCCATGGCACTAGCGAAATCTTGAATAAACTTTCTTCAATTTTTTTTTTCAAAAGAAAATAATCCTCATGTCTCCAGGAATCTTGAAAAACTAATAATGTTAAAGACAACAGCTAGTTTAAGAGCATTATTAATAATCACTTCAAAAAGTTTTATTACGAACCTTTACAACTGTCATGAAACCACCAATAAAAGCCATTTTACTTCAACTGGATAAAATTTCATCTAATTGCCCCACAGCTATTCATTTTTGGAAAATTATAAATATAAATCTAAAATATTGCTAACGTCCAAAATAAAGTATGTTAAATCTAATATCAAATTAGAAAAATCAATATTCTGAGAACTGGCAAAGTTGCTAACCTGTTTCTAATACAATTAATATAATTTTTTGTGATTATTATTTGAAAAGATTCCATATTTTTTATCGATACATCGAAATGATTAATTTGATGGACCCATTATAAATTGTGGGAAAATATCTTTATGATGTATTGTCAGCATCAAATAGAGTTATATATTTTTTTTTTTAAAAACAACATAAAACGGGCAAAAACATAAAAGTACACAATAATTTCCCTCCGGCAAATAAATTAGGTACAGAACTCTTCGATAGTGACTTGGCATGTATGACATTATTTAACGCATAAATACATTAAAAAGGAACTTCAAAATAAATACTTTTCATTTCGTTGTTACAGAAGTACTTGTTAGTAAAACTAGTAGTTAATCTTAGCGTTTTCACACATAACATGTAAACATGGCGCCTTGAAGACTGGTATTGCGATATTCCAGTATTTTGAAGCGTTCGAACCAAAGCGCTGTCGAACTCCATTCTCTTTTCCAGCAGTTTCTTCGAAGAAATCGATTCATAATTTCTTCTACGCAGACTCTCTTTGTAAATTTTCTATAGGAAATGAAACGTCATTTTATCAGCTGTAATTTATAAATGAATAAAAAAAATACTTTTGAAATTGGAATCAGCTACCTTGTTATTCTGAAAGCATAACTTTATGATGGAACTTCTAATTCAGCTTGAACTTCTTCAATTTAATTAATTGCTCTCTGTGGAATTCCTGATACATAATACAGACGAATGGCACGTCAGAGTCTTCAATTTCCCCAAGACCTCTCCAGTCAATTATTACATTACAATTTCCCCCTATAGCATTATAGAATAGGCGTTGCCCTTAACAAATATGTAAGTTATATTCTGCTCTTGGTCACAGTGGGGGGGGGGGGGTGCTATTTCGAAATACCCCCCCTAACATGTTGATTAAGTGGGTGCGGTCTTGCCTAAGTTGGGATGCCCTCGAGCTAATGTGAGTTAGTTAGCATCTCATCTCCTCTCTAAATATATATATATATACATATATACAGCACATCTTCGCACTGTGGTGAAACAGAAACTAATGCAATATAAACAGTTTAAGTCGAAGACTAAACCATAATTAACCGCCATGATACTAATAATTTGATTTCCATCATGTGCTTATATTGAGTAAGTACTTCATAGAGTTAGCTCGCTCGAAGTGGTGGAAAATATCGAGACATAATCGGGAGATTTTATGTGGAAAATTTAAATGGTATATATTGTAACATGCCTCGTTTTCTTTTCTGGTCGTTGGTATGTCCAATGATTCTTCAATGGTTCATGTTTTTTTTTTCATGAAACGTCCCCCACCACTGTGCTAACAGAAGAAATATTCTTTATTCTTTAGTATAATTGTTCTTCAGTAATTTCAAAATAACGGAGCGGCAGTCTTTCACTCAAGGATAGGCGTGAACTAAACTTTCCTCCTCAACGCTACCTGGCTTACTCTCAATGGAGGGGTCTCATGTGTTCGGTAATTTAAATTAATCAAAATTAAAAATACCAAGTGGTGGGTTATGGAAAATGAAAAATCCAGAACATCTTAAGATATATATTACTACATTTTAGTTTTACCTATTTTTATTATTGTCGAAGTTCCAAAAAAAAATCCAAGTGTATTTTATAGGTACCATTATTTTTTACTTGTACCAAAAGTCCAGTGTTTTTTTTTTGTTAGAATCACAAAAATGACAGTAGCTCTAGAACGATTCTATCAATAAACAAAGCAATCTTAATTACTATTGAGCTAATCTCAAAAATAAGGAATTTTTTCAAAGTTTTTATAAACCTTTTTTTATAAACTTTAGCAAAGGTTAAACGAGTGTTTAAGAATATAATACAAGACATGGTAAATACAATTTTATCTTCCCTGAGAATCTACAATTTAAAAATATTTTTGACTTAATCGTTGAACTGGGTTTTGTAAACAGGCAGAATAAAATTTTGAAATTGACGTTCGAATGACCAAATGAGATTGGTCTGAAAAGTTTCCGACCTAACAAAGCTTTTATTTTAGCTATTATTTATTTTATTATCATCTTCATGTTGAGGTCCACCTGTATATATGTAATATATGTATACAAATCCTCAACTCAACTCAACTCAAAGACTAATTTTTATTGGTTCTTCGAATAAAATTTGGTTATATCAATCTTGTATGTATTTATATTCAAAATGGCGTCAAAATAAGACGAGAAAAACATACATACGGAGTACTTCCCGCTATTGTAACTAGATAAAGTATTATTATTAGTAGTAGTGTCATATTTATTAAGTAGAACATCTTAAGATATATATTACTACATTTTAGTTTTACCTATTTTTATTATTGTCGAAGTTCCAAAAAAAAATCCAAGTGTATTTTATAGGTACCATTATTTTTTACTTGTACCAAAAGTCCAGTGTTTTTTTTTTTTTTATTAACTATTTATTAAGTAGTTAGATTCGCCAGAGGATCTATAATTATATATAATTATCTAATGTAAATTAAAAGGGGCTATGAAGAGAAAAAAAAAAAAAAAAAAATTATTAAGTAGAACTTTAGTATTATTATTTAACTACAATAGATATATGCAAGAGGCCTTTTAGAGACGTTCCTTCGTACCCGTTTGAAAGGAACGCCCCGGCGAATGGCCTGGAGGTGACTAACGGGCCAGCATAATTACCCCAGGCATTGAGCGGTGACAAATGCCTTTCTAGAGCCAAGAGTTCGCTCAGCCGTGACTGCTCCAGTTCCTGCTCCTTTTGTGCCGTTACTGTCACAGGTGAGTTATTAGTACGTTACTCAGCAGGCATTAGACCGGCATTGAGACTTTTAATTACTATCTGTAGTTATTTAATTACTATTGCCTTAAATCAAAGGCTATACTATATCAGACATTTATTTCATATTATTTGATATAATATATTTCACATCTAAATCTTTCTGTGAATTCTTTGAAACGATTGCATTGCTCAGTGAATCTGAAATAATTTTTTTTTTCCATAGCCCCTTTAAATTTACAGATAATTATGTATAATTATAGATCCTCAGGCGAATCTATTTACAAATTATTTTTGTATTTCCTGTAGCGTCGCTACATTATATGCAGGTTTTGTTATTTTATAAAAATTATATAATGAATAAACAAGTATAATGATATACATTATACGTGACTGGACTGAACTGACTCTGATGAAGGTGATGGGGCTCACCTTTTTGATCAAACTTAAAACTAACTTACATACTAATTCTTAACCTAATTTTTCCCCAACAGTCTGTTGCCATCGATGCCGGACGAGTTTTGGGGTCATCGTGTCATAGAGCTGTAATCTAGACTACAGCCAAACTTAGGTTTGGGTTTGTGTCAAGTTGATTCAGAAAGTCAACAAACATTTTCAGTTATATTGGGTTCTAACAGATTTGTTAACTAGGTGGAGTCACAGTCTCGTCATTTTGCAAACATACCTATTAAAATATATTGCAATTATATAAATGTATCGCCAGAATCTTATATATAATTATATAGAATAGTTATATAGTATTGGGTTTTTTATTCCATATAATTGAACAGCTCATGATTTCAGTAATTTTAAATTAAGTTTTCCGAAGACCCTCCGACAATTGGAACGTCAACCTCTGCGACGAACGTAGTATTACGATCTGCAACATTTCTATTGTTCAAATTTCAGAATGACTAACTGGCAGTTATCAGTGCATCCAACTAGAATATGTGGAGGTCCTGGACGTGATTCCCCGTGGGGTTAACAATATATCAATAATTAACAACACTCAAATATATCCATATACAAGATGCCTAAAGCACTCGACGTTTTTGAAATTATGAGTGTATGTAGATTTATTAAGGTTGGAAAGAATGTAATTTCGGTTTTTTAGTGTAAAATAAAACTTCATTTTTTCTATACAAAAAATGAACTTTAATCAGTCAAATATGTTCTATTTTGTTCGATGACCTTTCGCTATATTTCTGGTAACTTCACGATCCCACGCTCGTAGAACGCCTGGTCCTTATCAGCAAAAAAAAAACTCAACCAAGTGAGCTTTGAGGTCATCGTTATTACTGAAATTTTTACCATTTAAAAAGTTTTGTAAACTTCGAAATAAATTATAATCCGATGGTGCAAGGTCGGTGCTGTATGGGGGGATGCGATATCACTCCCCAACCAAGCTCCAATAGTTTCGTAAGTGTTGCTAAAGATGTGCGAGGCCTCGCATTGTCGTGGCGGAACCCAAATATCGAGCTTCTTAACAAGACGTCTTATATAATTTTCAATTGTTGTGTGTGATGTATTTAACTGTTTTGCAATATCTCGCACAGTTATATGACGATTCGATTCAATTATGGTTTTCATTTTGTCATCATCAACTTCAGAAGGTTGACCTGAACGTTGGTCATCTTTCAGTAAAACAATCAACACCATAAACTTCACATATCTCTTTGTGAGCCTCAGCCGCTTTCTTGCCTTTATGAAAATAACAAATTAAAATGTGCCGAAAATGCTTATTTTTGCATTCCTTGGTAAAACTGGCCGTAAATTGACAGTTGCAAACAAAATTACAGTGAATTTCTTTCTATAGCAACCTAAAGGTATCGGCAACCAAATCTCAAAAGAAAAAAATTGTAATATTGACAAAAGAATAAGGAAACGAACATAACGCTATCTACTCGTGCAAACCGAAATCACTTTGTTGCCAACTAATATTTAAGTCAAGAACTACAATTTGATTCAAAATTGTTTAAAAAAAACAAACAGCAACAGATACAGCTTTAATGAGATTAAAAACGGTCCTGGAGCAATTTGAAAAGCTGTTTTTGGCATACTTCTCTAGCGGCACTTGCCTTTTGTTATTAAAGCTTTCATGTTAAAGAATTCGTAAAGTAGGGAGTGAGTGGAAGCTTCACTAATTGAATTAAAAGGGAAAAATAATAAACATACATTTCCCTGTTGCTCCTTGTAAGGGGGATTCGAAGAAATGGGTTATTTTTGCCCCGTCTCAGGTCTAGCCGGGTTGTCGAGGATCAATACTGCTTTGCAAGTCTAATTAACGACCACCGGCCCGTCATGAATTATTTCATTTCATCACGACTCACTGATCACGCTTTCCCGAAGAACTCATGTGAGAGGAACGTACTGCTGTTGTTGCCCTTAAAGGTTTTCTGTAACGTCTGAATGAGCATTCTTGTTCATTCGTGCTGTCCGTATAACTTTGACAATTGCGCAGATTATTGCCTGATTCTTCTTTCGCCCAGATAAAAAAATTGTATTGACACTATATATTCTTGAGAATATTACTATGTTGTTGTGTTTACATGCTCTGGTATTTGAAATATGTTTTCTGTTAATAGTAACCACTATTATTTATAATTAGTAATACACTGGGGGGACTAAATTAACGCAACGTCCTTATTTTCTAAAAAAAAATTCCAATCTGTGCAAATTTAAGACTTCAAAAATATTTCTGAATAAAAGAATATACTGATAACCGAAGTTCATAATGACTAAAAGAAAAAATATTGTAAAAATATTGTTTTTAAAGAAAACGAACTGTTAATATTGTTGGAAGAGGTTTTCAATGAAGTCCTGAGGGAGATTGTCCCACGTCCCACTCTTCAACAACAGCCCTTTCTAGTTCTCCAAGGGCGCTAGGACATGGATTCCGACGTCCCACTCTTCAACAACAGCCCTTTCCAGTTCTCCAAGGGCGCTAGGACATGAATTCCGACGTCCCACTCTTCAACAGCAGCCCTTTCCAGTTCTCCAAGGGCGCTAGGACATGGATTCCGACGTCCCACTCTTCAACAACAGCCCTTTCCAGTTCTCCAAGGGCGCTAGGACATGGATTCCGACGTCCTACTCTTCAACAACAGCCCTTTCCACAGTTCTCCAAGGGCGCTAGGACATGGATTCCGACGTCCCACTCTTCAACAACAGCCCTTTCCAGTTCTCCAAGGGTGCTTGAACATGGATTCCGACGTCCCACTCTTCAACAGCAGCCCTTTCCAGTTCTCCAAGGGCGCTAGGACATGGATTCCGACCTCCCACTCTTCAACAACAGCCCTTTCCAGTCTCCAAGGGCGCTAGGACATGGATTCCGACGTCCCACTCTTCAACAAACGCCCTTTCCAGTTCTCCAAGGGCGCTAGGACATGGATTCCGACGTCCCACTCTTCAACAACAGCCCTTTCTAGTTCTCCAAGGGTGCTTGGACATGGATTCCGATGTAGGGAGCTAACAGCACTACATGTTATTCGATTATGTCTCCTATGTACCTCTGAGACATTAAGGACCTTCCCCGCACAAGAACCAATTTAGACGAAGGAAATGCCACCACATGAAACATTACGGCCATCTGAAGACTTGAGGCCTGTACCTCATCTGTAAAGAGAACTCTCTTCCTGTTATGTAAAGTCCAATTCACATGTTCACGTGGAAACTAAAGCCTGGACATTTTGTGAGCTGTGTTAAGGAGAGGTCCACCGGCACGATGTCTAGTCCTTTTCTTACAGTCCTGCCGGAAATGGAAACATTTCAGACATGCCATATGAGTCGTTTTATCTCATTTCCAATTATGCTCCGGTTTCGCAAAGTCAGGCACCGGATGTACCTATCGCCTCTTTCTGCTGAACATCTAAGCCGACCCGGTTCTTTTCTTCTTGGGTGACGCTCTATCTACCTAAATCGCTTTAGAGCCCTGCCTATGGACGAGTGACGTACACCCAGTGCCCTGGCGACTTATTGCTGGCTGCAACCTTCCTCTATCAATGTCACAGCCCGCCGAAGGATAAAAAGACAAATGTCGTCGCCATAACCTCAATTAAAACAGAGGAAAATGAAAAATATGTGTTGCCACAAGAGAAAAGGTTTATGAGTGAACATGAAGAATTGTCAAAGACAGTTATTTATAAAATACTGAGAAATAGTTTTACTCAAAGAGATCAAGAGAAGTGTGGATTACATTAACTGAGAAAATGAAAACATTTTATTTTGATCAAGGAGGTAATATAATGTTTGATGACTTATATTTAGGACAAGTAATAAAAAAGATATAACACTGGGATCATTGTTTACAAACTGTATTTAAAGAGTAAGAGGGAGTGAGAACGAATTTTATGATTTGTAGATTGTACGCTACTGCAAATGCTAATGCTGTTTGTGAAAAAGGGATTTAAGAATAAACCATTTACATTTACATAAATATCACCTAAATACATATATTTAATCAAAATAAAAGACAATGTATTTAATTTTAACTTAAAAAAAAAATTAAGTTGTTCGTTAATTTTGTCCATCAATGTAATTAAAATCCAAAGGAAAAATCTTACTGGCAATATCGGGCCTCAAACATGGGACCTCCTCATTATCTAGTCGGGTGATTTACCAGCCAAGCTACCCTGCCTTGAGTGAGCTCATATTCACGATATGAATTATCTTTTTATTTGGATCAACTAGTCCAGCGGCTGTCACCCTTTTTCATCCAGTATGTTAATGATGCCAGGATAACGGGGATATTAATGAAAGCACAACTATCGACGCGAAAGTAGAGCTTTAGACGTTCAGATCCTTTTGAAGTGTGATATATTTTCTACATCATTTATTATTATTGTTAAATATTGAACGAGACAAATATTAGGGAAAGATCTTTTAAGTTACGATTTCAGGGCTAAAATTATAAAACTAACCCGAACAAGCAAGAATTTGTCCAAGCCTAATTATTGCATATGCTACAGTTAATTTATCTATAAGTTTACGAATTACTGACGCATCTAAGCAATATATTTTTTTTGTCGATATTTGTAAATCTCTCTCTCTCTCTCTCTCTCTCTCTCTCTCTCTCTCTCTCTCTCTCTCTCTCTCTCTCTCTCTCTCTGTGTTTGTTAGCGTTCGTAATGAATCCAGACTATAGAGTTTTATGCCATGAGCTGGAAATATACTTGACAATGACCCGATTGTATTCCCTTTATAGAAAACAAAATAGTAATTCTGTTATTTATTTATTTTTGTCTCTTTATATAGCCACACACACATATATATATATACATATATACAAACTCTGCTACTGTTTTGACTAAAAAAGGGATAGGAGCGTGGAACTAGCGATAACGTCAGTAGAGGTATGGCTGTACGCCGAATAAAATATGAAAGAGAAAATAAAAACGGTTGAAGTTTGAAAAAATAAAAATAAAAAGAAATAAATAAATAAAAGAAAGTAGAAACAAAAACAGCAAAAGCGAGAGAGATATACGAAAAGCGGGTGGGGGGGTACTATTTCATCAGCTGTGAGCGAAAGGGAGGGGGTGGCGGGGATGGTTTAATCTGACTGCGGTGATCTGACTAATGTTTCTCCGAGCTCTTTGTCTCGTAGCGGCATTATCTCTTCTCTGAGCACATCAGAAACGAGTGATTCATTTTAAAAAATAATTTAACAACTGTTTCATCAATGGATTAGAGCAAGCAATAGTTTGTCATAGAGAAATATCAGGATGGAGAAAAATGTTAGCAAATACCACCTTTCAGAAATGAGATAGTCTTTGACCAATAGAGGATCAAAATGCGATTTATTTATTTTATTACAACTACACACTAATGTCGCATATTTCGACACTATATTCTGTGGCTGTGTGTCAAAAGAGAAAAGCTAGCTCATAATTTTTAAGGGAAACGTGTTCAAAACTTGGTTCATAGCGTGACTTTACAAAGAGTTGGTTCGGAAATCGGCCATGAAGGATAGATTGGTAAAAGCGTACCCGTTTAGTTGCATTATTCAACGTAACTGTTTCGATTCAATCAGCTCTTTGACAACTGAAGGCGCGTCTTGAGGTCAAGCAATTACTAGGCACATACAAACGGATTTTCAGCTTGTTATTCAAAGGTCAGATTTGCTTTTCAAATCCACCATCGTTTTGGGTTCGTTCATGTATCTAGTAAATGCTGGATTTTTCTGTCTAGATCCCCAGGACTTGTAGAAAAGTCTTGAGAGACGGACCACGGTTTCAGTCTTGCGGATAACCTGCGTTATGGTTAGTGAAGTTTTAATTTGTTTCTGAGATATGAACGAAAAGAAAAGGATCGAGCCTACAAAAATAAATAGTATCCGAGACAGTACGGTACTTAGGCTTCCATCTCGACAAACGACTGACCTGGAACCCACATACGAGACTAAAAAGACAAGAACTAAACAGACGCTTTGGACAACTGTACAGACTACTTCAAAGGACATTCCATCTCTCAATAGAAAATAAACTACTAATCTACAAAGTTATACTAAAACCAATCTGGACATACGGAATAGAGCTATGGGGGACAGCAAAAAAGTCGAACATCAAGCGTATCCAATCCTTTCAATCCAAAGTCCTAAGAATAATAGTAAATGCCCCTTATTATGTCAGCAACAAAACCCTTCATAACGATCTTAATATACCCTACACTCTAGAACTCATCCCTTCCAAGTTTATGAAATTCCACAGTAGCCTTTCCAACCACCCTAATCCTCTAGCACAGTCATTGCATTGCGCCACTCATCCCTATAATCCTCCTCGGAGACTGAAACGGCAGTGGCTTCGTGACCTACTATAAACGCGTGACAGTGGGAGTCCTGGAAATGGCCAGTTTCTCCAATCATGTCCTATTGTATGAATGAGCGAGTGAATGATGCTGTAAATATGGTATGAATGAGATCATTTATCTGAATTATTATTGCCTTATAAAAGGCAGATTGTAATTATTGCACAATAAAGATTGTTATTATATAGACAAAAAAAATATATTAGTGGTTACTTATTTCTATATTATAAATAAATTAATAAATAGTTAAATTTAAAGATAGTTAAAATGTTAGAGGTGTTTTTTAATTGAAATGATTTTTTTAAACAGACATACAGTCCCAAAAATAATGTAAGAACAAAAAAAATAAATATATAAAATTTATAATCTAACAATCAAGAATCAGTGTGTAACATAATCAGTGACAGACTGGGCAACTTAAACATCAGTGTAAACGCCGGGAAGACCGACTGCGTAATCTTCTCCCTCCAAAAGGGGAAAAAATCCTTGCCAAAATCGTATAGCTTAGGAGGGCAAGAGAGCTCACCAGCTTTCTCAATGCACTATCTGGGTATAAAAATGGATAGGCATCTCCATTTCTCTACTCATTGTAGTAACAAAATAGAAAAAGTACGACACAGGTCTTACCGGCTATCGCACTAACTTCACCCAACCTGTCGCTACGTCTCAAACTGACGATGTATAAATGTGTCCTCCGGCCAGCTCTGCTGTACGGTGCCCCGCTATTTACCCACTTGACTGACAATACAGCCAAATGTCTCCAACATTTCCAGAATGGGATCATGCGAAAAGTGGTCAGACATACCTCTCTCGAGAGAACGCAGACCTGCACCCGTTGCTTGGTGTGCCGTCGGTGGGTGAGATCATCAGCCGGAGACACATCAAGTTTTTTGACTCGTTGCAGCACCTAACCAACCCAGTGTTTAACACTATGGCCCCACCACCCCTCCCGCATCGATGAGAACAGACTGTTGGGGGAAAATTCGGTTAAGAATTAGTATGTATGTTAGTTTTAAGTTTGATCAAAAAGGTGAGCCCCATCACCTTTAATAGTCAGTTTAGTAACAGTATAATGATACACATTTTACTTGTTTATTCCATTATATATTTTTTATAAAATAACCAAACCTGTATATAATGTAGCGATGCTACAGGAAATACAAAAATAATTTGTAAATAGATTCGCCTGAGGATCGATTATTGTATATAATTATCTGTGAATTTAAAGGGGCATATATCTGTACCTCGGAGGGATACAACACTATGTCCATTTTCATAACTTTACAGGAGAGGAGTTTTAAACTTTTTTTCAATAACAAAAAGTGTTATTGGCACAGCTATTTATTGAGATGTTGAAACAATATTTTACCAGAACATTCTATTTATTGTTATTTACATCATGCAGTTGTTATAAAATGAAAAAAAAACCTTTTTTACGGTAATAAAGTCAATATGGAAAAAAATGGACATAGTGTTGTATCCCTCCGAGGTACAGATATATAAGTTAAGGCCTGGGCACTGTTGGTACACGGTCTGTAAACATGTAAACATTCCGATTGTATGTGTATATGATTAACAGCTACGAATAAAGTAGTCTTGTACTATAGTTTGACCTCTTCATTTCTATTACCTTTTTCATTATCTTTTTTCTGTTTTAGTTCTCACGAACGTTAACTTATATATATATATATATATATATATACATAGTGACATGCAGGATATCTGGAAGACATACTTCTATTATTATATAGTGCCTGTTGGCCTGTCCAGCCGTACATGTGTGGTACCCTCCCCATCCGGTTGTAGGTCAAAAAGGGGAATCAATCACCTGCACATGTAGACGAACATAAGGGTTTCTGATTTTGAAAAAAAAATCAAGTAAAACTTGAAAGAAAAACTATTTTGAAGCTACTGGTATATAGAATAACTAGTATGTATAGCCAGTTATCTACAGACGCCTAAAATCATTTCACTATACAGGCAAGGTCCGCGTGTACCGTTTTTCCGTTCGTGTGTTGAAATAAAGTTGCTGCCGAACAAACTTCTTCGCTCCGCGCCTTCACACTCAAGCCATTCTCTCAGTAGTGTCTTAAAATAGCGCAAATCACAATTTTTTCTTCGGACATTGCCCTTGAAAAATATATCATAAGAAACAAAACACAAAGAAGGTTGGAGATGTTCAGTGCTAAAATCATAGCGCAGATTGATTTTGGCAATCGAACAATCTCACTCCAACACCTGTTGCAGGCAGATGTGGCATGTCGAAACGTCGTCCATTAGCTTATTTAATGAATCATAGAACCCCATTTTATCAATCTAAGCCAATTTTCCAATAAACTGTTTAATCATTCCAATATTGAGGGCTCATAGAGTAAACTTTAGTCCTGTATTAAGGTCTCCTAAAACTTACATAAATGATTAAAAGTATATGACCACAGTTTGATCAAATTAAAAAAATACAACTCGGATAAATACATGAACATATGTAAGTTTGAAAGTTACCGCCAAACTTCGGCACATATGCTAGAGGGCACTAGTATCGAATGATGCTCCCAGTTGTAACCTCCTGAATATGGGTACTCTTGTTAAGACAATGATCAAAGCTTATTATCGACAATTGTATTGATTCAGGTTAGTTATAAGTTTTATTTGTTTATTGTAATATTTGTAGCGCTAGCTAATGTGTACATATGTTTAATATTACAGTTCTAAACTACATCTGCAAGTGTTCGATTTATAACCTGACAACCTCCACCTCCTTTAAGTTTCTGAATTCGAAACTTACACATATTTGACGGTACCGAAAATAAAAATCATGTATTTAATTTTTTCTAAACTCTTGTTTTAAGAAGAAAAAAAGTATCTTTTGGCGATTTTCTTCATTTCCTACGCACTTCTTGGATATAAAAAAAATTGACTGTAATCTGATTTTATGTTGTTGTTTTCTTATAATTATAGTTTAATGACATATTATTATATTACATTCCTAAATACCGCTCTGACGTCGAGGCTTTTAATTTAATACCCTTTACAAATGGGGAACACGATTTTAATGACTTTGCGTAATCATTGTCTTAAACCAAAAATAAAATTTACACATTACGAATCAGGCCAGCGCGATCTTAATTTCAATCAAACCCTACGCAATTTGTCAAAGAACAGAATATAACAAATATATTAATTAATGACATTTAATTATGATTCCTGTAGATCTAAAATTTCATAATATTATTACCCAAGGTACCTTTTTCATGTATGAGCCTCATTGGATTGTTACCATTGTTATATACTTAGGAGAAGAGATGTGTTATTACATAAACAGGTCATTAATGTGAAGGGATCCTGTGAAATTTCATGTTTGTAGCTCAAACAGGGCAACCTCCTGTACAGGCAGACAGTCAGACAGTCAACATGAGGGTTTCTGATTTTGAAAAAAAAAATCAAGTAAAACTTAAAACAAAATACAATTTTGAAGCTGCTGGTACGTATAATAACTAGTGTGTATATCCAGTTATATAAATGTTACTATCTGATAATCAATTTCGCTTCTCTGTGACCGGACCGTGACTGGCAGTTGGCTGATCCCGCTTGAATTAGTCATAGGCTGGAATGGCGGAGGTAACCGTGTTATGATGACTCTCCAGGCAGACTGGATTTGTTTTTGATTGCACCCCCGGAAATTAGAAATGGTAGGGGGGGGGGGCTACAGTTTGGATTTGGACTATGCTATGACAGTGCAACTGTGCCATGTGGGACCATCAGGCCCGGTTATGAAATATAACTGTGTGCCTATAACCTACTCGATTAGTATAATTTTCGACTGCTGTCTTCGGCACGAAAATACAAAAATGTATCATGAAGGTTTTGTAGGGAGATTGGCTTAGGTTGTCCATTATAAAAAAAAAAAAATCATTAATCTCTTAATGTAACTTTCAACTCATTTATAAACACTACGCCGCTAATAATGAGCCAACAGTAATAGTTTGTTACAAAACCTCTTGTGCATAAAATCATTGTTCACAAACAAATAATTAAATACTGGTTCACTATTTGACTTTTACTCTTCCAGCCCGATGTTTCTCCGGCGGATGAACTCACCCACCCACGGCACAGCAAGCAACGGGTCTGACTAGTTTTCGCATGATCCCATTTTGGTATTGTTAAAGACATTTAGCTGTATTGTCAGTCAAGTGGGTAAATAGCGGGGCACCGTACAGCAGAGCTGGCCGGAGGACACATTTATATATCATCAGTTTGAGGCGAAGCGACAGGTTGGGTGAAGTTAGCAAGTGCGATAGCCGGTATACAATTGTAATAATAAGAAGAATGAGAATGATGATTGTGAAAAATAGTAAATGTTTCATTATTTATTCGTTTATTTATTATTTTTTCCAAAAAAAAATTGGAATAGTTCATATGTTATTTTACATGTAATGTGTTTAATTTTTTATTCCTGAGGATGCCTGAATAGGCGAAACTTTGACCAATGTAAAAAAAAAAAAAAAATTTGAGTGACTGTAAAGTCTTTAAAAAAATCTGTATTTGTATTATCTATTATTGTTTATTATATGTATATTAAACATTGACAGAATAAATAGGTTTATTTTGTACGGTCGTATAAGTCGATTTTGTACGGGAAAGTATATTTGAAGAAAATATTGATGAGCTGAGTCACATAAAACAGGAAAGTAATCAGAAGCTGCTTGTTTGCTTTCTAAAACATTTCAATTTAAATAAAGCGCTGTACGTGAAAGGTAATATGTGAGTATTAAGGGCATTACTGAAAAATAGAAAAAACAGGAAAAGCAATACTATTTTATATTTAATGATATTTACTCGTTCCAATATATTGAAAAAAACAATATATTTTTCTTTTTTTTAAATGTTATTTTATCATGAGTTATTGCTATGAGTACCTCATAATTGTACTTGTGAGTATGTCTTCTGTAATGCGGTTATGTCTTGCTGTCTGACGTACCTTCGTCTGTCGAGTCGACGTTTTGGGTTTCTTGAACGGGTAGAGAACGAATGTGCCTGCATGAGGCGGGTCGCGTGTCTATATAAAGTACGCATATGTGAAATTTACAGAATCTCTAGTCCTTGTTTATTTCGTTAATCTATGGCATTTGTAAATCCTTTTGTAATGTCTTGTTCCATACGTACAAAGGCGCGTCGTGTGACGTAGTTGCGATTGATTTATTCAGTATGTTTCATTCAACATTCAACGCTCGACAGTAAGTTTTTTGATTTGCTCCCATATACACTTAGATTAGAAAAGTTGTACAAAAACATTTTTTTTTTTAATTCAAAACTATTTTAAGTAGTCTCTTATTTTAAATTTAATTAGCCTTAAAATAGACTACAAACTTGTGCCTAAGGCGTCTGATTTTTCAGAATTTATACTTTAGGCTAAAGGGGGTTGTATATTTACTAGGCACAGTGGTTCGCAGGGATGGCTCTGTACGGTAAGCGCCTTGCCTGTTCTAATCCCCACCCTCGTCCAATACATTTTATCCTTTGGCTGATAAATGAAAAAAGTTAACGAGAAGCCAAAGAAGATCCCACAAAAAAAACAAAAAACGAAGCTTTGGAAAAAAGAGATGATAACATTGTTATTTAATGATAAGAATATGAGACCGTCACACCAAAGAGTATTAAATATCAACTTGACTAGAATATTTCCAAGAATATGAGCGGAAAAGGCAGAATGATAAAATCATCCCCCCCCCCCTCTTTGGTAGATATTCTCATTATCATATGTATTATCACTTCTTATGTATTATCACTTCTTATTCACGACAAGTATGGATGATATAAATACAGAGGGCTCCAAAAAAATGTATCCACTGGTTAACAGTCCATAACTTGCAAACTAATTGACGGAGTTGTCTCATTTTTGGTGAAAGTGTAGCTTGAAGTCCAACTTAACGATATCAAAATTCGCCAAACACTTGAGCGACTCACTCCAGTTTCACGGGCACACTGTCTCACAGACTTCAGTGGTGAGCGAGTGAATTGTTGTAACACAAGATGGGAGTTAAATGGACTTGTTACTGTTACAGGTCGTCCAGATCGTTGTTTGTGTACATCTTTAACACAGCCTTCGCTCTGTTTGATACACATTTCGCCATTGCCGTTGAACCTCATTAATGTTTTCGTACTTAAAATACCACTTTAAAACAGACTTCCTTTCATCAAATGTAAGCCTTCCGCCGGCCATGTTTACTCGAGTGACAAGGTACAACTAACAATAAAACACTAACTATCTGGCGACTGTCATCTGACAAAACAAAACAACGCAATACAACGCTTGTAACTACAAACTATTACACTACCAAAAATGAGACAACTCCGTCAATTGATTTGCAAGTTATGGACTTTTAAACAGTGGATACATTTTTTTGGACCCCTCTGTATATTAGTATTTATTTCTACATCAATTATTGTTTTAGATCATATTCGCCAAGGCTCCAAGTTCTTCAAGTGAGGTCTAAAATCTATTTTAATTTTAAAAGTGGCCTGTCAACGCCCACCAGGTATCCATGCCGATACTTTTATCAGAAAAAAAATTTATAGAAAAAAAAAGGTTTCTTACAACAGTTATTTTTGAACTTGAGATATGAAAGTTTTGATTAACAAGGTTAAATCGATAGTTATTTGTTAAAAATGGTCTCAATTACTGAAATTGTAATATTTACATAACTGCTTTTTTTTATTATCATACTTTGTTATCTAATCAGGAAAGTGTGTTAAGTAAGGTGATCAAATATTTTTAATTGCGAAATCATTCCTTATAAAAACCAGAGTTTTCTCTCTATTTTTTTCTATATTTATTAGCAACTGATACCCTTTTAATTGTTGGGTTTTTTTTCCGTTCGTTGGTTTCATAAGATTGTTGAAATGTTGACTCTCTCTGTTTATAGCTTTAAAACCTAGAGCTCATTAACATATGGGACTATCTGGTGTAGTTATACATTTATGATAAAATGAAATGAATAAGAGTTCAAGTCACGATTTAGGATTACTTTTTTTGATAATAGCTCACTAAACAACCAATCAGATATCACATATCATTAATTTAGTCACGACCTTCAATTTTATTCCCCAAATAATATATTTCATAAGTTATAAATCGCTCCTGTGGGGAATTTGAACTAGGAGAAATCCACATACGCTATATGTATGACTGATGCATGTGTGACTAGTGCATGTGTGACTAGTGCATGTATGACTAGTGCATCTCTGACTAGTGCATGTATGACTAGCGCATGTATGACTAGTGCATGTGTGACTAGTGCATGTATGACTAGTGCATGTGTGACTAGTGCATGTGTTACTAGTGCATGTATGACTAGTGCATGTGTGACTAGTGCATGTGTGACTAGCGCATGTATGACTAGTGCCTCTCTGACTAGTGCATGTATGACTAGTGCATGTGTGACTAGTGCATGTGTGACTAGTGCATGTATGACTAGTGCATGTGTGACTAGTGCATGTATGACTAGTGCATGTATGACTAGTGCATGTGTGACTAGTGCATGTGTGACTAGTGCATGTATTACTAGCGCATGTGTGACTAGTGCATGTGTGACTAGTGCATGTGTGTGACTACCCCACGTGTGACTAGTGCATGTATGACTGATGCATGAATGACTAGTGCATGTATGACTAGTGCATGTGTGACTAGCGCATGTGTGACTAAGCCGCATGGGTCACATTATTTTTACATTCTCGTTGAAAATTAAGCATAAGGGTTGGTTTTATTGTTGGTTTTGATATCACCACCCCACTGCCCTACCCTGGTGTTGAGTTCAGTTCCTTCCCTCGATTCCATAAAAGGATCTGGCACATGTAAACCGTTAGTTTTTGTGAATTGGTTTAAGTTGGTACAAAGTAAATATTAATGATCGACATTATTTGTCATCTAATCACGATATTGATTTTATTTTTACTATATTTGGAGCAGAAAGCAAAACTTTTATGCGAAATATGACCCCTCTGTACGAAATCGAAATTAAAAATAAGTCGTTAATTAGAACGACTCTACTTTCTGTTGAAAGCGTTTGACCTGTTGGGGACAGCTGATAATGATCGGTATACGCCTGCCCTGCCCCTGGCGCACGGAGCATTGTTCAGAGTGCCTTCAGACCTTGCTAAAGCAACAGGTTGTACTCTCAGTACTAGTTACACTTTAGTGTCTATTTTAGGGCAGTTATTATACGAGGTTTGATCAAAAAGTAACAAGTATTTTTGTTTATTGTAAACAAATTTTCATTTATTCATCCATAGCAATTTTTTCCCCTTCAAAGTAATCCCTCTTAGATATAATACACTTGTGCCAACGCTTTTTCCAATCTTCAAAGTACTTTTCAAATCCACTTTTCGACATAGCTCTTAGCTCCTTCAGCGACAGTAAGTATAACAATAAACAGTTAAACAACAGAAAGGACACTTCAATTGATTTATTTACATGAAAGCAGTTTATTCTTCTGTGTAGAACTTATATAGGTAATAGATCATTACCATACCAAGATGAGTTTACTTACTTGAATAAGTAGTTAAACTAGTTTTGAATAATATTTAACACTTCAGAAATTTCATAAAGAAGTTATATCGGTTAACCATTATTAATTGGAGTGTCACGCATACAGCTATAGTCTCATTTTAGTAAATAGAAAAAGCTGCGAACATCCCTGATTCAAAGAGGTAACTATGGTAAAGTTCAAACTGAGGTAAATGATCCATGACTTCAAGTTTGTAGGAGACGTTAATACAACCTCAGGGACGTCTAATCATCCTTTAATACTCACCTCCTTGCTTAATCAAGTTATACCTAATAATAATAATAATATGTTCCTCAGATCGTCAGACTCAAGGTATTGCAAAATTACCCCTCAAACACATATGTCATTCTTTTTTATTTAATTAATTTTTTTTAGGATATCCTAATTTTTTAATAATTATATCCACCAATGTGTTGCTATTTATAAGTAGTAATTCTAATGGCTTGGCAAGAAAGTGATTTCGGTTTGCAACAGTAGATAGCATTATGTTTGTTTCGTTAGTCTTTTGTCAATGTTAAAATTGTTTCCCTTTGAGATTTGGTAGTCAATACCTTTAAGTTTCTATAGAACGAAATTCAGTGTAATTTTGTTTACAACTGTCAGTTTACGGTCAGTTTTAACAAGGAATGCAAAAATAAGCATTTCCGACACATTATACTTTTTTATTTTTATAAAGGCAAAAAAGTGGCTGAGGCTCACAAAGATATATGTGAAGTTTATGGCGTTGATTGTTTAACAGAACGCACGTGTCAGAATTGGTTAAAAAAATTTCGTGATGACCAACGTTCTGGGCGACCTTCTGAAGTTGATTATGACAAAATGAAAGCCATAATTGAACCGAATTGTCTATATAACTGTGCGAGAGATTGCAAAACAGTTAAATACATCACACACAACAATTGAAGATCATATAAGACGTCTTGGACTTGTTAAGAAGCTCGATATTTGGGTTCCGCCACGACAATGTGAGGCATCACACGTCTTTAGCAACATGTACGAAACTATTGGAGCTTAATTGGGAAGTGATGTCGCATCCCCCATAACAGACCATCGGATTATTGTTTATTTCGAAGTTTACAAAATTTCTTAAATGGTTAAAATTTCAGTAATAACGGTGACCTCAAATCGAATTTGGTTGAGTTTTTTGCTGATAAGGACCAGAGGTTTTATGAGCGCGGGATCATGAAGTTACTAGAAAGATGGCAAATGGTCATTTAACAGAATGGAAGATATTATTTGACTTATTAAAGTTCATTTTTTGTATAGAAAAAAAAACCAAAATTATTTTCTTCCCAACCTCAAATCAAACTAATATGTCGTTATTGATTGATCACTCCTATTTGAATTTCAATTGACGGTCGGACTGTGGCAGACATGGAGTTATTCAGCTAACCATTGGCCACGCCTAGGCGCCTGGCAATCAGTGCTCGCTGTATTAGCGGCAATATATGGTCTTGTGACAATGGTCTAGGAATATCTTAAGTGCCGTATTGTGTAGCCACAATGGCTTCCAGGTGACGCCATCAATCATTCTATCACTGGACTCAGTCGGATCATTAGCTCTCTCTCACTCTCCCTCTCTCTCTCTCACTCCCTCTCTCCCCCTCTCACTCTCTCTCTCTCTCTCTCTCTCTCTCTCTCCCTCTCCCTCTCTCTCTCTCTCTCTCGCTCTATCTATATCTATATCTCTCTCTCTGTCTTAGTCCGCTCGTAAAGCCGGCTCATTTATTAAATTGTTCAACATTTTCATCGATGACAATAGTTTACCACTTATACAATATGCACCGAGGTGGGGCAACAGGTAAGAAATAATTAATAGCGTCATCAATGGAATCTACACTCAAAGTCACACTACCAGGCTCAAAGTCCCAAGCCAAATTACAAATTCGGCCAGTTTTCCAATTGCAAAAACATACATCGTGAGTTAACTTACATTCTGTATCAGGGCCATTGCTCTGTAATTAGAGCCTTCTTTCAATTGTACATCATTACCTAAATGAAGAACTTAGAGATCTTCATAACTAGAACTGCATTATTTACGGTGGTAACTTCACGACATTTTGATCTAAAACCATCAAATCTATAAATTTAAACCAATATCTGCAATAATATGTTTTAGTGAATGTTTACAATCCATATTTATTATTTGGATATAGTTCAAATTGAAACGACAGTTTTCGTAGTAAACATAGACTTCTGTTTCGAGGTGGCTTGTTAAAATTTTGAGCCCAATTTCATCGTGTGTTTTTCCGTTAAATACACCACACCAATTTCAGGAACTGCAAATTTTTTTGATATTCTGGACTAGACAGAACAGAGTCATCACAGAGCAAATAATAATATCATATATAAGTAATACAATATTAAATTTATGTATATCCCAATGAGAGAGCGATAATTGCAACTTTGTCCCGGGACGGTTTGTAGGCAGCCGATAGAACCTTCTTTTAAGAAGAACGGCGCTACAAGATACCCGCAACACTTCGAGGCCGTGCCAAATTGCCTATCTCACCCGCCTTAAGTCAAACATGAAACAGTTATTAATTAACAAACTATAAGCTGTAGGTTTAAAATTCAAATGCATAAGGCTTCATTATCTCTTTCTAGAAAGAATTTTTTAAAACAGCGGTTTGTTCGTTTTAAATGGAAAGGAAGCAAATATTGTGTGGTTTCAATTTAACAATAGGATAAATTCTCTCTTTCTTCATGCAATCCAAAAGTAATTTTAAAACACTCCGAAAAATATACGTTTAGTATAAATTGCGTATTTACTACGTTTCAAAGCCATCCCGTCTAATGATAATTCAAAATCATCGAAAGATTTTTCAAAGCACCAATTGTGTCCTTGTTTACGGAGAACCCAATACTGTAAGTTATTTTTTCTGTCACTCGCTTTTCAAAAGACATTAGATTTTTAGGGATAAGAATTACTTTCCATTTATTAGGGAATATTGCTTACTTGAAACATTGGCTGCATGATCTTCGTTAAAACTGAGGAAACAATGTATAATTCCGGCTTAAATATACTATCTAATCAAAAGGGTTGAGATGATCAAGTAATATTGTTAATTTCTTTTCTTCTCAGGTCTAAGGTTGTGTTTCCGGTAGTATCGCTTCGTATTTCATCACTTTATTTTAGTAGAATGGTTCGTTAGCCCAAGTTCCTAGTATCGATTTCTTTGCCATGCAGTCAGTAGGTTCTTCTAGTTTGTCGTATAGGTCATTTCTTTTTAATTCGTAAAGTAGCGCCATTACTTCCTTGGGTCCCTCCTCTTCCATAATATCATGGCTGAAATCCTCCTGGCCTATATACGCGACACTAGAACCTCATTCACAACATGTGCAAATCCATTCCTATTTATATTCGTCGTATCCCAATCTTTTAAAATCAACACTATCCCTGAGACTTACTTCTCTTCAGTTTAATAGTTATTGTCGATGAGTTTAATACGAGGCTAAAAAGACAAGAACTAAGCAGACGCTTTGGACAACTGTACAGACTACTTCAAAGGACATCCCATCTCTCAATAGAAAATAAATTACTAATCTACAAAGTTATACTTAAGCCAATCTGAACATACGTAATAGAGCTATGGGGGGCAGCAAAAAAGTCGAACATCAAGGGTATTATTTCAATCAAAAGTCCTGAGAACAATAGTAAATGCCCCTTATTACATCAGCAACAAAACCCTTCACAACGATCTTAATATACCTTACATTCTTGAACTCATCCCTTCCAGGTTCATGAAACTTCATAGTAACCTATCCAACCACCCTAATTTCCTAGCACAGTCATTGCACTGCACCACTCATCCCTATGATCCTCCTCGGAGACTGAAGCGACAGTAACCTCGTGACCTTCTATAAATGCGTAACAGTGGGAGTCCTGGCAATGGCCAGTTACTCCAATCATGTCCTGAGCGTATGTGGCTCTCGCGCTCTTCGTCGGCCTCTGCTGGCTTGAATCCGGTGACGCGGCTGACGGAGGAGCGTGTGGACTTCCCAGTACTCCTCTTCCCCTTTTGCATGCGAGGGAGGTGACAACCATTTGTATTTGGAAGGTCTCTGGCCTGTTTGTAAATACTGTATGAATAAAATCATTTATCACAATCGCTTATTGCCCAATAAGGTAGATTGTAATTTTATCATAATAAAGTTGTTTTCATCAGTATTATAGCAGGATAATCAATAACTAGAGGTAAATTACGTTTTGATATACATTTATGCTAGCTTGATGTCAGTTTTAATGGGATTTGTTGTGTGCTCACCTCGGATTGCCTGAGGTCCCATTCTCGCGGCCACTGCACACCGGCGAAGTTTAAACAGGGAACGTTTGCGGCCGCAGGATATTTGTTATTTATCGGCTGTATCCGATACCCGGTCCGTTCATTGGCGGTAATTAGAAATGGTTCCATGGCTCCATGACTGGAGAGACCGCAGTGGTTGGGCCTTGCACCGCAGGGCGCCATCAACTTGTAGGAGAGACCACAGTCGTTAGTTAGCGCTACTGGTTCTGTTCACCACCGGATCCCACTAAAGGCTCAAATTCCCGGCTAAAGGCTTCTCGATCCAGGAATATTTCCTTTTTTCACACTATTTCTCTCTCTCTCTTTCTCTCTCTCTCTCTCTCTCTCTCTCTCTCTCTATCCCTCTCCCTCTCCCTCTCCCTCTCTCCCTCTCGCTCTCTCTCTCCCTCTCTCTCTCCCTCTCTCCCTCTCCCTCTCTCCCTCTCCCTCTCCCTCTCCTTCTCCCTCTCATATCTTTTTTTGTAAAGCCCTTGGGTCAAAAATATTCTATTTTCATATAAGTCAACGTTATATTATTCATTAAGATCTGGAAGAGGAGCTTTAGGTCAAATTGGCTTGTCAATTTTGTTATTAAGTAACACCTGCCATTAAATTTCCAGTCTAATATAAGCCACCTAGTATACTTTAATTTGTTTTGTTTTTTTATTAAAAAATGTTTAAGTAGAATGAATGTTATAGAAATAACAAAAACATTATCATTAACACCGGAAACAATTTGACAAAATATGCCAGTATAATGAATGATTAATAAGAACGTAGTGGAATTTCTTCCTTTCGGCAAATGAAGGCTGCTAATTTTTTTTTTTAGGTTCGATTGAACTGTTTCTGGAGACTCAGACATTTTGCTAGTCTCCGTTGGTATCGGGATTTGCGCCTGGAATTATTAAATTTTCTTCGTTAGACGATTTCCTTAAAATAAAAACTTCTTCACTTAGCAATCACTCAGTATTTTCTCAAAGTTCGTTTATTTATTGGTGTAACCTTTTGATCTAACAAACTAAATTAATTTTTATATTCGCCCATGTTGTAAAAAAATAAGTTACGTAAAGGGAACGTTGGGTCAGACTGACCCACCATCGACTTTTAGGAGGAATAACACACCATTTTTCTGTGATAAACTCAAACTAATGCATGTCAGCTATTGAACAAGATTTACCTAGAAGGTATAGACTATGTTATGTGATTTCATTAATAAAGCTACTCAAAGATGCTGCGTTATTAATAATTAATTAATAAAATCAGATAAAATGTTTATGCACTAAAATTAAATTCACATCACCGCATTGAACTCAATGTAGAAATGAATAATCCGAGAACAATATTCGAAATGGACAACGGTAGAATTTTAACGAACAGAAGAAGGCAACAAACTAAACAAAGGACCAGCCCGAGAAAGTATCGATTTCAACAAATTTAATTTGTTTGATGTTGCCATTTTCTTTTCTTTTATCAATCGGTCTTACTGTTGTTGCATCTGTCCTGTTAGGTTAGTATTTTCTTATTTGGTTTGTGATTTTTTTTTAAAATAATTTACTAGTTATTGATGACCTTTCTTCGTCACACGTATGGTCAGAATGGTATATACACACGTGAAAATATGTTCGGCCGTATCATTTTTAATGGGTCTGGCCGATTTCGTGTTTGAAATGAAATACATTCATGATCTATACGGAAATAATAGATCAGTCAGTTGAAGTATAAAATGTTTATTTATAAATAAACGCCAATGAAAATAAATATATACTGTAACAAAACAGCGTTGAGTATGTACCATTCCGAGAGATTAGATTACCGGCACCGACTGGTATCTGCACTTCCTAGACGGCTGGAAGAGGATAAACGCGTGCCTTTGAGATCAGCATTGAAATAATAAGAACACATGTTGTAACAAAACGAGGAAGGTTATCTCGTATGTGTGTAAGCTTGGATTGAGTATACTGAGATACCTGTGAGAAATAGTGAGTGTTCTAAAGGAGGAAAGATAGACGGATCTTAGGAAAGGACTGTATTAAAGGTAACTCGAGCAAATTCACTTGGTGTGGGGGACATTAATCCCCGTGGGAGCTTATTGACAGGAATTGACAGGTGGCTTTGAAAGAACTCAATGATTCCATTTCCTCGATTGTAACTACTTCACCTGTAACAGTGAGCTTTGTACTGTTATCAATAAGTTTTTTGTTTTTTAGATCAATTAGTAATCCAAAATTGTGTAGAAAATCAGCTCCTAAAATACCTTTATTGGTTTTAACTAAAAAGAAAGTCCACTCCATTTGTCGTCTTAGGCCCAGGTCAATTTGAAGAACTTGGGTTCCAAATGTATGAATCTCTGTGTTGTTAGCAGCAAATAACTTAATTCCTGTATCTTGATTTGCTTTTATTAATTTATTCACTGGTATAATGGAAACATCTGCGCCACTATCAACCAGAAAGCGAACACCTGTATTCTTGTCTCGTAAGAACAAACGATGTTGTTGACCTGGAATATTTACAGCAGCACAGTTGGTCAGTTCTGTGTCTGCCGTGAGGAGTTTCCCTTCTCCACAACCCATTTACATTCAGGTGTGCACTTAGACGGTATACATTTCTTTCCGTAACGATAATGGCCAAAACAATACTTTCCTTTTGGATCAAAACGTTTATTTCGGCTTTTACTACGAGAACGAACAGAGTTATCTCTACTTGAACCTCTGGATATTCTAGACTCAAGTGCGGATAGTCTTTTATTCAGTTCCTCTAGCGTCGAATCGAATGTGGGCCCTTTAGAATGAACAACATTTTTATCACGCGCGGGTTTGATATCCCATACTTTATCACCGATTTCGGCTAATTTATCCAGATTGCCATCTGAAATAGCCAAAATACTTTTTATTTCTGTTGGAAGTTTATCAAGCCACAATGATTTCAACAGTTTATCAGAAAAATCGTCACCTGCTAATCCTTTCATTTTTCGAAGTAACTGACTTGGTTTTTGATCTCCTATTTCTAATTCGCTAACGACTTTTTTAATTTTTCTGTCCTCACTTTCTCGGAATATACTTAAAAGTCTATCCTTAGCGGTGGTATATTTGTTGTCCTCAGTAGATGAGACAATGTCGTATATGTTTTCTACTATCTTAAGGTCCAATTGAGCGATTAGGTAATTAAATTTCGTACCTTCCCTAGTGATTCCTCCAAGATCGAACTGGGCTTCCGCCTGGCAAAACCAAATTTCTGGTTTGTCTTTCCAAAACGGTGGAAGCTTGATACTAACCTTATCAATGTTCTTCGTCAAAGATTCACTATTTTCGTTTTTCATATTTTCGTCCGGCATGATTAATTTCATAAATCACTCACGATCACGTCGGACATCGGGGTCACCAATTGTAGTGGGGTTTTACACATTTATAAAACTCACAATACATTTTATAACTTTTATATTTTAGGACAGAACACAAGGTACAAAATTTACATATCATTCTTTTTACAAACACATGTGTTGTAGGTTATTTATTTGGCGGTCTCTATGGATACCAATCAATGCCAGCCGCCACAATATCAATATACAATGAACATTATGTGTTATAGAAATTGTTTAAAATGAGTTATTAACTTTAATAAACCAGTAGTTTTGGCGTAGAAAAAGGAGTTTATGTATCGTTTTTATTTGTATCTTTCCCAACCAATTCACCCGGTTATAAATTGATTTGGATAGCTGATAAGTCTTCCATAATTCTTTCCAGGTTCCTAACTTCCCGTTCCCTGATTTCTCAACCTTTTCCAAAGGAAAATTCCCTATTTCCCGGTAGGTACGGGGGTGTTACATATACTATTCACTATCACTTGGATCAAGAGATAGTTTCACATATTCATATATCAGGTTTTCATTGAACCAAATACAGGCGGTACCCAAAGTTTAAAGAAGAGGAAGAGCTCTTTACGTAATATTAGTATTATTAGTTACTACTTCTCTATATACATACATATTTAATAATTTTATATTTATGCATATACAATGAGAAAAATTAAAATAAAAAAAGGTAAACTCGACCTTCAGTACTCCCAAGAAAATTTTATTTTGAGATTAAATAAATCTTTAATTAGTATATCCACAAAGCTGGAGAACAAGCGACTTCCAAAAATAAATCGATTTAACGCCAATTTCCAGGGAATGTTATTAAAAGGAGGAAAACGTGTAAGGAACTCTTTTAATTTAGTTGGGAAAAGCTGTCTTGGCATAATCTCTTATTGGATTAGACAATCGACCCAAACAGACTTTTCAGCAACCTAGGTGTTTCACCTTTTACTTTAGCTGTCTATTATTTATTCCTTGTTTGTACTTAAAATAAATTATAATCATTGAGAACAATAAATATTTACAAATGAAAAGAATAAATATATTACTGGAACATGAATACTGCCAAGAAATGTTTCTTTTAAAAAACATCTATCCACTACAGAATATACAATTTTACGAAACAACCCAATGAATAATATGTAATAATCACTTTGTATATTATGTAATAATCACTTTGTATATTATGTAATAATCACTTTGTATATTATGTAATAATCACTTTGTATATTATGTAATAATCACTTTGTATATTATGTAATAATCACTTTGTATATTATGTAATAACGAAAATATTGTCATACCTCGCCATCTTTCATTCGCTATCAATGTGATGTCTATCACCTTCGGGCTAAGCAGAGAATCTGAAATGAAAAATCAAAGCTTTTGTACGATTATATAATACTACAAATAATGTTATAATTTTTCCAATTTAAAAGATTCGACTAAATTCATTTTCAATACAACAAGCTTATTTTAGAGTAAAATACTTTATTGTTACTATTAATTTAAAACATATCAATCTTCACATTAAAAAAGAATGATTCTTTGTTTATTTAATTTAAATAATCCTATTCGGGGTTAAAAAGTGGGTTATGCCATCAGGAGCCACCCACTTCTATTGATGAAAGGGAAATTAAATTCAATTTAACGATTTGAACCCAGAACCTTCACACCGTAAGAAATTACCCCTTCAACAGATGAGGAGAACCTATAAATTTGTTTGTATACTTTTCTTTACATACCACAGTTAATACTTTTGCAGATGACATAGCGGTGTACAGTAGCAGCATGAGTGTTAAGGTAGCTCTAAGACAGGCTGAAGCAGCCTGTAACCAGATCAGTGAGAGATTGGGGAGACTCAATATCTCTGTAAACGCGGGTAAGACTGACTGCGTAATTTTCTCTTTCCAAAAGGGAAAAAGCCCGCTCCCTACTAGTTACTTAGTAGGAACGGAGGAAAATTCACCAGCCAACAACCTAGTATATCTGGGAATTAAAATGGACAGACATCTCCATTTTAGTAACCATTTTACGAAGAAATTGAAGCATACTCGCACGAAGTCTTACCGGCTTGCGCACTTATTGACTTCTCCCAATCTATCACTGCGTCTCAAGCTATTGATATACAAGAGCATACTCAGGCCTACTCTGCTGTATGGTGCACCGCTATTTCGTTATCTGACGTATACGACAGCTAAGAAACTCCAACAATTCCAAAACGGTATACTGATGAAAGTGGTCAGAGGTACTTCATTCGAGCAGCGGAGCAACAGTGAGCTTCACGAGATCTTTGATCTGCCTACGGTGGATGAATTCATCTAGCGTAGACATATCAAATTCTTCGATTCATTGCAATACATGACAAACCCGGTGTTTAACACGATAACCCCCGCTCCGTTCCCCCATCGATGGCCGGACGCTGTCATGGCTGGAAGATTTTAGTCTTAGGTTCTAGGTTTAGGTTTTAGTTTTTTAGTGTTTTCATGGTTGTAAGCAGAAGGTGAGCCTCATCACCTAGTGTTGTAGATGTGTTTTCTGATTACAAATTGAAATGTATCATATTTATGCACTTCTCCGAATGCATCTACGAATGCAGCACGAGGAGACAGCTGTAATTCCAAGTTTATTTATTTATTTTTGTCATTGTATATATATTATCAATAAAGAGGTTTTGAAAGAAAAAAAAAATCTTTATATACTTTATGAAATAATTTAAAGCACTTAGAAATAATTATCACGGTAATTAAGAAGATTCATCGTAAGACTGACTAGTCAGCTAGAGATCAAATTGAAGATATGAAAGGTGAAATGGTTGTTACGATGTTTGAAATGAAAACGAATTTGTTGCCTTAATGACATTAACTCGTGAAATCTTCCTTCCTTTTAAAACAGCCAACAAAAATAAACAATAATCTTATCACTTTTACTTATTTATAAATTTATTTTACTCTGTATATATATATATATATTTTTTTTTTTGCTCTTTGAGGATAAGAACCAGTACTTCTTTGGCATTATAATAATTACAGTAAAGATGATTATGAAAGATAATTCTCTTCTTTATTTTGAGCAGCACGGTTAAGGTGTACCTGCGGTGAGCTCTAGGCGTACTTTTTCAAAAATTTGTTTTTTTTTCTTCTTTATCCCCTACTTTATTTTTAAGCTGCTTTCAAACCTTACACTGGAATATTGACCATTTTCCAAATATTTCATTCAATTTTATACGTAATCTTGAATACGTCATACCTAATAATTAAATTACAGCTGTTCAAGAAAGAATGTTATTAATCACCAAACCACTCCAGCAGCAACACTCATTGACTGGTGCTGGTGCTGCTACCTAGAAAGATAGCGGGAGCTACCCCAGCTCTCTGCCCTAAACCCTCCTTATACACAGATTTGCCCTTTGGGCAGATGGGGAGTAAGTGAGAAACCATAGAGAAAAGAAGAGTTGGTAAGAGAGGCCTTTTGAATACTCATGGACATGAGTGAATAAATCACTTGAGCCGAATCGAGGGAGGGAGCGAGGAAATGGGTTGGCCAACCACTTCATTATCAGTCACCAGTAAGGTACGCTTTCAATTTTACTGCAAGAATCTATCAATCACCCTCAATACATGAGCCTCCAGCCTTCAATTGCACTACTACCCATCTTTCATCAATTACATTAATTAATTAACTTACCAATTAACAACATTGCCCTCTGATTCAACCCATAGCCCACATTTTCTTACTATATATATATAAACAACATTTTGTTCACCCGAAATATCATTTACAATGACTTTATAACTTTTATTATATACAGTCCACTACCTCATTGCATATTCAACTCGTGCAGCCCATTAATATTTATTGTGCTAATATCTGCAATCATTGCCCAAAGTGGGTGATAACAACCCGCATTACTCCATAGTAAAACAGCCCTTATTAGGCATTTTAAAGCATATATTTCAATGGCCTAAGGGAGTAACCGGGCAAGTCGCCTTGACCGTAAAAGGAAAAAAGTGTACCTTCGAAGCTTTGATAGCCTCTTGAATAAATGGCTATTATTGATTTGAGAGCAATTCGTCCTTAATGGTGGAAAAAAAGTTCATTTTTATATTACACATATTTGCCACAAACTAGTAAACATGCTCATTCAGAGCTATATGAATATCTAAGATTACCGTGATAGATTCGTGATTAACATGGAATTAAACTGACAAAAGGAAAATTATGTAATTTTCATTTTTATCATTAGATCGCATTTTAGAATTTTATTGTTTTTTTTTTTAATTTCCATTTCATCTCATACAACCTTAGGAAATTTTAACATTGGTTTTTTTAAATTTATTGAGGAGGAAAAAATTAACTGACGTGTTAATTAATTTATACATTTTGACTATTCATTTCACTGGTGGGAAGTAGTTTACAATAATGGAAGTTAAGTAATTTAATAAATATACCTTTCGCTTTTCTGTTTGTTACTTTTGTAATATTCACTGAACCGAAATTACAAATAGATTTCAATTGGTATAAAAGGAGCTTCTCTCCAAAATTACAATTTCACGCTTTGGTTGTTGCCGTATCATTCAATATTGCTTTTTGTGTACTTCTCATTTTTGATTTATTCACAACCATACCACGCGTGTTTCAATCAGTACAATGGGGGAGGTTTTGAGATATGACTTTAAAATTTAAAAAAATATTATACCGTTGCAGAAGAATAGAGTTGTATAATAAACATATTATCATAAAACCACTTAGGGAAATTATATCCTTTGCCTCGCCCCTTAAAAATTTAAATGAAATTCTTGAAAATGTAGACTGTAGGACATTCAAGGCCGTTATAAAAGGGCCGAGACTAGATTAACCGTTCAAATATTTATCTCTTTTTGTACACTCAATGAACACAACAACAGCAGAACACTATGAACCTAATAGGGATAAAGAGGCTTTCTAAAAAATAACTAAAAAGCCTAGCATTCCTCTTATATATAAACGATCCCGTTCTTTTCTTACGGAGTAATCTGGGTTTTTATCACCTGCAATGTGCATATATTACCACTATAAATGTTAATGGGCTGTGCTGTTACGTTACGGAAAGTGGTAATGGACTGTATATTATAAACGTTATAAAGGAATGGTAAATTATATAATATTACATTTATAGTAAAAAAAGGGGGGGGTTGAGCCGAATCAGACTATAATGTCGTTAGCTGGTAAGTTGATTTGGTTATCGCTTCTGAAAGAATTATAAGGCGTGGTGAACATAAATATAAATCATGAAGGATGGGCAGTAGTGCGATTGAAGGCTGAGTGCCGATGTCTTGAGAGATTCTTTTTGACAGGTCAGTTTTTTTTTAGACAATTTTATCACGTTTTGGTGATAACTATTGCCCGTATAATTTTAGTGCTTAATTAATGTCTTGGTTAGTCCATAAGTCTGGGCCTATAATTATTTAAGGAGATTGTAGGTTTTGCAAAAATACAATTTGTATCGTCACGTAGTCCATTTTGTTTTAAGGTTAGGATAAATCAAACTCAGTTCATACTTAATATAACAGTATTTGAATTAATAATTCAAATTATCAACAAAAGTATTTGATATGTTATACCAATCCCAGATACAACATAAAACTGATTGTTAGAACAATGATTCTTGTTAGTTTAAAATGTGAAACTGTCAGACAGTCATAAATCTGAGGGTTATTGCTTGTGACTCCGACTGACTGCGGACAGATCGGGGCCAGGGACGTGAAAGGACTCCAAAGCCGTCCGCTGAAGGATGGCGAGGAGGGGATCTGCACGGGCCGTTTGCGGGGAATGGCCCAACTGCCATCTGTATAACTCAGTTAAATAAATTAGTTTGCTGAACGGATGAGACCTTAGGAAAGATGGCATTGTGTTTATTCTGCTGCTCTAAACAAATTGGACAAGAGGGCGGGCCAATAGGAAGCGGATTACAGGCGGATGGATGGGCCAATCAGTGCTTGAATAGGAATGGCGGGCCCGGGAAAGGGGCTCTGCCGCGCGCGCGGGAAAACAATACCGACTCCTATGCCCTTATTGTCTCTGATTCTTGTAGCGCTGATCCTCTGAGGTAAGCTTGTCGGCTTGTGCCTGTAGTCGGCCGCTGATCATACAAGCATTAGTCCGACAATATCGACTTCAATAGGATCATATGACTCTATTGTCGTACAGAACCAGTTTCTTTATAGAACTCAACCCAACTTTTTTATAATTAAAATTGCATTTTTTAAAGTAATAGTGAGCAGTCAGCGGTGGAATCAAATACTACACGAAAGTGGATTAACCACCAGCCCGTTTTACCAGCACATACATTACCACCAAGGTAAACACACAAGAACCACGGAAGGAAACTTAACTCAACACAGGGTGGTTGTATCGGAACCCTTTCGCTTAATCACCAACCATAAGGTGCTTTGAGTTACATCAGTAAAATTTTTAATATATGAATGTGTATTACATAATGATAGATTAAATTACAGCCCTTAAGTGCAAAGAAATATAGATTACTTTCCAAAATAAAGTTCTGTAATTTTCTTCAACCTCCTGCCACACACACTACCAACAAATACAACCGAAAAAACTGCTTACAAAGTCTCTGCCTTTCAGAATTGTTTTTCTTTGGAAAATTTATTATTATATTTATTTATTATGATCCTGTCGTTATTTCATGAACTAATATGTACTTCATTTATCACTCAGAAAAATTACATCGAACGCGTAGTATAATATCTACTCAGTCAGGTGGTTGAATCTGAACATTGGAATGTGAACTGTATGATTGGTATTTCTATATAGGATAGGGTAAAGACCAAAAAGCGGATAATACGAAGTTAACAATTTGATAACTATAGTATTATATAAAATGAAATTAAAGCTATTCTTGCGCTGCATTTGATAGGGGAATCTACTGTTGGATTCCATTGCCATTTCTCGTTCCTGAAATCAACCATTGGCGGTTCATGTTGCAAGGTAGATGAAAGTGGAGTTACATATCAAAATTCTTTGATGGCCAGCCGTTTCTTCTCATCTTGCTCCTCCGTCGGTGAAGCAGAGAGATCTTCTCTACTCACTCCTCTTAGAAATAATGAATAGGGAATCAAGTAATGAGCAGAAAAAATCTTCATGGAATATTTATCTTAATAAACACTAAGTTATACTTAAGCCAATCTGGACATGTTCAATAGAGCTATGGGGGACAGCAAAAAAGTCGAAAATCAAGCGTATCCAATCCTTTCAATCGAAAGTCTTGGGAGCAATAGTAAATACCCCTATTACGTCAACAACAAAACCCTTCATAACAATCTTAATATACCTTACATTCTTGAACTCAGCCCTTCCAAGTTCATGAAATTCTATAGTAACCTATCCAACCACCCTAATCCCCTAGCACAGTCATTACACTATACCAGTCATCCCTATAACCTCCTCGGAAACTGAAACGGCAGTGGCCTCGTGACCTGCTATAAATACGTGACAGTCGGAATCCTGGCGATGGGCAATTTCTCCAATCATATCTTGGGACTTCCCAAGACTCCGCTTCCTTTTTCGTATGCGAGGGAGGTGACAAACATGTGGATTTGGGAGGTCTCGAGGCTGTTTGTAAATACTGCATGAATGAGTGAGTGAATGAAAATATGGTATGGATGATGTAGCGACCGATAAGATAAATATACCCTATACTCTACTGCATATATATTGTAAGCAAAAGTAAAATAACATGAATTAAATGTATTATAAACAAATATAAATATTTGTGAATGTGTTAAGCAATAAAAGGCGGAAGCCAACTAAGTCACACGAGGAAGGGTCACCAGCTGGCAGTCATAAACTTAACAACCCATTTTCCTTTTTGGGGCCTCTCTACCACCAGGGCTTGTCCCCGGGTCGGGTAAGCAGGCGGCGGTCACGTGTCTCACCACCTGCCACTTTCTTCGCCACAGGTGTGCGTGTAAACCGCCGCTGGATTAGACCCTCGCAGCCTCCCAGCAGGAAGTAGGGAGGGTACTTAAGGCATGGCTACTGGCCCTGTGAGTTAGTCTCTTAGTCTCTCGTTAGTCTCTTAGTCTCTCGTTAGTCTCTTAGGTGGCCTTTGCTCGTGACGCTTGCTTGGTTTCCCCCCGAACTCTGAAAACTTGACTAATTCTTTATGAAACCTCTGTACCTCTTCTCTTGAACATAGTGCATTCTCGGGGCACATACCTATCATAAATGGAGTCAGATAGTAACGCCGTCATGTAAAGATTGTCCAGGTTATTAACTCGAACAATCCGCACTTGTCACCACGGCTAGGGTGATCAAGCACCTCCCTAGTGACGACCCGACAGATGAGAACATTTATCACAATTACTTATTGCCTAATAAGGCCAGGAACGCTAGTTGCAGTTTAAAAATCTACGTTGCTAAGTTACTACAATGGTACTTTCTAATACGCATGGATATAAAAATCGATGAAACGGGTACTACCTGTGGATGTCAGGTTATTCCCAGAAGGGGAGTACGGAAGGTCTCCCGTGGTATTAAGATGTGGAAGCTCATTAAACCCAATAGCTCTGAGGCCATTATTGAAGAATATGAGGCGGAGATCCGCTAAGAAAGGGATGGGCGAACTGCTCATTAGTGATCGCTATCGGAGGCGCTACTGATACCTCTGGCTATTATATTACCGCATCCCTGCATCTCTTTGTCAGTCACTAATGATTCTGAACATTTACCATTTGATGGTGTGACCCTGATTCGTATTATTATTAACAGATTAATTTATAATAAAGAAAACTGTTAAAGTGATAAAACACTTGGGCAAAATATTAATAGAACAATTTAGCAACTTCTCTCCACATAATTCCTATTTATTGTAACATTTAAATAAAATTCGCCAAACAATGGTCTAATGATGAGATGATTTCTAATAATCTAATCCGAATTGCTTAATAAGCTAATCTAAACATTTAGTGAAATGGATTATCTTGCTTTCTTTGACAAGTATTCTGTTTTATATTGAAACTTCTTTATTGTGCTAAAATTACAATTATTAGGCAATAGGTAATTGTGATAAATTTTCTAATTCATACCATACAATTTTCATTCACTCGTTCATTCATACAATATTTACAAACAGCCCAGAGACCTCCCAAATCCACATGATTGTCACCTCCCTCGCATGCGAAAGAAGAAGCGGAGTCTTGGGAAGTCCCCCACGCTCCTCAGCCAGCCGCATCACTTACGCTCAGGACATGATTTAGAGAAACTGGCCATTGCCAGGACTTCCTCTGCTACGAAGCCACTGCCGTTTTAGTCTCCAAGGAGGATTATAGGGATGAGTGTGCCAGGGGATTAGGGTGGTTTGATAGGTTACTATGAAATTTCATGAACTTGAAAGCACATCCCTTTCGAGAATATAGGGTATATTAAGATAGTTATGAAGGGTTTTGTTGCTGACGTAATGAGGTGCATTTATTTACAACAACCCGAGTCTTTAACACTCATATGGTGTACTGGTTAGTGCGATTGCGTCAAATGTTCAAATCGGCTGTGAATATATATTTATATTTTATGATTATACTTTCAGTCCTAAGTAAGTAAGTTGCGAAGCATACAACATGAGACCGGCATATTTTCATAAAAGAATTTTTCCAAAATATTTAGTTTAAAAATAATAATAGCCATTAACAACTTCTTCTCCCCCCACCGTCTTGGGAAGTCCCTCACGCTCCTCCGTCAGCCCCGTCGCCGGATACGAGCCAGTAGAGGCTGACGAAGAGCCCGAGAGCCACAGACGCTCAGCACATGATTGGAGAAACTTGCCATTGCCATGACTCCCACTGTTACGCATTTATAGCACATCATGAGGCCACTGCCGCTTTAGTCTCCTTCTTATTTAGGATTATAGGGATGAGTGGTGCAATGTAATGGCTGTGCTAGGGGATTAGGGTGGTTGGATAGGTTACTTTGGAATTTCATAAACTTGGAAGGGATGAGTTCGAGAATGTAAGGTATATTAAGACCATTATGAAGGGTTTTGTTGCTGACGTAATGAGGTGCATTTATTTACAACAACCCGAGTCTTTAACACTCATATGGTGTACTGGTTAGTGCGATTGCGTCAAATGTTCAAATCGGCTGTAAATATATATTTATATTTTATGATTATACTTTCAGTCCTAAGTAAGTAAGTTGCGAAGCATACAACATGAGACCGGCATATTTTCATAAAAGAATTTTTCCAAAATATTTAGTTTAAAAATAATAATAGCCATTAACAACTTCTTCTCCCCCCACCGTCTTGGGAAGTCCCTCACGCTCCTCCGTCAGCCCCGTCGCCGGATACGAGCCAGTAGAGGCTGACGAAGAGCCCGAGAGCCACAGACGCTCAGCACATGATTGGAGAAACTTGCCATTGCCATGACTCCCACTGTTACGCATTTATAGCACATCATGAGGCCACTGCCGCTTTAGTCTCCTTCTTATTTAGGATTATAGGGATGAGTGGTGCAATGTAATGGCTGTGCTAGGGGATTAGGGTGGTTGGATAGGTTACTTTGGAATTTCATAAACTTGGAAGGGATGAGTTCGAGAATGTAAGGTATATTAAGACCATTATGAAGGGTTTTGTTGCTGACGTAATGAGGTGCATTTATTTACAACAACCCGAGTCTTTAACACTCATATGGTGTACTGGTTAGTGCGATTGCGTCAAATGTTCAAATCGGCTGTAAATATATATTTATATTTTATGATTATACTTTCAGTCCTAAGTAAGTAAGTTGCGAAGCATACAACATGAGACCGGCATATTTTCATAAAAGAATTTTTCCAAAATATTTAGTTTAAAAATAATAATAGCCATTAACAACTTCTTCTCCCCCCACCGTCTTGGGAAGTCCCTCACGCTCCTCCGTCAGCCCCGTCGCCGGATACGAGCCAGTAGAGGCTGACGAAGAGCCCGAGAGCCACAGACGCTCAGCACATGATTGGAGAAACTTGCCATTGCCATGACTCCCACTGTTACGCATTTATAGCACATCATGAGGCCACTGCCGCTTTAGTCTCCTTTTTATTTAGGATTATAGGGATGAGTGGTGCAATGTAATGGCTGTGCTAGGGGATTAGGGTGGTTGGATAGGTTACTTTGGAATTTCATAAACTTGGAAGGGATGAGTTCGAGAATGTAAGGTATATTAAGACCATTATGAAGGGTTTTGTTGCTGACGTAATAAGGGGCATTTACTATTGTTCTCAGGACTTTTGATTGAAAGGATTGAATACGCTTGATGTTCGACTTTTTTGCTGTCCCCCATACTTTAATCCGTATGTCCAGATTGGCTTCAGTATAACATTGTAGATTAGTAATTATTTTTTATTGAGAGATGGGATGTCCTTTGAAGTAGTCTGTACAGTTGTCCAAAGCGTCTGTTTATTTAGTTCTTGTCTTTTTAGCCTCGTGTGTGGGTTCTAGGTCAGCTGGATATTTAAGCTTAAAAAAGATTCCTTAGACGAAGGTATATAAATGTAATCAAAATTGTTTCCGAATGTGCCTGGAACAATCTCTGCCTAGATACTTAATTAAAACAGTTACAAATAATGTCTTGAAAGACTAAATAAATTAAAAAAATCGAGTAAATAAATGAAGATTAAACCAGAGTTTTCTTGGCGTTCGTAATACCTTTTACATAATTAAAGTTGTTTCTGAGTTCTCAAAACAACATTTTTATTTTTCCCAGCCAACTTTCTGAATATCACGATCTATAATCGAACCTATATTTATCAGTTCTTGAGAGTATTACTCCAAAATGAAACAATTATTTATTTATAGTATAATGTAAAAAAATAATAATACATATTATATGACCAACAGTCTCCCCAGTGGGATAAGGCCACCCATTTATAAATGTGACATTTACAAACCTACTGTAGGGTATTCCAAAAAAAATAATTGCGGTATTAAAAACTAGTAATAGTTAAACCACAAATTATAGCATTTCTTTAAATAAATCTGGCTGGCGTTTGTTTTGCGAGAGAGAGAGTTTGTCATTCTCATAAAGCGTTTATAGACGGGATAATTTGTTATTTTCAATCCTGATTTGAATCATTCATAATACATGCATGCATTTTAACTAGGAATATATAAATATGTATGTTTAATAACTTAACTAATAACTAATAAATTTGAGTGGTTTTCTTTTCAAAATGGTCAGTCAATCTGAAATATACGAATCAGTTATATACATGGTGCTGATGAGATAAAAAAGAGCAAAAACATTGTATGTAGCTTATATATTTGAAATTCTACTTTTGACACGTGCATCTCGGTATAGTTTCAAATTTTAATTTTTTCCATAATCAGTTATCTTTTCACTGTGTGTCCGTCTATCGGTCTTAGGGATCAGTACTGGAAGACTGTTAGCCGTATTAGAAATTAATTTTTTTTTTTTACATTTTATTATAAATATATAAGTATTTATTTTTGGCAGTGGTGCCCTCAACAACTAATAAATACGTTCGAGTATAGATGGTGATATTCAAAGAGTTGACTGGGAAACACAAATGTAATATAATGAACTAAGAAACAATTATACAAATGATCGCGAACACCAACAAAAACCCTCGTTTAATAATTATAAGGATTATTAATATTAATTACTTGGTATTATGACAAATAGTTTTTGTCAATTACGTGGAGTACCACATTTTTTGTTCCGGAACTGTAAATTGTGTTTGTAATTATACTTTGTGTAATGATTTAATATTTTTCTAGGATATTCTATAGTATCGAATCAAAGATCCCGAATATTGTTTAGGTGACAGCAGTGTACTCGTATATATTTTTAAAATGTTACCTTGATGCCACTCTGAGAGGAAGAGCGCACGTCTTGTTTAACTTGTACTAAATTAACCCCCTCCTCTCCCGTAGCTCGGGGGGAAATCTCTATTTAGAGGTATTAGCCCCCCCCCCCAAACCAAGCAGAACGATGCGTTCTCTCAGTGGCAATTAGATGGTTATTGTGTTATTAAACTGTGGCTTTCTGTTATCATAAATTTCAAATCCTCCTTTGATACTCACCTGCTCACTTCCTAGAAGAACTTTTTGCCCAATCATCACCACAGTTAAGAGATTAAACTATACAATACTGAGGTAAGTCAAGTACTTTTACAATCGTTTTATTGTATATTGAAAAAATAATGACCGCAACCAGCGCATAGAAACATGTTGGACGTTTGGTGAACTATGCCAACAAACAACATGAAATTACATACAATTTTTCTAAAATATTACATAAAAATTTGTAATAATAAAATTAATTCAATAAACCTAAGCTATGAATGAGACGGGTGCAATCAGCACCATCATAGAACCCCTTCATTGCGTGATTCTGCATACTAACTTTTGTAATCAAGAGCTCTCCCTCGGGGCTTTTCATTGTTGATAAATGTAACAGCAAATTTCAATTATATATTTATGTCGTAAGTAAGAAATTATAAGATACCTAATGTATCTCTTGGTGAAGATTCGATTAGAGCCATGTAACAGAGCAGGCGTTACATAATGGAAAAGTGCGGATACAAGGAACCCTCATTTCGGCCCATAGAGGAAAACCTAATACACGAAAACCTTATCATATTTCAGAGTGGTTTAGTTCGCCGGTGAAGCCCGCCCTTTCATTAACTTTTCCTTCCAGTTCGGGGCCGAAGTTTCCCGCTCTAAAATTACGTATCACACATCTGCCGCTCGAGTTCGCCGGAAATGTTTTTAGCAGGGCGGAAGGAGCCCGAGTAAAAATGATATAGGATACTCCAGCTCGTAATCTCTTTCTTCCCTTATTAAACTGATGGAATTTATCACGGGGGAAGCCTATCGCTGGATGAAGCAGCATTTTATTCAATTTGTTTGTAAACGACATTATTCAGATTAGCTATCAAGAAAAACCACCCCTATTATAATGTGCTCAAGCCATATTTAATTAGAGGAATGATTGAGGAGGCATAGGGGAGTAAATTGCGTGCCCTGCGAACACAGTGTCAATTGCTGGAGTAAAGAAATTAAGCTCTTAAATGACTCAAGAGAAATACATTTGCCTTGAATCCACGAAGCAGCCTCCACAAGGATATGTATAGATACATGGAAAACTGTATGTCCAATGATCCTTCAGATACAGTGTTATTTTTTAAAGCCCCCCCCTACTATTTAAATAATGGGCATTTTCTTTATTTCATAGTATGATTATTCTTCAGTGATTTTAAAATAACCGGGGACTACGAACGGGAATACGTCATTCACACAAAGATAGGCGTGAGCTAATCTTTCCCTGTTTAACACCATCAGACTCACTCATCAAGTCACATGTTCGGAATATTAAATTAATTTATAATTACTTTAAAATCTAGTTGTCTTAATATATATATATATATATATATATACCAATCGGGCATGAAGTGAACTATCAGTCATGGTTGAGTGGTACAGCTATGATAAATGTATAATAACCAATTACTTATTTATTAAATATTATTATCCCGAAAAAATAAAATTTCAGTTAAAAAAAAGCGAATTCAGTAAACACCAATATCGACCCAAAGGATGAATAGAACGAATCATTTGTAATAATTTGAATATTTTAACTGAGATATAGAACAAAGCCAAGGTACAAACATAATATTAAATACAGTCTTTTGTTGTTGTTTTTTTTCAAATTTGTATAATTCCTCGTTTATTCACCCTAACATTTTCAGCCCCCCTCCCTGGAAAAAACAAATTTCCCTCGGCAAAAACAAGGAGTGAATAAGATTTTACCCGTTGAAACAAACTTTGTTAAAGACTCCACTCCTGCCGTTTTTTAGATAGTGAATTCGTTGTTATATTGATTCCACAATTGATATTACTTAATAATTATTATTATAATTAAAAGAAAACAATTCTGACATGTTTGAGACTTGAACCCAGATCCTCGGTGATGTCTAGTCAGGGGTTGTACCAACCACCTCAATCACAGAGGCAGACACCAGCAATGCAATGTGACCGCTAAACTTATCTACAGAGTGCTCCTTTGCCACGGTATGGCATTATATAAAAAAATATAAGATATTTTAATGTATCCTTATTATTAAAAAGTCAAGGAAATCGTAGTATGTATGCCACTGTAACAAAACAGCGTTGAGTATGTACCATTCCGAGAGATTAGATTAGCGGCACCGACTGGTATCTGCACTTCCTAGACGGCTGGAAGAGGATAAACGCGTGCCTTTGAGATCAGCATTGAAAGAATAAGAACACATGTTGTAACAAAACGAGGAAGGTTATCTCGTATGTGTGTAAGCTTCGATTGAGTGTACTGAGATACCTGTGAGAAATAGTGAGTGTTCTAAAGGAGGAAAGATAGACGGATCTTAGGAAAGGACTGTATTAAAGGTAACTCGAGCAAATTCACTTGGTGTGGGGGACATTAATCCCCGTGGGAGCTTAGGACATTCAATTATTATATCAATATACAATGAACATTATGTGTTAAAGAAATTGTTTAAAATGAGTTATTAACTTTAATAAACCAGTAGTTTTGGCGTAGAAAAAGGAGTTTATGTATCGTTTTTATTGGTATCTTTCCCAACCAATTCACCCGGTTATAAATTGATTTGGATAGCTGATAAGTCTTCCATAATTCTTTCCAGGTTCCTAACTTCCCGTTCCCTGATTTCTCAACCTCTTCCAAAGGAAAATTTCCTATTTCCCGGTAGGTACGGGGCTGTTACACCACTTTTATTATTAATTATTAGTCATAAGTTATGTCATATATATATAATCTTATCTTAACAAATGGTATGTTTATCAGTAACGCCCTAAGGACTGTGTCTTATAACTTCTAATAATCACCCCTATTATAATTATCTTATCTTGTCCTATTAGTAACTTATCTTCCCTTCCCAGACCTCTATTCTAAATAATTGGCTACCACAACCTTTTCTGTCTGGCCCTTTCCTGCTACCCCTACCCTAAGCTTTTCTACACAGGTAAATAGCCCTCAGGCATAAGACAGGTGTAGGTTCCTCGTGGAGCTCAGTCCCCATTGAGCTCTCAGCTTATAACCATATATAATTGTGCATTTGTGTTTATTATAACAGAAATATAATTATAGAAAAAGAGCCGGTCACTCACTCATACATGGTAGCTTAGTTGGTAGAGTGCCTTGAGAAAAAAATTCGGAAGGACCCGGGTTCGAATCACGATATTCGACACCGAATATCTTCGATCGGTGAACACTGATAGTGTTCAGGTTTGCAGAAGCGATGTATTGGCTAGTGGTCGATGGGTTGAGAAAAATAGTTCTTCTGTTGCCACAACTCTTCTATGGGCGGCTTGTCCCCTGAAATTCTCCGGCGGAGAGCGAAGATGGCGTGACACAGCGGCAATGCAATCTCACGGAATGTTTTCTCGTTCAGAAATAGCAAGGCGATATTCCCACTGATCGCTTTCGCAGTGACCCACCAACTTTCACTCTCTCCATATTGATTTTATAAATTACATTTTTTTTTGTACATTAGCTTTGTACCAATAACCATTTAAATGGCAAACTACCCAACAGATTTCATTTTGGATCAAACCCTTCAATCGCCGAAAACCCTTATCGTTTGATTATTTTTCAAACATTTTTATTTCCGTGTTTTATTGTAACAACGGTACATACAAAACATTCAGATTATTATAATATCAAGAATTAATCTGACTTAAATATTATGAATTATAATATAATCAGTTATACTTAAGCCAATCTTGACATTCCGAATAGAACTATGAGGTACATAAAAAAATTCGAACATCAAGCGTATCCAATCCTTAAAACCAAAAGTCCTGATAACAATGCCCCTTATTACGTTTGCAAAAAAACCCTTCATAACTATCTCAACATAACCTACAGTCATGCTTAGTAACATATCCAACCATCCTAATCCCCTAGCACAGTCGTTGTACTGCACCACTCATCCCTATAATCCTCCTCGGAGACAGAAACGAAAGTGGCCTCGTGACCTGCTATAGATACGTAACAATAAGAGTCCTGACAATGGCCAGTTTCTCCAAACATGTCCTGAGTGTCTGTGGCTCTCGCGCTCTTGGTCAGCCTCCGCTGACTCGAATCCGGTGACGCGACTGACGGAGGAGCGTGGGGGACTTCCCAAGACTCCACTTCCTTTTTCGCACGCGAGGGGGGGGGGGGCAACCATGTGGATTTGGGAGGCCTCTGGGGTGTAAATGTAAATACTGTAAATGATGAATTGTAAATATGGTATGAATGAGAACATTTATCTCAATCACTTATTGCCTAATAAGGCAGATTGTAATTTTAGCACAATAACGAAGTTTCAATAATATTAGAATATAATCAGGAACGTACAGGAAAAGCAAAAGAGACCCGATGAGTAAGGTTACCATTCTGAAGAATTTGGATTGATCTCAATCAGTACGTACGATCTCTACGAACTTATATTGTTTTGGACTCTAGTCCTTGTAGTTGTTATTTTTCTATTTTTATATATCGCCTTTACACACTACAAATATTCTTCATTTCATGAAATAAATATCCATGTATAGTGTATTGTTTGATGTCTGTGTGGTTCGAACCTTGCAGATAAACGTTAGTAAGGGATTTGAATATCCATGTATAGTTTATTGTCTGATATCTGTGAGGTTTGCAGTAATCACTGATGCCACTTTTCGATACAACATGCCCCGCAGTGAGTTACTAATGCACCACCCCCCCCCCCCTAATTTTCTCTATCTAGACGACTATCGCTCGAGTATTGCTGCTTTACTTATTACCACAGTTCGATTTAGGGCCACAAAGGATTATAGGCTAGTGTATAAATGTTATATGTATTATATTTATATATGTATGTATATATTTTATGCTCTATCCATTAGAGAAAAACATGAAATCATCATAAGCTTTAAATCCTTGTTGAAAGCGTACTTCCGGATATGCTTTACAGTAGTGTATTTCTACAGACTATTGAGATAATTGCTTTGAACGTTGTAAGGATACACCGCGGGTTTATAACAAAAACAAAAAAAATAAACAAGCATCAAATATTTCTATTTTATTACTTGAACAAATCCCTCAAAGGGTTTATTTTCACCTAGCGCCCAGGTTATTGCGAAATAGAACTTATTAGACCCATCAGCCCTTTTTATCATATTGAAATTTCCACTTGATATTTCCCTTTGATTGGTTGGTGTTCATTCCTGGTTTTTCTCTCGTTTATTCAAATGCTAATTTAACAGAGTCGGTGTGTCGGTTTAATACTCACTGGATACCGTATAGACAAATAACCATTGAAAGGTTTTTTGTTTTTTTTTATTTATAGAACTTTGATTCTCATCAGCATTGTAGAGTTCCAATACAGCAATATATTTTTCCCCCAAAGATCGTTTGTATTGTTTATTTTATTGAAAAAATAAGTATTAAGTTTATTTTAATAATAATTATTCATTCAAGAAAAACTATGAGCTATGCTGCGAATCAGACAGCAAAAGATCAGTTGGAAAGAATCCATGTCCGGCTTCAAATCCCAGCTCTGTCACAATATTATTTTTATTATAAAAACAACTTTATAATGATAAAATTACAATCTGTCTTATTGAGCAGTAAGTAATTGTGATAAATGATCTCATTCATACCATATTTACAAAGAGCCCAGAGATCTCACAAGTCCACATGGTTGTCACCTCCCTCACATACGTAAGAGGAAGAGGGGTCTTAGGAAGTCTCCCACGCTCCTCTGTCAGCCGCGTCACCGGATACGAGCCAGCGGAGGCTGATGAAGAGCGCGAGATCCACAGACTCTCAGGACATGATTGGAGAAACTGGCCATTGCCCGGACTCCCACTGTTACGCATTTATAGAAAGTCACGAGGTTACTGCCGCTTCAGTCTCCGAGGAGGATTATAGGGATGAGTGGTGCAGTTCAATGACTGTGCTAGGAAATTAGGGTGATTAGATAGGTTATTATGAAGTTTCATGAACTTGGAAGGGATGAGTTCAAGACTGTAGGTTATGTTGAGATAGTTATGAAGGGTTTTTTTGCAAACGTAATAAGGGGCATTGTAATCAGGACTTTTGGTTTTAAGGATTGGATACGCTTGATGTTCGAATTTTTTTATTATTGTATTTATATATGTTGTATTTATAGCAGATCACTGCCGCTTTCTACTAATCATTAAAATGTATAGCCGTAACTATTAACTTCTTGTATTGATTCACAACTTTAATCAATGCCTCGAGCAACGAATGTGTTGTAAAAGTTGACAAAATGCCATGACAAGAAGCCAGAGGATATTCAGTGAGTACTCTCCCATATTGCTGAAACTAATTTCACAGATCTCTACTTCACCGTCTCCTCAGGCGATGTAAGTCAGGTGTAGGCAGTTCTTGTACCAGTGGGTTTGGGTGTACGTGCATTCGTGAAACTTGTGTGTGTAATGTTCTAGCGCAGTCGAGAACGTAAGGGATTTTTAGCTAAGTGCGAAGAATTTGATTTCGCGAGTAAAACGGTGCACCTGTAGAGCCTTAGCGGGTACATAAATGTGTGCTTCAAATGTTCAAGTTAGTTTCAGTAGAAGTTTCTATGTCAATAGTTTCTGAAACAAGGTAAGTTTTGGAATGCTTCAATAGTTCAATTGAGTGACAGAGAGTGAGTTTTTGTCGTTTCATTTTCAAGTCAGTCTCTTAAGTTAGGTTGTTTATTTTTCTATATTTTATTTTTCTCGTAAGATTAAATAAATTGAAAAAGTACAGCTGATCTAGAATCACTAGAGACCAAATCAGACTAAGCAATGAACCCGCACAAAATCAAAATACAAAGTTTTTATCTCTCCAATGTTTCCATGAGAGCGCAAATCAGAAACACTCAATTTCTGGGGCGATATCATTTTAACAAATAATATTTGCGCGTTTTATTATTAACTGTGAGAATCTTTAACAAACTATGTACATTTTTATATATTCCATTCCGTTATAGTACGGGATCTAACCATTACTAACAGCTATGAGCTAAAAAAAGAAATACTGGACTCGAAGCCGTGGGTTTGCGGAAGTCGTGCAGTCCCAACCCGTATTCTTTGAATAACAGCTTATATGAACCTCAGTGCACTAATTCACCACATTGCTAATTTTTCGACTCACTCCGACACAGCCACAACCCACTATCCTCCAACCACCACCAATGCCCGTCAGATGGAAGCACTGCTGGACCGCCGAAGCCTGGAGACAGATGGACGTGATCGAACCCTAGCCCCCTGACGGAGACTGAAGAACTACACCCAGCCGAGAGATCGAGGCCGATCTCCGAAGCTACAAGACCCCATCTACCTGTTTAAGCAGGGTCGACCTTCCGGCCGAGAGGCCGACTTATTTCAGGCCCCTACCGGGGCTGGCCAGGCTTGACCCTTGCCTAGGTACCCCTAGGCTCCACCCTCGGTAGACTCTCACTACCTTCCTGATTCCCCCCGCCTCCTTTAGGCATACCCCACCCTATATCCTTCTCATACATCCTTCAAATGGGGGACTCCCCTTAGTGAAAGGCACTCATTAGCCCAAAATAATTTTCCCACATCCTATTTTATAAGTTTGAGAGCTAAGCAGAAGAAAAAAAAAAAAAAAAAAAAAATTTGACTCGTTGCAGCACCTAACCAACCCAGTGTTTAACACTATGACCCCACCACCCCTCCCGCATCGATAGCAACAGACGGTCGGGGGAAAATTAGGCAAAAAATTAGTATGTAAGTTAGTTTTAACTTTTCTCAAAAAGGTGAGCCCAATCACCTTTATTAGTCAGTTCAGTCCAGTCACGTATAATGTGTATCATTATAGTTGTTTATTCATTATATAATTTTTGTAAAATAACTAAACCTGCATATAATACAATAATACAAAAAAAATTTGTGAATAGATTCACCTGAAGATCTATAATTGTATATAATTATCTTTAAATTTAAAGGGGCTATGAAAGGAAAAAAAATATTAAAGAAAAGCCACATTGTTAACCGAAGGTGAGCCCCATATCACCTAGTCTTGTATATATGTATTTTGACCTGTTAACTTCAAAAAGAAATTGTTGTTGTAATTCTACCCTCCTTCGAATGCATCTGCGCATGCAGTAAGAGGAGAAAATTGTTAAAATATTGATAAATAAAGGTGTTATAAAAAAAACACATTGTTAATTTACCAAAAGGTAACTGGCAATTTTATACGAAAAACAATTAGTTATGTAATAAAATAAATATTTTCGTACTGCAATAATAATATATATGTGCATCTGTTTTAATATTATCAATAATAATATTATCTTTGCTTTCTTTTTAAGTTTTATTGTGTTTTTAATAGTATAATAAAGGAGGGTCTTATACCTTTTACATATTTTTTATTATAATTGCGACTTTTGTCTTCTAGGCATGACTAAAAATGTTTTATTATTATGTTTTTAATCATTTATTGATTTTATATAGTCGACTGTCCCCCAGTAAAGCTGTTAGTATGCATGACTTCTAGCTCAGGAGACCCGGGTTTGTTCCCCAGCACACCCTTAGGTTCATAAGGTCTGGTCTGAGTTCAACTAGTCTCTTGAAAATAAATGAGGAGCTATTTGAATAAAATAATAGCGAATCCGAATGAGAAGACCAAATTTAAGATTGAGAAGTAACGCACATTTTGATGATTTTTGGCTTGTGACGTATTAACAAATTTATCATAACCAAAACGTGAAGGGAAAATTCAGCAGTTTGCAAAAATATTTTATAATTCGTCAATATTTTTAGATTTCCACATTTTATATTGAGCTAAAAAGAGACTTGAAATAAACACATAGGTTTGTCAAAAATAAATTTATTTCTTATAAGTGAAACTAAATATTTCAGGTTATTGAAAAATAGGGAATGTATTATTAAAGATAAATAATAACTAAAGAATTACAGATAGTACCCCTTCCCTATATTGTAACTTTTATTATCTTATTTTATAAAACGACAATCTGTATTGACACTCTCAACTTTGATTTAATAATTTACTGTTCATATAACTGACTGTAATTTTTTGACTGTCCACAGACCCTTTCTGCCTTGAACGTTCAAGAACCTTCTATCTTCAGAATAGGACCTCCGAAAATTCCATGGCTCCTTTAATCTTTCCAATATTACGTATGCAAAAAGTTTTAATTTTAACTTCGTATTGGCTCAAAATATGACTAGAATATGTTTTTGTACTTTCATCGTCTGTCGTGAGTTAAATAATCTTTGTAGATGAGATTCTTTTAAAAGAAAAGAAATAAAAGCTTTATGATGAAGTACAAGCAAAACATTGGTATATACAAATATTAAGAGTTACCTTACTACATACTGGAACGGGTGTTGGGGAACGAGTGTCTGGGAAAAAAGTGGGGACTGGGGCTAAACCTGTGTATAAGAGAAGTTTAATTCAAGGAATTGGGATGGAGGTCTTGGAAGGAATGTGGTTGCTTACATAAAAATAACAGGGAACCATCAGTGACTTCCATGAAGTCACGAGGCAGTTATCAGTTCTGCTCAAGCCCCTTCTACTTTTAAGATTACAATGTTCTTAGCATTATATAACTGTAGATTCTGGACAAGTCCAGTCTTCAGCCTCCTTTGGACTATCAACTCCTCTAAGCGTTGTCTTGACACTGTCTGTGTGAAGGCTAATGAGACGGGACAACGGTATCCAAAACTATCGTACATATTCACTTCGGTTCCAAGTATATCTTTCGTTTTACTTCACACTAGGCGATGAGGAAAAATCATATCCTTACATTATCTAACACCTTTAAACTCAATGCAAGGCGTTTTGAATTATTTAATATTAATGAGTAGGTGGTTGTTTGGCTTAGGTCAATGAAAAAGCTATCATTTTAGGTTTTCATCAAACTTATTTTTAAGGGCAACGTTTCGACATAATATGCATGTCTGCATCAGGTCCTCAGGTGTATGATGGCAGGGAATGTTACCTGCTTGATAACCAATAGCGAACCAATATATCAGTTGCCATTGTGATAAAACTGACGCAGACAAACATGGTCTGTTTTTTGACGACCTAACTCCTAACATACTTTTAAGGGTCTATAAGGTAGTTTTGTTTAGCTCATCGTGAGAAACCTACTAGTTATTTTTAACCATAAATACTTAATAAAGATATTTAAAATTTTGACATAACCTATTTCAATCTGCTTGAAACTATTTAAATACTTTAGTTTTTGTAATATCCTTTAAATTATTTTTTATGTGACTGTCTTAGGTAGCAAAAAATTTAGGATTTCACAAATCTTAAAAGTTAGCTAAACACGATTTTTTATCACGTTAATTTATATGTAATAATAGTTTTTAAAAAAAAAAAACATATTTCCTGGTGTTGTTGAATGTATCTTGACTTTTACAATCTGCCTTGTCAGGCAATAAGTAATTGTGATAGATGTTCTCATTCATACCACATTTACAATTTGCATTCACTCGCTCATTCATACAGTTTTTACAGACAGCCCAGAGACCTCCCAAAACACATGTTTGTCACCTCCCTCGCATGCGAAAGAGGAAGCGGAGTCTTGGGAAGCCCCCCACGCTCCTCCGTCAAGCACGCCATCGGATAACAGACAGTCAGACATGCTTACCTTTATGAGAGTAGTGCCTTTCTGTAGGTAATAACCAAACACAATCGGCATTAAATTTTCTATTGAATAAAAGTTACAATAGCGTAGACAACATATGATACAATAGACAGAAAAACACGATTGGAAATCACACCGACTGGGTGAATGGGATTAATTCGGAGTAAATTTACAATAGAGAGGAGAATACCGGCAATAACCGAAGCAATAATAAATATTGATCGGAGCAATTCAATTAAAAACTAATCCCGAATGCAAATGACTTATATACTTCGACACGGTAATGAGATTTAAAACATTTTTTTCTCCTTCCCATGCATCAGTTACGCAACAACGGGCCAGTTACAAAATTCAATTAACTGCGGACCGTAGCAGGACTCGATTGAGTTTCCTATCGACAAGTCAAGTTTTTTTTTTTCATAGTCAAACAATGACGAATAAACAATAAACTTTTATAGCGAATAGAGGAAACTAAAAGTTTGATTTTTCCTATTTAAAACTTTAGAACCTAACCAATAAAAATAAATAACAACTCAATAAAACTGCCGGCAAAACTGTATCCGCGATCCCTGTTTCCCATGGAAGTTTTACACGATTGCCCAGAGATGCTAATGAAGATTATTATTGATCGATTGATGTATGTAATAAATAAATCGAATTACCGATCTCATGGTCGTGGATCGATAAATAAGATACAATATAATGATTTAGTTCATATTATATTAATGGCAGAGTTTTTTAACAGCCACCATTTCAGCATCATCCTCAGCTTCATACACACACACAGTGATGTTCTCTTCGGACGGAGAAACTAGGTTATTTACGATTAGGCCTTTTAAATATCTACAACTTATTTAATCAACACCCGTCAGGATTATAAAAACAAATCTTTTTTTTTTTTTTAAATCGTAATTTTAATACGAGGCTAAAAAGACAGGAACTAAACAGACGCTTTGGACAACTGCACATACTACTTCAAAGGACATCCCATTTCTCAATAGAAAATAAATTACTCATCTACAAAGTTATACGTAAGCCAATCTGGACATACGAAATAGAGCTATGGGGGACACCAAAAAAGTCGAACATGAAGCGTATCCAATGCTTTCAATCAAAAGTCCTAAGAACAATAGTAAATGCCCCTTATTACGTCAGAAACATAACCCTTCATAACGATCTTATAATACCTAACATTCTCAAACTCATCCCTTCCAAGTTTATGAAATTCCATAGTAACTTATCAAACCACCCTGTTCCCCTGGCACTACTCATCCCTATAATCCTCCTTGGAGACTAAAAGGGTAGTGGCCTCGTAGCAGAGGGAGTCCTGGCAATGGCCAGTTTCTCTAAATCATATCCTGAGCGTATGTGGCTCTCGCGCTCTTCGTCAGTCTCCACTGGCTTGTATCCGGTGACGCGGCTGACGCAGGTGCGTGGGGGAACTTTCCAAGACTCCGCTTCCTCTTTTGCATGCGAGGGAGGTGACGACCATGTGGATTTGGGAGGTCTGTGGCCTGTTTGTAAATAATGTATGAATGAGCGAGTGAATGAAAATTGTAAATATGGTATGAATGAGAACTTTTATCACAATTACTTATTGCCTAATAAGGCTGATTGTAATTTTAGCACACTAAATAAGTAATATATAGATTGTAATTCAAATGTATTGAAATGTGTTGAGGACTATACCATTTTAAAAGTTTACATGCTTGGATCATTCGCTTTGTAAGCCTGTGTAATTCATGTCCCTTCATTAAAAAGTTGCAGTAGACCCAATATTCACTCTTCAAATATATATATATATATGAGAGAAAGATAAAAAAGAGAGAGAGAGAGAGAGAGAGAGAGAGAGAGAGAGAGAGAGAGAGAGAGAGAGAGAGAGAGAGAGAGAGAGAGAGAGAGAGAGAAACTGAGGTAGGTAGCAAGCTGTCAAAATCATCCTAAGCAGAACTTGCGATTTTGACAAGCGCTGTAAATCCAATAGCAGGGACTGAGGCACAAAGAGAACGAGCTAATGACTAGGGCCCCTCGCTCCTCTCTCTGTGCAAAGAGTACCCGGTCCTGCTTAATACCTTCAGTTGTCCCTTCACGGTTGTCTCTTCTCCGAAGTACAGCCTCCTCATTCAAAGCATCTGCTTCTCGGGCAAAGGTAGGCAATCATTCAGCTCTCTCTCCCTCTCTCTCTCTATCTCTCTCTCTCCCTCCCTCTCTCTCTTACTCCAGATTACTAATAGAGTTAGGACAAACTCTTGAGGATTCTCCCTTTTTTTATTCTCTACCTTTATTGTCTAATCCTTGAGGCTTTACATTGCCCTTTTGCTGTTTGGTTCCAAAGCGTAAAATCCTAACGAAACACTAATTTAAGTGATTTTTTTTTTTTTTATATTCAGGTTGGCAAGAAAGTGATTTCGGTTTTTTAGTGTGAAATAAAACTTAATTTTTTCTATACAAAAAATGAACTTTAATCAGTCAAATATCTTCCATTCTGTTAAATGACGATTTGACATCTTTCTGGTAACTTCATGATCCCGCGCTCATAAAACCTCTGGTCCTTAGTTTAGTACGTGTTGCTAAAGATGTGTAAGGCGTCGCATTGTCGTGGCGGAACCCAAATATCGAGCTTCTTAACAAGTCCAAGACGCCTTATATGATTTTCAATTGTTGTGTGTGGTACATTTAACTGTTTTGCAATCTCTCGCACTGTTATATAACGATTCGATTCAATCATGGCTTTCATTTTGCCATCATCAACTTGAGAAGGTCGACCAGAAAGTTGGTCATCACGAATTTTTTTTAACCAATTCTGACACGTGCGTTCTGTTAAACGATCAACGCCATAAACTTCACATATATCTTTGTGAGCCTCAGCCGCTTTCTTGCCTTTATAAAAATAAAAAAGTATAATGTGTCGAAAATGCTTATTTTTGCACTCCATGTCAAAAGTGACCGTAAACTGACGGTTGTAAACAAAATTACACGGAGTTTCTGTCTATAGCAACCTAAAGGTATCGACTAGCAAATCTGGAAACTTTACACTTCTTAAATAGAATATTATATTATAACAAAAGAAATATACGAGACCTCCACAATCTTTTTATTATTTTTTTTACTGACTGAAATTCTGTTGCACCAATAGAAATAACCCAACCATTACCAAGTATAATAGTAGAACTGTGAGTGTGATATTCAATTTACACGCAGGTAGTTGGAGATGAGACAGATTGGTCATATCCTCAGCCTCTTCTTGACAGTGACCATGGCGTACAAGTTCCTCAAATGATTTAAGCTAAGCACTATTTTTCTTTCGACTTTTCAGTTAGTGCAGCACAGGTATTGATTTGAACGCGTAACAGGCTGAGCACTTAACGTCGCAAATGTTAAATAACTATTTTGACGCGAGCATTGGTACGTGGGTATGAAAGCGCATCTCTATGCAATGCCAGGATATTAACAGCCAGTGTGTTAAGCACTCAACCTTTTGTGCCCATGTCCATGTTTATAACTAACGTTGGATACCCTACTTCAAATATGTATGTATATATGTGTATGTATATGTGTATGTCCAACGCGGGGTTAACCTATGAGCTATCTACTCGTGTTATTTACAATCGATTGTACGTCCATTTGTATTAATTACAATTGTAAAAGGTAACAGTTGTTGTTGTACACAATGGCTGGCAATTTATCAGTCCGCATGCACACTCACGGAGTCCAGTCTGTGTAATTTATCTGCACACGTCGTGGCTGAGGGGGCCCCCCCGCGTTCAATTTACATGGCCCACTTTTTAGGAATGATGTATGTGTCCGTTATATATAGCTGGCTCAATGGTTCACGGCATTCTCTTTCAATTCCTCCATGTTTATTTTTTTTTTTTTAGCTGGACGAGTGTATATGTGTGTTTGTGAGAAGTGAGCTGTATAAGTGGAATCGGAATATATTCTTTTTATTTTTTGTTTACTGTTGCCCAATGATGTGAGGCTGTAATTGATGTATGACATATTCGAAAATTGAAAAACGCACACCCCCCTAAGCTTAGGGTTTTAAACTGGAATCATGTGATGTAGGGGAGTGTGATTGGAGCCTTCTGGTGTTTGATTACTGAATCGAACTCATTTTTCAGCCAGCCGGAAGGGTTATTGAGGCTTTACCTTAAAAAAAAAAGGTCGTATTTAAAATGTTGGGCGGTCCGGATTTAAAACTTGAGAGGTATGAACTATAACATCAGATTCTCACTCACCTACAGATACTTCTTAAGACATAACTAACAAAGGATTATTCTGAGATATGCCTCCCCAGTTTGGAGTCTATTTAATATTTGAATGATATAATAGCTCTTAGAATGGCATAGATTGTTTCCATTACCGATATATTAGTGTGCGTTAATGAATATACATACAATTACCGATATATTAGTTTAAGTTAATGAATATACATACAATTACCGATATATTAGTGTACGTTAATGAATATACATACAATTACCGATATATTAGTGTACGTTAATGAATATACATACAATTACCGATATATTAGTGTACGTTAATAAATATACATACAATTACCGATATATTAGTTTAAGTTAATGAATATACATACAATTACCTATATATTAGTGTAAGATAATGAATATACATACAATTACCGATATATTAGTGTAAGTTAATGAATATACATACAATTACCTATATATTAGTGTACGTTAATGAATATACATACAATTACCGATATATTAGTGTACGTTAATGAATATACATACAATTACCGATATATTAGTGTACGTTAATGAATATACATACAATTACCGATATATTAGTGTACGTTAATGAATATACATACAATTACAGATATATTAGTGTACGTTAATGAATATACATACAATTACCGATATATTAGTGTACGTTAATGAATATACATACAATTACCGATATATTAGTGTACGTTAATGAATATACATACAATTACCGATATATTAGTGTACGTTAATGAATATACATACAATTACAGATATATTAGTGTACGTTAATGAATATACATACAATTACCGATATATTAGTGTACGTTAATGAATATACATACAATTACCGATATATTAGTGTACGTTAATGAATATACATACAATTACCGATATATTAGTGTACGTTAATGAATACACATCCAATTACCGATATATTAGTGTAAGTTAATGAATATACATACAATTACCTATATATTAGTGTACGTTAATGAATATACATACAATTACCGATATATTAGTGTACGTTAATGAATATACATACAATTACCGATATATTAGTGTACGTTAATGAATATACATACAATTACCGATATATTAGTGTACGTTAATGAATATACATACAATTACAGATATATTAGTGTACGTTAATGAATATACATACAATTACCGATATATTAGTGTACGTTAATGAATATACATACAATTACCGATATATTAGAGTACGTTAATGAATATACATACAATTACCGATATATTAGTGTACGTTAATGAATATACATACAATTACCGATATATTAGTGTACGTTAATGAATATACATACAATTACAGATATATTAGTGTACGTTAATGAATATACATACAATTACCGATATATTAGTGTACGTTAATGAATATACATACAATTACAGATATATTAGTGTACGTTAATGAATATACATACAATTACCGATATATTAGTGTACGTTAATGAATATACATACAATTACCGATATATTAGTGTACGTTAATGAATATACATACAATTACCGATATATTAGTGTACGTTAATGAATATACATACAATTACAGATATATTAGTGTACGTTAATGAATATACATACAATTACCGATATATTAGTGTACGTTAATGAATATACATACAATTACCGATATATTAGTGTACGTTAATGAATATACATACAATTACCGATATATTAGTGTACGTTAATGAATACACATCCAATTACCGATATATTAGTGTACGTTAATGAATATACATACAATTACCGATATATTAGTGTAAGATAATGAATATACATACAATTACCGATATATTAGTGTACGTTAATGAATATATATACAATTACCGATATATTAGTGTACGTTAATGAATATACATACAATTACAGATATATTAGTGTACGTTAATGAATATACATACAATTACCGATATATTAGTGTACGTTAATGAATATACATACAATTACCGATATATTAGTGTACGTTAATGAATATACATACAATTACCGATATATTAGTGTACGTTAATGAATATACATACAATTACAGATATATTAGTGTACGTTAATGAATATACATACAATTACCGATATATTAGTGTACGTTAATGAATATACATACAATTACCGATATATTAGTGTACGTTAATGAATATACATACAATTACAGATATATTAGTGTACGTTAATGAATACACATACAATTACCGATATATTAGTGTAAGTTAATGAATATACATACAATTACCGATATTCTAGTGTAAGTTAATGAATATACATACAATTTATTATTGTAAATAGTGTTCTGCGTGAGTAGTGTTTTGGGTAAGAAACATATGAGGTTACCAAAGATTGTAAATATATTATTAGTACCAATTTATACCTAATATTAATAACTGCCTCTGGACCTCTCTTCCTAACCTTGCTATGTTTTAGTCCGGCGTTGTCTGATCCCACACTTTCCTAGTAGGATTCTCTGGCCGCGTCTCGCTAAAACTAGCATATCCTTGGAAGGATCCCTTCCATGCAGACGCCAAACTCTGGGGTCCTACAAAATGAACCTAGTAGCGTCTCCCCCAGCGGTCCAGTCTGGCTCTTTCCGGCTCACATTCGCCTTTGGGATCCGGACGGTTTTCGCCTACCCTCAGATACCGAGTGCGAACTCGTGGCCATTCCACGACATAGTTCACTGTCGGGGCACAACTTCTAACATTTTATGGAGTGAGATCAATAAACAAAATGCGAATAAAGCTGCCCGCCGACTAGGACGCCAGCAAAGGTCCCCTCCTTGACCAATTGTTTTTAAGTTTTGTATATAATTGTACTCATTGTAAATGCTGATATTTGTATTCTACTTTAGATTGCTCCAGTGTTATGTTACAATTACTATTGACCTCCCATGAGTATTTTGATGCAGCTACCTGAGTACACTAGTCGGCTGTGAGTGCGGCTGATGATCGGTATGTGTCGAAAGTATCTATTTATCCCTTATGTGTGTTAGCTGAGCTAAGATGGACCAGTTTGATCCGATTCATTGTCATAAATGTGTCGAATATAACCATAGACAAATAACTTCTAGAGGTTTAAAGGCATATATGTGAGTCGGCACTCCATCAGTGGGAAAACCGGAAAAGCCTCCTACATCAGAGAGGCAGCCCCACCGACGTAGCTGTGCCGTATACCGCAGTGCTTAGCGAGGCCGATATTGATGAAACTTAGATGTCGGCTCCCGGCCCTAAGTGCCTAGCGAGCTGTCGTACTGAATAAGTAATCTCCCACCGGGGCCTTCGTTCCTTATTGGCGCCAAAAAATAAATAAAAGGGAAAAATCTCTTGACAGAGCATTTTCGCCGCGAAAGCAAACAACGCCATCACGCAAATATTAATGCGGCCTCCAACAGGACAAATATAACTGTAGAAGTCTCTGGAGATTTAATTTTAATTTTTTTTTTCTCTCTCCTTGAGTAAATCCTGTAAGTTCTACCTGCTATATTTTTCTGAAAAATTTGCATTTAAATAAGAACTAGACATTTAATTTAATAAAAAATAAACTTTCTAGCACCAATTCGTTATATATTTTATCATATACTCACGATTATTAAATATTTAAAAATTATGTGAATTTTTTTTATTTCATCTATAAAATATTGTTTGTTTTATTCTATTTTTTTCATAATATATTGTAACATACCTCGTTTCCTATTTTTATTCGGCCCCTATCTTACTGTATCACTATGAACGGGAGTACGTCTTTCACTATAGGCTAGACTATGAACTAACCTTGCCCTCTTCAACGCCACCTTGCTCACTCTCATTGGATCCAGTATGAGCGCAGAGCACCCCCTTCTGAAGGTACAGTCAGAGGCTAGCCATAATATGAATAGAAACACAGCCACGGCTATGATATCTCTCGATAGCAGCCAAGCATTCGACTCGGTGTCTCACGGGACACTGTGTCAAATGCTCTGCGACCGGGAATGCCCGGAGCAACTCTATTCAATTCTGGTTAGCTTCCTGAAAAACAGATCGTTGCGGGTGCGGGTGGGTGATAGCTTCTCCGAAGCTGTGCCACTGACCTGTGGAGTACCCCAAGGAGCCGTCTTATCCCCTGTACTATTCAACATATACACGTCTGAGATTGTCGGAGCCCGGTACAAAAATACCACAGTTGCTGCTTTCGCAGATGACATAGCGGTGTATAGTAGCAGCATGAGCGCCAAGGTAGCTCTTAGACAAGCTGAAGTAGCCTGTAACCAGATCAGTGAGAGATTGGGGAGACTCAATATCTCTGTAAATGCGGGTAATACTGACTGCGTAATTTTCTCTTTTCAAAAGGGAAAAAGCCCGCTCCCTACTAGTTACACAGTAGGAACGGAGGAAAATTCACCAGCCAACGACCTGGTATATCTGGGAATTAAAATGGACAGACATCTCCATTTTAGTAACCACTTTACAAAGAAGTTGAAGCAAACACGCACGAAGTCTTACCGGCTTACGCACTTATTGACTTCCCCAATCTATCACTGCGTCTCAAGCTACTGATATACAAGAGCATACTCAGGCCTACTCTGCTGTATGGTGCACCGCTATTTCGTTATCTGAGGTATACGACAGCTAAGAAACTCCAACAATTCCAAAACGGTATGCTGATGAAAGTGGTCAGAGGTACTTCATTCGAGCGGCGAAGAAACAGTGAGCTGCATGAGATCTTTGAGCTGCCTACGGTGGATGAGTTCGACTCATTATAATATTTAACAAACCCGGTGTTTAACACTATAACCACCGCTCCGTTCCCCCATCGATGGCAGGACGCTGTCGCGGCTGGAACCCTTTAGTCTTAGGTTCTAGGTATAGGTTTTAGTTTGTTTTGTTTTGTTTTAGTGTTTAGTGTTTAGTGTCGGTAACAAGCTGAAGGTGAGCCTCATCGCCTAGTGTTGTATATGAACTATGAACTTTTTACCACAAAACGAAATGTTTTATATTTATGCACTCCTCCAAATGCATATGTGAATGGCAGGAAGAGGAGAAATTTGTATCTCAATTATTTTATTATTTATTTTGTACATTGTATTATTTTTTTTTGAGGTTTTGAAATAAAAAAAACCTCTCATTGGCCGAAAGAGAGGTCACGTGTTCGGTATTTTAAATTAAGCATATATATTAGGTGGTGGGTTACTAATATATATGTTTAATCGCATTAGTGTCGTTGCCAAGCGACGATACTCACTAATTAAATCTAAATAGTTGGGTTATTTGTGGGACAGTCTGGAATTGGCGGTACTCAGCGATGATGTAATGAACCGTTGGTGGTGTATTATCCCCGCAAGTTGAGAACATAGTACATATGTGCTATTCTCTAACGGACAATCACTCGTGATTGCTTTGGCGTCGTTTCATCACCGCATCACTGCGTCCTTCGGTTCTGGTAATATTGCGCTTTAGGTAGGTACGGTTTACGAATCCGACATATACTGTACTGTTTTTTATTACAGATTAAATAATAATGAATATAGGAAGAGAAGGAAAGGTTTCGACAATTTTTTCTGAAAACAACAGAGTTAGGATATTATATGTTTATTGACTGTATGGATACCGAGCGTGCCAAGAAATTTTTTTCAAATAGTGCTATCCATAACACAACTGAATTTATACCTAACTTTGTACTTCGTAACTAAATTGGTACAACTGGCACAACTTTGTGACAAAAATGATTTTTCTTCAAAGTTTTATTGTAATCAACATCAATCATGAATGGAACAATGATACATTGTTTTTTCCTCTACTGGCAATAATTTTCAGTTTGTGCCTAAAAGGTTTTACGTTAAAAATGATAACTGACACATCAAACTGTTAGTCCGCCTGAAGTCATAAAATATAAAAGCGGGAGAGATGAAAATTCAATCCCTCGTTTTATAGGGCCTATAAAATTAGTTACGGTTGCCGTGGTGATGGTGTAATAAGTAGCTGTCAGCCTTAAGTGTAAAATATATCGATACTTTTTCCGTAGGGGATATATTGCCGGCCTAGCTTGCTTATGGCAGGGCTAAGACTTCCAGAGAAATTTCGGAGGATGTTGGTAAAAACAACCTTAGCTACCATATGGCATTGTACAGTAATTTTTACATCCATGGAAAAGCTTGAATACTCCCCACCAGTATTAGGTAAAGACAATAGATGCCATTTGCAACAATTACAAAAAGGTCCGAAGAATCTGCTTATTATAACAAACTACCAATAGAAATAAGTGATACAAGCCACCTTTGACATCTAACGACACGCAGTGAGCCCAAGCCCCGGTTTAGGTGGACATAAACATTTTATTCTACCGTTTCATTGTCCTCGTTATGATGAATAATAATTTGTTGTTTTAAATAAATAATTAAGCATTTTTCGACAATTTAGTTGTTTGGGGAATATTCATATTTAAAAATCAGTATTTTCTAAAAAAAAAAAAATACTTACACTGTTTAACACGGCATACATAATGAAATTAAATTTACTCATAATACTCAAGACTAATAATTATCAGAATAGCTGGTGCATTTATGGTTTACGTGATGAGCTAATGTCTCTTTAATGTTCAACTGCCTCCCATCGCAAATAACATAACCATATTTCCTATTTTCTGAAGATCCCGAACTTGTTCTAATCTAAGTAGCTTCGTTTCTGTGACCCAACAAAAGATTTGATCAGCTGTGTTCAACCCGTCCTCGACCCTACGTTTTATTGGTTAGAAAGACGAGTCTTCAAAGTTCCTTTTGGGCTGACCTTGAGGCCGACTTCTTCCAGACGATGAGGAAGCTAAGCTCTAGCTCTAACCTTCTAAAACGGTCCATCATCATTTCGACTACCTACTTTTGAGCAAATTTTATCGAAAAAATTAGAATGTTTAACTGTAATCCCTCTGTGAATCAGGACCCACGTCCATAACAGTAAATACTTGTAGAATAAAACCCATTAGAAGAGAATTTCGTTCTTCTATCATATGTTTCCACTATTCTTCAAATAATTTTTAAAACAGACCTTTCTGCAAAAAATTAAATAAAAAAGGTGGGTGATCGAATTGGTATTAAATTATAAATCAGTGTAAAGCTTAGGGTTGTCACTAAACAATATTAAAAAATTAGCCCGGATACACGCGGATACAAAAAAATGTATTCGTTGAAAAATTAAAAACGAAAAACAAATTTTACAATGTTTGTAAAATTTTTTTCAAAACCTATCATAACACATATTGTTACCTTCAACCTCATATGACTCTGGAATGTTTGTGATAATTATTACCCGGAATTGTTACCTAAGGGAAGTTTTTATTGTCATGGGATCATCAATTAATCGATTCTTTGAATTGACTTTTGTCCACCTATATTGTAGTACTAGGCAATTCGAGAAAATGAGCTATTGTTTGTATTGAAAGGACATGGGACAGATGCATTTTAACTATGAATGTGGAAGGATGTGTCTAGTTTATTTATTACATATTATGTAAAATGGTTTTTTTATATTAATTAAAAGTTATGAAGGAAAATGACATGGTTTACACAGGTTTAAGGATACACTATAATTGACTCGTTGGGTATGTATTTTTTTTCATCACTTATTAGTGTTTACTATAGATTTCTTTCCATAGCACTTTATAGTCTATAGAGTATCGGTTAATTATTTATTAATTATTAGGTTAAGAATCCTCAAGAACAAAGTCTAGAGCGTGCTTTGTAAATATAGTATTAGCATCTCTTATTTCAATTATTTCTACAATAGCTTATCTTACTAACGAGCATTTGGGTATACTTTTATCGAATATTTTAATGCTTCCAATGATAGCATATAATTGTTCCTTGTTTGTTTCCGATTGAAGGTTTCGTTACCAACAACCCTGTTAATCGTTTCACTGTCCTGGCTGGAGTTCAGCTCCTTCCCTCGATTCCATTAGTCTGGTGGCACCCGTTACCCTTGGATTATAAATATATTAATACGTTTTAACGAGTTGGTTTTATCTTGGCACCCAGGGCGATTTATCAAAGATACATATTCAAAACTGTAAGGGGTATTTTTGAAATTTAAATGATATTTTTAAATCACCCCTAAAAAATAGTCCTTTACGATTAGGTCGTAAGAATAGCCCAGCGTTTGGTATCGATGTTGGTATGTTGGTATGTAGGACATAAACCCACCTCCAACGTGGAAATAGGGCGCCCCTAACTGACCTATTGGTTTGCCTAGGTCATAATGCTACAAATAGCCATTCGTGAATTATTCACATATGAATACATCAAAGTGGTATTATATATCGTCTCTGCCCCCTTCTAATTACTAAAATCCAATTAAAAAGTTTATATTAGATTAAATATATATTTTTTATTTTATTTATTTCTGACGTTATTAATTATAAAGTTTTTCCTAAACCGAATTCTTCCATTAGCCTTTGGTTCCTTCCTACACAATATCCTCTTCCGTCAACCGATGGCCAGAAATAATGGGGATGGATTGGTCTATGGTGCCAAGAGTTTTCTCCTCCACTTTCATTCTCCGGCCTCCCATCCCACAACTGTTCTCGGGATTCTCCTTCAAACCATCTGTTCAACACGAGTTGTTCCCTCTCAATCCTCTTTCCTCGATCTCTTCCAATACATCACTTGTTCAGACCCCTCCCTTATTTTGCTACTTTACCCTTCAATTTCCTGGTCGATCTCCTCCGGAAATCCACTTTTTTAGGAGTCCATTTTTTTGTTGTAATTCATTATAATAATAGTAATAAAACTCTGTCGTTAAAAAATGTCGGCCTCGTTTTAAAATAAACATATATATGTAAAAATTTTTGAATATTTAAGTTCTATGGGTGGGGGGAGAAGAAGTTGTTAATGGCTATTATTATTTTTAAACTAAATATTTTAGAAAAATTCTTTTATGAAAACATGCCAGTCTCATGTTGTATGCTTCGCAACTTACTTACTTAGGACTGAAAGTATAATTATAAAACATAAATATATATTCACGGCCGATTTGAACATTTGACGCAATCGCACTAACCATATGAGTGGTAAAGACTCGGGTTGTTGTAAATAAATGCACCTCATTACGTCAGCAACAAAACCCTTCATAACGATCTTAATATACCCTACATTCTCGAAAGGGATGTGCTTTCAAGTTCATGAAATTCCATAGTAACCTATCAAACCACCCTAATCCCCTGGCACAGTCATTACACTACTCATCCCTATAATCCTCCTTGGAGACAAAAACGGCAGTGGCCTCGTAGCAGAGGGAGTCCTGGCAATGGCCAGTTTCTCTAAATCATGTCCTGAGCGTAAGTGATGCGGCTGGCTGAGGAGCGTGGGGGACTTCCCAAGACTCCGCTTCCTCTTTCGCATGGGAGGGAGGTGACAACCATGTGAACTTGGGAGGTCTCTGGGCTATTTTTAAATACAGTATGAATGAAAATTGCAAATATGGTATGAATGAGGACATTTATCACAATTACTTATTGCCTAATAAGGCAGATTGTAATTTTAGCAACAAAAAAAAAAAAGATGGGTGTTGGTTGCCTTAAATTGTTTTCTTCGTTTTTCTTTATACAAATACTTTGGCCTTTCTTATTTCGTTTTCAATTTATTCCCCAATATAATTTCTAATAATACATAAATATTTAGTTTGCTAGGATAAGAATGTGAATATAACCTTTTTGGTTGGTTAAGCTTAGTATTATATATTTAACATTTTTTCTTCTTCGCTACCCCTGGTCAGTTCATTATTGGTTTCAGCAGATTTCAGAATATAGGTAAACTAAAGTCTATTGTAAGTTATATGAATAAAGTCGTGTAACATTGAACGCCATTACTCGGAGTTGGTATGACTGATCCCCTTCTGCCCGTCACCAATACTTCCTTGGATCCCTCCTCTTCAGTACTGTCATGACTACAAAGCCTCGTTATCTTCACGACCTCTTCAAATGCAAATCTTGCAATACTAGATCCTGTCCTTCTGGCCTGTATTTCCCTTCTCACAAATCTGCTTCCTTTGAACGTCCTTTTACTATTCGTGCCACAAACATTCGCAATTCTATTCCCATCGATATTCGTCTTTCCCATTAACTCTCCTAATCTTTAAATCCAGACTTTACCAGTTACTAATCTTACTCCAGTCTAACAACTGCATAATTGATCATTATTATTATGTTTAATTCGATTCGTCTCCCCGTGTCTGAGACAGTACGGTATTTATGCTTCTATCTCGACAAAAGACTGACCTGGAACCCACACACGAGACTAAAAAGACGAGAACTAGACAGACGCTTTGGACTACTGTACAGACTACTTCGAAGGACATCCCATCTCTCAATAGAAAATAAACTACTTATTTACAAAGTTATACTTAAGCCAATCTGGACATACGGAATAGAGCTATAGGGGACAGCAAAAAAGTCGAACATCAAGCGCATCCAATCCTTTCAATCAAAAGTCCTGAGAACAATAGTAAATGCGCCCTATTACGTCACCAACAAAACCCTTCATAATGATCTTAATATACCCTACATTCTTGAACTCATCCCTTCCAAATTCATGAAATTCCATAGTAACCTATCAAGCCACCCTAATCCCGTAGCACAGTCATTGCACTGCTCCACTCATCCCTATAATCCTCCCCGGAGACTGAAACGGCAGTGGCCTCGTGACCTACTATAAATGCGCACAGTGGGAGTCCTGGCAATGGCCAGTTTCTCCAATCATGTCCTGAGCGTATGTGTCTCTCGCGCTCTTCGTCAGCCTCCGCTGGCTCGTATCCGGTGACGTGGCTGGTGGGGTGCGTGGGGGACTTCCCGAGACTCCGCTTCCTCTTTCGCTTGCGAGGGAGGCAACAACCGTGGACTTGGGGGGCCTGTTCGTCCCCTGGGGCCCCTGGGCTGTTTGTAAATGTTTGTAAATATTGTATGAATGTGCGAACGAATGATGACTTGTAAATATGGTATGAATGAAAACACTTATCTCAATTATTTATTGCCTATTAAGTTTATATAATCCTTTATTGTGCTAAAATTACAATCTGCCTTTTATAAGGCAATAAGTAATTAAGATAAATGCTCTCATTCATACCATATTTACAGTTCATCATTCACTCGCTCATTCATACAATATTTACAGACAGCCCAGAGACCCCCCAAATCCACCGCGAAGAGAAAGCGGAGTCTTGGGAAGTCCCCCACGCTCCTCCGTCAGCCGCGTCACCGGATACTAGCCAGTGGAGGCTGACCAAGAGCGCGAGAGCCACAGACGCTCAGGACATGATTGGAGAAACTGGCCATTGCCAGGACTCCCACTGTCACGCGTTTATAGCAGGTCACGAGGCCACTGCCGTTTCAGTCTCCGAGGAGGATTATAGGGATGAGTGGCGCAGTGCAATGACTGTGCTACAGGATTAGGGTGGTTGGAAAGGCTACTGTGGAATTTCATAAACTTGGAAGGGATGAGTTCTAGAATGTAGGGTATGTTAAGGTCGTTATGAAGGGTTTTGTTGCTGACATAATAAGGGGCATTTACTATTGTTCTCAGGACTTTTGATTGAAAGGATTGGATACGCTTGATGTTCGACTTTTTTGCTGTCCCCCATAGCTCTATTCCGTATGTCCAGATTGGTTTAAGTATAACTTTGTAGATTAGTAGTTTATTTTCTATTGAGAGATGGGATGTCCTTTGAAGTAGTCTGTACAGTTGTCCAAAGCGTCTGTTTAGTTCTTGTCTTTTTAGTCTCGTATGTGGGTTCCAGGTCAGTCGTTTGTCAAGATGGAAGCCTAAGTACCGTACTGTCTCGGATACAGGGAGAGGAATAGAATTAAAATAAACTAGTGGACAAGACTTGCGACAAAGGGTGAAGGTAATGTGGGAGCATTTTGCTTCATTAACTTTGATCCGCCATTGATTGCACCAATACTCGATCTCGTCAAGGTGTTTTTGAAGGTTATGGGATGCTATGTCGGGGTCTGGGTGGGATGACAAGACTGCAGTGTCATCTGCAAATGTGGCCAAGAAGGTATTGGGAGTAGAGGGGACATCAGAGGTGTATAGGTTATAGAGGATGGGGCCCAGGACACTGCCCTGTGGAACTCCTGCACTTATGGGATAGTAGTTAGAGTATTCTAAACCACAGCGGACTTGGAAGAAGCGGTTTGAAAGGTAGGACTGTAGGATTAGGAAAAGGGTCTGTGGTAAATATCTTTTGAGCTTGTAGAGCAAACCTGCGTGCCAAACCCTGTCAAAAGCTTGAGCTATATCGAGAAAGGCAGCAGTGCAATACTGTTTGGTTTCAAGGGCTGAGGAGATGTGATCAACAACGCGAAGGCCTTGTTGAGCAGTGGAATGTCGTTGGCGGAAACCAAACTGGTGTGTGGGAAAAAGGTTTTTGGATTCAACAATTGGAAGTAGACGTTTTAGTAGGAGTTTCTCAAATATTTTTGAGAGGATAGGGAGTAGGCTAATTGGACGGTAAGATGAGGCTTCATTGGGTGGTTTACCGGGTTTGGCGAATAGGACAATAATGGAATGTTTCCAGAGTAGAGGAAAGTGCGTCGTTCGGATAATGCAATTGTATATATAGGTTAAAAAGATTATGGCTTTAGGAGGAAGCTGTTTGAGAATTTGAGGAGTAAGGAGATCATATCCAGGGGATTTTCGGTAAGGTAAGTTTTTCAGAAGGTATTTGACCTCAGAGGGATTAACGGCTTTTGGTGGAAGAGAGAGAGGAATAGGTGAAGTGAGGAAATCTTCCACAGTTGTGCTGTGAGTATGGCTTTGATGAGAAAGGTGAGGTGTGAAAGTATGGGTAAGATGCAGAGCAAATTCCTCCGACCTATCCCCATCCGAAGCCGCCCAGGACCCATCATCACGACGGAGTGGATGTGAAACAGGTTGATACTTTAGGATTTTTTTGGTTACATTCCACAACGAGTTATCCCTGGTAGACAGAGAGGAGAGGTAGGAATTGAAAGAATCGGAACGGAAGGATGCCAATCGCCGCTTTACCAATCGGCAGTACTGATTGTACGAGCGGCGATCAGCAGGATGTCGGGATCTTTGCCACACTGTTCTGGAGCGGCGTTTGGATTGGATTAGGTCTTTGAGATGCTGAGGTAAACGATTATGATTATGGATTTTTGGGTGACGATGGGGTGACGATGCCTCCCAAGCCGACCTCTGGACCAGAGTAGTGAAAGAATGCACTGCATCATCTAGGTCTTGGGATGTTTTCAGGGACAATTTGAGGTTTACGGACTCCGTAAGAAGCTGGCGGAAGTGGTCCCAGTCAACTGGGCCCCTAATAAATGAAGGAGGAGGCAGTTTGTGAATTGGTCTTAGGGAAATGGTTAATAATAAAGGACTATGATCAGAGGAGAGGTCATCGAGGCGCGTGAGTGAATAGTTAAGTGTTCCTAAATTATTGTAAAAAAAGAAGTCAAGGAGATCAGGATTTCGGTTGAGATCAGATGGCCAATAGGTGGCTGTGTCAGGAGTGATAGTGGAGCAATGTTTCCGTGTGAGTGCAGACAGCAAAGCACGTCCTCGTGTATTAGTGGATCTTGACCCCCAGTGTTGGTGCTTCGCATTAAAGTCCCCACCCACAAGGAAACGATGTCCTATGGAGTCTAGAAAGGAGATGAATTGGGAGTCGGAAATGGATTTATTGGGAGGGCAGTACACTGATGCTAGTGTAAGGGGAAAAGTGAAGGTGGTGATTGACACTGCAGTGGATTGAAGGAAATCATGTGCCACCAGAGGAACTATGTGGTGGGATATGGAGTTATGGACAATGACAGCGGTACCTGCATGAGCTGTTCCATCTGGGTGATCAGTTCGATAAGTCTTGTACTGTCGAACAGTAAATGGTCGTTTACTCGTTAGTCTTGTTTCAGTAATGAGAGCTACGTCGATGTTTTTGTCGTGGAGTAGTGCTGTCAGTTCGTTAGTGTGGGTGCGAACACCATTCGCATTCCAAAGGAGAATGGATAAGGAGTCGGAAGGATCCACTTATGGATTTTGTTTAACGGGAATAAGGTAGGAGACAAGATTTGTAAGAAGGGAAATGAGAGGGGTAATTAGGGTTCTGAACTCTGTAAGGAATGATGTTAATAGGCTAGTAAGATCCGAAGAACTTGAAGGTGGAGGAATATGCGAGATGTGTGGTTGAGGATGGGATTGAGCTTGAGGGTTAACGGGATGAATGGAATGCTGGGAAAGGTGATCTTGTGGACAGGGAGTGGGCGGTGCCTGTGACTGCTCTCTGTTACAAACGGCATCGGCAAAAGAGACAAAAGGCCTCAAATTTCTGGCTGGGCCACTTCTTGCTGCAAGTTTTTTCTCTTCTGGCTGTCGACGTTGTTCTGTCCTGGACTTCAGCGTTCTGTATGCCTCGCAGCCCTTGTAGTTGGCTGGATGTCCTTGCTGGCAAAGCACGCATACTGCAGGTGATTTAAGGGGCTTTTTGTACAATTCGGTTTTGTGCTGCCCACTGCACTTAACACACCTGGGAGGGTGGTGGCAGTAAGATTTTGTATGCCCATACGCCTGACAGTTATGGCACTGGACGATATCGCGATTGGGATACGGTTTTTCAACCTGTACCCTAGTGTAGTACAGGTTTGTTAGGTCGTATATCTTCTCAACTCCAGGTGTCCTCTCGAGATCAACAAAGAACAGTGGCAATGCCGTTTTTATTGTTTTATCCTGTTGCCTATCCTCGCGCAACACGTTTGTTATTTGGCGAACCTTGTACCCGAGAGCTGAGAGTTCTTCTTCTATTTCGTCAGCTGGTGTGGTCGGGTGCAAATTTCTGATCACCACTCGGAGTGATCGTTCCTGCTTTAATTGGTAGGTGTGGTAGTCTGCATTGGTTTCATCTAAATATTTAACAATCGCTCGATAAGTATCGGGAGTGTCTGGGGAAATTTTTGTATCCCGAGAGCGATTGAGGCACGTATATTTTCCGGTACCAACAATTTTGCTCATTTGTGAGCATAGTAATTTGAAGTTGCTAATGTTGCGTACAAAAAGAGCAGGCGGTTTGGGCTGTGTTGGAGTTTTGTTGACTTCCATTTCTTCTGTTGGGATATTTTTCAAAGCCTCAAAGGTGTTTGGCGTGAAAAAAGGGGACTCTAAGGCTGTTTCTTTTTTGGATGTGCTGGCCTGTGGAGGTATCTCCTCCATGGAACTAGCTGCAGAGGAGGTCATTTGTACGTTCCTATTCGACCTTCTTGGTTTTCGCTTTACAGGCGACGGTGTTGGAGTTGGACCTAGCGATCTAGATCTTTTTTTCCTATTTTGAGACATTAGTTGTTGATAAAATCTCATTTTATCATAACAACGGTTTTTTATTCGGAAAAGAAGTACGTAGCGCCGTGGGATTCAAGCTCACAACTCCCAGTGGCGAGTCACGGGTCTTGGCTCTGAGCCACTAGACCGAATGGCTCAGAGAACGATCTTTAGTGAACGTCGAGTAGGGCGTTGCAAATGGCCGACTACTCAATCCGATATCACTTATCACACTTCACTCTAAATATAATAAGCAATTTACTCACTCTTGAGGGCTCCCTCGTGGCCAGCTCCCTCAAGTTGCCTGCTGGAACAATTTTTTTAATTGAACTATGGCCTATAGACGGTAGTATATAGTGTTTGAATGACGAGCGATGTACAGAGATGTTCTAAAAGGTAGCGCATGCGCAAAAAACTGCCTATTAAGTAAAGGCAGATTGTAATTTCATCATAATAAAGTTGTTATAGAATAATGATTATGTTTATGTATTTATTGTGCAGAGGAGAATGTCCTAGAATAAAGATTTCCTTCATTCATCCCACCTGTCAGGGGATTCAAATAGCAATATATTTCGTACATAACAATGACAATCGTAATACCGATCCACCGTTACCACGATCAGACATTATCATCAACCCGACGGAGGCAAAGGTGATATTCTACCTTAGGTAAAGACGGGTCGAATTGACGGCAGGTGGGTGACGTACAAACAACACGGCCTAAATATGTCTCCTTCACTAAGTTCTCTCTCCCTTTGCGGAAATTAAATTTTCTCATTGTAATAAGGCGTGGGGGGGGGGGCTCTACCGAAAATCTAATTCTCTATAATGAGCTGGTGGTTTAGACACCGAGGCTGTACAGGCGAAATTGTTTCCCCTCTTTCATCTCAGAGTAAATGAAAGAAGGGAGGGAGGAGGGGAATCCTCTTTTGTGCCAATGATTAGTTTTCATTACAGTCGGCAAGTGGCTCGAATCTGAGCCATTTAATTTTTCTTGAAAAAAAACAAAAAAAAACGAAAAAACCGACAGCTGCTGGAAGGAGTAGGCTTCACTGCTCCAGAAGCAGTTTATAAATAATACTTTATTTGCTCAAATATATAAATTATAAACAAAAATACAAACTAACGTTCCATCTAAAATATTACTGCTCAGTATTTAATTTGAAGAGTAAATTTTCAATATGAAATTATCGATAAAACAATAAACTAAACGGAATACATTAATATCTGTTGAACTTTGTGATCGCCTATCTTGTGGAAATTATGGATAGAAATAATATTAGGAACAAACAAGGAATTAATTGATGTAACAGGCATTATTGGTGCCCAAAACCAATGTCATAAACATTACCACCTAGCCTGAGCTAACAACATGTCAGTTACTTCAATGGCCTGTCCGAGGGGTTTAGTCACTTATTTAAAAATGGCTTATGACCTGCTATCCCTACTTATGACCTACTCAATTACCTTCAACTATATAAATTATGTTTGATTCTAAAATATCATTAAAATACATATGAATTTGGTCTAAACTACAATAATTTCTATAAATTGAACAAAAGATTATCGATTAAAAACGTATGCACATATTATTATTGTATGGTATCTTTGAAAACCGAATTTATATTATATAAATATGAAATAGTCAAATACTAATTAAAACCATCCCATAATAAAAAAAACTTCAAGTTATCTTATCTTCAATTATCAATTTTATTAAATATTCAATCCCTTGGTTAAAATTTAAAATTGTTTGAGGTGTAATAGTTTATGAAAAGTGAAATCGTGGGGAAGTGAGATTCGTTTCATGTTAGAGTCAGTGAATTAATGGAAGTTGTGTTTATGAAAGGCCTTGCCGGCAGAGACAAGCAGGTACCGGAAGTATGACGTCAGTGTACAGGATGGAACAAGTCACATATTACTATGTCCAATTATCACGTCAGATTGCAGCAGCGACCAAGCCATCTTAACTATCTATTTTTCAACCACTATGGAGGGAGAAAGAACTGCCGATGAAATTGGAGAACAGAGGGTGAGATAGCAAGGGTAACGAGGAAAGGGTTGTCTTCCACCCCCAGCCAGAGACTAATCAACACCTGACGTCTTTCTGCTCTCCACCTCCAGCCAGAGACCAATCAACACCTGACGTCTTTCTGCTCTCCACCTCCAGCCAGAGACCAATCAACACCTGACGTCTTTCTGCTCTCCATCTCCAGCCAGAGACCAATCAACACCTGACGTCTTTCTGCTCTCCACCTCCAGCCAGAGACCAATCAACACCTGACGTCTTTCTGCTCTCCATCTCCAGCCAGAGACCAATCAACACCTGACGTCTTTCTGCTCTCCACCTCCAGCCAGAGACCAATCAACACCTGACGTCTTTCTGCTCTCCATCTCCAGCCAGAGACCAATCAACACCTGACGTCTTTCTGCTCTCCACCTCCAGCCAGAGACCAATCAACACCTGACGTCTTTCTGCTCTCCATCTCCAATCCCTCTTTATGAGATGCAACCTCTGCCGTTCAACACTTACTAAATGAGTAAGCGCAAAATTTTAGTCAAGAGAATATTCAAAAACTATTATATGGGGGTTTTCATATTGTGTTTTAACTAGTTAGATTGGTGAAATAGTTTTTGTAATATAATTTTCATTTATAGTATTACTTTAGTTTTATTTACTACAATTCATTTCAAATCATTTATTCAAGTATATAATAAATAGTAATAATTAATGCATTCCTGAATAAAGCTTTCCTAAAATCCTATTTATCATTGTATATTATTATTGCACACTTTTGTCTATTATTTCTCCCTAAATAAATATAAATTCGAAATAACTCAAGGGGCATACTCCTAGAAAATGCCAACAACCAATATAATTAGTAAAACAACTAACAACAGTTAATTACAACCATAAAATTAAATTTATGACAAATAAAATAAGGGCAGACAAGAGAGGTTTATGTAATAATATATATATAAGATATAAAACAAACGGTTCTAGCCAAAAAGCGCTCTTAAATTGTAATCATAAGAAGAGATAGGAATTAAATAAGACTCCACTTTGTTTATGACAAAAGCAATTACAGTAGAATTGACACTTGGCAGAAGTGACTGAATCCCTTCTATTGTCAAAATCCTTTTTTCTAACTTGTAGAGTCGGAGATTTAACTTTAAATTCAGTTTACCTTTAGCTTTTAGCTTTCTTTCTGTGAACTTGGACTCCCTCTAAACGAAAATCACGAAGGACTTTGTTGTGGCAACCTCTTAATTATAAATAATTATAAGTTCCCCTCTTCTCGGTCCAGAAAATATCTACTTATGTTTCCATATTTTAATATATGGCGTTTAATATACTGCCCTGGCGCTTGCTGCTATACTCAAACCATGGCTTTCTTACTCCCATGGCGATCGAGTCTGCTTCTCTCCGGTTCACACTCGCCTTTAGGATCCGGACGGTTTTCGCCTACCCTTAGATACAGAGTGTGAATTCATGGTCATTCCAAGACCAGATAAACTACCTACAATACCTACCCTATAGCTCTTCTCCTGAACACGGTGCTTTGCCGGGGCACACCTTCTAAGATCTTATGGAGTCAGATCAAAACAAATTAAGGTGCCCGCCGACTAGGCCGCCAGCAAGGGTGAAGGACCATAGGTCCACCCGTTTTATCTCTTTCTTGGCGCTCACCGGACGGCGGCTAGAGTTTGTAGCGACCCTAGTCCGCGGCGGGCATCTCTTCCCCACCTTGGGGATTCGCACATCTGATACATCCCGACAGCCTTACTTATTTTACATGGAAAGCTATGATGTCGTAAGACAACTAAATCGAACCTCTTCATGCAATAAGCATTCTACCTATTGAAGCACCGACTGAAATCGCCTTCTGTATGTTATGGTGTTATCAGCAGAGTGCGGACTACTTTCTCTCTTAATACCACACCTGCGGAAGGACACATCTTTTGCATACTGTCTGACGACGCAGAGGGATATATCGTTGAGAGCGTCAGCCCTTTTCCGAGAGAATGTTCCCATTTAAAATGATTACATTGCTTTAAAATTATTAAAAAACACCAATACTATTCTTCAAAATATTTTTTCTGTTCAAGTAGAGTTGGCCTAATAGTTTACGAGCCTTGACTGGGATATACTAGCGAGTCCATTACATTCAATAATATCTGCATCGTAGTCTCAAATACGATGAATAGTTTCTCCGATAGTGAGCAGTCAAGCTAACCAACGATAAAGTTAAAAATTTTTGGAAGCGTTTTGCCAGTCTGGAAAGATCAGAAATTCCGCCACATGTACAACAACCCAAATAAAAATCAATGGACTATATAAAAGATATGAATATTAAAGGAATGTGGAGTGTAGACAGAGAAGAGACTGGTGTAAATAAAGCGCGGAAGGGCACGATCGATGTTAGGCGATGGAGCCTGAGGAGATGAAAGGGCTTCGGATACAGATCACTTCTATGCCCTAGAGTCCTCAAGGCAGTGGCCACTTCCTGCTGCACTATGCAATATCTAGGAGGCACAAGCAATGTCTTCGGATACTGTAAGAGGATATCCGGCGGAAATACAATATGGAATAAGGAAGAATTCCCCTTTAAATGACATTCAATCGACTTCATTAAAGCCATTGACAATGCATTGCAACTTGAGGATTGTGGATTATGAATAAAAGCGTGGGGTTAAACATGAACAAACCTATCTCATTTTTGTAATGAATGTTAAACAGTCCCCTTAGAAGAGAATTAGAATAGAACTGATAAAAAGTTATTTGCAAAAACATACAAATTTTGAAATGAAATGAAAAAAGAAACATTATTCTAAGACATTAGTCTCTTAAGCAAAATTGATCCATAGTTAATGGCCGAATTCTGGTCAAAGAAATAAGTTGCAACACGCAGCTAGTCAATTATTATAAGCGAAATCTTAACACTACGATGATTATTCTCATAACAGTTAGATATTGGCGGAATTCAAGGAAAGGATAAAATTTATATTATTTAAGTTAAAAGGAAGAATCGCGGATGGACGAATGAAGGTATACGGTTTCAAAGAAAGTGGAGAAGTGGAACAGTGAGCAGGGTCGGATAAGCGAGATTTTGTGTCGTCAGGATGAATGGAGGATTTGAATTTGTGGAGATTATACATGTATGACGGTGTTTTAGTAGCTAAGATTTGACAGAGGAAGTGTTGCCTCATTCCAACGCAGCATAGCGATACCAAATGCCCGAGTCTCTCGGTATCTTGGATACAGACTGCTTTTCAAATTATGGATAAGAATAATTCATAGTTGTTTCACATCGAATGATTTAGTTCTTCGAGGTTAGTGCATCTCAACATCATGAGGTAATGGCTACCCGCTCCAAGGCACTACTGCATGTGTACTTTGGAGGATTCAGGGCCAGAAATAATAGATTTCTAGTCTACAATAAAGAATTTACGAACGCAGCCCTCACCAACAAAAATAACTCATTTTACTACCTTCAATCTCATCCAACCTTGGAATTTAGTGTATCAAACTGTCGCTGCGTCTCAAACTGATGATATATAAATGTGTCCTCCGGCCAGCTCTGCTATTTACCTTCTTGACTGACAATACAGCCAAATGCCTCCAACATTTCCAGAATGGGATCATGCGAAAAGTGGTCCGGCATACCTCTCTCGAGAGAACGCTGACCGGCACCCGTTGCTTGGAGTGCCGTCGGTGGGTGAGTTCATCCGCCGGAGACACATCAAGTTTTTTTGGCCCATTGCAGCACCTGACAAACCAAGTGTTAAAACTATGACCCCACCACCCCTCCCGCATCGATGGCAACAGACTGTCGGGTAAAATTTTGTTAAAAATTAGTATGTAAGTTAGTTTTATGTTTGATCAAAAAGGTGCGCCCCATCACATTTATTAGTCAGTTCTGTCCAGTCACGTATAATGTGTATCATTGTACTTGTTTATTCCATTATATAATTTTCATAAAATAACATAACCTGTATATAATGTAGCGAAGCTACAGGAAATACAAAAATAATTTGTAAATAGACTCGCCTCAGGATCTATAATTGTATATAATTATCTGTGAATTTAAAGGGGCTAGGAAGAAAAAAAAAATATATATATAATTTATAAATCGTTTTCCCACAGTTTTAGTTAAATCGAACCAACCATCCGAATGCTATTCAGAATAGTGTAAAGTATCTATATATTTGTTTGTTATTGTTATCGACTAGATATTTGTATAATTCTATTCATTGTAAATGTGTTCTACATTGGTAAAGATGTTCCACAACCTACATAGTAGCTGTCGGGTATTTGGTTGAACAATTGTCGGAGGTGAATAATTGTCGGAAAAGGTGAACAATTGTCGGAGGTCAACAATTGTCGGATTGCTGTAGTTAATAACATGGACCATGTTCCATGTAGGCGTTAATATCTGACTCCATTTATTGATAGGGATGTGTCCCGACAAGACACTGTGTTCAGGATGAGGTTCAGAGGTTCATAAAGAATAAGACCAGTTTTCAGAGTTCGGGCGAGAGATCGGCAGCGTAATAAGTACAAGTCGTCAGAGGTCTGCTAGAGGCTGTGTGGCAAAGTGCCGTCGTGGAGGTCGGCCTAGCGAGGGTAGATTAGCGGAAGGCTGAGTAGGCGTATCGCGACGGTGGTAGCGGCTATCGGTATGTAGAAACTAGAAAAGAATGAAGAGTGGGCCGACCAGGGGCCAAGTGCCCCTGGTGTCAATTTACCAGTAGTGTGGCTCGGAAGACTAAGGAAAACAGAGTAGGAGTGAAGAGTGAAATTTACTGATATAAATATGATAACCCCCTCCCTCATGGAAGGCTGGGTCTGTCTGCCCGGAGTAAGTTTTACGATACACAGGTAGTCACTTCCTTTTAGTTTTTATGACCGTTGGGGTACAAGGGTGTGTTTTATATGGCTGCCGGAAGGACTGAAGGTCTATTCTAATAGGGGTAAGTGTCCTTTGCCCAGGTTTTATGGTAGTCAGGTGGCTAATTCTCTTGGTTTATTGCCTACTATATAAATTATGTTTGATTCTAAAATATTATTAAAATACATATGAATGTGGTCTCAACTACAATAATTTCTATAAATTGAACAAAAGATTATCGATTAACAACGTATGCACATATTATTATTGTATGGTATCTTTGAAAACCGAATTTATATTATATAAATATAAAATAGTCAAATACTAATTAAAACCATCTCATAATAAAAAAATTCAAGTTATCTTATCTTCAATTATCAATTTTATTAAATATTCAATCCCTTGGTTAAAATTTAAAATTGTTTGAGGTGTAATAGTTTATGAAAAGTGAAATGGTAGGGAAGTGAGATTCGTCTCGTGTTAGAGTCAGTGAATTAACGGAAGTTGTGTTTATGAAAGGCCTTGCCGGCAGAGACAAGCTGGGTCTGTCTGCCCGGAGTAAGTTTTACGATACACAGGTAGTCACTTCCTTTTAGTTTTTATGACCGTTGGGGTACAAGGGTGTGTTTTATATGGCTGCCGGAAGGACTGAAGGTCTATTCTAATAGGGGTAAGTGTCCTTTGCCCAGGTTTTATGGTAGTCAGGTGGCTAATTCTCTTGGTTTATTGCCGCACCCTTTTAGTTACTTGTCTACGACTTACGACCTCTCTATGATTTATTACCAGAAGTTACATAGATTTACATTTTCTATTATAATACATTATGAACCAGAGTGTAGGGTAATTTACATATATAGTTAGCGGTCGCTATAGTAGCAATTAATATTTGCCATTATATATCACTTATTCATTGGGATGTAATAGTTTTCTGGTTAAAAAGATAGACTAAATTCTCCATATCGTTTTCGATTACTAACGTGAATGTTTCGACACCATCATTCCTTGTGCACTAGTTGACCGTCCTGACAGTGTGTTGTTTTTTTGTGTTTAGTTTCCTTTCCTCGACCCCATTGCATAATTTCTCGGACAATTGTCGTAAAAGTGATCCCATACATACGTTAGAAGGGGGTAAATGAGCCACGTGGAGCCTCGGATCGGTTGCCAAGTGGCTACAATGACAGGGGGGAGAGATCAAAGGGCCAAACTGAACCCTGACAGTTTGAGGACTCTACACAAGCCGATCCCTTCCCTTAGTAGTAGGGTCTACAAGGCTACAAGGCCTGTCTCGTAAGCTCAGATATATCATGTGTATACCATGTAATATATACATTTAGCCAGTGCACGGTATTCGGCCAACTACCCCTGTAGTTAATCCTCCTATATAATTACACAATATATATTTATAAAATTGTAAAAAAAAAAATCTTTATTTAATTCGATTGTATACTAAGCTAGGTCCCTAAGCCTCTGTGTTTTGGGGACGGTCACGGGTCTACAATATCCCTTCGACCAATTCTATTTCTTTAGTAGGGTCATAATTGGACAGCTTAGGTTTGATTATACGCAACCTAAAACTAACAACAAAAAAAGTTTGTTTTGTTTCTTCATATCCCCTTCTTATTATAAATTATATAAATCAGTATAGACTACATAAATGAACCTTTTTACAGTAGGTCATTTTTGTCCTGAAGCTTTTTATACAATTTTTAATATTTTTTCATTGCGATTAGTGATCGTAACAAAAGTATAATGTGCATTATACATTCATTTTCTAAACATATTTAAAAGTGGTGGAGCTCACCTTAAGAATCATAGATATAAATTGTGAGATCATTTATCTGTATTATTATTGCCTTATAAAAGGCAGATTGTAATTATTGCACAATAAAGTTCTAATCAAAATATTAGATATAAAACTAACTTACATCTAACAAACAAAATCTTAAGCTAATTTTTAGTTATTATATTTATAATGAAAGTGTTGGCGTATCTTATTACGGTGTAGAAAAGATATGACTGAGCTTTTGTTTTTCTTTCATAGCCCCTTTAAATTTGCAGATAATTATAGACAATTATAGATTCTCAGTGGAATCTATTTACAAGTTATTTTTGTATTTCCTGTAGCGTCGCTATATTATATACAGGTTTTGTTATTTTATAATACGTATTATACGTGACTGGACAGAACTGACTCTAATAAAGGTGATGGGGCTCACCTTTTTGATCGAACTTAAAACTAACTTACATGCTAATTCTTAACCTAATTTTTCCCCGACAGTCTTTTGCCGTCTATTCGGGGGGGGGGGTCATAGTGTTAAACACTGGGTTTGTCAGGTGCTGCAACGAGTCAAAAAACTTGATGTGTCTCCGGCGGATGAACTGACCCACCGACGGCACACCAAGCAACGGGTGCAGTTAGGGTTCTTCAACTTAACATACTCTTGAGTTATTATATTTATAAATATCGGGAAATACTCACGGTCCTATGTGTAAGTATCTAAAAGTTTATTAAAAGGTTGTGATTTTATATATGTATACAATTAAACAACTAAAGCATTTGTTTAGACTATTAAAGATTGGCAAAGACAGCAACTTTCTAATGATACTAATCAAAACTTTTCGAACAAAACAGTTCTCTTTGCGTTATCTTCTGTAATAATCCATTAACTCGGGCGGGAGGGGGGGAGGGCAGTAAAATCAGAATCTTGAATTATTTCTGTGTGTCATCTTGAGAAATATATTTACATCTCCAGTAGTGATACTTACTTGTTCAAGATTACTTCATTTTCAGTTTTAATTACTGTTACATCAAGCGTATCCAATCCTTTCAATCAAAAGTCTTGAGAACAATAGTGAATTCCCCTTATTACGTCAGCAACAAAACCCTTCATAGCGATCTTTATATACTCTACATTCTCGAACTCATCCCTTCCAAGATCATTAAATTCCATAGAAACCTATCCAACCACCCTAATCACCTAGCACAGCCATTGCACTGCACCACTCATCCCTGTAATCCTCCTCGGAGACTAAAACGGCAGTGGGCTCGTGACCTGCCAAGGTAGCTCGAAGCAGCCTGTAACCAGATCAGTGAGAGATTGGGGAGACTCAATATTTCTGTAAATGCGGGTAAGACTGATTGTGTAATTTTCTCTTTCCAAAAGGGAAAAAGCCCGCTACCTACTAGTTACATAGTAGGAACGGAGGAAAATTCACCAGCCAACAACCTAGTATATCTGGGAATTAAAATGGACAGACACCTCCATTTTAGTAACCATTTTGCCAAGAAGTTGAAGCATACACGCATGAAGTCTTACCGGCTTACGCACTTATTGACCTTCCCCAATCTATCACTGCGTCTCAAGCTATTGATATACAAGAGCATACTCAGGCCTACTCTGCTGTATGGTGCACCGCTGTTTCGTTATCTGAGGTATACGACAGCTAAGAAACTTCAACAATTCCAAAACGGTATACTGATAAAAGTGGTCAGAGGTACTTCATTCGAGCAGCGGAGCAACAGTGAGCTTTACGATATGTTTGAGCTGCCTACGGTGGATGAATTCATCCATATCAAATTTTTCGACTCATTACAATATTTGACAAACCCGGTGTTTAACACTATAACCCCCGCTCCGTTCCCCCATCGATGGCAGGACGCTGTCGTGGCTGGAACACTTTAGTCCTAGGTTCTAGGTATAGGTTTTAATTTATTTTGTTTTGTTTAGTTTGTTTTGTTTTTTAGTGTTTAGTGTTTGGTGTCGGTGACAAGTCGAAGGATTGTACCTTTGCAATTTGAGATCACCAATTGATCATTATACTTATCGCTATCATATAATTTCCTTGAAGTATCCTCTAAGTGTAACTTCGGATTGCTACGAGTGTGGGCTGTGACATAGGCGATATCCCAAGGCGTTACAATATTTATAGGACAATGACCACCGCGGAATATACTACAAATTAATGCCTAATAAAACATATTCAATAATTTTATCATTTTAACGGAGGGATCAGTCGATCATAAATTTGGTTAGCTGTGATGTAGCGTGGGGATCCGGTTTAACATGCGAGAGAAGCGACAATCATGCCAAGTTGGTTGGTCCCAGGGCTGTACATTTGTATGAATGAGTGAGTGAACTGCATAACTGCAAATGAGATTGTAGATCATTCCCTTAATCGTAATTCTATTTAAATGTAACGATTTAATAAATAAACTTGTGTTATTGTATTCACTTTTTTTGTCTCTGTAGGTTTCATGTGGTGTAGCTTAATTTTGAACTCATCTCTGTGCTGGCGAAATTTAGCGAAGAACTATGAAAAATAGCTCAAGGAAATGCAAAAAATTAAACGCAATAATTGATTATCCACCGCAGGGATTTGAACCCAGACTCGCTTATTGGAGATATAGATACGATACACCTTTCAGTTGAGAGCTCCGGTGGAGACAATACGAAAACGGTTCTGGCATTAATCATTCAGGCCAGTGCAAAGTTGTAGGCAGCCGGCCGGAAGTAATTAATGCAAGTTGGTAGTGGAGGCTCATCAATATCTATCCGAGGGCTGGTCCAACATCCGGCTCAACTACAACTTCCGTTGTTGACAACAAGGATCGATCTGATCGGGGCCTGCGAAACTGCGCGATTGCATTAGTTCCTTTTGCCAAGCATGGCTGTCGTGTTAGATAATTTAAATTTAATTAAATCTTACAAACTGCATCCTCTGGGCGAAAAGAGAAATGAAACTATCCCCCCTTAACCTTTGAGCAAAAATGCATATGTTGTTAGTGTCAAAGTATTATATCATAAAGGTTATCATGTCTATGTATATAAAAGTCAATAATAAGTAACCTAATATGATTTCATTGTGTCAAATCCCAAAAATTTAATAAAACCTTAAAAAAGGCGAGCAAGATGGCCAAGATCCACCTTAAACCTTACAGTAGCTCCAAAGTGCCAAAAACAATTTTTAAACAATACGATTTTCCCCACTACAACTCGTACCGATTAAAAAAGATAAAACCAACAAAGATCTGATAAAGTTCAATTCAATTCAGAACTTTATTGTGAAATAATTACAATCTGCCTTTTATAAGGCAATAATAATACAGATAAATGATCTCATTCATACCATATTTACAGTCATCATTCACTCGCTCATTCATACAATAGGACATGATTGGAGAAACTGGCCATTGCCAGGACTCCCACTGTCACGCGATTATAGCAGGTCACGAGGCCACTGCCGTTTCAGTCTCCGAGGAGGATTATAGGGATGAGTGGCGCAGTGCAAAGACTGTGCTACAGGATTAGGGTGGTTGGAAAGGCTACTGTGGAATTTCATAAACTTGGAAGGGATGAGTTCTAGAATGTAGGGTATATTAAGGTCGTTATGAAGGGTTTTGTTGCTGACATAATAAGGGGCATTTACTATTGTTCTCAGGACTTTGGATTGAAAGGATTGGATACGCTTGATGTTCGACTTTTTTGCTGTCCCCCATAGCTCTATTCCGTATGTCCAGATTGGCTTAAGTATAACTTTGTAGATTAGTAGTTTATTTTCTATTGAGAGATGGGATGTCCTTTGAAGTAGTCTGTACAGTTGTCCAAAGCGTCTGTTTAGTTCTTGTCTTTTTAGTCTCGTATGTGGGTTCCAGGTCAGTCGTTTGTCGAGATGGAAGCCTAAGTACCGTACTGTCTCGGTTACTGGGAGAGGAATAGAATTAAAATAAACTAATGGACAAGTCTTGCGACAAAGGGTGAAGGTAATGTGGGAGCATTTTGCTTCATTAACTTTGATCCGCCATTGATTGCACCAATACTCGATCTCGTCAAGGTGTTTTTGAAGGTTATGGGATGCTATGTCGGGGTCTGGGTGGGATGACAAGACTGCAGTGTCATCTGCAAATGTAGCCAAGAAGGTGTTGGAAGTAGAAGGGACATCAGCGGTGTATAGGTTATAGAGGATGGGGCCTAGGACACTGCCCTGTGGAACTCCTGCATTTATGGGATAGTAGTTAGAGTATTCTAAGCCACAGCGGACTTGGAAGAAGCGGTTTGAAAGGTAGGACTGTAGGATTAGGAAAAGGGTCTATGGTAAATGTCTTTTGAGCTTGTAGAGCAAACCTGCGTGCCAAACCCTGTCAAAAGCTTGAGCTATATCGAGAAAGGCAGCAGTGCAATACTTTTTGGTTTCAAGGGCTGAGGAGATGTGATCAACAACGCGAAGGCCTTGTTGAGCAGTGGAATGTCGTTGGCGGAAACCAAACTGGTGTGTGGGAAAAAGGTTTTTGGATTCAACAATGGGAAGTAGACGTTTTAGTAGGAGTTTCTCAAATATTTTTGAGAGGATAGGGAGTAGGCTAATTGGACGATAAGATGAGGCGTCATTGGGTGGTTTACCGGGTTTGGCGAATAGGACAATAATGGAATGTTTCCAGAGGAGAGGAAAGTGTGTCGTTCGGATAATGCAATTATATATGTAGGTTAGGAAGGTTATGGCTTTAGGAGTAAAGTTGTTTGAGAATTTGAGGAGTTAGGAGATCATATCCAGGGGATTTTCTGTAAGGTAAGTTTTTCAGAAGGTATTTGACCTCAGAGGGATTAACGGGCTGATAAAGTTAACGTAGAACAATTCGCTTACACAGGCCGAGTCAGTTTGTAACGTTATCAATGACAGACTGGGCATGTTAAACACCAGTGTAAACGCCGGGAAGACCGACTGCGTAATCTTCTCCCTCCAAAAGAGGAAAAAAGCCTTGCCATAATCCTATACTATAGGAGGGCAAGAGAACTCACCGGCTTTCTCAATGTACCATCTGGGCACAAAAATGGATAGACATCTCCATTTCTCTACTCATTTTAGTAACAAAATAGAAAAATTACGACACAGGTCTTACCGGCTATGGCACTTGTTAACTTCACCCAACCTGTCGCTTCGTCTCAAACTGTTGATATATAAATGTGTCCTCCGGCCAGCTCTGCTGGTGACCCACTATTTACCCACTTGACTGACAATACAGCCAAATGTCTCCAACATTTACAGAATCAGATCATGCGAAAAGTGGTCAGACATACCTCTCTCGATAGATTAAAGAACGCTGACCTGCACTCGTTGCTTGGTGTGCCAATGGGACCCCACATCGATGCCAACAGACTGCCAGGGAAAATTAAGTTAAATTTTAGTTTTTATTGTTAGATGTAAGTTAGTTTTATGCCAATGATAAATAAGGTGAGCATCATCACTTTTAGTAAATTCAATCCATTAATGTATAATGTACATCATTATACGTTTGTACAATGCAGATCACTACTTTGTATACTAGAATTTATATAAAATGTAGCCAAGCTACAGGAAATATTATACAATGATATATTGACTCGTTTGTAGAATCTATATTCTGTACATACATAAATTTGTAACAAGAGGATAACAAACCCAAAAAAAAAACCCCGACTATCTGTTATCCATCTTAATCATACAGTCCACTTGCTAGTTTTTTATTCGCAACCTTCTGATTCCTTGATGACTTACAGCTACAAGACTGGAACGGTATCCACATACATTCGTTATTTGATATTTAAGAATGACACTTCGTTAACATGAAGATGTTCGTTAATAATCCCGAAAGGTATCTCAAAAGAATTTGATTCCTTTTATTTTTTTTTATTTCTTGCTTTGGCCGGAGTAAGAAGAATGGTAAAAACAATCCTTCAAAGGAGAAGGGTAGCTTTGAGAGGAGCCGTCCCCTCAAGTAGAGAGAGATTTAATAAATGAATGAAAATGGAAGGGGTCTCAGCCAGACCGGGGATTCAGCATCCTCGCCCCTATCTCTCTTTATTAATATTCAGCATATTTCCAATTAAAAACCTTTTTCAATTATTTATAAAGGCTATCATACTACTCACGGGCTCATTGATTATTGAATCACCGAATGAGCTTGCAAATGTATTTGAATATATTTTTTAAAAAAACAGCCTCAAATATTAATGATTACTAGCTGAAGAAAATATGTACTGGCTGGATTGGGGCCCGAGTCCTCCTCAATATTGGCCAGGCGCTCTGCCAACTGAGCTATTCTGCACGAGGTGTCAATTACTGAAAATGTAAATAATGGCGGTGACGGTATCCATACCACAAATATCCTTCTTAGCTTGAAAAAAATTAAGAGGCTTCACTTTCGTCTAAGATAAGACACATACAAATGATCTAATCAATCTGAAAAATTATTACTTATAAAATGTTCCTCCTAGTAAGAAATTGGCTTTATACAACACTGCTGGTATAACTTATACAATATACATACAATATGAATCTATAATTTGTGGCTAATACAATTTAAAATAAAAATATTTAGTTATACGCATAAATTTAAATACCAGTAATCAGTATTTCATTAATGGAATCCGGATTTATTTTATGAATTCCTCAGCGATCCAATTCAAAGATTTCAAAGAAACTCTTAAAGATCATTTAAGGGACTTCGTCATTAAAGAAGCGCATTAAAGACGGTTTCGTCGAATGTAACAACATATTCTCATTAAATGAAATGACGCGGCAACTTGTTTAATCCACACCAAATTGTCATAAAATACAAATTTATAACCAAGTAGCATGTGGTATTCGGCAAATGAAATGAATTCTTACCAATATTAAAAAAAGAAATAAACATTCAAAAATAAATAAATCGGAACCATTGCAAAAATGCTATGGAGAAATTCGTGAATCGAACCCGGGACGGTCAAACTAACATGCCATGGAAAATGCTAAATATTATTTGCAATTATTTTTATCTTAAAATAACTTGTTAAAATTATCAAAATATCTAATAAGCCACCTCGAAAGAGAAGTCAATGTATACTACGATGATGGCCTTTCCAATTTAAAATACATCCGAATATTTAATATGAGTTGTAAACATTAAAAAATATAATCGTTGATACTAGTTGACGTAAATACGCCTTGAAATATTGTTAGGAAACAAAATGTAAATAAGACTTTTTACGGATCATATTTACAATTACAAACTTGTAGCAATAACTCAATAACTAAATTCTCCGAGAATCCCAGAAAAATTCGTTTACGGAGCTAAAAGTTTTACTAATTTAATATTTTTGACAATTTCAAATTATGACTTGGCTACAATACGTATTAATGGTAATGGATAATCCCTTGTCTTGGTATAATTATAATTGGGGGAAAACGTTGGATTTGATTTCAAAAATAGTTGAATTCTGGCTAAAGATGATTAAAAAAAAAATAATGTATATTCCTTTCATCGACAGTTATGTAATATAGATACATAATCTTATCATTAACAAATGGTATGTTTATCAGTAACATCCTAAGGACTGTGTCTCATAACTTATAATAGTCAGCCCTATTATTATTATCTTACCTTATCCGATTAGAAACTTATCTTCCCTTCCCAGGCCTCTATTCTAAATAATTGGCTCCCACAACCTTTTCTATCTGCGCCCTTTTCTACTGCCCCTACCCTAAGATTTTCTACACAGATAAATATCCCTTGAGGCATAAGACAGAGGGTTGCTTCCTCGTCACGAGTCTCATTCCCTATTGAGCTCTCAGCTTGTAACCATGTATAATTGTACATTTGTGTTTTATACCAAATAAAGTTTCTTTTTTGAGTTATTGAGCAACAGAAATATAATTCACTGAAAAACAATATTTGCTTGAATTCCAGTAAACGAATAAAGCTGAAGAAAACATAAAAAAGGCAATATTACCTTGCAATTCTAGTCGGCGAGTCAGGTGTCCGGACCAGATATAGCGAATAAGTTACTCAATTTTATAAATAATCTGTTCGTCTCATATTTTGTTGTGATCCTTTCAAGGACTAGATTCTTTCTGCTTTCAATCCGGTCACATTTTCCTCAAGGAAAAAAATATAATAATAACGTAACCTTCACTACTGTTAAGGTAATTTTTAATGGCTAGTTAATGTATTATTGCAGTTATCTGAAATACCCGAACAACTTTACGACTGAACTCATTAAGTAACGAGCTCTAGAGGGGTGACCACACGCTCGAGATTTCAGAGCATCCCCTCCCAACCTTCAATACCCTCAAACCTCTCATCTTCGACTACCTTTAATGAAAGCAGGGCAGAGAGAGAGGGAGTGAGAGAGCGGAAAAAAAAAACCTCCAGTAGAGAGCAGGGGAAGATATAAAAACGGCAGAAAGAGATAGAAATGGCTGACTTTTTATGAAGCCTGCAGCTCTCCCCTAATTCTATGATCCAGGCCCGCATTTCGGCGGGAGGGGGGATAATCCCCAGCAGCAGCCCCCCCTCTTGCAATATTTATACTTACCTTCCCCCTGAGGGACAGTCTTTCATCCGGCACTGCAGCGTAATGTGTCTGCGGCTTAGGGGATGTTATAGTAAGGGCGGTTTTGTCTTAAGCTGCGGAGAAATCGCCCATGAACTCTCTTCAGTAATGACTTCTACCCCACCTAAGGTCGGAATATCCCCACGCGAATGTGGAAAAATATAATTAACGACCTCACGACAGTGAAGACTTAAAAACACATAAAATCAAATCAGAATAATGGTATGATTTCTGGTATAATAGTATAATACTAATACAGGAGGGGTGACTGCGTGTGTACGCCCAACGATAAGGAGCAATTCGCTTTGGAGAATATGCAAAATTATTCATTTATCTAATAATATCTGATGATCTAGCGTATTCACCTCCTGCCTGTGGCAATTACTGGATATAATGATATTTAGGAAGCAAGAAGGTGAGCATTAAAAGAGGATTAGAGGCTCCTGATGTCTGAAGAAAAACACTCTAATACAAACACTTCAGTTTAGCATGTACTGTTGAGAGCATAACGAATTTCTTTGAACGGAGCTATGAGGAATTCCCCAAAAACCACTGCTTTGTCTGACAAATCTTTATCATAAATGGTGTCCCAAAAAGCTCTGAGGGTAACCATTTGATAATTGCATAGGCCATAAACAGTTTATACAGGGGAGTTTTCGATAAAAAAAACAAACTACCTTACAATAAATCTACATCTGATAAATAAACTTAATTTGATCCTAAATATATCATTACAATATATTCTGTATCTAACCTTTGGGTGTAATTGGCTGTTACAGATATGGACTTGGTGAAGCGTTGTGAAAATGATCCCCAGTTGACTAGTTAGGGAGTTTTATAAAGGATATTTCGGATCTAACTCAACTACAGGGTGAAATGTTCAAAGGGTTGTGTTTGTCCGTTTCTCTCGTAGGATGCTTTTCTACGGAATCTCGGGTACCCACAATAGTCATCTACCGATAACTCAAAAGGTACAGTCATACCGACGGTTGGGAGTTTGTAGTCAAATGTTTACTTTTTTTTTATGCCAACCAAAGAGCACTTCCGATAACTGTACGAATAAACAGAACCAATCAATATTAATATAGATTTACCTGACTATTGTTTGAAATGATCACCTTATATTGTCAAGAACACAAACTTCGCTGTATGTTCTTCCCACGTATATATGGTCAATCATAATTACTCCTTACATACCTATACACCTTTCCCCCGGACAACATCGCCGATATCCACATCTTAGAGAATAAATTACGCATTAATTCCATAGTAATAAGGGGCTCCCCCCTCCCAAGATTGACAAATTTACTTCTTTTGACCGTTTTCCCAATCTAGTCTTTAACAATTCCTTATCGCCCTTCAATCAAACAATTTATGGTTCGTCATTTTATTAACGAGACGAGCCATAAAAGATACCGTTTTTTTCTTGCTAATTTAAAGATATTTTTATATTCAAAGTATATACCGTTTTGTTCTATGGTTTTTTGCCATCTCGAAGCTAGCTGTCGGATATCTTCACAATACCACTGTTTGGTGTTTTGAACGGGAGAATTCTACAACTCCATTTTGAACCTAGTCCACAGAATTGAAGGTTTTTCCTTGAATATAGTGAGCTATTTACCAGAACAAATTGGAGTCCAGACTGTAAGCAGGTGAAGGAAAAGCTCAATCCCATTCAGTTGTGAATTTTTTTAACGAGAAGTGTGCGGTCGGGCATTATCTTGTAGTAAACAAACCCCGATTTCTGTTTACTAATCCTGGGCAAGATGGGTCACAACATCATTCACATTCTTTGTAACTGATCACTATAAAGTTCTGAATCAATGAGTTATGCCTTCGTGATTTCAAAATAGCATTGTCTTTTTTTTTTTTAAATTGCCTTTCCTTGGGGACTGGGGCAGCAAGCAGGCTGAATGCAGTCTAACCATTGTTCGTTGCTCTTGGGGTTACTCCAATATATATTTACTTTTCATCGCGAGTAACAATTATTTAATTGTTCATTTGGGGTTTTGTCAAAAGTTGTTGACAGATTTCTACTCAACGACGTGCCTGCTCGCTAAGTGGACAACTCATGGGAAACCGCTCTTGATGGGCGATTTCTACTCAACGTCGTGCCTGCTCGCTCAGTTGATAACTCATGGGGAACCACTCTTGATGGGCGATTCGCTTTTCCCGACTTATACAGGCCACGATTTATGGTGGAATGGGAAACTCCAAGCACTGTTGACAATGCTCGAGTATTTTTCGTTGGGTCTACCTCAACGAATGATGATTTTGTCCAAAACCCTCTTTCTTCGCCAGTCCGAAACCATCTACTCAAAGTCCGTTCAGAAAGAGCCTTCCTCTTATTCGGATTGCCACATCAAACGGGTTATTTCTTAAAACTTACGTTTCCAATAATGGCGTAATATACAAATATTTCAAATTTTAGTGACAAGACTAGGTCATTTTTTTTTACAAATTCATTAAGTGTAGTCTAAATATTAATAAAGTGATTTAAACCTAAATTGGATTTGAAAAACAAATGAAGCCGATCAGTGAATTACATTTTCCAAGAAAACGAAATGGGTCATTTTTTATGTATCAGCCCATTAGATCCCGACAACCTTTCACGCTCTGTTGTAGCCCCTAATAATTCCTATACTTCCCTTATCTTGTTAGCGAATGTCATTCACCTCTACCCATTTAAATTTTTTTTGTTTCAATCTTGTGTTGTTGGTTCATTGAGGTCACCACATATGTGGTTAGGTCCTTTATTATTTATGAAATTGTCACATCAGTGTAATTTATATATACATATGTTTCTTTCTTTTTTCAACAAGGCACATTATTATCTGTTCCTATTTATGGAGATAATGTCCCAAAATAAAGTGTTTTTTTTTGTTTTTTTTCAAACTCTAAAACGTTAAATTACGGATGAGCACAAGGCATTATTAGAGTGGTTTTGTTTTGCTTACTGGTTTGAAAAGGCCAACTACTTTCTAGAATAAATTATGTATCAATACAATGGCTATTTTTCTATCTATTAATTATATATTACATTCCAGAAAAAAAAAAAAATTAGCTCAACTAATAGCTTTTTTTCTTTGCCAGAAGAGATTTTTTCATCTATACAGCAATGTCATTCATTGAGGACTTCGTCTTGGAATAATTTTTTTTTCTCCTATTTTATCTATCTCACAATTGATTTATGCTAATTTCAGTCAGTACAAAAAATTAATCATAAAGTAATGACGAGAAATGAACAATCCTGGCATACTTTCCGCCTCCAGCTGACCCCATAAACTCCAGCTCTTGCCACGCCGAAGATGGCCCAATGAGCAGACATTCCTCAAGGGATTGGTTCTGGAGGGAGCACAGTTAATAGCAACTAGGGCGGCAGTTGCTGAGCTGCCAACTCCGGGATTTACCGTCCCGGCCGAGGGCAATCCGTCTTAGAGACTCTTCTCTCAGTGGCCAGTTTTAAAACTGTTTCCTTTCAGGTAGCAAACCTATTTTCTTTTTTTCAACTTGTAAAGCTGGTAATTGAAAACAATTATCACGATAAAATTCCCTGCAGAGGTGAATCCAAACAAGCATCTGTGATACGACTGGCATATACCTCACTGGAGACTGAGGATATATCGAAATCAAAATACAATAAAATTATTATATGTTACGGTAAAACGATCAACAATAAATGTTGAGGTTAAACATTCATTTTTAATGAATCAGGAATAAAGCAAATATTCACATCTGGCAAATAACATAAACCATAAACTCATAATAAAAAAAGAAAACAAAATATAATAACAAGGTAAAATAAAATGTAAACCTCTATAGGAATAATAGTAATAATTATGAAATAAAAATAAAAATTGTTTAACTGTTTTTAGTAAATAAACCAAAAAAAAAAAAAAAGAAACACAACAATAATAAGCAGAAGTATGTACAGTAAGACAACAAAATTAACACAAAAGAAAACGAGAAAGACAGATACAAACTGCCAGCCAAAATTAATCAATACATAGTAAACAATCAAATATAAATGAGAAGGTGTTGGAATAGAAGAGCGTGGGTATACTGGGTATATAAAGGTGGGGGGGATGGTTTGAAAAAAAAAGTTTAAGTTTTAGTGTTAGTGTTTTCCACGGTCGCAAGCTGAAGGTGAGCCACATCACCTAGTGAGTGTATGTGTATTGGACTTATTAACAACAATCTGAAAGTATTATATTTTATACACTCCTCCGAATGCATCTACGAATGCAGCACGAGCTGTAATTCCAAATTTATTTATTTATTTTTGTCATTGTATATATATTATCAATAAAGAGGTTTTGAAAGAAAAAAAAAAAGTTTAAGTTTTAGTGTTAGTGTTTTCCACGGTCGCAAGCTGAAGGTGAGCCTCATCACCTAGTGAGTGTATGTGTATTGGACTTATTGACAACAATCTGAAAGTATTATATTTTATGCACTCCTCCGAATGCACCACGAGGAGACAGCTGTAATTCCAAATTTATTTATTTATTTTTGTCATTGTATATATATTATCAATAAAGAGGTTTTGAAAAAAAAAAAAAAAAGTTTAAGTTTTAGTGTTAGTGTTTTCCACGGTCGCAAGCTGAAGGTGAGCCTCATCACCTAGTGAGTGTATGTGTATTGGACTTATTGACAACAATCTGAAAGTATTATATTTTATGCACTTCTCCGAATGCACCACGAGGAGACAGATGTAATTCCAAATTTATTTATTTATTTTTGTCATTGTATATATATTATCAATAAAGAGGTTTTGAAAGAAAAAAAAAAAAAGTTTGAAAAATAATGAACCGTGGAAATATTGTTATATTGTGCACCTAAGGAGGGTCACCCTAACTCGGTGGAGTGATGAGAAACATGGGAGTACCGCGCAGTCCCAAAAACTAAACATGATTCGCTTCAACTTTTCCATGAGTCCCATCAAGATATCCCCATACACCACACAGTCATAGTCAAAGTGAGGAAGGAAACGAGGAGTTGACAAGTAGTCTGGGCGGGCAAGATAGGATAGTTTAAGGTACCTATTGACCAACGGGAAATTTGGGAATGTTGGTACGAAAAGAGGGTTCGGTCAATGGTTATCCTTAGGTTTTCAACGGTAGAGAAAAAAGTGATGGTGAGGTTATTAAGGATTAAAGCGGAAATATCAGCAAAGTATCTAAGGAGGAAACTGAAGCCTATAGACAATTAGATGTATATGTATATATAAATGGTTTTTTTATTTACTTGGAGATAACTAGCCCCTCAGGCCCTACGGTACCTTAGGGTAGTATGTATTTCTAGCAACTACCCTCTACGGCTGGGAACATTGTTCATAGCTATACAGACCATTTTCCAAGAATCTCTTACTCTCTGAGAACAAGCTAGAAGTTAATGTTCTGTTTTAGAGAGTTTTTCATTCATCAGAAGCGTCTAATCCCCTTTTAGTACTCACCTCCTTGCTCCCTAAACAAATGTCTATCCGATCATTACCACAGGTAGGAGATTAAGTGAGACCCTCAGGTATTGAGGCAAGCGAACTAACATTACATTGTTTACGTTGATTATTGTTGTACCGTTTAATTTTCTATTTCAAAATTACTGCGTACAATTAGTGCGTACAGAAATTCTTTAGAAAATTAAATATTTTCATATTACTTAATGTCCATAAAAGCATTCTGGATAGTATAAAGATTAAAATAAACAACTTTAGAAATGTGACAGAGCAGCAAACTTGGACTGACAAGAGTATTAAAACATGAAGACTGACAGGAACAGAAACATCGGTCGGTGGCATTGAGGATATAGCCTGAGTTATACAAATAATACATACATATGTGCATATGTGTATACAGCTCAACCTCTGTATATATAACGTAAAGGCGCCTTGAAACGAAATCCAATTTGTCTCCATTTTCCTACAAAAAACAATTTCAGTCTTCTTTTTCGCCTGCCACTGACAACACTGCAAGTCCGAAACACTAGCACTTTCGCCTAATATTACATTTTCTTGGATATCGTGTCGCTAAATAAATGTATCAACCCACTCACAGTACTGGCTTGGAAGTCGGAAATACCCACTTATAAAAAAATGGGTGTTTCATTTTATTTATTTGTAACCATCTTGTACAGCGCTAACAGTCATGTTACAAAAAAAAAATCTATTAACAGTAATATATTTAGCAAGCTGTGGCACTGACCTGTGGAGTACCCCAAGGCGCCTTGTTATCCCCTGTACTACTCAACGTATACACGTCTGAAATTGTAGGAGCCCGGTACAAAAACACAACAGTTACGGCTTTCGCTGATGACATAGCGGTGTACAGTAGCAGCATGAGTGCCAAGGTAGCTCTAAGACAGGCTGAAGTAGCCTGTAACCAGACCAGTGAGAGATTGGGGAGACTCAATATCTCTGTAAACGCGGGTAAGACTGACTATGTAATTTTCTCTTTCCAAAAGGGGAAAAGCCCGCTCCCTACTAGTTACATAGTAGGAACGGAGGAAAATTCACCAGCCAACAGCCTAGTATATCTGGGAATTAAAATGGACAGATATCTCCATTTTAGTAACCATTTTACGAAGAAGTTGAAGCATACTCGCACGAAGTCTTACCGGCTTACGCATTTATTGGCTTCCCCCAATCTATCACTGCGTCTGAAGCTACCGATCTACAAGAGTATACTAAGGCCTACTCTGCTGTATGGTGCACCACTATTTCGTTATCTGACGTATACGACAGCTCGGCGACTCCAACAATAGCAAAACGGTATACTGATGAAAGTGGTCAGACTTCATTCGAGCAGCGGAGCAGCAGTGAGCTTCACGAGATCTTTGAGCTGCCTACGGTGGATGAATCCATTTAACGTAGACATATCAAATTTTTCGACTCACTAACAGTACTTGACAAACCCGGTGTTTAACACGATATCCCCCGCTCCGTTCCCCCATCGACGGCAGGACGCTGTCGTGGCTGGAACACTTTAGTCTTAGGTTCTAGGTTTAGGTTTTAGTTTTTAGTTTCCCATAATGTAAACCGAAGGTGAGCCCCATCAACTAGTCTTGTATATTGTTTATTGACTTTTTAACTTCACAAAGAAATTGTTATTGTAATTCTACCCTGCTTCGAATGCATCTGTGCATGCAGCACGAAGAGTAACTTGTAAATCTTGTACATAGTATTTTTTGTTCATTTTGTTCACATATTGTATAATCAATAAAGGGGTTTTGAAAAAAAAAAAAAAAAATTTAGCAAAGCATAAAATCAATAAAAAGCCATAGGCAGGCGTCAATGGCCCTTGTTGGTTGACATTCTTCTCTTTAAAAAAATGAAATTAAAATGTTTAATTAATAAGTAAAATTATTTGAAAAGTTATTCAATACCGTTCGAGAAATACAAATTAGTTGTATATCAAAATGAATAGAAAATGCCGCTTTTGGAAGTGTCATTGAAGAGCCCGAGGTTCGAGGTGGTCTCTGAAGGAGCCGTCAAAGGGGAGCGGGACAGCTCAGCCACATGAATTAATATTCATATTCTCAGAAGTGTAAGTTGATTAAGCCAAGTTTTTTGAATGAATAAATAAGGGCAGAAATAGGAGGAGGAGAAAAGGGGATACGACCCCCTCTCCCCGCCCCCCGCGTTGGGAAAGTTTCACTAAAAGGAAACTCTCCAAAGTAGGCGGCGGGTGGGGGCGGAGCGCTTGGGCAAGCGACAAGCCTATTAACGAAGCCGGGACAAAGCCCCTACTTACCACGGCAGTACGGGCAGAGTTAGTTATTCGATGCAGGGATTGGATCCGGATCAGTTAGCTACAGCCATCTTTGAATGTGCTTAGCAATGGGGGCGGCAAAGGAGGCGGCAACTCAACTTAACTATAATATTATGACAAGGATAGAATTCGAAAGAAACAATACATCATACAAGAAAACAAAATCTAAACTTTGAATTTTTTTTTTTTTAAGTATATTTACAACCATTCCAGTAAAAAAAATGAGCACCTCGTTAAAAAATATGTATAATATAATATTAATTCAAAAATTAGCTCGTAACTACTTCTTCATAAAGTTGCATCTATTAGTATAGTTTGAGAACTAAAATGTAATATTTAAAGAATAGTATTACAAAGAATCAATACACGTTATAGATGCTGGGGTTCAAAGACAAAACTGCAGTTCTGTGGAAAGTAGTGAAGTCACAATAATGGCATCTTGTATTCAAGTAATAGCCAAGAAGAATTGTATAATATTTTATTTGTAAGCACGGTCTAAAAGAATTGAAATGGTTTTACCAACGATAGAAAATTCAAAAGCTCTTAATACTATCTTTTATCAATACTATATTATTATTTACAAATAACTTACGTTTAAAAAGAGCACAGTATATCTATTGGTTTGGCTAGAAAGTGATTTCGGTTTGCAGCAGCAGCAATATGTTTGTTTAGTTATTGTTTTGCCAATGTTAAAATTGTTTCGCTTTGAGATATGGTAGTCGATACCTTTAGGCTGCTATAGAAACAAATTCCGTGTAATTTTCTTTACAGCTGGTAGTTTACGATCAGTATTAAGATGGAGTGCAAAAATAAGCATTTTCGACAAATTTTAAAGTTTAATTTTCATAAAGACAAGAAAGCGGACAAAGAGATATATGAAGTTGATAGTTTTGATTGTTTAACAGAACGCACTTGTCAGAATTGGTTTAAAAAATTTCGTAATGACCAACGTTCTGGTTTACCTTCTGAAGTCGATGATGACAAAATGAAAGCCATAATTGAATGGAATCGTCATATAACTACGCGAGAGATTGCAAAACATTTAAATGTGTCAAACACAACAATCGAAAATCATATAAGACGTCTTGGACTTGTTAAGAAGCTCGATATTTGGGTTCCGCCACGACAATGCGAGGCCTCACACATCTTTAGCAACACGTACGAAACTATTGGAGCTTGGTTGGGAAGTGATGTCGCATCCCCCATACAGCACCGACCTTGCACCATCGGATTATCATTTATTTTGAAGTTTACAAAACTTCTTAAATGGTAATATTTTCAGTAATAACGATGACCTCAGATCGAGTTTGGTTGAGTTCTTTTTCTGATAAGGACCATAAGTTCTATGAGCGTGGGATCATGAAGTTACCAGAAAGATGGCAAAAGGTCATCGAACAGAATGGAAGATATTTGACTGATTAAAGTAAGTTTTTTGTATAGAAAAAATTGAGTTTTATTTCATAATAAAAAACCGAAATGACTTTCTTGCCAACCTCAATAAATAAAATGTGGCGATAAACAGAAGAATTATGATTAAGCAACATTAAACACTTAGGAAAAATACCCCTTCTTTTATTAGTGACAGTTTTGAAATAAGTCAACTGACCTTTGGATTGTTGAGATGGTTTTGGTACCCGTTTGTCGAATTTCCATAAATGACCAATATTAGCTAGTGTATACTTTCATCAGCACTGTTACGTGTTGATACTCTATAATTATTTGGATTTACACTTGTAGAAAGGTAACAATGTTTGATTAAACTCCTTAATGGGTTGACTGGCAATAATTTTTAAAGGGAGTAGGAACAGGAGTGCCAACAACACAGCAATAAACAAATCAACACATGCGATTCTCTGGAGGCACATAAAAGTAATATTCCATATATTATATCATAAAAAATATACGATAATGTTTGCATTAGATTTGTTTTATGACAAACACCATTTTAGCCTTTAAAATTGAACCATCTCAACATGTTCGCAATTAATCACAAATTACTATGGTACCTTTTCACAAGGTTATATAAACTATTATATTTTATATTAAATGTATTTCCTGAACAAAACGTAAATAGAGTGATTTTTTATGGGGTGCTAATTATGTGTTGTAATATTTATATATCTATTTTCATTTATCGTTTAAATACATATTGTTTAGATACCCTTATTACAGAAAAAAAATATAAGGAAGTAATCAATTTATTAATGAACATGGTATTATTTAACATTTGTAAGTATATGGTTGCTGCCTTCGTGACGAGCATGTACGTTGCTGTATGCTGTATGTTGCTAAGTGTTATAAAGAACAAAAAATGATTTTGGGTAAGACCGTATAGATTGACGCCAAGTCAATTTAAAAGTCAATCTAAAAAAGTTACTAGCCGTTTGCGAATAGGAAATCCATTGTACTATCTTTTAATTACTAACTGCTCCACAGAGAACCGGACTAGTAGAACGACCGGAAGAAAGCAAGAGAAATTCTATGAAAACGCGATGAACGAAATGGGTTAAATAAATATTTTGAAAACCTTAATTCCTTTATCGTTTCTTAGAAATGAAATGAAAGAGTGTATTACTAATTTACATCCTTGAGAGAAACGTCTTAGGTAAGCCATGACGGATCTCCTCAGTTGCCGAGGACACGGTGGATTAGAGAAGTAAGAAAATCGAGAGAGAGAGAGAGAGAGAGAGAGAGAGAGAGAGAGAGAGAGAGAGAGAGAGAGAGAGAGAGAGAGGGGGGGGACGGAGTCGTCGGGATTTGGGCTGAAAGAGGGTCGGGTTTAGGGCTAAGCTTGAAATATTGAATCAGGCCACAGGGCCCGTGTTCCCTGCAGCGATTCCTCCTTTATCGTTTGTTCTCGGCAACCCGGCAGACATCTTTCGACAAGGCAGTCACTGGTAATGCTCGTGTTTTCCAGAGGACCCGCTTATACAGATATTGAGCCTCGATTGAGGCATTCGTGAACATCATCGGTTTCCTTTCAAGCCGGAGAATAGTCAATCTACTTCTCATAGCTAAAAGAAGGTACGGATTTTTTTTTTTTTTTTATTTATAATTCTTTATTGTGAAAAAATTACAATCTGCCTTATTAGGCAATAAGTAATTGAGATAAATGTTCGCATTCGTACCATATTAACATTTTATCATTCATACAGTATTTACAAACAGCCCAGAGACCTCCCAAATCCACAGTCACCTCCCTCGGTCTCGGCGGAGTCTTGGGAAGTTCCCCACGCTCCTCCGTCCGCCGCGTCACCGGATGGAATAATTATTTTAAAAATAATAACTATGAATTATTTTTTACTTATATCCATCTTTACTCATAGTAATAAAGAGCTTTGATGACCTTTTCTAGGCTATTTCTTCAAGCTCTGACAAGTAATCTACTTAAAGAAAGAAAACAGCAAATATGTCTGTACCGAAAGATGAAGCTGCACTTCTGTGGGAATGGGTGTAAGAAAGGCCTTGTATTCTCGGAGTAAAATGAGGATTTGAACTGTAGGGTATTGTACATATAGGATTAGTACTTGGATTACCCATCGAAAGATATTCTTTGAGCGGTACTAATATCTCTGAAACAATACTAATACTTTTTATTCAAGGTGTTATATATCTATCATTAGTTTCCTATATTCTTTTAAAATGTTATTTCTCTGGCATGGATCAGAAATGAACACACATTGAATATTGAGCAACTCTTTGAAGTATCATCATTTTTTTCCGAAAAACTTCACGGCTTGATTGCAACTGTTGTGCGATTTTCTCATTAATTCCAAAAGTTCCTCAGCCTTTGAGGCCAAAAACGTTTTTGCACCAGTCTTCTCGGACAAAAGCATCGCTTGTTAGCGAAGCTGGGCTGTGGAATAAGAGGGGAGAAAGAAAAGAAGAGTGAATATGAGAGTAAACAGAAAAAGTAATTAATTCATTTGCATTTTGTTATTTAATTGTGGTTTGTACTTTTATGAATTTCTTGTATAATGTAAAAAATATAATAAAACTATAGTTACGTTTTAAAATAATAAAATACCTTTGGCCAATAATCTATAAGCTTTCATCCTAGTGTGGGGAGAGAGGGGGGGGGGTTACACGAAAGTCAAACAATATTGTAAACTTCATTATTTACTTAAATTGCTCTAATCAATTTAAGCCCTACTTCAAACAAATCGCCAGACTTAATTTAGCAATAACGAAAATATTACCGATAAAGCTTATTCAGATGAAAATGTTAAAGCCACCATCATCATTTCAAAAGCAAGGGCTTTACTTTGAAACAAGTATTAATCGATAGTAGATAGTCGGCTTGTATATAAGTTAAGGTTCGGACGTCGTAGGCAGCCAGCCTAATCCTTAAGTCATCGGGATGTAAACATCCCGAATGTATTTAGAGAGGCTTTAAAAGCTCAAATAAAAACAGTCTTGTGACAACTCTCGTTCAGTAACTACATTCAACCTCTTTCCTTTTTCTTCTCGTTTTTCGTTGACGATCGTTAACTGGTGCCGAAACCCGGGAGCGGAGTGGGTTCGAGTCATTAACGTGCGAGTTGGTTTTTGTTTTTTTTTTTCCTTCTTATTCACTTTCGTGTGATTTAATTAAAGTAGGTAATGGTGGAATTGCGGCCGGCAGCGTTTGAAGTTCCACAGTTACCTAAAGAAACCATGGCTGAAGCCCATGCGAACACACTGGCGTGGATGAAGGTGCGGGCAGTGACGTCACAGGACATGAGGAAAATGATCTCAGACCTCGAAAAATTTTCTGGGGAAATAGGTGAGTTAAATCATTTTCTCAAAGGTGGAGATAGGATTATGGAGAGGATACAAGCCAAGATGGACGAAGGGTTACTCGACCCAGGTGACGCTAAGTCAATAAAGGCAGACCTGGTGTGCAGGGTGAAAAGGAAGGTGCTGAACCTGATACAGGCGGACGAGGAAACCCCGTGGGAGATAGTAAAGACGAGACTGAAAAAAGCATATGGGGGGGGACGATGGACCCCAGAGGAGGATATATTCCAAATGTTTCGAGAAATGAAATCTCCGAGACAGAATAGTGGACAGTATGCTGCAGTCCTGGTTGTCCGCTACAATAAAATAAATGAGAAAATGAGGGAGACAACTAGCGCCGATGAAGTGGAGGGCAGGATGGGATTCCTGTCAACAATCTTAAAGGTACAATTAGCGAAGGAGACGGGAAGGAAGGAAGGGTTCCCTAATGAGCGATCGTTCCTCGAATGCGCCCAGGCGATGATAGATGCTAGCGCAAGGGAAGAAGAAGTAAAAATGAACGAAGATGACAACGATTGGAGCCAGATCCCATATAGGAGAAACAGGACCCCAAAAGCAGTGTGGAGGAGACAGGAAACGCCGTTTGCCGGTAGAGACAGGGGAGCGACAAGAGAGAGAAGATTGGGAGTGACGAGGCCTAGGTACGCACCTCGGAAAGAAGAAAGGAAATGTCATGGTTGTGGAAAGACGGGCCATCTGGTAGCTCAGTGCCCTCGCACTAAGTGCTTTGAGTGTGGGGAAGAAGGACACATAGCAAGACAATGTCCATACTTGTTTCGTAGAAGGGAATTTCACAAAGCAGAACCAATGGAGGTGAACAACCAGGAAATCCGGGAGAGGCGGAGCGCGACACCAAGAGAAATTGGATCATCGGGCGACGAGTCATCAGGGACGTCGGAGACAGACGGAGAGGAGTCGAAGCGCAGCGGGAGCAGACGACGAGAGTGGCAGAAGACTCCCTCGCGCAGATGGGAGCGGCGTACGGAGGCCTGAGGAGAGTGGCAGCAGAGAGGCGACCGCATCCTAAGGTGCAATACAGTGCGGGAAAGGATGTGTGGTTTGCCAATTATCGAGTTCGGGAAGGGGGAGAGGTGCCTCATTGATACTGGCAGCACCAATACAATAATATCTCGTGGTGCGTTAGAGAGGTTGCGTAGAGGAGAGAGGGCACACCAGATCAAGGTATGTAAGTGTAAATTACTTACTCTTGGGGGACCCTGCGAAGTAATGGGAGAAGCGGTCGTGGGGCTGGAAGAATGGGCGAAAGTAATGGGTGACATAAAAGTACACGTCGTGGAAGACATGCCACGGGAATACCAGATAATAGTGGGGTGTGATTTACTGGGAAAAGTAGGCGCGCGCATCAAAAACGAGGGGGAGAACTGGAGGATCAAAATAGGGAAGCGAACCTATCGAAGCCGGGGGGGCGTAAGGGGCGAAACGGAGCAAATAGGAGCGGTTAAGAGAGTGGAGGATTGGAGGGAGAGTCTGAGGAGCGAGTTTAGGGATATTTTTTTCGCTGAAGGGGACAAGCTAGGAGCAACGGGGAAAACGCTACATGAGATCCCGTTAAAAGTAGAGCGGGTGACGTATGTGAAGGAGAGGCGGTATCCGCAAGCGCTCAGACAACACATTAGAAAGGAGATCGAGGATCTCAAGCGCCAAGGTATTATCAGAGATAGCACGTCTCCGTATAATAGCCCTTTGTGGGCAGTGAAAAAGAAAAGTCGACCGGGAGAATGTGAGGAAAAATACCGAGTCGTGGTGGATTTTCGGAAACTTAACGATAATACCCTGGACGAAAAATATCCGATCCCGCGGTTCGAAGACATCCTAGACAGACTAAACGGTGCAAAAATTTTTAGCACATTGGACCTAAAAGCAGGGTACCATCAGATCAAACTAGCTGCGCATGACCAACATAAAACGGCGTTTTCGTTTGAAAGAGGGCATTTTGAGTTCACGAGAATGCCGTTCGGTCTCAAAAATGCTCCAATAACCTTTCAGCGTCTCATGGACGAACTTCTGAGAGGAATGGACGAAAATATGTGCCAAATTTACATGGATGACCTGCTGATCTTCAGCCGAACGGAATCGGAACATATTCAACACCTCCGGAACGTATTTGAGAGATTAAGGGATTTCGGGTTGAAACTGTCAATAGACAAATCGTCACTGGGGCAGGAGCAGATTAGTTTTTTAGGGCACACAATCTCACAGGAAGGGGTTCAACCAGACTCGACGAAAGTAGAAGCGATCCAGAGAATGGAGGTGCCAAAAGATGTAAAAGGGATTCGGAGATTACTGGGCACGCTCAATTACTACCGCCGTTTCGTGCCGGACATGGCAGAATATATGGTACCCATTAACAATTTACTACGGAAAGGAGCACGGATAATGATCACGCCGCTGATAGAGCAGAATATCCGCAAATGCTTGGCACGTTTGCAGGAGGCGCCGATTTTGGCTTTCCCTAACTTTGAGAAGGATTTCACGATCACCACCGACGCAAGCGACTATGCCTTGGGGGCAGTATTGTCACAAGAAGGCGAAGACGGGGAAAGACCGGTGGCTTACGCGAGCAGACGCCTGACGGACACGGAGGCGCGGTACAGCGCTCTGGAACGAGAACTCCTCGGGATAGTGTGGGCCATTGGGCACTTCCGTCCGTATGTATTTGGCAGAAGGTTTCGAATACATACGGATCACCGACCTCTTCAATGGGTCGGAAAACTCAAAGAATCCTCCTCAAGGGTAACAAGGTGGAAGGAATTCTTAGCCCAATACAATCTGGATATTGTATATAAGCCAGGCAAAGACAACGTCGTGGCAGATTGGCTGTCGCGCGCTATTATGGTGAACGCCATAGAAGAAGGGGAAACATCGAGCGGTATGAGGCAGTTCATTGAGGAATGGACGCCTGGAGAAGCGGGCAGGAGCACCACGAGGGAAGATAGTGACAGGAGTGCGGACACACCATCAGGCGAGTCTATAGGAGAGAGACCGCGTGATATGGAGACGACGGACGAAATTATCAATGATAAGCGGAGGCAGATCATATGGAAAACTCAAACATCGGGTGCTCTGAAAATACTCCATAGTACGTACGGTAGGAGTCAGATCGCGACGATTTGGTCACCACCGGGAGTTCGAGGAGATCAAATTTGTCAGGCTCTCAAGGACGTGTCCAAACCCGGCAAAACACACCATTTATTCGTGGGCAACGAGACTGTGTGGGACAAAATTAAAAAGCTGTGGCAGAAAGAGCTGTTGGGGGTGGATCGCTCGTTCATTCGGTGTCTTTCCGTGGTCCAAACCCTGCGGGACGAGGAGCAGCAACGCGAGGTAACACTGGCGTATCACCAAGGAAAAACCAACCACCGCGGTGGGCAGGAGACGGCACAAGCACTACGAAGGCGCTATTTTTGGTGGGGGATGCAGCGGACTATTCAGGAGGTAATCGGAGCATGCGAAGTTTGTCAGAAGACGAAATATGATAGACATCCCCCGCAGGGACTCCAGGAGGAATCACCCACGGCAGAAGCACCACTGACGGAGATTCAAGTGGACACCTTCACGTGGTGGGGTTTTAAGTGGGTCACTATCATCGACCCATTTAGCAAAGTGGCTATGGCCTACGCGGTGGGAGACAAGTCATCAGATTCCATATTACAAGCCCTCAACACATGGTTTCAGTTCTACGGCATACCAGAGAGGATCTCGTCGGACGGGGGACGGGAGTTTGACAATGCAACCGTGAGAGCCGAAATGCAAAAACGGGATGTGGTATGGCATTTTAATACCCCCGGGCATCCCAAGAGCAGGGGAACCATCGAAAGGTTACACAGCACCCTCAGCGACCACTTACGCGTGTACCAGGTGGATAAAGGCCTGTCGGCGAACGTAGCGATGCCAATGGCGGTGGCGGCATACAACCACTCGATACATGCCACGACGGGGTTAGCACCCTTCGAAATTTTGTTTGGATTACGAGTGAGGCCGAGGAACTGGCCAGAGACGGTGGCGGATGAGGGAATGGTGGCACAGCTCCATAACACCCACATACAGCTCGGAAAGATGTGGTACAAAGTACGCGATAAGATTATGCGCGAAAAATCCAAGCGCGTGGCACGGGCAAATTTGAAGGTGCGTGATCGCATAGGAGCAATATCGATTGGGACCGTTGTGTACAGAAAAGTCGTGTCAAATCGTAGTAAGGAACTTGTTCGGTATGAGGGGCCCTTTAAGGTCATCATAATTCGGGAACATAATCTCGTGACCATCGAGAGTATGACCACCCCAAAGAAGAGGCGAACCGTTCACATTGAACAGTTGAAACTCCCAACACAGGGGGGAGGGTGTTGAATGTGCGTAAGATGGTGTGCCCTCGATCCGATACGGAGCAACTGATCCGGAATCATATGTTTCACATGTTCACATTCACATGTGCTGCTCAGAGAGAGTTTTTGTTTTCATTATTTATATTGTGGATGTTCCATTTTTTTTTACCTGGCAGCCACCGGGTCCAGGGCGAATGTATTATTTTTTGTTATTATTATTTTTGTTTTATTTCTGTATTATCTCTTTTCTTTGTTTTTTTGTGAGGACTATGAATATATTAGACCGTAAACGTGATGTAAGGGATTACAGGCTGTGTGCTGAGTGCGGCGGACCTTGGAGTTTACGAAGAGATATGCGTAAACTGGCAGGGGGGAGTTAAGGTTCGGACGTCGTAGGCAGCCAGCCTAATCCTTAAGTCATCGGGATGTAAACATCCCGAATGTATTTAGAGAGGCTTTAAAAGCTCAAATAAAAACAGTCTTGTGACAACTCTCGTTCAGTAACTACATTCAACCTCTTTCCTTTTTCTTCTCGTTTTTCGTTGACGATCGTTAACTTATATATAATATTGTTAAATCAATATATATATATATATATATATTGATTTAACAACACAGTCTTGAAAATTAATTCTATTAATTTCAAATATACAAAATATAATCCAAAAGATGGAGGGCTCTACTTTCAAATAGGTACAGGCAAATAGTCCTACTTACGTCTGCGTGCATTTATGTTCTACGATTGCGGTTAAACGTAGATAAACTACAAACTGAGACTTGAGAAAGCTGATAAGTACAATGGTACTTTTATCATTTTTTTATCCTCTACTGTTGTGGAGTATATCTCTTAAAATTTTACAAAGTGGAGCCATTTACTTTGAAGATGGCTCTCTCTACTGGTGTAAACAGCAATAAAAATATCTTCATTCTTTGAGTATATTTTATAGATAAAATGTAGCTTTCTTCGGCTTGAAATGGTTTTATAAAATCAGTTATGTGTCTATCTCTCTGTAGGTGAATAAACCTTGTAAAAGCAATACTGTGCCCGCATCCTCCATCTATCCATATAGAGTGGCAGACGAGATGGATGGTGAGGAATAAGAGAGAAAGAAGAATTGAGGGCGAGGACATCGAGGAAGCCTTTCCTCGAGAAAGGAGATTGCATTTCCAAATATAATAGACCGGATCTAAGTCTGGGAAGAGGTTAGTGATATTGCTTATGAATGATTGGTTGTGTCTGTCCTATCACGAACCTCCCGGGACAGGGGGGCTATGGCGCCTCAGTAAATCTTTCATACTTCTTTTGTCTAGAAGTGAACAGTTCTCCGATATTCCATAAAGGTTACTTTCCAAAAGAGGAATCTCTCAACTCTCGAGTCGATAAGAGGTATCGGTCTTTAAAAAAAAAAAAAAAAAATGTTCCAAAGGGTAGAATTGAAAAGAATAGCAAAAACAAAAATGTGTAAAAATAATCGTAATAAAATTGAATACATAAATATTAGTAGTTATCATTTTGAAAAAGTTGTAACTATTTGTCGAAAGAATAGTTATATGTTAGAAGTTAAAAATAAATTCTCTACCTTTTCCATAGGGTTGACAAGAAAGTAATTCCGGTTTGCACCAGTATATAGCGTAATATTTGTTTCGTTATTCTTTTGCCAATGTTAGAATTTTTTGAGATTTGGTTGTCGATACCTTTAGGATGCTATAGAAACAATTACGTGTAATTTTGTACTGTCATTTTTAAAATGGAGTGCATAAATAAGTATTTTCGACACATTTTAATTTGTTATTTTCATAAAGGCAAGAAAGCGGCTGAGGCTCACAAAGAGATATGTGAAGTTTATGGTGTTGATTGTTTAACAGAACGAATGTAGCAGAATTGGTTTAAAAAATTTCGTTCTGGAGATTTTTCATTGAAAGATGACTAACGTTCTGGTCGACCTTCTCAAGTTGATGATGACAAAATGAAAACCATAATTGAATCGAATCGTCATATAACTGTGCGAGAGATTGCAAAACAGTTTAATGTGTCAAGCACATCAATCGAAAATCATATAAGACGTCTTGGACTTGGCAAGAAGCTGGATATTTGGGTTCTGCCACGACAATGTGAGGCATCACACATCTTTAGCAACACGTACGAAACTATTGGAGCTTGCTAAGGAAGTGATATCGCTTCCCCCATACAGCCCCGACCTCGCACCATCGGATTATCATTTATTTCGAAGTTTACAAAACTTGTTAAATGGTAAAAATTTCAGTAATAACGATGACATCAAATCGCACTTGGTTGAGATTTTTGCTGATAACGACCAGAAGTTCTATGAGCGCGGGTTCATGAAGTTATCTGAAAGATGGAAAATGGTCATACAACAGAATGGAACTAAATTTTGTATAGAAAAAATTAAGTTTTATTTCACACCAAAAAACCGAAATTACTTTCTTGCCAATCTGAATTTTATTATTTTCTATAGGAGTGATTTTAAAGTAGATATGGATGGATCATGGATATGATGTATATAAAATTTCAACTCAACAACTTGCCGAAGTGGACTCATCGGCAAACTAAATACACGCAACAGAAAAAAACCGTATTATGAAACCATCTTCTCTAAGAATAAAAATATACAAAAACAGGAACAACATCGAGATTTTTAATTATAAATATAATATATTAAAAAAAAAATATGACATTTGCAAATACAACATATATAAATGATATTAATAATAGCTACAAAGCTATTCAACAGATACTGTTATGTTTTTCCTCTAAGCAATGTAGAACCCATTACAATTTTGTAACATCATTACAAAAAGCATATCAAAGATATTAAAGAACAACAACATTCTTTTGATATCGAACAATTAAAAGCGTTTTTAATGTGACCAGAGGCTAGGTAATATAATATATAAGTTAAATGCAATTTTATATAGTGGTCTTTAATTAGTAAAATATAGCAGTATAATTTGTCAACTTATAAATTAGTTAGTTAATATTAAAAATAAAAAAGTTACTATAATTTTGAGCTAATGAAAAAATCTCAACATAGATGTTTAACAATATGTAGTTTTTATTTTATATGATATGATTTATCGATATGTATTTCGATATCTAACTGCTAAAAGTCAAAATAACGTCGTGTTCGAAACTTAAACTCACATCACGACGAGAATACCTGATAAAAAAAATTTGATTCTTGTCCTGTTAAGACACCATGGGACAAAATGATTGAGGGTGAAGGCGACAACTAAAGGACTTTGTTCAGTTGAAGGTTTAAGGCTTCAATGCTGACAAAACCAGACTTAGTTTTGGCGATGGACTATTCAAGATTCGCCTGCTTCAGTTAGGGATTCAAATACTTTTTAAAATAGGTAAAACTAGTTTTACTTAGGAGCACCTTTGTAACCTGCCAGATATTTTTTGTCGGTATGGTATGCTATTATAGTCATATTACTATAGACCAAGGTGGAACCTCAGGAAGGAGGGGGGGGGGAAGTTACAGGTGACTGAGGTCCATAAGAAACCAACCAACTGTCTTATGCCTAAGGGCTATTTATCTGTGTAGGAAAGCTTATGGTAGGGGTACTTGGAAAGGGCCAGACAGAAAAGGTCGTGGAAGCCAATTATTTAGAATAGAGGTCTGGGAAGGGAAGATAAGTTAGTAATAGAGTAAGATAAGATAAGTTACTAAAAGGATAAGATAAGATAAGTTATATTACTAATAGGATAAGATAAGATAATATAACTATAACAGGGCTGATTATTATAAAATATGAAACACAGTCCTCAGGATGTTACTGATAAACATACCATTTGTTAAAATAAGATTATATATATGTGACATAACTGACGATAGTTTTTGGGTGGAGTTTGGATAATACCGAAAGTATAAGATGATCATTATAAATGGATGGAGTTGTTGGGTAGGTACCTCACCGATCTAAATCGGTTGTAATAACTATTCGTATACGGTTGTTTTCCAATCGCAGTTTCTCGTGAGCTGTCTGTATTCGACTGTTGTGCGAAGCGCCGATTTAACAATTGTCTCTTATGTCCTCTATGGGGGGGGGTCCACCACGTCAGCATTTTATCTAGATGGAAAAAGGCTGGCTACCAAACAGTATCAGATATGTGAGGTGGCATCGAACTGGAGGTGACTGTTGGACATGACGTCCTGCGGTTGGCGTATTTGCATTATTGTCAAGTGGCTATTGATCACTCACCAGTCCTCCGTTTCTGAGAAATAATTAAGATTGGTTGTTAAGTGTCATTATTGGATCGGAATTATATGGATCGCTTTATCTCCACTAAAAGTTTCGACCAGATATTAAAAAAAAGTGAAAAACGTTCGACCACAAGTCACTTGAGATTTTATGTTCTAATTATCCCCCCTAGTTTAGTACCCGCTACTTTTTTTGTTTTGTTGCTAATACTGTTGATATGCGCTGTGAAGATTGAGGATGTGTCTAGGGTTTTAGCAAGATATTAGACAGATTTTGATCTGTGCATTGTATGTGGAAAAATGATGATTGAGTTGTGGCTTTCCCTTTGTGAAATTTATTGCCTAGTTTGGGTCGATTTTTAATTTCCTTTTTTGCAGTATTTGTTTACTTTTTTTTTTTAATTGTGGTGTAGCCGATTTACTATTGAGTCGATGCGGTTCTGAATTTTTAAAAACGGATATTTCACAACTTATCTTATATATATTTTTTTTTTCAAAGCCCCTTTATTGATCAAAATTTTTTACAATTTTCAATTTACAAATGTCTCCTCTTACTGCATACGCAGATGCATTCGAAGGAGGGTAGAATTTTTTTTTTTTTTCCTAAACCCCTTGAATTTATACAATGTGTAAAAAATATGAATAAGATAATTGGCAATTTTCTCCTCATTCTGCTATGCGCAGATGCATTTGAAGGAGGTTGGGTTACTCAACATTACAGGTTGTGGTTAAAAATACAATAAAGTGAATACAAATCTAGGTGACGGGGCTCACCTTCAGTTTGAAAATGGGAGAAAAAAACTTACAAACTAAAAAAACTATACCTAGAACCTAAAACTAAAGCGTTCCAGCCACGACAGCGTCCTGCCATCGATGGGGGAACGGAGCGGGGGTTATAGTGTTAAACACCGGGTTTGTCAAGTATTGCAGTGAGTCGAAAAATGACAGATAAGGTTTCCGTTTTGTTTTTCTAATTGTAACGTTTCTTAAGTGAGGTTTTTTCTTTCGCTCTTGAGTGATTAATAATTGTTTATATTTATTAAAGGTGTAGAGCAACGGAATTCGACAGTGCCCATTACTACCCCTGGAAATACCGTTACCCAGAAACCAATGGGCTAAAATTCAAATAAACTATCCTCCACAGACCATGTGGAAGGTCTTAACTGGTAAAACCACTTGGGTGGAATACAGTTGGCCTAGAGGCGTTTAAACTGTCCAAATCCACTGAAGTAGTCCATCAAAGAGAAAGCACCACAGATTAAACTAGGAGTCTTTTATTAATAATAGCAAGTAGTTTCTTTTTTTTTTTCGTTGTCATTTAATTAATTACTCTCAATATTAATTTTTCGCTTTGTAATTACTTTATTTCGTTTTTATCCCAACTTCCTAAAAAAAGGTTCCACTCATCCCAAATAATTTACATTTTATTTTTCCCTTATTCCTTAATTTTTTTTCAAATTTGAGAGCTTTGAAAACAAAATTCAATTTAAATTATTATATAATTATTCTCGTATAGTCAATTTTTGTTCAATTTGTGTTTGATGCCGCAATTATTAGTAATATTAAATTTGTTCTCGGTAACTTAGATTAAGTGTTCCCGAAGTGTCCTCACTGTCAGCTGCCATATCAATCAGACATCCGGTCTAGAGTTTGGCCAAAGAGAATTAATATTGGGAAGATCCTAAGAAAGTACCTCTAAGAAAGTAATTAAAAATTAAACATGGTGGTCCTTATTGTTTGTGGTACTCATACAGGGATAGATAATAATTAGATCATAATGATTTACAATTTTAATTACTTAATGTAACCTTTCTCTATCCTCTCACTTTTTAGAATCTTGCTGATAGCTCCATCTGGTGGTGATCAGTAGAAGCAGCGCGGGAAATTCAAATTAAAGAAAGAATACTTTCTTTTTATATATATAATATGGATGATATTTGTATTTTTCGTTAGTATTCTGTATTTTTATTCATGTACTGTACTAAGGTAAATAAACCCATTAAAATAGAAGATATAGAGAGGCATAGAGGGAAGCAACTGAAACAAACACCGCCGGGACAGTCACCTAATTAGCAGGGGTGGTTGTATCCAAACCCTTAAGCTAATAAAACTTAAAATTTTCAATATTATTATATCTCAATGGACGAATGATATACAAAAAGAATAATAATGATAATTGGTTCCGGAGACATGTGAGACTCAAGAGAACACTTGTCAAATGATTAAATTATGCTATAAAGACGAACGGAAAAAATATATACTACTAACTTGCTGTTGTTTTTATGTTTATATGTTTATTTGCTTTTACTTACATTGTAAGCATCACGAAACGTTTTGATTTTCCATTTTTGTATTTGATTCTACCACGGGAGAAAAAAACACTTCTTGATCACTACACAACCTAATTACAAATAAAGATGATTTTGAATTGAAGTTTATAATTGCGCAGTCCCTAGCCGGGTAAAGTTTTCAACTATCGATAATTGCACCTCGGTGCACTGTACAGGTTACCTTCTGCCTTAATTTCAAATCTGAGAGCTTTAAACAAAAAATATGATTTGTATATTATTATTGTATTTAAAACATTCTTAGGAGTGACGTGGGTTCTAAACAACATATAAAGATATGCGTGGCTACTGATAATAAATTAAGATTTAAATTTTTTTAATACTGCTAAATCTATATATTTAAAAGATAGCTTGTTCCCTTTTTCAAGCTAGGTCCACAAAGCTGTTGGCGATCATCTCAGCTTAATTATATAATTCGGAAACCACTCAGATGGGTTGTGTTCTGTCAGTTTTTCTAAATCCCTATAATACTAATTTGTATGCATCGCCCTCTCTGTATGATGAAAGTTATTAGCAAACGTTGATTAACTGGTTCAAGCTTCGTGGGTCGACGATCAGGGAGCACACCCTTCAACTCTTTAAAATCCCAAACCTTTACCAGCCTTGCCTTTTTGTTGATTGCCTGTCTGCGAACTGAAAAATATTACTCGCTCGCAAGATAATTTGTATTTCCCTAAGCGATGTTAACATGTCAGAGGTACTTCATTCGAGCAGCGGAGCAACAGTGAGCTTCACGAGATCTTTGATTTGCCTACTGTGGATGAATTCATCCAACGTAGACATATGAAGTTTTTCGACTCCCTACAGTACTTGATAAACCCGGTGTTTAACACAATAACCCCCGCTCCGTTCCCCCATCGATGGCAGGAACGCTTTAGTCTTATGATCTAGTTTTAGGTTTAGTTTTTAGTTTTTTCCCGGTTGTAAGCTGAAGGTGAGCCTCATCACCTATGTGTATGTGTTTGACTACATCAATCTGCATTGTATTATATTTATGCCCTCTTTCGAATGCATCTGCGTATGCAGCACGAGGAGAAAATTGTAAATAGAAATTTTTGTTCATTGTAAACTTTTAAAAATGAAGGAGGTTTTGAAATAAAAAAAAAAAAAATGGCTGGGCCAATAAGCACAGCTGGTATGCAAAAATACGTGACCGGCGTCATCTCGCGGCCGCACCCTCAAACTAAGATAGTCTGTCGGAAGCCCCAGTGGAGTTGTGGACACTCATGGTGTACAGACTGTTGTCGAGGGCTCATAGTTCATTAGAATGATTTTTGGGAAAATTCGACTCCTGACACACTTAAAATTGGTTTATTACTCATGTAACAAGAAAGAGTAGTTAAATTTCGCACTGTGCTCTGTATGCCTTATGTATTTTTGAAACAGGAAATACGTCCTTAGTCTTTTAGCTTTTAATACATTCTCGGAAAAGTATTAAGCAATATAAAAAATAAAAAAAACCTGTAATAATTTTTAAGAGGGCTCTTGCGAAGTGATTTCCGGAACGATAGATCGCATACTGCAATAAACCCCAAGGCAAACTCATAAGAAGTGGCTGAGTGGAGATAATCATCTCGGATATTGGCCGGTGGGTTCGAGTCCGGGAGACTCGATATGTCTGCTCGTTGTAAAAGCAATATTAGGAATAACACCGACGACAGACGATACAATCGGGTACTTCTCCGGGGTAAGATCACTGAAGTGCTGAGGAGAGCGCCTCGTGTGATAGCCGATATATGTTTACCAGGCACCCCCTTGCGCCTGCGAGACCGGGAGTATGCAAACCCTTAAGCCACCGTAACTATTCACACTCAATGCACGTGTCGTCAACCCTCTCCAGGACTTTTATGCATAATACTTCAACATATGCCATATAATATGTTTCTACTCCACTCGTATATTATGCAGGAAAATTCCCTAGATATGCAATAAACACCTGAAATATTCGAATATACAAATATAGTGTAAAAAAAAAAAATCCATAACAAGTTCTGAACTGAAAAAGAAAGAGGAGGATTCAAAAATTATTTTAAATTTTGATGTTAAAACTGGCCACCAGTTTTAACATAAGTTAAAACTGCATTTATTAAAAGCAAGCGGAAATGACAAAAAAGAGCTCACTTCTGTTCACGTGTTAGTCTGTGACTCTTTTGATCCAACATCTAGGAAATAACTATGAACTAACTTTGGGCTTTTAAAAAAAAAAATAATAATAAATTTTCAAACAATTTTTTGTACTAAAATTAAAATTTAAACAGTTATTGTCAACTATGCAGATGACTTAAGAGACAATAATCGAACAGACGTTTTCGACAGTTTTTACAGACTACGTAGCAAAACTTTCAACCTCACACTAAAAACAAAACTTGACAAATACAAACAGTTGGTAAAAGCAATATGGACTTCAAGAGTATGGAACTATCGGGGACAGCCAAACCCTCCAACGTCAAACGAATACAAACATTCCAACCCAATGCCCTCATAACTTTAGCAAACCCTCGTCCCTTGACAGTGATTTTATTTATTTATTTATTTTTTTCAAAACCCCTTTTATTTTATACATTTTTACAAACAGATGAATAAGATTTACAATTTTCTCCTCGTGCTGCATACGCAGATGCATTCGAAGGAGGTAAGATTTACAAATACAATGTCTTTTTTAAGTTGAAAAGTCAATAAACAAATATACAGGACTAGGTGATGGGGCTCACCTTCGGTTTACAATGTGGGAAACGTACAAACTAAACTTAGTTCAAGTCGAAGAATTTGATATGGCTACGTTAAATGACCAAAGTACTAACTGTCCTCGACCTTATACCCTCAAGATTCCACAAAAACCTATCCGCTCATCCATATACACGTCTTTACTATTCCGAAAATACTACTACTAGTATATACTAAAACGGCGGTGGCCTCGCAATCTATTGTAAATGAAATGGGGTCCTGGGGCAGTGGCCGTCCACCCTCATGTCCAGTCCTGAGCATCTGTGGCTCTTTTACGGCCAGAAAAAGAGGGGGGAGCTCCGCTGGTTCCTGAGCATAATGAGTATGTATATATTGTTTACATCCCAATTAATAATTGTGTATAATATAATCAGCCATTTGTGGTACTTGGTATGGCTAAGTCAATAACCAGGCACTGTCACTAAACCATCTACTTTATTATCTTTGTTATATTATAATTAAGTTCCTTTTATTATGATTATTTTATAGCCCTTGAATATGAGATCAGTTGAGAAGGTATTTATGTTTTAAATATCTTTGAAAATCAAGAACGAAATCAAGACGTGTTTGTATACAATAGAGCGTCCTGGCAATGGCCAGATTCTCCAATCATGTCCTGAGCGTATGTGGCTCTCACGCTCTTCGTCAGCCTCTACTGCCTCGTATCAAGAGACGCGGCTGACTGAGGTGACAACCATGTGCATTTGGGAGGTCTCTGGGCTGTTTGTAAATACTGTATGTATGAGCAAGTGAATGAAAAATTGTAAATATGGTATGAATGAAAAAATTTACCACAATTACTTATTTGCCAATAAGGGAAATTGTAATTTTATCAAAATAAAGTTGTTTTATCAGTAAAAATCTAGAACTATATACCTTGCAGATATGACAGTAACGCGAGAAACGGTCAGAGGATTTGATGTCTTAAAAGAGCCCGAATCGCTCTGTAGGGGCTTACTCTCGCAGCGACTGTAAGCCTCGTGTAAGTTCGGTGACAGCAGGGAAGTAGAAATTATTAATAACTACCCTTCCCTCTCCAAACCTTTCACTATGAGGTTAAAACTAGGACAAGGAGCCACAGACACTCAGGACATGACAGGGAGTGATGCCCATTGCAACAAGGTCCCCATTACATACCTTTGCAAGAGATCGCGAGGACACCACCGTTTTAGGAGGATTGTTTACGATGAGTTGACTGGGTAAGGGGTTGAAAAGAGGATTTAGGTGAGCGGAAAGGTTTCCGTGAAATCTTAAGGGTATAAGATCAAGGGCATGAAGATCACTGTTAGGATATGAGTTCGTAAATAGTAGTATTTGCTCGTAGCGTGCGTTCTGAGGACATTGGATTGGATTCGTTCATTCTATTTTTAAGAAAACAAAATAGCATTTTTGGTTTACATTGAATTTTTTCTGTTAACGGTCGCCCTAATCCATTTACGAATTCATATATGCATATAAATGCATTTAAGCCAAATTTTATTTTGAATATTCTCGAAAGGTTGAAAAAATAAAAATGTACTGCTGGAGATAAAATGGTATTTACATATTCACTACTACAACTAGTTCTCAAATTGACTTTTTACAATAAGTATTTACATATTCACTACTACAACTAGTTCTCAAATTGACTTTTTACAATAAGCATTTACATTAGCCGGCTTTTTACGTCACAGTCAGTTTCAGTTTCAATTTTGCTTTTAATAAACGAAAATTTGTTTGAAAATTTACATTGTATTTCATATTTATATATAATTAAATTGGATAAGGAGTTGACAAAAGGACTTGGTTGAGCGGAAAGGTTTCCGTGGACTCTTGAGGGTCGAGGACATTTAGTACGTTGAGATCACTGTTAAGGGACGAGGGTTTGCTAAAGTTATGAGGGCATTGGGTTGGAATGTTTGTATTCGTTTGACGTTGGAGGGTTTGGCTGTCCCCGATAGTTCCATACTCTTGAAGTCCATATTGCTTTTACCAACTGTTTGTATTTGTCAAGTTTTTTTTTCTAGTGTGAGGTTGAGATTTTTACTACGTAGTCTGTAAAAACTATCGAAAACGTCTGTTCAATTATTGTCTCTTAAGTCATCTGTGCATAGTGTGCGAGAGATTGGAAAACAGTTCAATGTATCACACACAACAATTCAAAATCATATAAGACGTCTTGGACTTGTTAAGAAGCTCGATATTTGTGTTCCACCACGACAATGCGAGGCCTCACACATCTTTAGCAACCCATACGAAACGGAGCTTGGTTGGGAAGTGATGTCGCATCTCCCATACAGCCCCGACCTTGCCCCATCGGATTATCATTTATTTCGAAGCTTACAAAACTTCTTAAATGGTAAAAATTTCAGCAATAACGATGACCTCAAATCGCACTTGGTTGAGTTTTTTGCTGATAAGGACCAGACTTTCTATGAGTGCGGGGTCATGAAGTTAGTAGAAAGGTCGTCAAACAGAATGGAAGATATTTGACTGATTAAAGTTCATTTTCTATATAGAAAAAATTGAGTTTTATTTCACACTAAAAAACCGAAATTACTTTCTTGCCAACCTCAATAGTTAGATCACTTTCCACGACTAATTGAAATCGGTTCGAATTTATCCTTTTTTGTCGACTCACGCCCTTCCCCGCAGACAAGCCAGAACAATGCCTCAGTGTGTAAGTTTGGCAAACAGCACTAAACCGAGAACTCGGTGGGGCATTAGCACCCCTAATAGAGGCCAAGCCTCGACAAGAACTTGCCAACTTGTGCAGTATCTGTTACGGATAAACGGCTCTTCGCTATTCCCGACCAAAGGGTTAGTATATAACCCTCTCTCTCTCTCTCTCTCTCTCTCTCTCTCTCTCTCTCTCTCTCTCTCTCTCAATATATATCTAACAGTTTTCAGTAGTTTTTGGGAAAACTTTTAATTTAAGCGGTCGTTCAATAGTCGAATCAATAAGTAATTGCAATGTCACTTTTGATTTTCATTTATTAACACGCCTTGAAGGGAAATATTTCACTTTCAAACCGGCACAAGAAAATCTTCTTTCGTATGTTTGAGTGTTTTTTTAAATATATCTGTCATAATAATGATTCTCATTCATACAGTATTAGAAATCCACATGGATGTCACCTCCCTCGCATGCGAAAGAGGAAGCGGAGTCTTGGGAAGTCCAGTGGAGACTGGCGAGAGCCACAGACTCTCAGAACACGATTGGACAACCTGGCCATTGCCAGTACTCCCACTGTTACCCATTTATAGCAGGTCACGAGGCCACTGCTGTTTCAGTCCTATAATCCTCTTATAGGGATGAGTGGTGCAGTACAATGACTGTGCAAGGGGATTAGGGTGGTTGGATAGGTTACTATGGAATTTCATGAACTTGGAAGGGATGAGTTCAAGAATGCCAAGTATAATGAGTTTTGTTGCTGACGGAATAAAGGGCCTTTACTATTGTTCTCAGGATTTCATGCATACTATAGAATAACATAGAAAAAAAAATGGTTGCTCACAATCACTTTCATCAAAAATAATAATATTCAACTGAATTTAGCAAATAAAGTCATAGATAGATCCACATACAAACAAGAATATGAAGAAAGATATCGTTACTTCTGCTAAAATAATTTTAATAACTTTTCTAAAGAATAGTTCACAAAAGTCCGAACACTTTGGGATATTTAAATAACTTTCACAATATTTAAATAACTTTCACAATTTGAAAGAAAAAACAATTATTATTTATTTAATTGATGACTTTTTATTGCTGTTATTTTTAGCTTTATTGTAAACTGGAACTTTAGGGCAAAAAATCACGTCTCTTTCTCTTTTTTTTGCCAATTAATTAATGACACTTAATCGTGTTTGTGGAGTTGAGTTATCAAATGAAATCTCCTTGGGAAATTTCATGTTTCTGGTTCGTAGGTAATACAGACAGGCACACGTGTATGATAACATTCCTAAGGGTTTCTAGTTGAAAAAAAAACAAAAAGGAAACCCAGAATAATTAATTAATTAACTTACAACGTAAAAAGACTAGACATTATTTCATTAGAATTTCCAACAATTAACTATCTCAAGAGAATAAAGACTTGAAAACACTTTATTAATAAAATGAAGTAAAAACTATTAATAAATGATGAGACGTGCAGAGTTTAAATACTTGTAAGCTTGGTTGATTATACCTGCGCTCTGTTAGGGTTGCTTACTTCGGCAAAAGACAGATCCAAGTAGATAGTTTCCCAGGTGTTATTAGGCAAATACCTGAGCAAATGCTCGGGATGGCATTTGCTCTCGAGCGGTATCACACAGAAGAGCGGCGTTAGGTCCGATAAAATCCCTGAAGATTTCCGTCGATATAACCGAGGAGGCGGAAACTCGCAGGTTAAAATCGCTGACGAGGCTGCTCTGATATGAGCGCTGTGCGAGAGATAGAAATGCTCGGGTTTAAATCCCGCCAGATATGCCCCCGCCCTCGGTGAAGTGTGGGCACATTTGTGGCTGGAGCACGTAGCAACGTTAGAAAATAAATTCATCCGCTATTTACGACAGGTCCGTGGGGCAAATACGCAACGGAGGAGATTGCCTAAGGCTAAACCTCTATTGAATATTTTATATTTCCTCTTAAGGTTTTACAACTTTCACAAGTTTTTATTGTATGAATTTAAAACTGTGAGCTGCTATTTGTAAACCCCCCTCCCCTTTATAACCGGAAGTTAGAGTAAATAAGACACATAATATTTAACACAATTAAGGGTTCAACTGTATTACTTTAGTACTTCCTCTTGATTGAATTCCTAAATGTTATTAAATTTTGTTTCTTATTATTATTATATATCTAACTACATCAAAAGTGGTTTTATTTAAATCTTTTGGAATATGTTAAGACTACTTTTTTTTTTTTCTTACCCCCTTGTTACAAAATTAATATATGTTACGAAATATATGTTACATTTTATACAAATTCTGTTTTCTACTGATACTTCTATGCATTGTACAAAAGTATGTCTGATAACTTTCATCAGTATATTTTTTTCCAATCCCCTTAAAAAAATGACAAAACTTTAATTTACTAACTATAAATTCTTAGGCGAATCTATTTACATACTACATTTTATATGTCCTGTACCATCGGTAAACTCTATACAAGATCTGAATCGGCATAGAAGTTATATAATCAATGATACACAATGTACTTGGCTTCATTGACAAGACTCTACAAGGTGATGGGGCTCACCTTGTTGATCACAACAAGACAATTAAAAATTATTAACAAGAGCGAGACATGATCAACTCAAAATGATTCACAATATTTTGTTCTTGAAACATCAGTTTAGCGAGTGAGAAATTATTCTCAACCCACGCAAATGTGCACCCTACAAAAATCCACAACGAAACCGTAACATGGTTAATAATCAAAATGAAGCAGTATGGTAACTATGAGTTTGATCGGCGTTTGACATGGAGGAGTCACATGAATACTTGATCTACCTAGGCATATTCTAGTCAAGGGGTCTCGCGCCCGTATGGTCAACAGGAAATCACACCTGGCACCGTTGCCATTTTAATCTTCCATAGATGTCTTAGACAACTCCTCATGTACGATTGGGAAATACGGGGCTCTGCTTCCAGCTCAAAGCAAATTTTCAAAAATACAACTTTAAGAATTCGCTGTGAATGTTCCATGTCTGGTAAGAAACAAAAAACTTCACCAAGACTTACACAAAGTGAGACAACAGGAAATTTTATCAAAATTAAATCCATAAAATACCATATCATATTTCAATACGTTGAAGGAGCAATCATACATTCGAGACTCACAGATTCGTTCACACCAATGAAATGTTTTCAACGTTTACACTGTCAAAAAAAGTACTATTTATTAATCCATCCGAACACGGAAATGTTTATTACCTTTTACGTAAACAAAATTTTAATACCAGTCCCTTTAAGTGTTTATCTATTTAAACTGAAGGTAGTCTTATTAAAAATTATCCACGTGAACAGTTTATGAGTGAAGATTCCATTGCTTATTTTCGGTCATTGTTAACTATAAATCCTACATTTTTTTATTAACTTTTTCATCAGGTATTAGGCATGTGAAATTGTTCAGATGATTAAATTTGATGGTTCTTTTAATTAATAATATATAAATCTAAATTAATATTTTTTTTTTATGTTTAAATAACATTTAAACTTAAATATTTTGAAAAAAAAAAAAAAAACATGCATTATTTTTCTCGGAGATCCAGCAGTTCATGCAAAGATTAAGTGGATATATATATTAAGCATTGAAGTAAATATATGTATTAAGCATATATTATTATTAAGCATATAAATATATTAAGCATTGAAGTAAATTATATTTGATGGCGAGAACGAATTTACGAGCGACAGTTTATAACATTTCATCGTCAAATATAACATTGAAACTAATGATCTACAAAACATATAATAAAAAATATATAATTCATCTTTGACAAAAAATTTCATAGTTTTTTTTTTGTTTTTTGATGAATGATATTGTTACTAAAGTATATTTAGTTAGTGTGCCATTTCCCATTTTTTCAATTTCAACCATGTTTTGTCCTTGTTGTCCATCCATTTCATAGCAACCCACGAGAAAGGGCCGACCTAAGGTTGTCACCACAGTTGGTAGGTGGCACTGAGGTACTAAGCCAACAAATGAAAGCGACTCCATAGTACCTGATGTTACCTGTCAACCTTAATTTCTCTACACCGATCCGGATCCCTACATGTTGATTTGAAGTATTCACTCAATTATTCTCACGATGCTGAGTGAACACCACCACCTCCAGTCCCCAAAACATCAGGAATCGAACCAGAGTCACCCCCTATTAAGAGACACCATTCTAAACACTAGCACTCGATGAAGCAGCTAGTCTGTAAGAGTATCATTGATAAATTCAGTAGCTAAAAGTTTATACCAGCAAATTGTCAACAGTTTAATAATCTTTGTAGAGGATAGTCTTTTAAAAGAAAAGAAAGAAAAGCTTTACTATCAAGTACAAGCGAAATATATACAAATATTAAGAGTTACCTTACTACATACTGCGTGGAATGTCTAGGGACAAATGTGTTCTGGGGCTAAAGCTGAGACATATATTCAGAACAAAAGGATAAGATTCTGGGAAGTAGGGAGGTCTTGGAGGAATGCGGTTGCTTACTTAAAAACAACAGGGAACCATCAATCAATGAAGTCAAGAGGCAGGTATACAGTTCCGCTCAAGCCCTTTCTAATTGTTCTTAGAATTATAAAACTGACTGTGCAAGCAGACGCCGAGTTTGCTAACAAAAATTAAAGCGAAATCTCATACAATACAGCCAGCGCCCAATTAAAGGTTGAACCCCAATGGACAATCAATCAAACCACTTCTGGATATTATACATGTTAGGTAATATAACTCAAAACATTCCATCGTGTAGTATATATTTTAAAAAGTTTCGCACTTAAATATTGCTACTGAGGAAAGCAGGAATTTTCAAATACCAGAATATTTAAATGTCCTGCAATGGAGACATCATTGATAATTGACAGCGATAATGTTATTATTTTGTTTTTGTATACTAGATAGATCGCCTATTAGAATATGATTATTTTGTTTATATGTTAATAATAAAAATACATTGATTTGATTAATGTTAAATCGACAAATCGACACCGTACAAATAATATACATAGACTTATGTATCAAATATGTTTTATCAAAATATAAAATAAACATTAGAAAGCTAATTAAAGTTTAAACCCTATGACATCCTACCATCATGAACTTGATGGTAACATAAGCATTATTCTCAATCACTAAGTTCTAGCACATATATTACTAATAGAAAAAAAATAGGTATCTTCATATTTGCGTACCTTTAAAACTCTCCTATTCCACCCAACACGTTCTTTTGTTTTTTAATTGAGTCGAATGCTATAATTTTTTGGGGGCAAGTTTCTAGCACTTTAATCATGATAAGAAATATTTTAAACAAATGCTTGAAAAAACTATCTAATTTTTAGAATACCCATCATTTATTTTTTCCAAATTATATGACGATATGTTTTTACGTGTATTATTTTTTTATTTATTTTTTCCTGGCGAGATTTACATTTATTTGAATAGAGATAATTCCTAAGGAACATACTATCCAACATATATGTAATATATGTTGTGATAAATAGGCAAATATCACATTTTTATTGCGGATTTGCTAAAAGGAATAAATTATATTTACAATTGTCCGAAAATCATTATTAGATAATTATTAAATAAAAACTACAGACACTCGTGGCAAGAAATTCTATCTTTCTTGGGTTAGGTTTTTTTTTTTTTTTTTTTTTTTCAAGAAGCCAGTTCTCAATAAAGCCTTACTTACATAACACACAAATCCCGTTAACGTCGTGAAAACCCATTAGTAAAAAACTCGCTGGCGTTTTTTTACAAACCGAGTGATCAAATTATATTTCCTTACTTAACTCTGTTCAAATCGATATGCTCCTAGCTCCGCGTTAATTATCGATTCGACAATTCACTCGATTTGTGTTCGTTATTATTACTGGGTTTTTTATACATACTCAATGAGTGAAGTGAGAATTTCATCCTTTCTCTTGGCAGGGTTGAATAATTGTGCACTAATATTTGTGCACTAATATTTGCAGACGACATAGGTAAAATTGTAAGGTATACAGAAATGGTCGAGTATTACATGATATAAGACAAAATAAATTGTGAAAGAGTTAATTTAACTCTTAAAATTTGTGTTTTGAAATAACTAATTTTAATATATTTGTATTATTTTCCCAGCATTATACATATCACTCATCGGCCATTGGAAGAAGAGCGCTCATTAGAAAATTCTGTAAAAAATAAAATAATGTAGATGGAAAACATCAAAAAGCGGGGCACCCTAGAATAAGGTTACATTAAATCTCGATTAAAAGAAAATTGTAATTAGTTATTTTTATTTTTAAATTACAATAATTTAGTTCATTTGAAGAGGCGAAAAATTAGCTTTCGTACTCCGTCTAGGGTTCTGTTGGGGAAAAAAACATAATTTTTTTTCTGCAATAAAAACAGGAATAATATAGATTTCACTACCTTAACATTTTCCGAAGGCTCATAGCTTAGCAGCTATTGGAAATTTAAATTTTTTATTAACTAATTAAGTTTTTAATGGTAACGAAAAAATAAATATTAAGATATTTATTCAAAGAATAAAGTTTTGGGAGCTAACAACTAAAATGGTGTTTTAATACTTTCTGAGAACTTTTTAATGTAAAATTTTAAAGATGATTAAAAGTTTTTTGGTTTTTTTTTATGAAAAGGCAATGTCGGTGCTAAATAACGAATAGTTTTGCACAATTATTGAACAAGTTTTAAAAGAAACCAGGCACTTTCTACATTTGAATACATGTTACATAAATTTTGTTTATATATATATACATTTCCGAAAGTGATAATTTATATATGAAGAGAACTTGGCTGAGAAACAATATTATGAAAAAATTGTTAGGCGACTATTATTGAGATATTTCTGAAAAATGATATAGTCAAAACTGTATAAAAATAACCATACTCAATTGAGTTGAAATATACTGGAAGATGATGATGATGATGTTGGGGATACGAAGTATCGTAAGAGAATAGCCCAAGGGTCGCACGCACTCACTTCACTACGCCACCGTCCAGAGGGAACTGGCGGCCGGCGCTGAGGATACACGCCCGCACGACACCAACCGAAGGCTACCGAGTATTGCCGAAGTCTAGCCGAAGCTAACTAATCAGACCATCTCTGCAAATTATTTAAACTAAAAAAGTATCATTGTTGTGGCCACCTCTTAATTACGAATAATTACAAGTTCCCCTCTTCTCGATCAGTAAATATCTATCATTGTTTCCATATGTTTAATAAAGCTTATGACGTCAGGCGGAGAGGGGAGAGAAGCTACTAGTGGGGGAAACATCCGCAGGTTGGAAATCATCCCCACCACGGCTAGCCTGCCTATATAAGTAGTCTATATAAGTTCGCCATAGGGCGAAAATCAGAAGGGGAAAAGTCCGCTGCCTACTAGTCACACAGCAGGAACGGAGGAGAACTCACCAGCCAACAACCTAGTATATCTGGGAATTAAAATGGACAGAAACCTCCATTTTAGTAACCATTTTATGAGGAAGTTGAAGCAAACTCGCGCGAAGTCTTACCGGCTTAAGCATTTATTAACTTCCCCCAATCTATCACTGCGTCTCAAGCTACTGATTTACAAGAGCATACTCAAGCCTACACTGCTGTATGGTGCACCGCTATTTCGTTAACTGACGTATACGACAGCTAAGAAACTCCAACAATTCCAAAACTGTATACTGATGAAAGTAGTCAGAGGTACTTCATTCGAGCAGCGAAGAAACAGTGAGCTGCATGAGATATTTGAGCTGCCTACGGTGGATGAATTTATCCAGCGTAGAGATATCAAATTTTTCGACTCCCTTCAGTAATTGACAAACCCGGTGTTTACCACTATAACCCCCGCTCCGTTCCCCTATCCGATGGCAGGAACGCTTTAGTCTTAGGTTCTAGGTTTAGGTTTTAGTTTGTAAGTTTTCTCCCACATAGTAAACTGAAGGTGAGCCCCATCACCTAGAATTGTATTCATGTTATTTTCCTATTAACTTCAATCTGATTTTATGTAACCCAACCTCCTTCAAATGCATCTGCGCATGGGAGAAAATTTGTCAATCCTTTTGTTCATATTTTTCACATTGTATAATTTAAAGAAGTTAAGGGGGAAAAAATGGTTTTCTCATTCAACTACCTCTGCATCTCTCTCTCCTAACCTCGCTATGTTTTAGTTCGGGGACCCCACACCTTTCTACTGGGAATATCTGCCTTCGTCTCGCTAAAACTAGCACCTCCTTGGGAGAGACCTCTCCTTCGCGGACGACGGTTGTCGTGGCCCTACGAACTTACCAAGTAGCGCCTCCCACGGCAATCCAGTCTGCTTAACTCCGGTTGACATTTGCCTTTGGGATCCGGACGGTTTTCGCCTACCGTTAGACACCGAGTGTGAATTTTTGGTCATTCCAAGACCACATAAACTACCTATAAACCTACCCTGTTCCTCTTCTCCTGTGCTTTGTCGGGACACACCTTCTAAGATCTTAGTTATGGAATCAGATCAAAGCCAACTAGGCCGGCAGCCAGGCCGAAAGACCACAGGTCCACCCGCCTTATCTATTTATTGGCTCTCACCGGACGGCTGCTAAGAGGTTATGGCGACCCACGCCCGCGGCGGGCGTCTTCGCCCCACCTTGGGGACTCACATATCTGAGCGCGACAATCATTTTTAGACTTTTTTCTCTTTTCTTTGTCTTTAATCATTGATTCAAACAGCTGCGGAATGTAATCACAACCATTGATTGTGATTGAATACAATAAAACATGACCACCATGACGACATGAGGTCGAAGGAAATCCAACCATCTTAAATGTCTATTGCAGTTTCTCTTCAAGTCAAGCAAAGTGTGGACACTTCTGTGTTAGTGGGTCCCAATGGTCATTTATTAACACAGAAAACGTAGTATAGAATTTTAAAAGCGGAGGTATGAGCTTATCGTAATCATGTCGTTGATTCGTATCTCATGTCTTCTAAGATAAATGCCTACTTCTTGGCACATGTATTTATAAATAATAACATGAAGAAATATTACGTCTTTAACATTGTCCATCCGTCCTCTGTGCTAAAATCGTTTAGGTCCTGTGGACTGTACCATGTCAGTTCTGTAAATAAACTTATTTAAGTTATTTAAGTCTGGCATTGTGTACAAACAATTGTTTGTTTTGTGTTTTTTGACAACAAACAAATGTGGAAAAAATTGACCGAGAAACCAAAAAAACTCAATAAAATAGAAAGTTTGTTCTAATATCCCAGAACCAAAATTTCAAATCAAGCTGTGTATTTAATATCCACCATGGTTCGTCTTTACGGACGTTCTTCTATTCCAGCACTTCTATCTAGGCAGACGCTTCCTAGTTTGTCAACGATTTATTCATTATATATATTGTAGCATTCATGATATTTGAGAATATCATGGCCAGGAACCCTCACATCTGGTAAGCATCTTCCCTTATGCTCCTAGGAGTGGGGATGAGATAAACGGGCAGTCTTAGCACAACCGTCGAGAACAGCGGACTTAGCAAGCTCCCGAATTGGCGGTTCCATACAGGAAGAGAGGAGAAGAACCAACAGCAGAAAGTAACGTTGATTGGATTACAGGAAGATCATCGATTGGGTGATATTAATATTGTTTTTATTATGGATCCATTAAAAGAAATTGAGCTAAAATTTCATGTTTTTTGTAATTAGTAGTAAATATCCTAATTTAAAAGGAATATTTTTTATATAATTAACGTCAGCACTCTATATAATTATAATTATTTGTTATAACCATTCTATTTGTATATATTTCACAATTCCTGGTTTCTCAATTTATTAATAACTACAACATTAGCCTTGAGATCGGGCGATTCAATCGGGATAAATTCCTATGTCAAAGACATAAAACAATTTGAATTAAAGATCTCATGACGGACCTGGCTAATTAGTTAAGGTAAATTGATCAAATAAAGTAGAAAAAGAAATGGTAAAAAATGAGGTAGGTTTCAATATATATATATATATTTATACAATAGTCCTTTTTGTTTGGACTTCGTGAGTGATTTGAATTGTCCAATAGTTCGAATCTTTATATGGTTAGGACTGTTTATCGGTGGAAGTCTTGAATCCTGTTTTCATTCTTTTAAAGTTTAGGAAGATCTTTGGATTCATGATATTAATTCAATGTTCAAATGATCATTATATATATATATATAATATAAATAAATAAATTCCAAGAATTTCTCGAGAGAACTGAACTCACAGTTGAAGTGTTTTTTGTTTCTTATTCGGAGATTTTACCTTCGTACAAGCGCGGGAGTACATTTCTCGAAACACAGTTCATTTTAATTAACAATCGAGCGGTTCCGGTAGATAGAATCAAAACCATGTGCTTGTCACATTTCCTTCCTTTTAGCTAAAATATCGTTTTCTTAATGACTTATTTATTAATCTTAAGCTCAACTTAATATCTGATAGTATCTTAAGGCTTCCTGTAATTTAAGTTATTTTCGACTTAAATTAGTTAGAAACTAATCTAGTCTACCTATTACCTATATATAAGATTATTTTATAGTCTAAATGGCCGTTATATTTTTTTCCTTCTGCCATCATTTTATACCACAAATCTCAATAAATAATTAACAAACTGAGTACCTTTGTTCAAAAATCCTCCAAGAATTATCAACTTCCTACGTCATCTCAAACTGAACTCTCCCAAGCACTCCATTTCTCACTACATTCCTTGTCTATATTAGCTGGGCCGCTTCTCTCGGACTTTTTTTTAATTTTTTCAAGTTACTGTTTGTTAAAAATATTTAACGTTATAATTTTTACCCATGGTTGTGAGTACTTGTTTCGACATATTTGTATAGAAAAAGACGATCGAAGACTATGCACTTAGTTGAGGGTAATTTTACAACATAACATGTATTCTGTGAATGTCCTCTGCCTATTGTGATCAATGGGCAGAAAGGATTCAAGTATTAAAGGAAGGTCAGATATGTGAAACGACACTCCGTAATCTACTTGCACTGTTAAGAGTACACCACGTGTTACTTTAGTGAAAGCACGACTCTTGAGCGACTAGGATCAAAAAAAAGTGTCACTTCCTTGGAAACGAGCCTAGATACTCCCTAACTTCAAGGTAATTAAAAATATATGTTAGCGACCGCTAACTACATAAGATAAATCACCCTATACTCTATTATATATATATATTGTAAATTAATTTAAACAAATGATAATGACATTACCAAACCATAAGTCATTGCAAATGTTGTAAACAATAAAAAGCGCAGCTGCAAGTTAATTAGTTAGAGCCTGGGAACCCTCACCCTCTACCCAGAGCAGGTAGTAGCGACCCGGTCAAGGCCTGAGTCACTACAAGAACCACATACTGGGCTGTCATTGGGTACAATAACGAGTCATATGATTGGTTACTAACGAAGCCAGCCAACTCTAAATAGACCCGGGTCTTTGCCTGTAAATCATTCTCAAGACGACTCTCTAACTGGCGACTTGCGGCTGCACTGATGTCTCAAAACTTGGGATTTTCATTTATTAAAACCTCTGGATCTCTCTTCCTAACCTCGCTATGTTTTAGTCCGGCCTTGTCAGACCCCACACTCTCCTAGTGGGATTATCTGCATTCGCCTCGCTAAAACTAGCAGCTCCTTGGGAGAAGCCTCGCGGACAACGGTTGTCGTGGCCCTACAAATTTACCGAGTAGTGTCAAGGCAATCCAGTCTACCTCTCTCCGGTTCACACTCGCCTTTGCGATCCAGACGGTTTTCACCTACCTTTAGATACCGAGTGTGAATTCGTGGTCATTCCAAGACCACGTAAACTACCTACTCTATCTACCCTATACCTCTTCTCCTGAACATAGTGGATTGTCGGGGCACATACCTATCAAATATGGAGTCAGATAGTAAGACCCGTCATGAAACAATTGTCCAGGTCATAGCCTAATCAACCCTCACTTCGTCACTAGGGCTAGGATAACTAGGCACCCACATCGTGACGACCCGACAATATGTATAAGGCTACACAACATTCGCGGGGCTGTGAAATATCTCTTCAAAGACAGTCCTTGCCTGAATGAAAGTAGAGTATTTCTCTTGAGGCTAACAGTTTTATGGATTTCTGAAATTTTTTTTACCAAATATAAGTCTCGAAGAATTCAAGTGTTGGCTCCTGACTTCCTTTCTTGCCTTCCCCCATTTTGACCGCGCCCTCGGGAGACTCTCACTACCTTCCCGATTCCACCCGCCTCCTTTAGGCATTCCACGCCCTATATCCTTCTCATACATCCTTCAAATGGGGAACTCCCCTTAGTGAAAGGCACTCATTAGCCCTAAATAATTTTCCTTTATTTTTCCCACATCCTATTTTATAAGTTTGAGAGCTAGGGAAAAAAAACAAAAACAAAAACATTTTGACCGCGCCCTCCTCTTCAGTCAGAATGATGACTAAAATGCCTCAACCCATCGAATCGGCCAAAACTAGACCCGCCTTTATTTCCTGTATGTGTCTTTTCACAAATCTGCTTCCTTTGACCGTTCATTTCTTATCCAGGTCAGGTACGTTCTTTAAATAAGAACTATGTTTTCTCTATTTCCCAGTTGCGATTGTCAACGAAAGACATTCACTTCTAATCATTCATGATTTTTAGTTTGAATCTTTCGCTGTCATTTCCACGTCCCTATTTTCTTATTCTCAGGCGACGTTGTCCCCGAACAAAGTGTTTTTCATTTCGTTGTATTGAGGACTTTACGGCTGTAACCAAATCACCAATAAAAGCATTGAAAACTTATATTTTTTTTGTCACAAGACAAACTTTTTTATTTTTACCTGAGAGAATTCTCTCAGGTATTTACAGGGCGTTATCCGTCGGTAGGTCAGACCTATGAGTATTAATAATATTCAGATATTAGCAAAGGTAGGAGATCCCTAAATAAATGGAGCCGTGGAGCAGGTGAGGCTCCATACGGAGCCGACACGACAGATCGATCTCTGTCAAAGCAGGCAATAGGAAGTTACAGCCTGCAGTAGGTGGCTTTGATCCCCCTGGCTTAGGGTTCTTTCTGATAGCGTCTGCGGGATCAGGACTGGTTTTATTCCCGTCTCCTTATTTAATTACTCTTCGGATTTGGGGTTAGTATTATACTTATTATACTTTTCTTCTCGCTAATACACACAATACGTAGTCAATAATCCGTCACTTTTACAAAACAACGGACAGATCATTCTCTCAAAAGTAAACAATAACGTTCACCTATTCCCCCCACCCCTGTTACTTTTTCATTCGCTCTATTTAATTTTGAGTTTTAGTTTCAAAATCTGATTAGTACCCGAATCATAGTACAGAAAAACGTCAAGTTAAAAGTGGCCAAACAAGCTATTTAGTTTTCGGAAAACGAAAATAATTTCACTGATCAATGTGAGCAAGCTATACATAAGTTATTGTAAGATATTTATTTAAAAATTACAATTAGCTTGTACACCAATATTAATTGGAATGCAAGGATTCATTCATACATATGTACAATTACTCTCCATAAGGCAAGGCATTATATTTACAAGAATATATGTTTTGTTCTTTTACGAACATAACATATATTATTTATTATGGTATCCTATTTTGTTTATTATTGGGTTTGCTGAATGCAAACATTTAAAAAAAAAAAAATGATAAATGTTTAATATATATATGTATCTATATTTGTAATTTATCGTGTATAACTGTAATTAATTGTATTAGTCTGTGTTGACTGCTTTCCTAAACAGCGGTTTTAGGGGAATTGAAGTTTTTAGGAAATTTTTATAGATAAGCAAGGTTTTTTGGTAGTTTTTTTCTTGAGTAGGTTTTTATTTTATTTGTCATACTATTTAAAAATTTTTGTGTATATACGTATATATATATACATAGGCGTGGCAGCCTGGACCAATAAATAGAGCCTGATATGCAAGAATACGCTACCAGCGCCCTCTCGTGGGTGCACCCTCAAACTTAGATGGTCTGTAGGAAGGTCCAGTGGATTCACTCTGGTTGGGACACAGCCTTCTTGATATATTATGCTACTGTTTATAGTTCATTAAATAGTTATCTCAATCATTCCAAACAGTGTATCTATTATGAATCCTGACCCTGCTATTTCTGATACCCCATTCTCCCATATATATATATTGTTGTGATATTGTGATGTGAACGGTGGATGATCACGATCCACGAATGTTTAAACACTATTCGTTGCGTTGTATCTACCATTAATATTTATAGTATAAATAATATCAGTAATTAAATATAAATATTTTAATTTATTAAACTCAAAACAAGAAAATTAATAATATCCGACACAACTGCCATTGAACAACCAGTTGAAAGATCAATAAAGCAGCGGAGAGGTACGAGATATAGGAATACCGAGAAACTCGCTCACGCACTTGCATCCGACCAGGCCACAAGGTCACTCTTTCACGGACGGCCCTACGGAGAAGACCATGATCATCACCACGAGGTAGCGACCCACGCTAAGCGCATCGAGAACAAAGGATGCTCAAGATAAAGAAGGCGCTATCCGAACCACACAAAGAAGACGACGCATCGAAGAATATCAACAAGGACAAACTGTTCAACCGCGCGTAGTAATTAAGGTACAATTTAAATTTAGTTTTAATAATGTTATTTAATTTAATTTTTAAATCAATTTGTGTAAATAAACAATTATTTCTTTTGCCAGAATTATCCTATTTTTATTGACAGAATCTTAAGATAAAGTAAAAGTTAAATATCAAGATTAAAATAAAATATAATTATATAAAAAATATATAATTAAAATATAAAATAATAAATATTTTAATATTATATATAGTTATGTTATGATCAAAACAATAAAATGAGAAGGATGCTGGAACATTTTATACAGTTCAGTAGCAAGTTTAATTGTGAATTAAGTTTTTTATATATTCTCTCTCTTATCTCAGATTTATATTTCATCAACCGTGTGAAGAAATGTTTAAAATTTCTTGTTTCGTTTGATGCTACTAATAATCAGTTGATGTCGGTTGCGCTGATACAATGAAGACTTTCGCGATTCAATTTAAATTAATATTATCAATAGTTCAAACAAAAGAGAACATCAATTGTTCGATTTGCAAACATGTAGAAATAGCTGGCTAATTTATAATTGACTCATTCCGGAAGTTCCGTGCCTAATGAGAGCAGCTGGACTCATTAAAGTTAAAACTAATGCTGGGGCATCCTCAGCTGAAAACTGCTCCGACCCGCTTTATTTCGTTCAATTACTGCGCTAGTCTCGGCGCAGGGCCACTCTAATGAATCACCTTTTTTTTGTCTGCTCTAGGGGACAAATAATGATAAATAATGCTTTGCTGATAACCATTACCATATTTTTAACATTCATGGCACAAATGTTAAATCAGCGAATGGGCAAAGTTAGAAGCGAACTTCAAATTACTAAGCTCGACTTAGGCAATTCAATGACATGCAAATTCGAGCCATTGACGTATGAGTGCCGTTCGTCTGTTTCGTCACATGTTTATAAATGAAAATATGTTTAATGACTCCCAGGGAACGCTAAGACAAGCTCATTTATCAATAGAAGTTCCACGGATCAGTAGGCTAAACAATATCGGAATACAATTTATTCAGGGATAGGAAAAAGTGAAAATAACAAGACAATTTAAAGTATCTGAAAAAAAATAACTACAAAATATCACCTCAACTTTAAAATATCGTTATATTCAATAGATCAAATATGTTTTGAATACGTATGTACAGGTAAAGATAATAATAAATCATCATAATAATTAGTATTTATGGCAGAACTCAGTTAATTTTATTTTTGGTAAAAATAGCCTATAACTTAACTCCATTGACTTGAGAGAAAAAAATAGGTTAGTTATAAGTATTTATTTTTTCTGTTTTCCTACACATAAAATAAGTGGATATTTAAATTTTATTTTTACGTGCCTATTAATTTTATTATAGCTATAATTTTTTGACGCACTCAGGCGCCTGGGGCACCTATATGCATTGAACTCGTGCAACAAAAAACAGAATAAAGCAAATTATTTATTAACAATTAACATAAAACAGACATAATATATTTTTTTTTTTTCAAATTTCCACTACTTTGCCAACTGATGCTAAATGATCTATGGTATTTTCGTCGAGATAAATTTATTTAATATTTTCCAAGTTCTTGACGCTACGAAATAGTACTTTTATTGTGTGATTGTTTCTCCAATATTTTGAATAAAATTATACTATCTCATAATATTCCAAATTTCATTAAGTCGTTTAAATAATTTTACTTTGTATTATATTTTTAAAGGCAAATTTGTATATATTTTATTTCTTTCTTAAACGTTTGCTGTTTGTTGATATTGTGTCGTTTTAGAGGAGACTTTATACAGTTATGTATTAAACTAAAGTCTTTCAGTTTCGCGAGGTTTCACGAGTGAATACCCGTTACAAAGTACAGCCCTTCCCTTGGAGGTGTATAAAGGCGACGATAAAACACAACGTAGCAAAGCCAGCTATCGGGAGAGCGGAGATTTAGCCTCTAATAAATCAGGTAAATACTTACTATAAAGGCTGGGTCACCTGGTCAGTATATCAGCCTTTTAGCCCGCCGGAATTAAGCCTTAATGAACGTTTAAAAATATACGTTGTATATTATAAGGGCGGCAAAATTTATGGCGCGATAAATTAGGCAGATTACCGCTACTGGGCTAAGTGAGCTATGATGGGGGGGGGGGGATTAATTGCTGAGAATTTGTTTTGACAATTATATAGCGGAAGCGACGCAACCAGGCAGCGCGGGTGTTGAATATGATCTACTGTATCGATATCTGCGCTACAGGTCGATATTTTCTCGATATTCTGGACCGGATGGGCATTCATGAGATACGACAGATATGGTCAGCAGTGGATTAAAGTAGAACAGTTGATGTGAGTCATTGACAAATCCTCACTCGTGTCCTAAGCGTCTGTGGCTCTCTCCGCCAGCTTGCTGGAAGGATTGAGTAAGGGGTATTTTCAGGAAATTGAATTTACTAAAATGGTACCCTATAAAACCCCTTTGAAAATACCACTGTTCCAGCAAATCCAAATGGCTTATTCTATAAAATTGCATTGCAGTCATTATGCATTTATTAGAAAATCTACAATCCACTACAGGCATTACTCTTTTTAAATTCTTAATTTCTTTAATTTGCATATTTCTTATTATTTTTTTTTTCAATGAAATTATATCGTGGTGCTAGGATAAAATAGTAAAATCGCTTCAACGTTTTATGAGCGTCAGCTGTTCCGTCCTAAGCCGTAAGTGAGGAACTTGCTTCATTCGCCGCTTTCGGTGAATCGTTACAGAACGTCGCAAACTTCGGAAGGTATATGAAAGAGGAAGGTTCAGGTACCATTATAAAAACAGCTCATGTGTAATATAAGAAGAGAAGGAGACTAAGGTAGGCGGTTCCTAAGACTGTCTTGTAACAGGCGCGATATGAAGTTAATAAATTCAAAGTAAGTAGATCTCATATGTGTCTCATATCTCTCCCTCTATCTCTCACTCTCTCTCCCTCTTACTCTCTCTCTCTCTCTCTCTCTCTCTCTCTCTCTCTCTCTCTCTCTCTCTCTCTCTCTCTCTCTCTCTCTCTCTCTCTCTCTCTCTCTCTCTCTCTCTCTCTCTCTCTCTCTCTCTCTCTCTCTCTCTCTCTCTCTCTCTCTCTCTCTCTCTCTCTCTCTCTCTCTCTCTCTCTCTCTCTCTCTCTCTCCCTCTTACTCTCTCTCTCTCTCACACAGAAATGGCTGAGGGGCTCTATGTAACGTCCTTTACTGTTAGTGGACCTTCTCACAAAGGTCGCTAGAGTGCTCATATACATGATTATGTTATGATTATTGCCTTGTCCAACGAGCATATAAGAGGTCCGGCCACTTGGAAAAATGGTTATTGTACAATTACACATGTATGGCAATTTTATTTTTACTGCCACCTGCTTCTTTTTCGAAACGTGGCCACAGTGATAGCAATAGAGAAAATTGTACAGATTACAAAAGGGCTTAGGAGAAAAAGAACAGTTTTGAGGAGTGTTAGGCATTTCTCTCCCATTAGAAGCTAGCACAGAAAGAGTGGTGAGCTAAGAGAGGGAATACATCAGCCGGTGACATGCGCCTGGGGCCATGAACGACGCCAGGACAAAGGTGAAAATTTTATGGATAAAAGGAGTCAAGAAAAATTACAACGATAAGCTAAGGCGTTTAGGCCTAAAGTTCATTCTGTGCCATTTTTATCCTCACCATAATTTATTTTTCAATGAATCTCTTTATTAATTATCTCGAAGGTAATCTTCATTTGAATTTTAAATATTGAAAGTATGATACTCATAGATAAACACCTTTATTATGATAAAATTACAATCTGCATTATTGGGCAATAAGTAATTGTGATAAATGATCTCATTCATACCATATTTACAGTTCTTCATTCACTTGCTCATTCTTGCAGTATTTACAAACAGCCCAGAGACCTCCCAAATCCACATGGTTGTCACCTCCCTCGCATGCGAAAGAGTTAGCGGAGTCTTGGGTAGTCCCCCACGCTCCTCCGTCTGCCGCGTCACCGGATACGAGCCAGTGGAGGCTGACGAAGAGCGCGAGAGCCACATACGCTCAGGACATGATTGGAGAAACTGACCAGTTCCAGGACTCCCGCACTGTCATGCATTTATACGAGGCTACAGCCGTTTCAGTCTCCGAGGAGGATTGTAGGGATGAGTGGTGCAGTGTAATGACTGTGCTAGGGGATTGGGGTGGTTGGATAGGTCACTATGGAATTTCATGAACTTGGAAGGGATGAGTTCGAGAATGTAAGGTATGTTAAGATCGTTATGAAGGGTTTTGTTGCTGGCGTAACAAGGGGCATTTGCTATTGTTCTCAGGACTTTTGATTGAATATCCTTACAATAACAAAACAAAATACTAAGGAATTAATCTCTTGTGGTATTCCTGCTGTAATATTAGGCTAATTATTCAGATAAACCCGACACCATAATAAACAGATAAACCAAATAAGTAGAATAATATCAGTGGATAACTTTCTATAATGATTGTGGCAAAGTAGGATAGCTTGAAATGTATAAGTGCTGGAGTAAAACTAGAAAGACAGAACGCACGAATAGATCGAATTAGAGAAAGGATATAATTACAATCTACAATCCCTACAATATTGTGAAAGAAAAGTAGAACTCTGATTTATCACCTTGATTTAAAGATATTAACTGGAGTCAAAAGGCGAAAATTAATGGGGAAGGAATTGCAAAGGTTTGCCTGAGACGGATAAAAAATGAATGATCAAAGAATGAGTAGGGAAATATTGGATGGGAGAAGGTTGTAAATAAAATGATTTTAATTTATAGCGAACTAAATATTAGCCAAATATCTAAAAAAGTTAGAATTAAGTGCTGGTAAGTTATGCCAAACATAACACTGAGATACAAGTTGATAAATAATGACAACCCAATGGCTTAAGATATGATAAAAAATAAATATATATAAAGAATGACTGAAGTTGTGAATGATGAATCAAAAGTTATGATGAATGAAGGAAATCAAAGTTTAGGTGGACTCAGTTGGAGATAGATGCATTGATGTTGCTGGCCAGCTAGCGTTCTGTCTTATCTCTATCCTCCGCGTGGAGATTGACATCTACTCACTCATGGTAGATATTGGAGCAGTAGGCAAAGTAAAGATGTTAACAGAGTGCGTACACTGTGCTTGCTTCTGGTTCCGACAGACATCTCAGAATCAGAGATAGAGGGGGTAGTGTATTTCCTCGAGCTTCCACTAAATGTCTAGTCTTCTTCGACAATTTTTCACTCACTGCTCCTGTCGGCACTTGGCTATTACTAGGTTTTGCATTTGTGTTCGGGGAGAAAGTGAATTATCTCCCAACGAAAGAATTTAATGAGACATTAGTGGCGACAATGCAATCGCACCCATTTATAATACCATGAGATTTCTTTAGGACGGTAGCCATACCGTGAGGTTATTGGCGTGTCCATTTCAGGCTAAATATTTCGTCTGAGGGGAAGGGATGGGCTGCTCACTCAGCCTCTTGTGGGTAAATGATTAGCTGCTCAAAAAACGACATGGTGAATGTAGATACGAGCCCGTGGAGGCTGACCACTCCCGCTTTAGTCCCCAAGGATGATTATAGGGTTGAGAGGCGCAGGACAAGGCCTTTGCTAAGGGATTAGATTGGTTGGATAAGTTATTATGGAATTTTATGAACTTGGAAGAGATGAGTTCGAGAATGTAAGGTATATTAAGCTCGTTATGAAGCCTTTTGTTGCTGACGTAATAAGGGGTATTTACTATTGTTCTCAGGTCTTTTGATTGAAAGGATTGGATTCGGAACTTTGAAAATTAGTAATTTATTTTCTATTGAGATATGGGATGTCCTTCGAAGTAGTTTGTACAGTTGTCCAAAGCGTCTGTTTAGTTCTTGTCTTTTTAGCCTCGTGTGTGGGTTCCATGTCAGCCTTTTGTCGAGATGGAAGCCTAAGTACCGCACTGTGCCACGAATTTATTAAATTTTTGAGTGATTTTCAGTTGTCACGTGACAAATTTAAAAAATACACAATTTTTATAATTAGTTGAGAGCATCTTTTAATATATATATATATTTTTTTTTTCCCTAAACCCCTGAATTTACTAACATTTTTACAATTTTCAAATTCAAGTTAACAATTTCTCCTCTTTCTGCGACGCACTTATGTATTTGAAGGAGGTTGGGTTACAATACAATATCAGATTCATGTTAACATTAACAATGCAATAAATATAATACTTGGTGATGGGGCTCACCTTCTGTTATATATATATATATATATATATATTGTAACATTCATGATATTTGAGAATATCATGACCAGCCACCCTCCCACTTTGTCCAGCATCAGCCCTTATGCTCTTAGGAGTGGGGATGAGATAAAGTTCAGTCTTAGCCAAGAGCCAGAGAGCAAAGCAGAGCAAGCTCCCGTTCCGTTGACGGTCATCAACACAAGCAGAGGAGAAGAAGAAGAAGAAGGTTACACGGATATCATCGATTGGGTGATATAGATATTGTTTTTTATTATGGATCCATTAAAAAGAGATTGAGCTCAATTATCATTTTTTTTATATAACTAATTAGTAGTAACTATCCTTGTTCAAAAGGAATTGAATATTTTTTTATATAAATAATGTCAGCACTATTTATAATTATAATTATTTGTTATAACCATTTTACTTGTATATATTTCACAATTCCCAGTTTTTCAATTTATTAATAACTATAACATTAGCCTTGAGATCGGGCGATTCAATCGGGATAATTTCCTATGTCGAAGACATAAAAACAAGTTGAATTAAAGATCTCATGACGGACCTACCAAATTAGTTAAGGTCAATTGATCTATTAAATTAGAAAAATAGAATGGTAGAAAATGAGGTAGGTTTCAATATATATATATATATCTACGATGTTGTGTGTCTGTACAATGTAAGGAGATTCGGAAGATTTGTTAATGTTTATATGTATTTTATATCGTTATAGTTTTTGAAGGTGTTGATACTAGATATTCTTTTTATTCGAGAAGCCACGGACATTTGTAAAATTATTTATTAGTGGTAGCGTACCAGTTGTAATCCAAGTAATGTAGTCAATTAAGGACATGACAGATAAGAAGAGGGGGTGGATGCTTTCGCATGTCCCACACTCAAACGTACAGACATTACTCAATAAAGGCACTCTGAAATGTCTCTAATTAAACAACAGAGAGAGAGAGAGAGAGAGAGAGAGAGAGAGTTGCCTGTGTAGGCTTTATTCTCAGAAACCAAGTCACAACAACCTAAGATGATATGCTTCATGTCATTTCCTATCGGCAGAAGAAATATGCAATGAACGCATTCCTATGTATTATTATTTGTTGTTGAAATATTTTAATATCGTTTAACTTTCCCTAATGGTAATATCCCCACCTCTCGCCAAAGTTTGTATTATAAAAAAAAAAACCAGAGCACTGCATGATTCAATGTGGGTTGTGGGCCGTTCGTTTCTTGGTCGAAGTCATTTACCCACCTGAGTGGCATGGCAGGTCATAACTATGTATTTTAACTTTTTGTAAAATTATTCTAGATGTACTTTATATACTTTTCATCTTTTTGACAATTTTTGAGGGGAGGGGGGGGGAAATGTTACCTGTTTGGCCTTTCATCTATATAGTTTCATCATTTGTAAAATAAAAAAATCAACAGCACCCCGAAAATTGCAGATGATAACAACATTTTTAGCTAACTAACTCGATCAACTACTGGTCGATTATTGGGCTACCCTGCTTGGATTAGTTTTAATTCTCAGTCATTCCAAAGGTAACTTTGTAATATAACATTTCCCCGTAACTAACTAGCAGAAATACATCATATCAATAATAATATATATATATTATGTTCGTACTGGTACTACTGTTCATTAGCGAAATGCTCAATTTTTTCCTAAGAATAAAAACAAAAAATGGAACTAAAATATAAAAAATATAATTTTTGAAGCTATAAGTCTATATCTTGGTAAGGCGGTTTTCTGTCGTGGTAAGTTAGTTATTCGGTCTGCTCCTAACGACTATTACTATCGAAGTATCGATTTTTACTATCGATTAGAGTATCAATGATCACCCGTATTACTTAATTTTGGAAAGTTTGTAGTCGGGAGCGCTCACCGGGAGAGATCTCGCCCCAGGCATTGCCCGGCGGGCGTCACAAAGAGATATACCTGTGGTCTTTGACATTTGCTGGCGGCCTAGGTCAAATATTAAAAAAAATTATTATAAAAAAATATAAAGATACTTTTGGTGTTTTTTAAATTTTTATGTTTTATTTTACCGCGTTATTTATTTTTAGCTTTCTACTGTACTTGCACTCTTCGAAGGTCTTGCAGGAAGATTAAAAAATAAACCAAACCAGAGACTGTTTAAGTTGAGGAAACTTTGTTTGGGTACTCTCATTAGGCGCTCGGTCGCACCGTGGACCTTTTCCAGCTACTCTCGTACCAAAAAGGGCTGATATATTTAAACACATTTAACGAGAGGGCCAGCCTTTGTATGGTACAATTTATTTATTTAAGTCGTTTCAAACGCCTTAGGAAGTATATATATATATATATATATATATATATATATATATATATATATACCCTTAAAAAACTTTCCTCGTGAATAAAATATTTGCATGCTCTAAGAGGAGGGATCGTAAAAACAATACAACCATTTTCAAATTTAAAGGATTATTCATTCAATTACATACCTTCCTCTGTTGTTTATGATATTCTTAGGATATTATGCAAGGGAACTATCTAAAAAAAAACGTAATCGCAAAACATTTTTCTCGTTTCTACAAATTGTAAGCTTATATCTCGAATTAGTAAGTTCGGAAAGTAGCGCTCCAAAAACAGGACACATTCTTCAACACTCAAGTCCAACTGAACCCAGGACTAGCATGTATAAAAGCCAGATGTTGCGGAAGTTACATATAAAATCCTTAAATAAAAATTAGAAACCACACATTAGATAAATATGTAGTAAATAAAATTATGTGCCTACATTCCCCAAAAATCTATTACAGAACAATCCTCTTAGGCATACACAGGAGAAACATCAAATAATATACCAGAGCTCGAGATCGGTTCCAAAACAACGGGCCAAAAAAAGTGTTCACTAATACTTAAGTGCAGTATGTCCAAATAGTTGCCAATATAAATAATGACTTTAATAAAAAAATAATCCAAAAAAATGAATCAGGAAGAAGACTTAATGAAAATCTGGATTTTATTATTATTATTATTTTTTTTTTTTTTTTTTTTTTTTTTTCTATAGCTCTTAAACTTATAAAAAATAGGATGTGGGAAAAATAAAAGGAAAATTATTTTGGATTGATGGGTGCCTTTCGCTAAGGGGAGTCCCATTTGAAGGATGTATGAGAAGGATATGGGGTGTGGGATACATAGGAGGTGGGTGGGTTATTAATTATAGGATTACGAAAATAAAAAATCCAACCACATCATTCTAAAGATATTAAAAATATTATTTAATATCTTGATATGGTTGGATTTTTTATTTTCGTAATCGCTGGATAATGTTATTTATTAAAAAAAAAAAAAAAACGATCAGAACAGAAGTATTATTAATGAAATTATGGCAAATTATGGTACGAAAATTGATAAATAAGTTGTATCATACATAAACTTTCTTGTCTGTAACAATTGAATATTTCTAAGTTATCTGTATTTCTATTTTGTTGGTTCTTAGTTTGGAAAATGACTGAATTGTCAATACATGAGTATAGATGTGACTTTATCCATCTAAAACTAAGAGCATGCTGTTGGCCTTATTCTCGATATTTGTTTCTCTACATTCAGCAGTAATTCAAAAATACGAGCTAGTATTTTTTGTTAAAAAGAATGAGTAATTTCTTTCTACAGTCAGTTTAAAAGAAACTGGCGTTCCAAATATCATTTTATATGGTAACTACTCTATTTTCGTTTATAAATATTTAAAAACAATTTACTTTATAAAATTACATTTGAGTATAAACAATAAATGGGAAAATATTGACTCGACTGGGTTTAAACTGAATTCTCTGCGCCCTAAAACATCATTCTCATGCTCAAACACTTACTGGCATAGAACAAGACGTTCGAACAGTAGATAATGAACTTGATGACTTTCATATACTATGCCGTTGCCATAGTAATTTATATTTTATAAATAAGACTAAAATACAAACGGCGAATCATATACTATATCTTGACTATACTATACCTCAGTTTTTCTCCCATTTCTAAAAAAAAACCTTAGCGGATCGGCTTACTTTGAACTTAGCAAAATCCAAACCAGATACGATACCTAATAAATATGAAAAAGTCTTAACCATACACCAATGCCGAATTAAATAAATTTTCTCTAAGATTAAACTCCAGCAGCAATTATATCCTGAAACTCTAGATGCCCCATTATGTAACAATCTATAGACCCATTTGTTATTTATTTATTTATTCATACAAATTTACTTTAACTTGAAACAATTACATTGTGTATTTGCTGATTCCACGCGAGAGAATGACACTTATTGTGTATTTCCATGTAATTAAAATAATTTAAAAAGTACTAAAGATGAGTTGAAATATAAATTGAAGCCGGAGTCTACATAACTATATGCCTCATAAAATATGCGAATATGTTATAGGATAATTTATGCGTACGGCAGTAGTACTTATCCGAATCGCGTGTATGTTTGAGCTGGGACATTGGCGGAGTTGAATGTTGTTGGTTCGAAGTTAGCAGAGAGCGGACAACTCGACCTAATAAGCAAATATGGCCGCCAGGCTAAAACCCCTAACTCTAATATGTCTTTGGACAAGTAACTTCCATTTTAATCATTATAATAGCTCAATTTACATCGCACTGTATTAGTAATGAGCCTGTACTACCATAAACGCGGATGATTATCTTCAAAAACTAACCACACGGTTTTTCATCTGGAGATTGTACCCGTAGAAATGGTCGAAACGTTTTTTGTGATCTGATGAATGAAGATGCTGGGAAACTTTTGACCTTATTGAACATTTATTTTGAGTTTATTAAATGATAATATATATATTATTACGTTCTTTTAATATATATCGTATTATATTTTTTATTCTTTTACTTTAAATTTATTTTATTTACTATTTATTATTAGGTTCTATTAACCAAAATAAATCTGGCAAAAAGATAAATTTAATTTTACAAACATAAAAAAATAAACTTATATTAATTTTATAAATACTTGTCTATAAATTCGATTCCTTTTCTTCTTTAACTCTCTTCATTCTTTTAACAAATTAATACTTCTTCTCTTCGTGCTATTTCTCTTCCGTTCTGCTTCAAGTCAATAACCACTAACCAACAAAGTTTTTAAGTTTTTCTTACTCACAATCTCAAGCTAATAATATGTATTACGGGCTGATCCCAAAACTAGATGAGTATAATGCTCTGTGTGTTTTTTATTCTCACAAACAACAACTATATTATCACTGGCTGGTCCCAAAACTAGTGAGTAATTATGTGTGTGTTTTCATTATAATCACCACAACTATACTGTAAATGTTTTCCATGATCACTAGACCCAAACACCTATACACCAGGCCGATCCCATAACTAGAGAAAGAATTAATTCTCTGTGTGTTTTCATTATCACAACAAACAGTATACTATCTTTTGTTTTTTCCTCCACTCTCAATTGTTTTTGTTTGCCTTCTTGATTCAAGGTTGGATTAAATATTTATATACAAACTCCACAATATCTAATATCACAACAATATATATATATATACATTGGTAATAGATTCGTTAGTAGAATCTATATTTTGTAGCATATATTAATTTTGTAACCAGTGGATATGAAACAACCAATCCAGTGTTTAACACTATGACCCCACCACCCTTCCCACATCGATGGCAACAGACTGCCGGGGAAAAATTAGGTTAAGAATTAGTATATAAGTTAGTTTTAAGTTTGATCAAAAAGGTGAGCCCCATCACCTTTATTAGAGTCAGTTCAGTCCAGTCACGTATAATTTAAATCATTATACCTGTTTATTCCATTATATAATTTTTGTAAAGTAGCAAAACCTGTATATAATGTAGCGACGCTACAGGAAATACAAAAATAATTTGTAAATTTGCCTGAGGATCTACAATTGTATATAATTATCAGTGAATTTAAACGGGCTAGGAGAAAAAACCAAAAAGATATAAAACAAAAAAAAAATAAAAAAGTTCATTCTCGTTAATATATATAGCAGCTGCTTCATAAACAATGATCTGTTCTGGTTTTGAGTTGAGAGGAATCTCTCTTTTTTTAGGACGAGATATACTTGATTCGTACGGATCGGGGTATCTCTCCAGTAGCCTCAGAAAATAAATAGATGGTAAGACATCTATGGTAGAGACCAGGTAGGTAACGCTGCCGCTGTTGGTAAGTGACGTCAGGGTCAGGTAGTCCGGAGTTGTTTGAAATGTATAATATTTAAACATATAGTGTATATATATATTGAGGTTGGAGGAAAGTAATTTCGGTTTTTTAATGTGTGAAATTTTTTCTATACAAAAAATCAAGCAAATATGTTCCATTCTGTTCGATGACCTTTTTCCATCTTTCTGGTGGACTTCATGATCCCGCGCTCATAGAACTTCTGGTCCTTATCAGCAAAAATCTCAACCAAGTGCGATTTGAGGTCATCGTTATTACTAAAATTTTTACCATTTAAGAAGTTTTGTAAACTTCGAAATAAATGATAATCCGATGGGCTGTTATGGGGGATGCGACATCACTTCCCAACCAAGCTCCAATATTTTTTCGTGCGTGTTGCTAAAGATGTGTGAGGCCCACATCACATTGTCGTGGTGGAACCCAAATATCGAGCTTCTTAACACGTCCAAGACGTCTTATATGTTTTTCAATTGTTGTGTGTGATAAATTTAACTGTTTTGCAATCTCTCGCACAGTTATATGACGATTCGACTCAATTATGGCTTTCATTTTGTTATCATCAACTTGAGAAGGTCGACCAGAACGTTGATCATCTTTCAATAAAAAATCTCCAGAACAAAATTTTTTCAACTAATTCTGACACGTGCGTTCTGTTAAACAATCAAAACCATAAATTTGACATATCTCTTTGTGAGCCTCAGCCACTTTCTTGCCTTTATGAAAATAAAAAAAGTAAAATGTGTTAGAAATACTTATTTTTGCACTCCATGTTAAAACTTAGTATAAACTGACAGTTGTAAAGAAAATTACACGGAATTTCTTTCTATAGCGACCTAAAGGTATCGACTACCAAATCTCAAAAGAAAAAAAATTCTATCATTGACAAAAGACTAACGAAACAAACATATCGTGCAAACTGAAATCACTTTCTTGCCAACCCAATAGATGCTAGATAGATGCTGATTGAGTCCTCACTCGACCCCTGTAACAACACTTGCCTCAACACCAGCGGGTGAGATTCAAGTCCAAACTTTGTTTTTTATGAACATTTTTATTATTTTTAATGGCACTCTGAAATTCCTTAGTTCAGAGGCGATTCTAGAAATTATCGTTAATTATATTAAGTCATAACTCATGCCCAGCTTTTCGTGAAGGAAATTGACCAAATATCTTTATGAATTAGTGCACTTAGATGTCAGTAAGCCAAAATATCATTTTGCTCATTATGAGCTAAGTCGTTGATTCATATATTTTCAAAATTAAATTATTGTGATTGAAAGAAAAACAATGTTAAATAAATATTAAAATGCCAATATTTGAGATAAAATTACATCAAAAAGGATTACGAGGTAAAAAAAAGCTCAAATTGTAGAATAAATAAATTTGTATCAAGTAAACTCAAACAGTTCTAAAAACCAAATTTATAGTTAGATGAAAATTGAAAATTAGCTCGTACTAATGGGGATGGTTCCATTGTTTTCAGTGATTCAGTGATCACAGGCTCATATAAATTTACTCCGTTATTAAAATTAAATTATTTGTAAAATTAAATAAATTTTAAATGACAAATGAAATTTATAAATTCAACTGATAATCAGTTTTAAAATATAACTTGTTACCGACTGGTCTATTAGCTTGTGTTTGATGCGTATTTTTTATTTTACAATTTCATGTTTTCGTATAAAAAAATATTTAAATAAATTTTATGAAATTTGTTTACAGGTTGTAATATTTTAGCTATGGGTTTTACTCGACACATTTTCTGCGTACATAAATTTTCTGGACCGAGGAAGTTTGACAATATTTTGAAACGGACTCACGAGAAAAACAATTGACTGCTATGAAGGGTACACGTGTATGCTCTAGAAACATACTGCTTGAAAAGTTTGACTTAGAATACAGTATTTATTTCGGTGAATTTTCAAAGATTATTTTCAAACAGTTGTTCTTGGGTTATAAACTAATTTGAAGGAAAAAAAATACCATAGAAATACCTGTAGGTATATAAAAAGTTCATTATCGCTGTCACAAGAGAACAGAACTTAAAAAGGAATTGAGTACTTCTAAAGAAAAAAATAATTAATTTTTTTTTTACATCGATATGATTAGGTATTCTTTAATGAAAAAAAGAAAAAGAAACTAAAGAGCTCTTTGTGAAAATGTTTCATGGGCCAGGGAGCTTCGCTTTCAAATCTACAAACGAGATAGGAAACTAATTAAAGGGCGATATCCATTGAATAGGAGAGGGGAGAACAATTCTCCAGCGGCTCCAGGCTGGAGGCAACAATATCCAGCTACTTATTGCCATAATCTGCAACTTATTGAATGGGCCAACTTGCCCCAGCCCGCTAACAAACTCATCGCTCCCTTCCTTCTCCAGCCCTTACCTTCTTCCCCATTTATCACTTTTATAGGTTAGGCTCATATACCTTATTACTCAATATATATTTTTAAAGGTTCTGTATTAAGTTATCTTGAAATTACACATGGAGTAAAATGACACATAAAACGGAACAGAGCTATGGGGGACAGCATAAAAGTCGAACATCAATCCATTCAATCAAAAGTCCTGAGAACAATAGTAAATGCCCCTTATTACGTCAGCAACAAACCCCTTCATAATGACCCTACATTCTTGAGTTCATCCCTCCCAAGTTCATGAAACTCCATAGTAACCTATCCAACCACCCCAATCCCCTAGCACAGTCATTACACTGCACCACTCATCCCTATAATCCTAAATAAGAAGGAGACGAAAGCGGCAGTGGCCTCGTGATCTGCTATAAATGCATTTTTAAACTTAAAATTGAAAAAATTAAAATATCGAAGCCGAAAACTAAGAAGTTTGTTGCAGCAGAACGCAAATGACACTAAATAAACATTTTTAATTCCATGAAAAGTAAACATTGGGAACGACAGTCCTTTAATTGAATTAAGGATTATGGGTTACTATCCTCTATATTGACATTTATAATTTTAAAAAAATACATATTTATTCATAAAAAAAATTGACCAATCCAAAGCAGAAATATTTTGAGATGAAAACATGAAAAAATCAGGTGGGTGGAATTTTTGCCTGTCAGTGTATAAAACAACATATAGCATGCAACATATAATCTTTATTCTTCAGCTCCGAAGTTTCAGAGTATTTGTGAAATGGTTAAAAAAAAAAAAAATAATAATTTTATGAAAACACTATGAATTAACTCTGACCAAAACTAAAATATAATTTATTAAAAATTTAGTTTCCTTTATAATACAATTGATTTTATCACTGAAATTAATATTTTCTACTTTACATATTCAATTTACCATGATTGTATTTATTTAATAAACCATTGATCGTATAATTTCTAAGATCAATAATTATATAATATTACTTTTTAATTACGAATAATATTTTGTTTGTGTATCTATCAGTGATGTTTGTGTATGGAAGACGATTCTGAAGATCTGCAAATGCTAACTACCAAACAAGACCGAAAATGCACGACACCCAACATGCAATTTCCCTACGGGGTTCAAGTATCGTTTTTTCATGGTGTTCTTTTTAAAATGACCATTAAAAAAGGTTAATGTTATGTAACGTGATTTGGCTTCTGCTTGTGTTATAAAACGATCATCTAAATTAAAAGTAAATGAGGAAATATTTTTAAAATGAAATATTAATTTAGTTAATGCTGTTTTTTAGAGGTATTTATATTAGCATATTTCCTCAAAACTCTGTGTGGTAAAAAAAAAAACAGATTGTTCAAATGAATACAAAGAACTTTATTTAATAGCTAATGTATTTTTCAAACTACAAAAAAGGAAAAGATTTTTATTATTTATAGTATTAAATAAATGAAAATTACATATGAATAACTAATGTCATCTGTAATGTATATGAAATGTATTTACGATCAGGAAAAATCTCTAACAACAACAAAAACACCTAACGTACCATTGTGGAATTGTTACTAGTACTAAAATTAAGAAAAGGTTTAGCTTCACTCACCTTTTATCTCCATGACGACGGTACCAGCTCCAATGTTGCCCCTGGAACCACAGGACACTCCGACACTAAACGGCACTTAAGTTCGCGTATTAAACCTGAAAAAAAATTAAAATAAATACTTAAACAATAAAAGTAAAATATTAAGTGGTCTATTATTTTTTTATGGTCCCAAATATGAAACGATAAAGCGATCGTCTAACATTCTTAACATTATTCTATCTAGCTGAATTTTTAAACTTGTACCTCTTTGTATAAATACTTTTCGGTGCTAAAATTTTATTAATAATGATTACCACACTCCTTTGAAATCTGTCTTTCTTTTCTGATGAAGATATAGATAGTATTTCGAAACGCTGTACATTAAATAACTCATATGAAAACCTAACAATTTCTCTTTCATCGACCTAAGTATAAGTCCCAATAAGGACTCATTTATATATTCACAGCTTACAACGAACCCTCATTACAAAAGAAATAAGTAGTAAGTTTTTCGTTAACTAACGCCGAATTCAAACCTCTCAGCAATCTCTCAATGCTGCTAATTTAACAACTGTTCTACAGACATGGTATTTCTAGTGGTTATTTAAAAAAAAAAATGGACAAAATTAGTAAATTTGAAAATGATGCTGAGCCTTGTGAACTAATAAAAAAAAAAGCGTAAGAGGGGGGGGCGGACTTTTGAAAGGTTCATAAACCAAGTCATTATTAAAAAAATATAATATCCAACCTGTTAACATCCTGCTCTCCCCACTACAGGATGTTTATATAAGTCACCGGATATGTAATTTAACATGAAAACGGAAATAAAACTAATCAGCGCTCAACCCATTTATGTCTTTATTACATCAAAGGTTATTATTGTTTTATTTTTACTGACTAAATTTTTTGTTTACATCAATTACCCAACAAATTTTATTTTATTAAATACTGGCAGTTTATTGTTAGCTGTGAATATAAAAACTCATGTTTGTCAGAGAGAGATGAAAAAAATATTTTTATAATTTGATCAAATTTACTTTAATTTAAAACGTTTCGTCATATCGTGTATGTCTGTATGTATGTATGTATGTCTGTATGTATGTATGTCTCTCTGTATGTATGTCTGTATGTATGTATGTCTGTATGTATGTGCCTAGTGACTGGGGATTAGAGAGCATACTGTATTCAATGTATCTGCCGGATGTGGGCTGCCCACTTTGGAAAGAATTTCCAAACCTAACCTTAATTTAATTAAAATTAATTTATTTTTTTAATTTCAAAACCCCTTTTTATTCAACAACATTTTTACAATTATGATCAAAATTCAATGAACAATATTTACAATGTTCTCCTCGTGCTGCATGCGCAGATGCATTGGAAGGAGGTAATATTTACAAAAAACGAAATTTTCTATTTGAAGTCAATATTACAATGCAATGTGTACAAGACTAGGTGATGGGGCTAACCTTCAGAATAATTAAAATTAAACCTATCAGTAAGGTTTAAGCAGTCCACATCTCTCTCCAATCATCCAAGCATTCTTTGTTTTTTTTTCTACATTTTATAAATTTCAGTTCGACAGAATCATTTTAAGGATTAATATCTCAAAACAGACAGACATACGAAATACTATTGTTCCTGTTTGAAAGTAGAACCCCTAAAAGACTCGGCGATAAAACCCGTTCATTGCTCGACCGTACTTGGACTTAGTGAACAAGTGATTTCCTACGAAATAGCTTTCAACCAACACTTGATTATGGAAACACTTGATTTCTGTGCTCGCGCTATTAATGCAAGTTGAAAAGTATGTTACAATACTAGTCGTAATGTAACACAATTATCGTACGTATATAATTACATTTCGATAGATATCCTACACTTTAGTGTATGTGAGAAGGACAGCTCCAAGCCTACTGTTAATAGTACGATAAAATTAATAGACCAACTAAGATAAAATGCACCGAAATGTGTGCCACTCGACCTGTGACCGATCGTCCAAAGTCCAACTTGGCTAACCTGTGCCGACCTGCACTACACCTTCACTAAATATCCGATGTGTGGGCTATTAAGGGGGTAATTTCAGACCTCACATTATTATTTTAAGCTAACATGTACTTGAAATTAATTACGGTAAATATAATTTATAAAATAATTTTTTTAAACTATGAGATATTTTTCCAAATAGTCCTTCTCTTCACAACTATCCGTAATATAACATGATCGTAAAGATATGTAATACTTGAAAGTAATACTTGATGTACTTACTTTTCGATGTGTTCTGAAGATTTCCAACACTTTCAACCACAAAGTAGCGCGGAGTTAATTATTAACCGCTATTGTATGTGATATACGGCACTAAAGCAGTTACTTATTAACAGAGGATAAGTTAACGGTGGGACATTGAAGAAATTTAACGAACCAACAACGATAAAAGTAATTTCATCGGAACACTACAGGACGTGAGAGAAAGAACTAGCTAAGAGCAAAGGTCGATTTAGTCATCATGTCTTAGCGTGCAATGTCAGCTGTTAGCCTGTGCCTTCCACATAAATACCAAATATATAATCAATTATGCTAATTCTTAAAGAGCAGTTGATACAGTTAAAATTTTATTAAAGATGGCCAATTTTTTGACAGAATAGAAGAGAAAATAAAATTAAAAATTAATAAATAACAAACGAGACAACTTAAGAAATACACAAACTCAGAACTAAATAAGCTTTGCTACTTTGCTCAAAGTCAAAGTTAAAGAAAATGAAAAGAAATAAAATACATACAATAAATAAATACAATAAAAAAAAAAATAATAATGATAAGGGGCTTTCGTATGGTTTAGCGATTGACTGCTTCGTTGCTCAGCTTGAGAGAAGGGCTTTATCTGTGCCTCAGGAATGTCCTCCCCAAATTGTTAAATTCATTGAATCACGAATCATTTTTTCAACCGCTATCGCAATCCGCACACACGAACAAAATGCTTACACAGTCGATTTCTGTGTATCTGTTTAAAAGTTTAAAACCTCTCTCATTGAGTCGGAAATCACTTAAATAAATTCATAATAAAATTTGTAGTATCAGTGCAGTCATTTATAGGGCTAACTGAAATTTTGGAACGTGAATGTAAAGCGTGTTGAATGCTTTTCCAAAAAAAATATTTCCCCATCTGTACATTAACACCAGGGGTTCTCATCCCTGTGACCACCGCTGTAAGACCACGAATAAAAATAATTGTTTGGTAAAAAAAAGTTAAAACAATTTATTTGAATTTTGTCATAGTTGGTAATCAATTATAATTAAAGAAATAAACGAAAAGAAATTGAAAGTAACTATTAGTAATTTATTATCAAGCTTCAATTACTTCAAGGCCAGTTTGAAAAGGAGATTTCGGCAGTTTAATGTCATCGAGCCTATGGCTACCTCTTTTAATTAATCAATTTACTCGAGAAATAAATGAAATCAAAATAGCCACAAACATTGCACAGTTTGTTCAAAGTCAGAAAATACTGGTGCTAGAAATTTTGAATCTTCAGAAAGACATTGCCCTAAAATCCAATACCCATTAAACTTCAACAAACTTCTGTAATATAGTTGCAACAAACAAATTTCCATTCTTGAATAAACATGATGCGAGATGAAGCCGTTTTTCGGTTCGACATACTTAACGTGAATAATTATTGTCAACATTGAATAACATAAAATGACAGTACAGATCTCGAATTAAATACGGACATCTTAACGATTGCTATCGAGCTATTATCATCTAAATCTCCTAATTACGAATTAGGCAGATTGACTTTGAAAATATAATATTTTGTAAAGAAAAGAGTATAAAGAATAATCTGTATGCGTTTAAATTGGTTTTTTTTTTTAGAATCAAATATTTTTTTTTGTGTATGGTATTAACTATCAATAAATAATAAATTTAGCTTGAACAATTAAACATTGCCTGCTGCTCGACTGATATTCTACTTTGTGATGTAAGATAAGATGAAAAGATTAGCGACCCAATACTGTTAATAAAACAAGTATATTGTCTTAAAACACACATTGGATACAAGCGTGTGTGAGGGAAGGCCAACAGTCTAACAGTGTTGGCCTCCACAAACAAAATTAAGTACTTGAGTAAATGACAATTATAAATATCAAACATTACTTACTAAACAAACTTATTAAAGAAATAAACTAATTTAATATTCAACATATACGCTGTGCATACGTTTTTTTTTTTTTCATGTGCATGACTTGTGTTTTAATTGACTAATCTCATTCTTTTCTTCACGAAATTGACAAAACGATTAAAATTGTGACAAAAGTTTGAAAATGAAATCAGACACCCTATTGACGCCTGGGCTGATTTAATTTACTGCAAGCGAAAGTGAAGTGTTTAACTAGTCAAGCTATGAAGTGGTTACTTCAACCTCTACACCGTTTGAGAGATGAAATCACATTGAAAGTAGTTATGATCTGTTTAATTTGACATTTTGAATAAAATACTTTTTCTGTCAAAGCGTGGTTCTAAAATGAACAAACTATATCAATAATTTTCAACAAACATTTCGGTTAGTGCTAATACCGTTAAATATATGAAACCTTTAAATAGATATATGATATTTAAAGGTTAAATGTTTCTTTTGAATAAATAAATTAAAAATACATTAAAAGTCACTAATGGACGGAACAAAATACATTTTAGTTAAATACATAAACGTTACCTCGACAGATTGATCTGTAGCGATAGGACACTGATATGTGTTAGGTGCCTTGAGATAGGCTTGTTAACTCGGCTGTTGTCTGGCGGAGACTGGCAAGATTAAATCGATGATTTATCGATATACATCGATAGTGCATAGATCTAATTAGGGCCAGGCAGGCGCCAAGCCATGATTCAATTATAAACAACTTTACCACTCGGCATTTCTTATTTAATATCAGTCTAAATATGTCTTCTTCAGGAGTCGGATATTCCACAGGTAATATGTAATTGTCAATATATCAATTTATAATTAGTTAGGTATTTGTAATATAAACTATCGTCCAGCCATTTTGAATGTTAATATACACGAACTTTTTTTATTGTTGTACTGTCGTTATAAATTTTAATTATTATTTAAGATAAAAACCATTTTTTAAACCAACCTCTAATTATTTTTCTCGAAGGTCCGTTTCAAACATTCGCCCAGCAGCGCCCCCCTCCACCGACTACTCTACTTAGAATTCAAAATTGATTTGCTTAGCAAAACTTATCAGTTGTAAACACAATGGATACTACTGAAATGAAGTGATTAAATTCAAAATCAATCGTTTTTTTTTAAACTACGCGATTTTTATAGTACAAAAAAAAATCAATAAACATTACTTATAAACTAATGAGTACTTCTTATTAAAAAAGTTCAAGGTGGTTTTTTTTTTTTGTTTTGTTTTTTAAATAGGCATAAATGTCGTTTAAAACAGCATGTAGTTTCTTTCTTATTGTTTTTAATTTGGTTTTAGTTTTAGCCCCCCCCCCCGACAACCTTCCTGTTGCCTGTTGTGTATCCGTCACCATTGACTACCTGACATCGACCTGGTCTAGTCATGTCGCTGGAGTTGGCCCGTACAGATTACTGCCTCGTCGGACTGACAGCTCCCCGATGTATGAAGTTAATGCCACAACATGGCATCAAGGGGTTGAACAAGGTAATCACATGTATGTATTATTAACGGCTCAATTTTCCGGCCAGTCTGACAGTAGAGAAAATATACAAACTTTTTTATAAGTGAAAATTTCATGGAATTATTGCCGCAGGTGGCTGTCGGAGGGCAAGATGGCATACTCCAGCTGTTCTCTCTCAAGAAGAGCGAGATACAAATCGCCTTCAAGACCCTGCCGGGAGATCCAATATCATCTCTACAACTCGGCGGTAAGAATCTGGGAACTAATGAAAATATATAAGTAAATAGTTTTTAATACAAGTAAAGAAAACAGTTTAAAGCTAAAATGAAATTGATTTAATAATAAGTGCCTCAATAGCAGTATAGATATTCACTCGTTCGAAATTCAGGACAGATTAAGCTTACAAATAAATTATGATATATTTAAAAGCAGACGTTTGCTATATCAATTCTTCAGAATATATTATAAATAATCACAGTTTTTTGTACTAATTCAAGAACTATAACTCTTCAAACTTAAAAAATATTAGTTAAATTTTAATGAACTAACAACTAAATCTAAAATAATTAGTTTAATTTTAAAGTTTACCAACTAAATGATAAATTTATAAACCACGAATAAAAACTTAACTTTTCACTAAAAAAAAAATATAAGTTAATTTTTACTAGGTGTAAATTAAGGTAAGTTCGCAGTGATTGAGGCAAGCTCTTGCATAAAGGCTCTTCTCCAGTGACCTGAAACGTGCTGGCGCAGAACTTAAACTTTTTTTTAAAGATGAAAAAAAAAAACTTTTTTAACAAGAATTATATTTTTAAACTCAGGCAGAATAGACCTTAAAGGCCAATAGAGTTTGGTTACAAGATAAACATTATTTAACAAGTGTTTATTATAACCGCCTTTAGATAAACTCTCCCAAACCTCACAAGAAATTCGACAAAGAAAATATTTGTCATGATTATCTATTTCCTGAAGTATGATAAAACTGTGTTACTAAAGAATTTTTCTGTTTTGTTTCGTTTCTGTCGAGAACAAATGTTGAATTATTTCAAGTTTTTTTGTTTTGTTTTTTGTAGTTTATCTATCTAAAACAGATTTAATTTCTACCTACTACTCCTTTATTGTGTATCTGTACGCTTTGTGCTTGTTACCTAGGTGCGTTACAAGACAAGGTTTTCGTCACCTCTAAGACGGAAGTGCGAGGGTTCACCAAGAAAGGCAAGTTGTTCCTAGCCTTGGATACGAACATGACAGAGCACATCAAGTCCATGTAAGTGGTAATCTTTGAGCTGTGAGTTAGATTTAGTAAGCTGTAGAATATATAAATGAGTATAGCAATTTGTCGGGAAATCGGCTAAGTTTTCATCTAGAGTATTAAAAGACAAGACACTTAGGCATACAGTCAACTCTCGGTAACTCTAATTTCAAAGGAATGAGAAATCACTTCGAGTTATAGAGTTTCGAGTTATCGAGAGTCGGCTGAATTATGAATGTCCCCATCAGGCATCCTTGTGTGTGTGTGAGAGATAAATATGTGAAGTTTTAAACATTCAACATTCTCGGTATATGTTTCTAAACATCCATATTAGCACCATAATATCCATATATATATTGTATACTCTTTGATCACTTTTTCCGATCTTGTGTAATCTCTGTTATTCCATGCTACAATACTTTAGCTATCGCTATTGTATTTAAATACAATTATTAGCCAAGAATAAATTGCTTAAATTCTAGTCTCTTACAAATTTACCAAGGAACGAGACACTACGCGTGTTCCAACGACAACAGATTCAGTGTTGTTGACTTTCTCATTCATAGAATAATTTTCAAAACATTTTATGGAAGGTGGTATCTCTCCATCATTTATTATCCAGCAAACGTTGTTATTTCAAGTTAATTCTTTCAGAATATATATAATGTAACGAATATTGAAAGACAAATAGCAAATACTTGTATTAAAATAAAAATTACGATTTGGCCTATTGTGTTCAATGATCTTGTTCATGACATATTTACAATTCAGAATACTTTCACTTATTCATAAACTATAAAAATCCCGTATGGTTGTCACTACCCTCCTATGTGGAAGAAGAAGGCTCTGGAGATTTTATTCCTCACTGGGATTATTAAATACGTTTCCCCTCTCATAGGCAGGTGAACGGAAACGACTTGCTGGTATCTGGGAGCCATCTCTACAACCACTACAGGGATTGCAAGGAAATCAACTCTTACCTCTCTGGTGACAGTATCAACGACATCCTGGCCTTACCTTATGATAAGGTAACTGATAAGGCCTTATTGACCTTTACTGTTCTTGTTTGAAATACTCTTATGTTGTAATATGTGCTAACTCCTTGCTCGCATATTAATTAAAAAGATTAACTCAGTTGTTAATATTTAAGTAACTAATTCTGTTAAGGTTTATAAGAACCATATCTAACCACATTAGAAGAAAATCAGACATACTCAGAAGTAGGATGGAAATCTGTCTTCAGGTCAACAATCATGCTCACCCTATGATGGGGATTAGGATTGTGCAGTTTTGGGAATCAACAGCAATGTTATTTACACGACTAATTTGCTTTGTTTTAATTATAAAAGGGTGAAAGAAAAAGTAAATCCATTAGAGGCAGAAATAAAATGACTACCTTTTAGTTACTTCTAGTTTGTATATTATCAATACTAGCTGGGGTCACGGGGTAATTACGATAGATCTGTTATGGTCCAAAGACTCTTTATAAAAAGAGTTCTCTTCTGTTCGGCCACGTAAGAAGTAAATTTTTTATACAAAATGGTGCTGTTATATCGTGCCTTAAGTTAAATCCTTTCCAATAATTTTCTGATACTATTTTCTCACATACGCTTTTCTTCATTGACAGAGCCACAGACTGGTGTCGGTGCTGGCCTGCGAAGACAAGATGCTCCGGGTGTTGGAGAGGTCCGGAGCTATCCACACCTTTCCTCTGCACAGCGCCCCGGTTGTCCTCAGCCTCTTCAATGACACCGGTGGAGAAGCAGGGGAAGGCGTGGTCTGCGCCATGGAGAACGGAGACATCGGGCTTGTCCACGTGTCCAGGTCACTTAACTGTTATTTTCATTTTCTATATCTAATCTAACCAGTTCAGCCTTGTCCCCAACCTAAATTGTGCATTAAATTGAACTAACACATAAGAAATAAATATTTATAAGCCTCAGATCTCACTAATTAATGGATTCGGGGAATTGAGAATAAACTCCGAATCACACAGGGACAATTGAATCGAAACCCATATGCTTAATTGAAAATCATTAAGTGCACTTAGTACATCATTACAAGCACAACAATAAATACAATTTATGCATATCGCAATGAATTAGTGGTATAGCAAGCCAAACAATAATTGCAACTATCTTCCGGATCAATTTTTAATAAAATGGAAGAAAAATATAACCATTAGAAATGAATATAATTAATATTGATATTAATAACATGCCCGACAAACTGTTTATTATGAAGAAAAATGTAATAGTAGAAATATGATGTTATTAATAAAATACTTACTATCTTCTGATTACATTTTGGCATTTGTTCAATTAAACTTGTGAATGCTTCTTAACCTTATACAGAAAACTATTGACAGTCATTGATTGTTTGCATACTCATTAACATTAATTACGTGTAACCAATGTACACGGAACCAAGCTTTACTAAACTAAATGTTACTTTATAAATATAACCCTTTTGCTTCTGTAAATCCACTTGCATTGCCTTACTTTTTTAATCTATTTTCACCATGAACTTAACTGTACAAATTCTATAACTGATAGTTAAAAAAATCCAACATAAACACGTTACTCTACGCTACATCCCAACTATTTCGCACCGAGGACCAGAATATTTCAAATGTTATCAGGGCAAAATTATTCCTTCTGCTCATTTTCTCTACCGCTAAAAGGTAGCTACTGTGAATTTTCCTATCACTTTAGATTCCTGCCGGTCCGATTGGACTTGGATACCCAAAATTAAAGAAAGATTAGCTCGTATAAAATCTGAAGATATTATCTCATAACATAGTGACTACAGGAGCTCCCCCTCTGAAAGATATAATTGAAACATTTTTGGATGAAGCTGAAAAATATTTGAAATTCAATATTTTCAAGAAAAATGAATGGATTGCTGAAAATAATATATGAATATTTGCAACCGAATTACTATAAAATATACTCAAAAAATATTTGATAAAATATAGTTTTGAGCTTGAAAACAACGTTTATTAACTTTCAAGAATACATAAAATATTTAGAAAGTATTTGCTTAGGATTAAAATGACTTATAATTTACGTATCCATGAGGAAAATACCAAGCACATTTTTTCCTTATTATGTTCTAAAAATGTATAAGAATATTATGTGGGATCTCTTCTTGAAAGACAACATTACTACCTATTAAAAGAAAACCATAATATAGATATTTGTGAGTACACATTATGTTGCTGTGGCTAGTATCCACAGATAAAGACAGGCATAAAAATATAACACTTGGTTGTGATTGCATAGTGAATAGTGTTCCTGAAAACCTTTTTTGCAAGGTATTATAATTTCATTTATCTTATATAATTCTTTAGAAAACGGGCAAATGTATCAGGTATTTATTGTATGATGTAATATTTGTTTAAGCCTTGAGAATGATAATTTATTGTCAAAAATGTTTAAAAAAATCTTAAAATAACATTTTTTTTATTGACAAAAATATCTAAAATAAAAATAAATATATTCAATTTATCCCATAAGCAGCTCGTCGCTGGAAAAACATAATACGCGTCTGAAAGGGCAGTTTAATTTTCAATATTACAGCAGGTATTTAAGCTTTAGTTAACATTACCATAGGTCAATGTCCGATTGGAAGTGGCTGATCAAGAATAAAGAGAAGCGGGACGCGGTGAGGTGTATGTGCTGGTACGACATCTACCAGGATGGCACCAAACAGCTGATTGTAGGAAGAGAGGACGGGAGCATCCAGATATACTGTGAGCCCTTGGAAGAGCAAGGGGACGCCCTAGTGGAGAAGTATAACTATGTAAACACATAAAATAGTATAACTATGTAAACAATGCAAATAGATAAGTTGTAGGAAATATTTATTTCTAGGTAATTAGACAGATTTATTTATTGTCAGACCAAGTCACCTATGAATGATAATAAAGCACAAATAACAAAATATTTCTGGTAAACAAAAAATAAATATTATTTAACAAAAAAAGTAACAAAGTAAAATAAAGTCTAAACCTTATCCTAATTTATATACTTAAATCCGACTTACTGTTTTTATTATTGTCAATAGTAATATTAATTTTATATTTTTTTAATAGGTTTGCAATGAAAGTATTACGTCCATTCAAGCAGGCAATGTAGGGAACCCTGGTTTCCATGAAATTGTTGCGACCACGTACACAGGTAAGTCGCATTTCAACTATCAGATAAATAATTTCTTCATTCCAACGAAGAACAAGTTTATATTTTTTGAGAAAGCACAGTTTTTGTAGTCTATAGCAGCTCAATGATATATTAATTTTTTTTAAAAGCCAAACAGTTTAAATAAAGTGATCAATCTTGAAAATTCAGTGTGTATTGCAAAGTATTAGTATAATATAAAAAATTTATTAGAATATATATTTTTTCAATAATAATTGAAATTTAATGATATTATTTTGCCCTATAGGATGGTTTTTCGGTCTCACTACTGAAGTTTTAGAAAAACAAGTCAGCTGGGAAAATAATAAAATGAATATTAAAATGGCACCTGATGATAAGCAAAAAATAGAAAACTTGAGGTATTTATAACTTAGGACTATGGACAAAATCTAGTTTCCTCCGTCACAATGGAACCCATTGGAATATCAATATTATATATCACTTTTTGTAAAGAATCAATTAAACTTATGGGAACTTTATTTTATGTTAACTAGCTTTCAAAAACATAAATTAAACATAAGAGTTTAAATACATTTTAATGTTTGATATAATTCAAATTTTCTAGAGCAGAAATAGAAGATATTGAAAGAACAATAACAAAAGAAAGGGAGAGATACCAGTTATCGACCAGGGAAGATTCCATTGGAATGTCGACGATACCAAACTTAGCAATAAATGATAAGGTATAAATTTGACTTAATCAAATTAATAGCTGTTAATAAATCATTTTATATATTTCTTATAATATTTCCTTCAATCTCGGATTTCTAACAAAGATTTTATTACTCTGTAACTTCTAAAATTTTCCTTCTCATTTGTATGCCTGAATAACTTTGATTATTACGATTGAAATTTAAACTGTTGACAATTATTGCTAAAAGACAATTATAAAGTAACATTGAGACATAGATGCAGCATACATAAAAGGTGGTTCTTTGCAAGAAATATCAATTATGTTGGAAAGAAAGGTAAAAAGACACAGCTAAAACGTTTAAGAAAATTAGCCGTCCTCCGCAAGAAAGCTAATGTTTTGAACTTTGACATCTTTATTCTCAGAGAAAAGAGTAGTTGGTTGTGGACACTTTTCATTGTAATCCTAATCCAAACTTTGATCATGTGGCAGATGTCTTTTGTAAAAGACGATTGCGCTTTCCTGTTGACCATGGAAGCCGAGGCTCCAATAGACAATGTTCTCCTTCAATCGGACGTCAATATCAACCTCTTAGATGTTGAGAAGAACTCAGCAGTGGTCAGTCATAGCTTGTGCCATCCCAATGTAAGACTATTATAGACCAGATATTAAAGAACTATTCATATTAAAGAACTGAACGCGATTCAATTTAGAACTCTCTATTGTTATAGAGCGGTAATAAACTGTTGGCAACCTATCGTTGCCAGGTGGACACCTCAAGACTCAACCTCAACCTCCAGTACGGCAACGAGTCTGGGACGCTTAACGTGTACGTCACACCTCACGTACAACCCAAAACGACCCACCTCAAAACATACATCATCAGGAGGTTGGGAATGCTCACCAGGAGCCATGAATTTGAAGACTTGAAGTAAGTACCGGTCCATAATTTTTAAAATTGTAAACTATTACATTAAAGTATGTTAACCTTGTGCATAACTTTATTATTTTATTTTAATGGTTCTTTTCAGCTTACAGGACATTTATTCATCAACTCTACTGCCTTATTGGCTAAACCCCACATTCTACCTACACTTTTTGTATGTCAAGTGATAAAAGTACCATAAATGAAAAAGGAGCCTAAGGCATACTTCTCCCTCATAGTAGTTCAAAGTTCCAATGTGTTGTAATGAAACCCTCCGTAATGTCCACTAACGTCTCAATTTTCACCCGCATAATACACGATAACTTGTTAATATTACAGAAACACAACAAGTGGATGTTTTTTTTAACATTTTCTCGACCACTTCCCTGTTCTAATTGCTGTGTACATTAACAAATCATTTGCTCAGTTGAATATAATTATTATTGAATATCGCTAATATATTTATGAACATATAACCAATAATACCGTAATGTGTTGTTACAGCTCATGCCACGTACTACAGCTAAAGGGCAGTTTCAGCCTGGCCGAGATACACAGTTTAATCTCCCTTTGCCTGCCACAGGTTCCCGAGAAGATGCCGACCACTAACACAGTTGTCTACTACTATGTATTTTTCTTTAGCGACACTCGGCTCAAGTGTACTTACTCGTAAGTTTCTTTTATAGGGGGGTTATTTATTTATTTACAGGTGAGAACCATTAACAATTAAGTCCATGCTAAGCTTGTAAAGAGTTTAGTCCAAGCAAAGTTGAAGCCCTAATTGGTGAATTCCCCAGACGTTATTGTTAAGTCCATGCTTTAATGTAACGTCGTAACCTTTATTTTGATTTTCTGGGCCAAATTCACTATTTCTTGATTCAAGTAACTTCTCATTTTCTATCATGAGGCTAAGTGACTCCTCTTCAGAAAAACTATTAAGGCTAGGCACATATCGGAACCAGGATCTTTATATATTGTCAGCCATGCCACCGACAGTCAAAAGCTAACACATTCTCTGGATAAATATTTTACAAATATGTGTTGAGCTAAAGGGAAGCCTTTTCCATTTTCACCTACTTTCTAACTCTTCCTTTTTCGTTTATAAAAAATTTTTTGAGTTGAAAGTTTTTTTTTTCAAAATCAAAATGCATTAAAACTAATAACCCCTTATAAAATTATTATTATACCCCAAAACCCTAATATTTCTGCTCAGGTGTCTGTTCTGGTGATCATAATTCCCATGCTATAGTAATGGTGCTGTCAGCAATTTTTTTGGTTGGAGATCGTCGAATCATAAATAGATTAAAGTAAAACATCTATAATTATTCAATGATAATTTAAAACATTTCACTGGATTTTGAACTTCTCGATGATTGGATACAAAATATGGGTCATTAATTATTTAAGTAGTTGATAATTTAAAAAAAATATTATATTATATAAAATTAAAGGTTACTGATTACAAATTTGTAATGATTGCTGAAACTTTAATAGGTCATAAGTTCAAAAAGTAGTTAAATCTCAATATTATGTTTAGAGTATGTCCGTCTGTTGTTTTTTTTAGGACATGTTTAATCTAGAGACATGAAGAATGAACGATAGAACACAAGTTCCACTTGATGAAACTATGCTAATCATAATAATAAAAACGGCCAAAGGATTGTTTATTAATTAATTATTTGAATATGTAAACACATTAGTACATTTAAATATTCACTATTACCAAGGAAACAAAACATTATATTTGTTAATAATTTTGCTATTTTCTTCTTCTGATAAAGTAATACTATTGTATCATACAATTTATATCAGTAGAATTTTATTCAGTTGATATATTATTCCTTATATAAAATATATTTCTTCCATAAATGGAAGAAATACCTTGGTGTATAAGTATAAGAAGTACCTTGGTGTACGTACAAGGTTAAGTTTATATGTTCCAGAAAAAAAGAAGCGGAATTCATGTCTGACGATATAACAATACTCTCTAATTTGAAGGATTTCCTCACGCAACAGGCTACCAAGAAGAAGACCCACTTAGAAATAACCTTTGGTAATTTAAAAATAATTATTTGTTTTTCTTATTATGCAGTTTGACTAGTTCTATTTTCCTAAATAAGTGTGTGTGTATATATATAATATCTTGAGAGTAAAGCTCCAAAAATAATATAGAAGGAAAATTATTTTTTCTATAAAAGTCTATCTTGAATTATTTTACGTTTAGTGGGAGTAAAACACTAAATTACGAGCATTATAACGGCAGGATTTCTTCACAAAAATATTCTAAATAAAATCCTAAGCCTCGGGTCTCTGTTTATATAAATTTACTATTTTCCAATATATAAATGTTTAAAAAGAGATATTTCCATGCGTATATTTCCACTATAGATTGTTCATCAAGCTTTAGTCTGTCCACAATTCTTTCATTGACGCATCATAAAACTGTCCACTTTTCGCTAGTTCAGGCAAAATCAATGATTAAAATTTTGAACAAGATATATATAATTACATTAAAGAAGCAATATATACACAAAGTTTAAAAATTAAAAAATATAATACAAGGTAAAAATTAAAACAGCTAATTAATAAAATTTGTAATGTTATGGAATATAATTTATTAAATAAAAATATTGGAAAAATAAATACACAATAAAAATAGTATAACAACAAACCTGAGATAGTTGACTATAATGACATAATTCGTTTTTTTATCAATAAAAGAATTGTGGAGAGGCTAAAGCTTGACTAACCCATAGTGCAAATATAAATTTATTGGTCGAGTTTTCACCTAAATTTAATTTTTTTCACCAAAATTTAGGCATCATTAAGACTTTACTAGAGACACAAAATTCAATTATAAAACCATTTTGTTTAGTAATTAAAAACTTTAAATAACAATAAGTTGTCAAATAATTGAAACATTGGTAACTTTTATTATAATATTTCTCAAGGTAAAAATGTATATGAAAGAATAATATCATTATATACATTAAATAGTACGTAATAATATACACTACCGAAAATGTAAACAATGTAAAGCCAATCTCATCTCTGGTACAATATCAGACCCCCCCCCCAATTGCATCCTTAACACGCTGCTCTCTGATTGGCTGTTCTATCAGACCCCTTTGTAATATGAATTCGATTGTTCCCTGATCGGGTGGCAGGGACCGAGCAGTGCCTAAATTACTCTTGAAAACTGACCCAGGTGTACAGTTTGCTCTGCGGCTTACGGTTCCAATTATATCTAATAGCCTTATAAATATATTAACTATAAAACTAATAGTGGTATGAACTATGCACATATTTACAAATATTTATATTAAATAATTATAATTTAATATAATCACATGAAATATATACTAGTTGAGCCACGGATCAGTAACATTGGCATTTTCGTTTTTGGTAGCTTGATTGTTTTTTGTTTTTTCTATGAATATAAACATCTCGAGATGATACTACTGGTACTCAACAGCAAGATTTTCTTAAAACTAATTGTCAACAATGAAACTACAATGATTGTTTATTAGTAATTAATAACAGATGAGTCTGCCAACAGTTTATGGTAATTAAGTACTACTGTTTTAACTGATCAAACCGTCGTCTTCATTCGCATACTAAAAATTTAAAAAAATGATAATTCATAGAGGGTACAAACATTTTTTCATTATTTAAAGTATATAACCACTTTAAAAATTCAAAATAAGCCCTATAACATTAAAAATTTAATTTCTACAATTCTGTACATATTACCCCCCACATCAAGCATTATTACCCCCCACATCAAGCATTCTAAAAAAAAAATTTATTTTTACAATTAGACAAATTAAAATTTGTTTTATTATAAAATATAATTTTACCAAGTAATGCAAGCAACTGAAAGGATAACATTTTATAAGTAGGCATAATTTAAGACAAATAAAAGGTAAAATTCTGAATCAATAGCCTGCTGTACTCCTTATTCCACTTATTACGAACCATTATTCTTTTATAATATTGTTATCATAATTACTGAAATAAATAGTGACCATAATATAATCACCTAAAAATAATGACATTATATCATGACATTCGCCTAAGTATACTAATTAACGGGATTCTGTTCTTATTTTCATTTTTTCAATTTTATTGATCAACTTCTAATAGTTTCCAAAACTTTAAACCACAATCAGCACACAAATATAATTGGTTATTAATTAACAAATTAACGTGTCGATTATTTTCAGATTTAAATAAAGAATGTATGAAAAATTTATTGACTAGAATGTACCCGAGAATGAAAGATGAAATAGAACAGCAAAAGCAAGCTCTCTTATTCGAAGCTTTAAAGGACATCGAACTGAACGAAGGGGAAAATAAAATTTTCCTTACTCCATACTGCAAAAATATAATGGAAACTCACAGTAAAATTCCGACAAATAAAAACGTGAGCTTGAATCAGTTAGAAAGGATCCAAGGTATCTTGCATTTATTTTTGGAATACTTTTTTTTTTGTTATGCTTCCTTAAGATTACACCATTTAATGATTTATTTTCTTATTTATTAGACTACATAATGAATTTATTGATCGATTGGTTTAAATTTCAAGAAGTCAACGTTAAAACGAAATTGGCCAAGTTGAAGGAAAGCTTGTCTGAAATCATGCTCGATGAGCTTTTGAAATTTTTTGAAAATCCTGAAACTGATCGCACCGTCAACAGCCCGACTGTATAAAAGGTAGAAAAGTGTGGCCAAAACCACCCATTGCCATTTGTGTAAGTATATTACAAATATAATAAAACAGTTGTCATTTCAAATGAGATTGATTATCAGAAAAACTGTAACGACCTATTTTTTTTTTTTTTATGAAAATGTTACCAATACTAAATGACTGTAAGGTACGAAAAACTATCGAATATAAGGGATTATACTCAAAAGAATATAAGTTCTTACGTTTCCACTGAATTGTAAAAATAGACTGCTACAATTTAGTGTATTATAAAAAAAAATTTAAATAATTATTAGCTGAAGAAAAAAGGTAGACATGTCTGCATTATTTTAATTGTCTTGAAAGCTGTAAATTTCATTATTTATGAACTCCCCATTTAATGCTAAAATTCAAAAATAAATTCAGATAAAATCACCTTTAAATCATAAGGTAAACGATAAAAAAGTTTGAATGTTTAAGAAATTATGACAAAAATTATGATTTTCATTCACAGTCCTGTGAAAATATAAAAACTCAATAGTAAAATTGAAATATTTTTAAATTCTATAAAAAAATACATGTAGCCAAACAATAATCTTAAACTAGATATGATATTATTACATTAACAGAAAGCATTTAAGGTCATTGCTTTAGTTGATGTAAACAGATCTTATTTAAGTTGTGAATTAATATAAACTCCTAATACTAATCAATGTTTACTTTTATATACACTTCCTAACTAATCCCAATTTAATTTGTCTTATAATAAAATTGTCACTAATCTTACATTTTATAAAAGGTAATATGTTTTTTAAATAAATTCAGAAATTAAAGTTTTAAAAATGTTGATATTTTTATATTTCTTCGTCTTGAGTTTATATTTTTTTCACAGGACTGTACATGTGTTAGAATTAAATTTTATACATTTAATAGTTTCTAGCTTCACAAAAATTTAAGAAATAAAACACCAATTTGTCCAAAACATTTTTTTATCTAGATAAAAAATTTCTATAAGACATCTCAACCCATTCTTAAGATATTGTTTTGCATCATAAATCAGTTTATCGAGAGTATTAACATTTAAAGCTGGATAGTACACGTTTAACAGTGAATATATCCAGTATTGTAAATCTGATTGCATTATATTTTAATAATTATTTACTACTTTCTTTAAAATATACATAAAAAAAAGCTGTTTCTTTGGGGGGGGGGGAGGAATTTGATGATTTTGTATGGAATCCATGAGTTATTGTTGTAGTGATATAAAACTAGTTTGTTAATAAGATTAATAATTATAAACAGTTAGTTAGAATCAGAGATAAAGATGTAATAATAAAGATTGTATAACCACTGTTAAATATTAATATCTATATTTTTGTTATTGTATTTAAGTAAATATAAACCCAAAATGTATTTAGTTATAAAAAATAAACCTTGTTTAAGTGGCCTATATTTCATTATGTTTGCTCATTCTGCCAATAATAATAAAACTACAATCGACTTCAAACAGGGAACCTTTTTGTATCGGAAAACCCCATTAAGTCAGCTATAACCAAATAAGACCAGACTCAATAAGGGATTATTCAAGAAAAGCCACTTTCGGGCAAATTTAAATTTTATTTTATTTTATTTAAATTATTTTGTAAAAATCTAACCACTATGAATTAATTAGAAAATGAAAATTATTGGTTATAATAGTAGGTATTATTACTTTAATTTAATCGATTTATTTTTGTAATTATTCCATTGACATAAATAAAATATATAATGTAAAAGCTATATCAATTCTACATCGACTGAGTATTCAAAGAAGTTTTATTATTCTTTTTGTGAAATTTTACAACCCAATCCAAACGTCTGCAGGTCCTTCACCGTTGGTTTTACACATCAAATCAAAGCTTCAAATGAATACGTAGTGCTAATATACAATTTTAAGTTGTTTTTTTTTTTACTAAAACAATGAATTCATTTTTGAAGAATTTTTTTTAGTCTTCATTTAATAAAATGTGTCATCTGTGAAATATTTCGCAGACTAAGAATCTTCAGGTATTGTAAGTTTAATTATTGTTAATATTTTTTTTTCATTTTTTAAACTGAGATATATCAATTAAAATCCCTACCTCCTCACAAACCTATTTATAATTAATAATAATAACCCAACATTCAATCAGTTCGTTAGGTTTTGGTTAAAATAATTAAATAAACGTAGCATTATGCATAGATAGAACTAACTAGTGATGCATATGCGAGATTCTTTGAAAACCATTAATATAATTCTTAAGAAACAGTTTTTCACATGTTTTAATCATACTCTCACAATCTAAGAGAGTCTCGTGAACTTATAATTCCTTATCTTGCTTATATTTATGTTCAGCGTTTTAACGTTTAACTGTCTTCATTTCCTTTCTTTAACAATGTTTAAAAGCTTAATTAAAGGAGACTCTTTATCTGTTTATTACTTATGTATTTAAAATCTCAGATTGAAAATTTTAAATTATTATAAATTAAATACATTTTCAGTGCATTATTCACTGGTTTCACAAAGCTGACTTTGGTCAAAAATGTTTTATACTGCATTCGCCATATTATCGTTAGTCTTCAACCTGTTATTACCTTCACTGATTAGATCATCTTGCCCTTATTATGGCGACCACACTCAAATATTATTGGAAGATCAATGGAACCCAATTATTTATCGTGATATCAATATTGTTGTACTCCTTTCTCCTTATTTAACAGCTATAGACCCTTGAGTTTTAAATACGACTGCCTTCTGTTGGGTCTGAATGACAACTGTCTTCTATCGAGTTTATTTTGGAGGCATTGGCAAGGAATGGTGGTAGAAATATTAATGAGAAAAGTGGACAGCACAAGGGAAAGAAAAATAATATTTAAATATTTCAAGAATTTATTTGTTTACAATTACTTTTTTAATAGAAATATTAAACTGTCCATCACGTATTATTCTTTCTAGTTTCAAATAAATGTTATGGTTACCTTTGTGCAGAAGCTGCCTGTACCTACTGGGTTTCAGTCTCCTGATCACCTTCCTTCTTCTCTTCAATTTTCTTCTTCTCTGCCTCCTCCTTCCGCTTGTCAGCCTTGCAGTATGCCCCTTTGGCCCTTAGGAGGTCTATCACTGATTGCCTGTTGTACCTGACTGCACAGTCGAGCGGGGTCTCTCCGAAAGTATCCTCCGCATTTAGCTCTGCCTCCCATTGGAGCAGTAGCCCTACGGTGTCCATGCTCCCGATGGAGGCGGCTCCATGGAGCGGGGTCCAGCCCTCCCTGGTCCTTGTCCTCACATCTGCTCCACTCTCCCTGAGCAGTCCCACACTGACCGCACAGCCGTTGGAAGCAGCAAAATGCAAGGGTATGTGCCCATCTGAGTCTGCCTTGTGGATGTCTGCCCCCCTAGCCAAGAACAGCCTGACCAGAGGACACTGGTCGCACCAGGCAGCTGCCCCTAGGGGGCTGCTGGCCCAAGCATCACTGTGGCTCTCGATGTCGGCCCCCATGTCTAGGAGGGCCTCTGCCGCCTCCAGGTGTCCTCTCTCTGCGGCCACATGAAGTGGGGTACCACCTGTTTCCGGAATGTCTACATTGATGTCTGCTCCTGCCTCCAGAGACCTCTTCATTCCTGCTAAGTCATTCATCTCCACCGCCCTTCTCAGCATCTCATCTGCCAAATCCTAGACAACAGGAAATTCACATCAAACAAAGAAACTGACAACTTATGTTATCTTGAAACAGTACATACTATTTAAGCTCAATTTTTCTCACCACTATGGATTGAAAAATGTAATGATCCGAACTAACATTGAACTCATTGATCAGAAATCCACATTTCACCAAAGCTCAAGTGTGATTGATTTATATCAAAATTTCTTCAAAAATATCTAAAGACCATTTTGTTTGGCTTAATGGGAGAGGCTTTACTTTTTATTAAGGTCTACAATAGTTGTAAAAATGATTCCATCAATCTAAAATTTTAAAGGTATATACCACAATATGTAGAAATATGCTGTTTGGTTTGGAAAAAAATTATACCTGAAAAAATTCGAGTGTAAATCGCTAACTAAGACTTCTCAAGTTCCAGCTGAGAATTTCTTGGTTTTCCCCAAGGTTAAGGACGTATTCAAGGCAAAAATAATTACAAAAGTATTCCAAAAAAATAATTTTTTGAGAACTAACATTAGAAGTAGGTTATTTAATACATTCCAAGCTGGTTTTAGTTATTACTCATACAAAGAGAAAGACAATTTCACTGCATCATTTGCAAAATCCTCAAATAAATAATAATTTTTAAACAATGTCAAATTGTTTGAATGTCAAACAATGTAATATAAATCCATTTATTATTAATGCTTTTAAGATTAGTTACCTTGGATATCACTGCTGGGGCCGAAGCTACAAGATGATCAATCTAGAAAATATTAAGTAATAGTTACATCTATATTTGTCAAGGCATAAAAGACAATTTTATCTTGATGATCCATAAATAATTTTTTTTTTTTTTATATATATATATATAAGTTTATAGTTAATATTTAACAGTAAATTATAGACATACCTCGTCAGGGAATGAACTCTCATTAAAATTCCCTTCACCTTCTTTACCCTCCTATAAACATCCACAGAAAACAATAAGAGAAAATTTCTGCACGTTTTTTTAAACAACTTAATTTTTACATTTGGTTGAAATATGACTCTCCATCTAACCACTATTTTTTTTCTTAGAGTGTTAATTATCAATAGTTTTACTTATTTCAAGTTATAATCCTCCATAAACATAGAAAAAATATTTTGTTAATGGGAAAAAGATAAATTGAACTAATTTTAAATAGGTTATACCATAGTTGAGAGATTTAATTCTCATTCATTTTAAATTTCGCGGTCTTGAGACTCCTTAAAAAATTGGAATGCAGCTCTACCTGTTGGTTAACAATCTCCATTTAGTTCTAAATACAACCAACAGCTAGCGCTGCTTTCCAATTTTTAATCTAAATACTCTATGTTCCGGAATGGAACTGTTTTTGGAACCGGTTCTCAAACCGAGCCGGAATGTATCTAGTGGAACGCATTCCGAGGTTTTCTTAACACACACCGCCATATGTGATAGATTCCTTGCTTCTCCTTTTGGTTTTTTGTCTTCGGGAGGTGGGCCTCGTCGTGGTTCATCATCGGTCTTGTGACGGAAAAATTAGTAGTTACTTAAATAAAGTCGTGTTTAATACAAGTTATAAAATATATACAGTCAGTCATACACGAATAAATGATATTGTAAATTACAAAAGCACGTTGTAAGTTTAAAATAAAATTGTGAGGATATGAAACTATTATGATACCCTACAGTTGCCACAATAAGATTGATTATTTTATTCCTGTTGAATAATATTGCGTAAAAGCCAACTAAACTGCGTGAAGAAATTTCACGCAAAAATTAGGACCCCCTTCATATCCCCTTGTTATTATAGACTACATAAATTAATCTATTTACAGTAGTTCATTATATCTCCTGTAGCTTGGCTACATTTTATACAATTTTACTTTGTGATTGTTACAAAAGTATAATGCGCATTATACATAAATTGTCTGAATATATTAAAAAGTGTTTACGCTGAACTACCCGTGGAGTATTATATACTTCCAAGTGATAATTCAAAACAGGTTGGTTCATTAGCATGAACTAGTGGACTGTAAATGAATTAAAATAAGAGTTGATGCCAATTCACAATACATTTATTCTAAAATTAAACAGAATGTTATAAAAATTTCATAAAAAAAATGAGGAGCAAAATAAAATACCCAGGCCTGGTTAATAATAATATAACATTTGCCAATGTAAGACAGACTGGTTTCAAAATAAAAAAATGTCTTTTATCCTTAATAATTAAAAGAATTAACCAAATTCTAGTCACGGGTAATTAAATTGTCAATAAACTCATCCAAGTTAAACATAATGCCATTTAAACAAAATAAATACTCAAAAGGCAACCAGCAACAAATCAATTACGGAATCGATTAGGAAATAAGTGAAACAAGTTTATATTCACGCAGCGGCAGGTTGCAGTTCAAGCGCTCTCGCGGGTGCAGGCTGCAAACAAAACGTAGAGCTGTCGTGGTCAGGTAGAGGCTCAAAAAACATCCAACCGCCGGGCGGCGATTCCAAGCTCCAAGGGGAACGTTAAATATCATAGAGGTATGATTTTGGCCAAATGGACAATTAAGTCTGAGATCGGTACACCTTAACTGTTCAGACGTTACCTCAACACTGACGTAAATGGGCTTGGGCCCACAATTTCCCCTACCAAAAGTCCAAAGTACCACTGTCCTAGGTACGGAATTCTCCTTTAGGTATTTAACTTAGATTATAATTTAATCTTACGAAATATAATGAACAGAAATTACACAATCATATTTTACATGAACAATAAAAAAAAATGACGATTTTTATTTACAGTTTTTTACGTCAGTGACGAAAATAATAAATAATTAAATCTAACAAACAAATTAATTTTTTAAATAAAGATAAAAAAAAATTAATTCAATTTACTTCACTTTTCCAACAAAACAAAAACTTTATCTGGCCTTAACAGATGGTGATCACCTTATGAATCATAAAACTTAAAACTAACTTACATCTAACAAATCAAATCTTAACCTAATTTGACTGTCTGTTGTCATCGATGTGGGAATGGTGGTGGGGTCATAGTATTAAACACTGATTTTGTTAGATGCTGTAACGAGTCAAAAAAAACTTGATTGGATGAACTCACCCACCGACGGCACACCAAGCAACGGGGTTCTTTAACCTCTCTAGAGAGAGGTATGTCTGACCACTTTTCTCATGATCCCATTCTGAAATTGCTGGAGACTTTTTGCTGTATTGTCAGTCAAGTTAGTATATAGTATATAGTGGGGCATCGTACAGCAGAGCTTACATTTACATACAGAGGACACATTTATATATCATCAGTTGGAAACGAACCGACATGTTGGGTGAAGTTAGCAAGCCGGTAAGACCTGTGTCGTATTTTTCTATTTTGTTACTAAAATGGGTAGAGAACCCAACGATCCGATCACTCGTTTGGCTGACAAAAAGAATACTGATAAGAGATAACCTGACCGAAGTATACATACGGCTACATAGTAATTCACTGGATGGTAGGTAGGTTGCAATATGTCTCCAGCGACGTAGTTGTCTTAATAGTCTATATAAGCAGTCATAAAGATCAATACTGTGTGTTGAAGCAAACACGCACGAAGTCTTACCGGCTTGCGCACTTATTGACTTCCCCCAATCTATCACTGCGTCTCAAGCTACTGATCTACAAGAGCGTACTCAGGCCTACTCTGCTGTATGGTGCACCGCTATTTCGTTATCTGAGGTATACGACAGCTAAGAAACTTCAACAATTCCAAAACGGTATACTGATGAAAGTGGTCAGAAGTACTTCATTCGAGCGGCGAAGAAACAGTGAGCTGCCTACGGTGAATGAATTCATCCAGCGTAGACATATCAAATTTTTAGACTCCTTACAATATTTAACAAACCCGGTGTTTAACACTATAACCCCCGCTCCGTTCCCCCATCGATGGCAGGACGCTGTCATGGCTGGAACACTCTAGTCCTAGGTTCTAGGTAGAGATTTAGTTTGTTTTGTTTAGTTAAGTTTGTTTTGTTTTATTCCTAGTGTTTAGTGTTGGTGTCGGTGATAAATAGAAGGTGAGCCTCATCACCTAGTGTAAATATGAGACTAAGTACTTTTAACCGCAACACAAATCTATTATATTATGCACTCCTCCAAATGCATGTAAATGCAGGAAGAGGAGAAAATTGTATATCCATTATTGTATTATTTATTTTTGTACATTACATATTTTTTGTATGAGGTTTTGAAATAAAAAAAAAAAAAGTACTGTGTAGTGTAAAAGAGACGAACTTATTGCGTGATTAACAGCTAAGTACTAGTGTAATCTGAGGTGAACATGTGTTGAACACTAAACCATTATCAACATATATTCGGTAAGAATAAGCATACATTTTATGTTGCTCCAATCAAAATGTTGGTAGAAAACAAATTTAAACGATCTCACCCTGACAGCAAAAAACAATATATGACATAATTCACTGTCCATAATGGGATTTGAACCTAGAACCTTCATCCAGTGATAGGACTGATAACAGACAGCTCGTATATTTCTCTCAAATTGTGCAAATGTCTTAATACTTGACATAATATTTACTAACCCTTAGATGAACTTACCATACAGATTCGCCAACGATATGATCTTCAGCCAAATTAAACAAATAGTCGAAGAAGATCTCCTCTGCCCTGTGTCTTTATTTAAAAAAAAAGAATGAGGCCACCAAAGGCAGCCATTCCCACTGCTGTTTGCCATTGCGTTTCCTAGGCGACGGTGTTCTCGCCTCTCATTGGCTGAGTCCCCTTCAAAATAATCTAATGAGTACTTTAAACGGCTTTTTTGCAGGTTAAAGTAATCTGTTGCATTTATTTTTGTTTACGTAGAAAACCTCATCTGTGACGACCAGCAATTTGATAGCAGTCGTGATGATAATAAAATATATATGTGAAAGTTTAAAGTGCATTTCGCATCCTCTGTTGTAGTATGTTTGTAATAGGGTTATCTTTAACTGAATAGATTTCGACTAGGATGCCGTAACGGGACGGGATGTTTGAGGTGAAAAAATAACAAGAAATCCGAATAAAAACATTTCTCATAAGCTTTCCTAAGACCAGTGAATGTGCTGTTAATATTAGAAAATGCCACGTATGATATGAAGGCAGAGTTCATCCAATGACGACTCCCTTATATTGTTGAAGCTAAATTTGAAAATATCTTATTGTTATTAATTTATATGATCTATATTCACTGTTAGCAGGCACACAGGTGGTCTGCAAAGTTCCCGACCTCAAGATGAAGATGATAATAAAATAAATAAAAGCTTTGTTAGGTCGGAAACTTTTCAGACCACCCTCGTAAGTGAGATGTAGACAGTCTTGTATCGTTGTGTTTCGCTGTCGTGAAAGTTTCTGTATAATGTCAGTCGTAAACGTAAGTAATTTTTAAGTCAGTATGCAGGGTGTGATTTCGTACAGACTTGGGCATTATTCGAATATAACTGAATTGAAACATCTTTATCGTGCTAAAATTACATTCTGCCTCATTGGACAATAAGTAATTGAGATAAATTTTCTCCATATGTTCCATATTTTCAATTCATTCATACAATATTTGCCAACTGCCCAGAGACCTCCCAAATCCACATGGATGTCACCCCCCCCCCCCCCCCTCGCATCCGTAAGAGGAAGTGGAGTCCTGGGAAGTCCCCAATGTTCCTCCGCCAGCCGCGTCACTGGATACGAGCCATTGGAGACTGACGAAGAGTGCGAGAGCCACATACGCTCAGGACATTTCGAATATAACTTGTTATTCGTCATTTGTTAGTTATTCTTTATTCGTTTAAGTCGTCATTTGTTCGTTTTATCATCCGTCATTTAAATAATCTTAATAAGAATTGTTGATACTACAGTAATTCGAAATACGAATAAAAAATAAAAATGATTATTTGTCAATTGCGAATAACGAATAAACATTTTATTTGCTAGTTTCGAATCACAAATAAATTCAATTCATTCATTATTTAAAATAAAATTTTACTGCGATTTCGCATGTCATAAGTGATGCATTTGTATTAAGTTTTAATTGAAACATTTATGTACCTAGTTTTGATGTTAGCCTTCTTAAATCGAGAAATTTGGGCTCCATATATCCAAATCGACTTCAGTAGATGTTTATATGTATAATAGTTTCTGGTACAAGAAAACATTTCAATCGATGGTGTCAGTCTCTTCAGTTTGTGTCCAAGGTTCGGTCGTCAACATTTACGGGAGTGCATTAACCAGGTTGAAGTGTGAACGCCATGCTTAAGGATTTAGCCGTATTAATTTTAATTTTCCAGGTCGTATGCAATAGGTCAAGTTGGTTCAAGTAATATTGAGGTGTCAGAGAAACAAGTTGGTAGTATTGCTGTATCGTCTGCGTAAGCTGATGTAATTGTATCAGAATATGTGACTTTACTTTAAACTTGATTAACTTTATATGATCATGGTTAATCAGTACACCTTTATAATGTTTACTTTACCTATTTGTATGTTGTTGTTTTTTTTAGCATTTTCCATTATCCCCTTACATTTTTTTTAACATTATTTACGGTGATTTTCTTATTGCAAAAGATTTTTGTTTTTGTTTTTTTACAAAGAACACAGGTCAGATATTTTGCAAGGAGGTTCGTGAATTGAATACGATTAGTACCACCATCAGCGTGACAATAATTTTTTTTTTTCAAGCGACATATTTATTAATTACATCCTGTATATTGATGCAGGTATTAGCTACATGACAAAATCATTAATGGTTCTCAATTAACTCTGAACATTTAATGTTGACTAATAATTGAGAATATTGACTAAACAAACAGAAGAAGACTTCATTCTCTAAACTGCACTAGTATCAGGACGTATGTGGTCACTGTTGACACAATCTGTAAAAAAGTGTTAACAAAAATGCATATAATAAACACTAAACAAAGTTGTGGGCAAATACCAGTTCATTTTTAGTGATCCGTTCGTCCGGTTCATTGAAATTGAATAACACCAGTGCTCACCGTGCGAGAGCGTGCCTAAAAGAAACCGAACTATTTTGTACAAAGTGATTTGTTTGATTTTTTTACCGAAAAAAACAACCTTTAATATCCTTCAAAGTACTCTAGTTAATACACTTGTCCAATCTTTTATTCGACTGTTGGAAACAATTTTTGAAAAAATCGGCGTACAGACTGTGTGAGCGGTAGCGTTGTCATGGTGGCCCTTCACATCCCCAAATCTTAACTTTAAACTCGCTCTACTGAACTCCAAGTCACTCCACATTTCTCCACAACTTCTTCGATGATCATCGATGTTTTTTCGACATTCTCATTGGTTCGGGAAGTCGAAGGACGTCCAGTTTGATCATTAATTGGCATTCCCCCACTTTTAAAACGGGAAAACCGTTCAAACACTTGAGTTTCCCCCATAGCATCATCCTTGTAGGCCACTATTAACATTTCAAGACTTTCTGTGCCAGTTTTCCCGATCAGAAAGCAAAACTTCACGACTCCAATCAGCCATCACAAAAACAACGAAAGCGCACAACTGTCACAATAAATTAACGGAACCAGAACGGAACCCAGTCCAGTGACGGCACTTGCCATACTGACTGGTGAATAGTTGCTTTACACTGTCCTACCAACCTCCTTTAAACCTCGTACTACAAAAACTCCGCCACGTAGATCAGTCCGGTTTCTTTCGGGTATGCCTTCGTACATGCCTAGTGAATTACACTCATTTCTTATTCACATAACAAAACCTGAGAACGGATCTCTGAAATGAACCATATATTTTACAGTAGTTGGACGTCCTTTCTTACTAAGTTATATTACTTACAGAACACAAAGCTCCGTTATCCAGATTGAAAAACCCAAACGTCGTGAATTGCAATTCCTTCTTCCTTTGATAATGAAGTTTGACACGATCCTGAAACCGTATGCAACTATCCAGAGTCAGAATCTATATATTGTAATGTTATTGTGTATTGGTTGATATTTGTTTTTTTAATTGATTTCTACAACTCACATTTCTCACGAGCATTTCGGAGTTGTCATTTATCACGAGCTGGTAGAGTCGGTCGTCGAACATCTCAGCCTAAAACAGTGGCAACATCAAACTATTTACCTTCGAAAAATTATTAGTATAGACCATTTCCTAAAAATAACTGCATTGTCAGGAGCCATGCAAGAGTGAGGAACCACTCTTAAGATGGAATTTCTTAAAAAGTACTGGGTGTGAGGCGATGGAGGCCATGAGGTCGTCGGGACTGCAGAGCTCATCAGTAAGTAAATACAAATAAATGACAGTTTTAATGACTTAGTGTGATTATAGCTCAAAAAAAAATTACATATTACTATTCAAGACAAAGAGATCTTCAATGAGATAACCTATTCAATATGAACGGGTTTTGTTTCCATTAACAATAAATTATGATACGTTCCAGTTTACAGACAAGAATTAAAGAAAATCAAGTAACTACCCTCCAAAAAATATTGTTTTAATGTTATGACTTACATAAGCAATCGTCTCCCTGCAGTTCGTTGTGCAATGTACTATTACGATTAAAATCAATATTCCCCAGAATAAGTGACTTAGGTTAGGAGACAATATTGAATAATTGTATATCAAAAAGACAAAGGAGACTGGAGATCCCATTATGAACAAAAGTATTTGAGGAGAGTAGCAATAGTTCACCAGATGACAGCACTGCATCAGCAAGTCGTAGATGGCGATGAATTCTGTAGCTACTCTGTCGTTCAATTCTTCACATATATGCTTGTAAAACATTCTCACCATATGCAATGCCGAACAAAACTGTCCGAATATTGCATATACCGTTAAATACAACAAGTAAGTGCCTGCATGAGTACTAACACTAAACGGTTGATTACTTCTGCTGAATTGGATCGTTTGCATCGTCATAACTAACAATGTCAACGCTCCAGCGTAGTTTGTTTCTTTTGTCAACTTTACGTTGACCCTAGTTTGGATTTGAGTCAGTAGATCCAGGTACTGGTTCAGTTTCTTCTTGTTGATCAGGAGCCAGATCTGATTTGTCAGAGGTATCGAGAATATGGTGAGCGTCGCCGCGATTTGAACCATTTGCTCTATGAAAGTGAGGCCTCCGTGTGCTAGTACAGCCAACGAATTGTAAGATATAGCAGCGACGATAGACAGGAAGTAGGCCGAGATCCAAGGAGATACCACGAACTTACCGTCGCTTACTCGGAACGGAAACACTGATAGACATTTCGAAGTTAAGTACATTCTATTTATAAACCTCTCCAAATCGCTTATTGCATCAGTTGGAGAAGAGGTATGCATGCTTTTAGGCTCCGTGCTTGTCTGACAGTGAAATCGATCCTGTAAAGGCTTTTCTCGTTTCTTATGTATGGCCAAGTTAAACAAAATGTTATTCTATAATAAGTAAACAATAACATTGTCAGAAATAGCACATATAAATATTAATCAATAATCGATGGATTAAAACCTGGCAACAATTATTTTCTACAAGATATCTGGTCTCTGTCCTGTATTATTGCCTTGCTTTCCTTTTCTTAAAAAAAATAATGTTTTCTGTCCAAATGATACTTTTACTTAAAAAACATATATGCCTGACAAAAATGTATTTATTATCTACTTATTTTATAGCTTATATATCAGGTCGATTCGTTAATGTTGTATAGTGCATTCACCAGATCACCGATGGTATTCGATATATTATTCTATTTATATGAACATTCACTGATTTGATTATTACAAACTTATTGTGCCGGTAGCATTCAAATATTTTCGGTAGATCAATGAAGCCCAATGAATGTGGATTTTGGGTTATTACTGCGCACATTAACCTCCATCTTTGATCATTATCTCAATTCTATTACTACTTCTCCTAGTATAACAACTGTACTCCCATGAGTTTCGAGTTTTAATGAACTCTCTTGCGTCTGAATGGCAACTAGCTTCTATTGAGTCTACAGAACAACTGACTTCTCCATAACTGACTGGCGGTTAGCCAAGGCAGAAATATCTGAAAGAACAGCCAAGTAATAATCTAGACCCCAGTATTGTCTAATCCCTTAAATTGGTTTTATATCTGATTCGCCTGATAATGGCATTGTCAGATCCCATGGCCTCTTAGATCAATTTAATATCTCTTCAAATAAAATCTATTTAATGTGAATTCAAAAGCACAATTGAATTGTTGAAAATTGACCCCAAAGAAATTCAGGACATATGAACGAGCTAAAAAACCTGTCTTTGAGCATGAGGACAAAAACACCTTGAGGCAGGAGAAATGTATACAACCACAAACTGTTTGGTACCTCCTGTAGTTGAGGTCTCAACAAAAGTGTACTGGTGAAAAATATTCTTTTTCTGGTCCTGAATTGAAAATGTTCAGACAAGAAGAAGGATTTAACTAGAGCCACCCTAAGAGAAAAGCTCTAGCACTATAGCTGAGAGTCTAAATCATAAGGTTCAAATCACGAGTATGTAACATTTTATTTTTCCTGATAATTATTCAAATCACGAGTATGTAACATTTTATTTTTCCTGATAATTATTCAAATCACGAGTATGTAACATTTTATTTTTCCTGATAATTATTCAAATCAACTCGTGACGTTCATTACATGCGATAACTAATAAAATCTTCTGCCTTCTCGTTCCTTTTTCGGCCTCTTTGGATAAACCTCTCCGTGGTTACCGTAGGTTATAAACACAGCAAATATTGTAAATCTTCAGTCCTGTCATGCCGCTATTATAACACATATTTCTTCTCCTAAGATGAGAATTACCAAAGCAGGGATAATTTTAATTATCTTTATAGTAGTCTTCTCGGTTTTAATAGCCAATGTCTTGAATCTAATATCCATAGAGCCAGAAGATCATGAAGGATCACTGGATTCCGCTGAACTTACTGCCCTAATGAAACTGAGACAAAAGAAAATTAGCGATTCTAAAGATCATCTCATGTGGTTTGTCCAGGTAAGGAACCTTGGTGATCTGCTTTTGCGCAATTATCTGGATCAATTCTTTCGATGACATTTATTCCTTGATTTTAGGTTTCAGACCTCCATTTAAGTATATTTCAAGATAAAACCAGAGGGACGGAGCTATTAGAGCTCTGCGATTTTACATTTAAGCAAATTAATCCTTCTGTCATATTAGCAACAGGTAATGTTTAACTCAGACCACATTACCATTTATAATTAAACCTTAGACTAAGGTGTGTTGTGATGCCCGAAGCCTACCAGTTTACAAATATCACCTTCAGGCAATCATATTTTACACATCGAAACAGATAATATACGATTCAAATACTATCAATGTCCATGACTAATGCAAGTTTCAAATCAATCCTGATAAATGTCAGGCCAATACATATAACTTCATGTTTGTTAATTGAGTATAGGTAATGATACTTGTAACTGAACAAACTTCATATCGTATAATGGACGTAATAATAAGTCTTTAATGGTGAGTTTTGGTCTGCAGGAGATCTTACAGATGCGAAGAAACAAGATATGATCGGCTCAAGGCAGTTCAAAGAAGAATGGATTATTTACAAGGATGTTTTAGACAAATGTAGGACTTTGAAGAAAATACCCTGGCTGGACATACGTGGAAATCATGGTAGGGGATTATTAGTATGCGATGTTTCCAAGTTAACAAAAATACTAATAGACTAAATATTTGATTACAATTTCAGATAACTTTGATGTCCCTGACATATCTTCAAAAAAGAATTATTTTCGAGACTATTCCAAACAGGGTAAAAAACACTCTCGATCTTATATTCATAAATTGTCAGTTGGCTCAGAAACATATGCATTTGTTGGCATTGATGCCTGCCCAACTGTTGGACTCAAGCGACCTTTCAATTTTGTCGGAATACTTCCCGAGGTAGAACTAGAACTGCTGAATGGTCTACATAACAACTTGAGCAATGTTGACTACACTATTTGGTTCGGTCACTACCCGACTTCTTGCATTCTCAGCCATCGACCAGGGGTATGCATACTTTCATATTCCTTGAAATTTTTTCTGTTATTTTTTTTATATTTACTGGTATAATATATATTTATTTATTTTTTATCTTTTTTGGAGGACCCCACTAGTTAAGAAAAGCAATTAGAAAAACCATATTTAACATCTTTCTTATTGCTATTAGCAATTTGTGTTTTATTAATTGGAACAATTTTGGTTGAGAAAGGGTATGAATATTTCCGGCAAAATGTTGGCCTGCTACACCCTTTTAACAAAGCCTGGCCTAGACTAATATCAGAGAAGTCCCTTAGTCAAGGGACAGGGAAAGTCGAGACCCTTTGATTGCTGCGGCTTTAAATTACTTTTTGTAACTAGTGAGTCAATTTCAAAATTAGTGATAGCATCATTACTGACAAAGAAGGGTTTAATATTGTCACCGATGAGTGGCTATTGATTCGCCCTAATACATATTTTTCAATTACAGGTTAAAGCTGTTATAGCCGCTGATCATAGAAGCGTGGCTTATTTGTGCGGCCACTTCCACAGTATGCTCGGAGTTGTGCCAAACATGTACACACTACAAAAGAGTGGCTTTTACGAATTAGAACTGGCAGATTGGAAAGATAACAGAATGTAAAGATAACAATTTTATATTGTTGTTTGTTTTATAGTACGTTTTTGCCGTCACGTAGTGCCCTGTTTAATGCAAAGTACTGATTTAATTTTACAGGTATAGAGTAGCTGCTGTCGACCACGGGCTTTTCTCGTTCGTAGACGTGAAGCACAATGACTGGCCGGTAGTGCTCGTGACAAACCCCAAGCATGCCCTTTTCCAGTCTATAACTAGAGAGCCTCTTGGTGCAATGTTAACGTCTACTCACATAAGGTAGGCTCTTTAATCTATTGAAGCTTCACGATACTAACTTAATATATTATTATTTAAAGGATTTGTGATTATAGCATTTTTCAGCAATGAAGAGCATATGGACATTAGAGGATTATTACTTTACTAAATCGGTTCCTCTTTTACCAGTTTAGAGCAGGGGTCACAAAATGGCCTGCAAAGGCTTTATATGCCGCCTAGATGATTTATTTTATATAAATCAATGCTTGCGAGAATTAAAACAGAACAAATTTTAATTTCTTCATGTTTTTAATTCTTTGCACTGTTTTACTGTTATCAAAAAGTGATGTAACTATTTCGGTAAATTGTAAAGCCCTTGCATGGAAAAAGCAATTGTTAAAACCTGTTTTTTTTTAATGCTAAATTTATGTATTTTTTGTCCATGCAAAAGAAGAAAACATTTTACTGAGTATGGCTATCGTTTGTATTCGGTTGCTGAGACACAGAATATTGATCAGTCCCTCAGTAACAATTTTCAATTAAAAAAATATTATCTACTCTGATTAATAAGAAATAGAAAATTTTCATTACAAGAGTACCTTTGACGTCCATATGATTAGCGGTGGTATATGATTCCGAGTCCTTGATTATTGACTCCTGGCGAACTTCCAATTTTGATAGATTAATGCCGACCTCTTTAAAGATAGCTCAAGTCTCTAGTAAATTCAATACCGCTATAGCTCTAGCCTCCAGACTCATGTTCAAACCTTTCTTTGCAGAAACCAATTCAACAAATCAATCATTTTTTTTTCAGATGTTAATAATTTAAAGATTTGTTAGATTATTAAAATGAAAAATACTAACTTTATAAAATTTACAGAAATCTCCTAGTATATTAGTTCCGAGAAATTAAGGCTTAGAGATTTAAATCATCAGTGCTCCTTTCAGATTTGATTATTTTCATGTTGGCCCATCTAGAATTAAAAGATTAAAAAAACAAAAAATATTAAGAATCTGTACTTGAATATATAAAGTATTAAAATTTAACTCCTCTTACAGAGTCCTTGTTTTCTCACCCGACGAAATCATTTCGGTGAGAATCAAAATAGATAACGGACTGTGGGATCATGCTTTGCCTGTATCTGGACCTTTATATGTAATGCCATGGCAACCTGATGAGTATTCTTCAGGAATACACAGTTTATACGTAACTACTTCATTTATTAATTTAACATATATTTCTATAGTAATATAGCTTAATTTTGTTTTCTTAACTAAATTATGTACTGTACAGGTTTCCATCTTGGACAACCACAGTAGGGAGAAGATGATCACTCATCCATTTTCACTTGATGGGACGAGGCTACACTATAAACTTCTTCCGAGGATGTTACTAATGCTTAATTTCAGCGTAGTTGTAAGTTTTAATCTTATTAAATAAAAATTTTTGTTTGTTACCAACATTTAGTAAAATGATGTAAATAGATTATTTATATGATAGAAAAGAGATTATGTATGTATAATTGTTAAAAAAAAAAAAAAGAAAGATGGAACAGTCTCAGAGATAAATATCAATTAAAACTATCTCTTAACCAATATAATCTCGAAACTATAAAGTTAATACATAACATTTTGTGTTACTAAACAAGTGTTATCCTATCTTGTGAATATTCATTTGCAATCAAAACAGGATGTATACGAAAGAATAAAGATATAAAGAAAATAAAACAGGGTTATTCTAACTTCATACATTTAAGCAATGGTTAACGATAACGAAATCGAATCGACAACAAAAATTCTGTAGGAATTAAATAAATAAAATATGTCAAAGTGAAAATCTGGTGATCATGTTTGAACAAATGGTCTGTAATAAACAACTGTTACCTTAAACCTGGGATCAGTTCAACGTTCTTAGTTAACAGATAGGAAATGATTATACAGGTAATTAAGATTGTTACTTAATCAGGCCAATCTCCCATGCGGAGACCTCTTTCTTAGCCTAGCTAAGCGATAAAAATCGTTCCACTTGATCCAAAACTTAAAAACACTTGGAAATAACTAAAGAGGCTATCCCAAATCCCAACTAGCTTTAAAGTCAACTCTCGGCCATCATTGAGGACATATTCTCTGCCCAAAATTAGGAGTGAACTTAGCTAATATTCCTGATCCGGATGAGGAGAAATAACCATAGCATGTCAGAGTAGGAACCTAGGAGAGTCCTCGACACCGGAAAAGTGGTGAAAACGCCTATTGTTAGAAGTCAAATAAATATTCATGAAAAATAACTAAAAACGACACCTTGTAAATTCTTAAAAATATTGAATACTAATTGTGCCTTCCCAATACATAACCATATGGTATAAGCACTGGCTTCCTCCTTAGAGGCGATAATTTAAGCTTTTATTTTTGTCACAAAAAGACAATGACTATATTCTAAATAATGAATTGCTGTTTCAGATGCAAGTTCTATTCGGCTTAGCTGTAGCCAGCTGTGTCCTTCCATACTGTTTCCTTCGGTTTATGAACAAACGAGTTTTAGGTAAGAAAATATTATTTTAAAAATTCAAACTTTTAATCAAAATTATTCTTCAACAGCAGTCATTTTTGTACAAGTTAGTTTCTTGGTTTCATAGAGGAGGATAGGGTAGCCACGAGACATCTCCAGCCATCCGCATGTCCGTAGCCAATCATGTTTCTCAGCCCATCCCGACCTTTATGTTGTGTTGCTTCCCTTTCCGTCGTCTTTTGCCAGTGATAACTTGGTTTACCTGGGGCACTGACACATGGAACCACTATTAAGCGATTTGTTTGTATAGGTTGTTGCAAGACAATTCACGTCCTGCATCGGTGTAAGTTACATCGCTGGCAACTGACAGTTTTCAGTTACTTCTTAACTTTTTCTCCCTTTCAGTTAGTTCAGTTAGCGACATGGCAACAACGCACGGAACTGTCATGTAAGCATTTGTGGTATAAGCGGCTGGTGGATGTTCATCTCTTAGAAGTCGGGATAGCTCTGTAAGGGAACGTAGAAAGGAAGAGCTAATTTTGTCTGGGCTTAGAATCGATGATACAAAACTCTCCCACAGACACCTAATTGGCAATTGCCTAATGTTTGATAAAGAGAGACACCTTTTTTTTTTTTTTCAATTTCTCATTACACGAAACAGATAAGTAAACTCTAGGTGGTCCACCTGACAATGAGGGTGTATTTCTTGGTAGGCAAAAAGATATGAAGAACTCAGGGAAATTTATAACGACTCAGAATCGATAAAAAAATAATTTAAATATCAGAAGGAAGTCAAAGAAACCATGCAGAATAGTACATTATTCAGAATCGGATTTTATTTTGAAAATCAATACCGAAGGATTGAAGAGAAAAAATAAACTATAAATTGAACATATCGCTGACCATTGCGAATAAAAACTTCAGGCAGCTTCAAGGAAGAGAAGGGTTGAAATTTGGGGGAGAAGAAGACGATGTCAAACTAAAGACACTGCTGATGGAAGAAGATATTTGGATTAACTCAGTAACGGATTTCGCTTTTAAACTTCAGACATTTTTGTTCTTCCAGACGAGATAAAGTTGTACAAAGTAGACACTATTATTTATAATATTATTTTATGATTTTTATGTTTAATTTATGTATATTATTATGTTTTTTTATCTTTATATTGTTTATATTCAAAAAATTTTATCTGAGGTTTTATAGATAGAGGTTCTGTTAATATAAGAAAGAATTCTGGCAAAAGGAAAATTGTTTAATTACTAACTGATTCATGAGTTACACGTATGTTATAAATTTTACAATGTTAAAAAACTACAGTTACTATGTACCTGGCCAGTTTTACTAAGTTGTGTTCTACGCGTGGTCTTCTTTGTGCTTCGTTGTCGTCTTTGTCTCAAGCCTGGCTGGCCTCGTGCCTCCCACAACAATCGTAACGGACAAAGCCCAACCCATCTCCTCGGCCAGTCAAAAAATGAATGAGAGCGATCTCTTGGCTATCCTTGGTTTTATACCCTTCTGTTGCCATCTTGGATTTTTTAACTTCTTTGGTTTTCCATTATCAACTTTTCTTGTTTTAAAGTTAACAAATCCAATATTAAATTATTTATATTTAATCCTTGATATTATTTATTTGATAACTATTAATATTAGGCATTGCGGCAACAAATATTGTTAATCCCTTCATAGCCATGATCCACAAGTCGTTTTACCGCTCTTTTACGCATGCTAGTTTCGAGTTTATATCAAAGGCAACATCAAAATATCAAACAATATTATTCTAATATTTCTTATTTATGTATAATTTAATTATATATTTTTTCATATAATTTAAAAAACTTTATATTTTTATAACTTTATCTCAGGGTTCTGTTAATAATTATAGGAAACTTCTGGCAAAAAGGAATATTGGTTTTATTTACACACATTGAATATATAAAAATTAAATACGTACGTAATCAAAGTATAATATTAAATCTAAATTTACGTAATTATACTGGCCAGTGTTCTTTGTGGATAATCTTCGTGTGGTTTGGATTAGCATACTTGTTCTAAGCTGCAGCGCGTGATTCCAGACGTCTTCCTTTGTTGTCGCATCTGGTGAAAGTGAAAAAGGGGCTGCCCTCGTGCACCATGAGGCAGTAGCGCCGCTTCTTGGTAGGGTCACTACCTGGGTCCTTCTCTGTCTGCTTCTGATGAACGAATGTGTGCTTTGGTTCTTTGTCGGCTCATTTATATCTGCATCTCTCCGCTGTCTTCTTGACTTTCAACTCGTTATTTAATGCCAGTTGTTTTGAATATTTATACTTTGCTTAATTCATGTAGTTTATAAAATAAATGTTTACATTAGTTATGATATTATTTTTATTATTAATATTAATAATTAATATGACGACAATAAAAACGTTCATACTTTCATAGACATGAATCACGGATCGTTATTACGTTCTTCAACGCTTGCTTTTTCCGAGTTTATTTAAACAAACACCATTAAAAATCAACATTTTAAAATATCACAACAATATTTTTGTTTTTTCAGATAGTAAAAAACATTTACCCTGCTTGAAAGATACCTTTTTTCATCGTTGGCTGAGAAGAATATGGCTCCTTTCAAATTTAAATACGTTCTTTTATCCGATCATCCTTTATCCACTCTACATCACTATTGGTAATCTATTATTTTATTATAAGGCATAATTTTCCTAAAGTTACATTATTATTAATTAAATGAAATTTTTTTTTTTTTTTTCGAAACTATCTGATGTAGTTTATTTTAGGGCCGTGGGCCATCGCTGAGGTGCTGGAAGGAGAATATGGTATAATATTCATATGGGGTATATTTGTCAATGGCAGTTATATACCAGGATCGTTCACGTACGGATATGCTTTCTTACAGGTAATCTCAAATGCAAATATCTACTCATATCAAGTAAGATTATGTTGAACATGTATGCTTATTCCGTTTTACTCCATAGAGCGATGATTTTTGATCGGGATTATAATCGAGTCAATACAGTCTTCAGTGCTTCGTTTTAATCTGTCTCTTGTAGAAGGATCACATTTCAAGTCCCGAACCCACTTAGTATAGTAATAATATCTGAAGAAGTTAAAAAAAAAAATTTGCAACTTGTTTTGAATTTTGTTTATATTGGGACAGCGCGCAAACTAGTTAGATAGTGGTGAAGGTTGGATTTGAAAACTGGGACGGGAAAAGAATAACGGATAGATTTTTAGGTTTTAATGCATGAGGTTTGGTTGTGAGGATCGTGAGGAAATATTGCCATCTAGTTGAGTCATTCTGAATCAGCTTAGCAATGTGGAATGTGGCTGTCCCCTTTATAATCATTTTAACTTGAAGACAAACATAAGCGTCACAACAGTTATCAAAGTGGGAAAGAATGAAGGAGATGAGAAAAGGTTCGTAGGTTTATTCTGGAAGGAAACGATGCAACAGTTATTAGTAAAGTATTCGGAAGGAAATGGAACTGCTAGGTATTTAGGATACTTGTTTATTTCATGTTAAAGATTGATCTAATATCAGGATTGAGTGATTTTGTTCGGTTTAAAAGTACTGTTATATAGGTTATCAATTGATTATTTGGCAGTCACTTCTCAGGCCGAATGCGCTATTTCTTTGTTCAAGTAGCTTTTCATTTTCATTCACAGGTAGCGTAATCCCCGACCAAAAGACCGAGTATACAAGCCCTGGTCTCTGTTATTAGTATTCCGTCACTCTCTCTATTAGCCTATGGAGCTAGTGTTTTTATAATATTCCATTGTTAAATACTGTGATAATTTGTAAGCACTTATTTCTTCATATCGAATTATTAATTGCAATAATATTTTTATGTTTTTTCAGCTATTTTTATTTCATGGACCCCTCGTGTCTTTTACAGCATATACATTAGACCAAAGGTAATTAATTACTCGATTTATTATTTTCTTATTATACAATTGGCTATTTTAGCTGGTTGATGATGGTTGTGATTTGATAAAATGAAAGTCAACTCATTTGTCTTAACAGAATTGGTGTATTCGCACACACGGTGTAGATATTACATATGCGTCTACCAAAATACCAATTGTCGGCATGACAAGGGAGTTGGGACTTTTATTTCATATTATAAAATTGTTTCTCTCATTTATCTATTTTATAGCAATTAATTATTATAAATCTACACTTGTTGTGATAACAAACTTGCTTTTAGTTCTGTATAGAAATAATATTTTTCTACTCCAAACATATAGCGAGAGAGTGCTCTTAACAACTTTAGAATGACATCCTCAAAATACACCTCACTGTAATAAAATTAACTTTAATTTTACCATACTTTAAATCTATAGTTAAATTGTTTTAAACTGTTTAATTATTTTATTATTTTGACTGTTTTTCTTCACGGGTATAACAGTTTCATGCTTGAGCCAGCTTTCCTTAATGTGTTGCTCAGTGATATGAAATAGTTCTGTGTTCGCTCTAGATAAGTATTTCTTTAAGTTTTCACTTAAGTGGCAGTAAATCTCCGGAAAGGTGAATATATTCCTTTTAATGATTCAAATAGATCTGCCCTATTTTTTCTGCTATTGGACTTATACATGATATGGTAGTCGGTGGCTTGAACCATCTGGAAACCTTGCTTTTCTGCAGTTATGTAAACATTTTAATTTAATCCATTACATGCTGAACAACAGAAATGAACACTAAAATAACTTCAATGTAATGGATATTGACTGTTTTAAATCATTTCTGTTCCAGACTACAGGAACGTACTGCCACAGTAAACCGAAGTAAATTTGTCCAGGCGCTCAAACTATCTGGCTACCAGATGCCATACCTGGCTCTACTGCTGTCCCAGCTCCTGATGGCCTATGCATTCTACCTCGCCTACGGGCCTCTGGCCGTCTTTTGTGGGCCCATCCGTCTCTGGCCAATAGCTCTCGTCTTTTGGGTCTGGTACCATTCCAAGACATTGCCTCTTCACAAAATAAGGTATCAGATTAGATCAGATCGTTCTCACATGCACATTATAAATTACTCAGCGTTTCTATGAAGAAGGACAATTGACAGTTTAATTGTTAAACATTCCATATTATAGTGAGAATCCTGCTGTTTAAGTAATCATAAATCCTGTGCGATTACATTTATTTATTTATATATGAGTGAGTTTTTATGGGGGAGGGGGGAATCAGCTTAGGCTGATAAAAACAGATGTTAGATTTTCTTTACATTTATTTATAGACAATTCGTTGACATAATATGCATGTCTGCATCAGAGCCAGGATTACGAAAGGGTTACGAAAACGTTTTAACACATCTTTAGAGACTTGACGTCATCTATCTATCTATCTTTTCCCATATCCCCTTGTTAAAAAAAATTATTATAGAATTCAATATAGATTTTACAAATGAATCTATTTCTTCATCATATTTCCTCTAGCTTGGCTACATTTTGTACAATTTCTGATTTCTACACATTGTGATCTGCATTGTACAAAAGTTTTATGATGTATAGTATACATTAATTTACTGAAATTTTTTTAAAGTGATGGGGCTCACCTTATTTCACCTTATAGACTTAAAACTAACTTACGTCTAACAATAAAAACGTAAACTATATAAACTAAAAAAGCAGACTGATAGGCCCGACTATCTTCCTTCAGAGCAGCATCATGATTATAAATATTCTCTTATCCGCCCCTTTTCGTAGACGGCACCTTGTTTTATTTTTATCTATAAATGCTTTCAACCCTGGAATCAGATTAAAATAAATTTTACCCTATTATTAATTGATAATAAGTATATAATATATTGTTTCATTAATTACATGTTTCAATTAAGTATTATGTTTGCAGAGTTGCGGCACAGGTATGGGACAGAAGCTCTGCCGGGAGCTAAACACAATAAACAATTTATTGAATCGTCTAGTCTCCAATGATTCCTTCTCTAGTTTATGCAAAAGTAATCCTCATTAGTCGTTTAAGATAGTTCTATTCCACATCCAAGCAGCTACGATCGGTTAGAAATGAACGTATATTTTTATATATGAATAAAATGGTACTGACCGCAGATAGAACAGTCTTCCTTCAATGGCAGTAATTACACAAACTATTTAATACTTAGTAGAGATGTCCTCCTACTCCATATATTATAATCGGTTCGATAAACGTGACAGTATTATAGTCAGCAGAGCTATTAATATGTTCTGTAAAAGTCAAATCACTCACATATATGCATTTTATGTAATACGAATTAATGTAGCCAAAATGGTTTTTAAAATTAATATAATTTTTTAATTACTGAACATAAACTAAAAAAAAAAAAAATTGGTACTTATATGCTATTCGGATACACAACTTTTTATTAAAATATTTAAGTGTTTTTAATTATAAATTCAGCGAAATATAGCTCCAAATAATGGGGTTTCTGTTATGGCTTGAGTAACTAATAAAGTTTCATTTTATTACAGTAATATTGATGAAAAAAAACTAAATAACGGTAAATAACTCAACAACTGTAAATATAACCACCATTAAAAGAACAGCTTCCCTAACAATAGGCGATGAAAATGGGAGTCAATATCAGTGCCCGGTTAACACATAAGTATCAAAAATTCTTTTACAAAGTGGAAATTGGTTGTCTAGTCTGTTAATTAATGATTATATGAAATATTTATACAAATATATATATTTATGAAAATTTTTGAATTAGCTAAAATATTTTTATGTTACTTTTATATTAGCCTAATTATTTTATTAAAACGTATTAGATGTAAAACGAAATGAACAATCAAGGATCAATAGTTAGACATAATCCTCTGCAAAAGTACTGCAACTCGTAAATATTTACTTATTATTAGAATTCATGCCTTCATGTTTTTATTTTACGCAATGCTATTCTTATAACATAAGTCAAAGTGAAAAAATTTTTATGATTGGTTACAGAAATTGTTTATGTTTCTCTCATCAATTCCTCCAGTTACTTTCTCTCGTCTGATTTTTCGAAGTCAGAACAAGAATTGACATTATGAATCTCAATGGGAACATGCAGCTTATAAGTCATCATTCTGCAGTATCTGAAGTACCGAAAGGTTTCTGAAAATCTGGGAGATACCTAAGAAGGCCAACTTCGGGATGTACCAAAATAAAGGATACAAGAGACGATAGGTTTCCCCATTTTCAAGGGCTCCTACTGAGGGACTCAGCATTTTCAGGCGTTTTGCTTTGGATAATGCTAACATCATTGCTCGAATCTATATCTACCGAGGAGGTAGGGTGGAGGACACTTCTTTCTTAGTCGTCAGAATCAGACGATAATAGAATTTGTCTTATATCCTCCCTAGTAAATGTAGATTTTCCATTCTCCAGCAATCTAGTATTGCCTTTTGTATTAGTCTCCCTTGGATGGCCTGTAGTCAGCCTTCATAAGTAAACTTCCACTTTCTCGATATCTCTTCAAAATACTCAGAATACTCCTTCCAAGCTGTCTTGAGATGTAGTCAAGAGAATGTTTACAGCTTAACATATCGATCTCACGGATTTATTTTTTTCTCTCTGAAATTAAAAAGTAGTTTTGAAACCAAAAGTGCTTGTATATGATCGAGCTAATCACAAAGTATTAAATTTACTAATCCTGCTTGAAAATTTCTTTGGTACCCCTTTGTTATTTAATACCGTTGCTTAAAAAAAAAAATAAACATTGGAGGCAGGGATTCCAATGTGAGAGGCAATCATTTACAAAAATCTCTCGGTGCTGGGTTCCTTATTGAATGTCTTTATTTAATTATTTATACGATCCCCGCTCGTGGGTAAAACTTCACAAATCAAATACTACTGTTGTCATCTGCCTATAATTTATTTTTTACTGTTTGCTTAAAGCTAAACAACATTGTAAGTTCAATTGTCGCCTTGTGATGCATATCTCATTGTATAGGGGAGTCTACAAAATATATATTCTTTATTTCTTTTCTGGCTGGTAAAGAGTCATAACTTTTTTTAAGTGCAGATCATTAAATTTCGAAATAATATTTCTATATGTTTACAAATATTATTAATCATATTGATGAAAAATCCTGAGATTCTTTAAAATAAGGTTCGTCCTTCGTTCTTCATCACCCTGCCAAATACGATGTTCCTAAACCATAACAGGTCATCAAAAATTAAAAACGTCTGTTTCCCTTCACTCCAACTTCTGTTATATACTGAACAACATACTATTTTCTTCTCCTCTTTTATTTAAATACAATTACGGTGTATACGACCTGGCCTGTTTTACAGTCTTATTTTTCTTAACGCCCTTGCTGACATTGTCAATCGAAATGAATTTTAGGCAGAAAACTTATAAAACTAAACACCGTAGTTGTGTTTTATTAATGAATAAAATAATACCCTAATTATGCAACAAGCTTTATAAATACATAGTTAAATATGTTTATGATAGGTATACAACTACATGAATGAACCAGAAGGCAGCAGCTATATTTCTAAAATACCATAAGTCCATTTTAAACTCGCCGCTGGCTAACAATGAACTCCTTGTACAATCATTCTAAAATGCTCCTTTCATAATACGTATTTGATTCCTTTCCTTTTCTCACTGTAGCAAAAAGCCATGAATTTTATTAAAATTTCAAAGTAATATTTATTATTTTTATAATTTCAAGGTTAAGTCTTCATTAATTACTTTTTAGAATATTTTAAGATGATTGTGATATTGATTATATATTTCATAACTTTCAACGATCAGGGAAGTAATGAAATTAATTGTTAACAAATGCATGGTTATGTTTCCTATGTGTATGTTATAGAATTGTTAAATAAGGTCAACAAAGAAACAAATGGAAGTTTTATCCTGTCAATATCGTTTACAAATATTTATTTTAAACAAGTTTCCTTTATAAATGAATGATTAAAAAACATTTTTTTTTTTATTATCCATGTACAAGAAAGTATAGAAAATAACAAAATATGTACATATAGAATTGTATAATCTAAGTAGCTGATGTTAGTTTACATCACATTAAATAAAATTGTATTAAATAAAATGAATGTTGCATTTCTCATTTAATAGTATAAATAATTAAATTAATTAGTACTAATATAATAATAAATAAAGCTTAGGATAAAAGAGATTACGTAACGTCCTCATTGAAAAGAGAAAGGGAACAGGTAAAGTTTAGATTTAGATATTGGGTGTGAAGAAGAGTGTCTGATATTGATGGGAATAGTTTTCCAGAGGTTTGTAGGACTAGGAATGAGCCGTCAAAAGACGTCTTCGTAAGGGGATAAAAACATAAGTACCTCGGATGAACAGGATTCAACAGAGAGGCTTTTTGGTCAGAAAACTGGACAGGATTTCTTTAAGAAATAGAATATTTATTGGATATGCTGGGTTCAGTAGAAGAGTTGAATCCAAGCAAATTGTATAAGGAAGGTTTGTTAGCTATGGTAAAGAAAGGAACTGGGGGAGTATCCTAACTCGCTAAAGTTAGTCGGAGAAATGAAAGACAGTCTCTAGGGGTTCCAAGGGTAAATGTCAAGAAGCAAAGTTTTGTCTCTTTTCGTTCCGAATTGTATTTTTTTCTTAGTGATATTAAAACCCGGAGAAGAGTAACTCCCACACATAACTTTATTCATAACTCACAGATGCTGTATTATTATTTATTCTGCATAATCTTATTGGTTATGAAAAATGATTTGATTATAGATCGTTTTGCAAAAAATAATAAATTTATCCTCTTAGTATTATTAGCTCTCCTCCTGAGTTCATTTATAAATTGTACTGTAATACTAAAATTTGAAAAATTCAATTTTTGTTATAATAATATTGAATTAATATTTATTTTTTTGGTTTAAAAATAATTTTAAAATCTAGTTAACAATTTTATTACTTTTAAAAGCTAAACAATTTGTTTAGATTATGATTTAAGAAAATCATCTTATTGGTAATTACGTTGCGTCAATCATCTAATTGTGTTCATGTGTAATTTTATTTTTAAAAATTGTACTAATGCTAAAAAGAAAATAATCTGCATAATCTTTGTTTAATTTTGTACGCCGTTATGTAACCTGTTCAGTGCTGAAAGGAAGGACTGTCTTATTGATACCCACCCACTATTAAATTCATTTTCTATCTATATATTTGAATCCATGGAATTTGAATGTTGCCTATGTTTTTGTATGCAATTAGGGTCATTTGAAATGATTAATCAATCTATAATTATATAACTCCTATTTCACAACATACCTTATTTTGCTGATTTTTTCTCCTTCTAGGACATGTAAAACTAAATTGGGTTATTGCAGTCATTGAACATCGACTGCTTTAATACCAATGGTATAACTAGTGTTTATTATGTTATCATATGCACATAATTTCATATCAGATTTTCGCCTTCCCATTAGCACTTCTGTGAGCAATCTTGTCAATAACTGTCGGTAACTGAATGAATCTTGTTGTCTTGAGAAATAAATGCGACAAAGGAATAAGAAGTATGGAAACAAGTAAAATGTGAAAAATTGAATTGTTCTTCCGATTGTCTGGATTTTTTTGTGGTGCTACAACCTAAAACAAGTCTTTCCATTGATTGATTGGAACGCAACACTTCTCTCGCCTTCCGTGTTAGTCCATAACTATTCTGTCAGGGCAGATAAATTACAAGACCATTATTCTGGCATCTTCCAATTCTTCCAGTTCTTGGAAGGTCTTCTACAGGGCCTCTATTATGAGTTTCACTCTAAGGGTCTCCTCTCCATTTAGGGTTGTATATACTGGGGATGTACAATTCCCAGGCTGTTCGCGTAAGCCAGCAGTTACACCAGTTGATTCTATTACTATCTTCCATCAGGGAGATGTTATTCTGGTACCGATAGTTGTCTTCTTTCCGTATGTCTGTTCATCTTACCCTTACGTCGCTCCTAACACTTGTCGTTGTCAACATAACTAATGAACCTCTTACTCACTTATTTTTTTCAGTTCCTGGAGGTTCACACTCTAGCGATAATATAGTATTAACATAATTATTTCATATTATCCTTGACAAAATTATTGAACAACAACTTTTAGTGTCTATTTATATGTACATTGTTTTATTGAATTAATATGTTTTAACAAGCCTTTTGTTGACAATCATATTGAACTTAAAAATGTTTAATTCAGGTATTACATCTATCTCTCTGATCTTTGTATCATGATTGGTTGTTTAGATTAATAGTTGGTTGTTGTGAATTAGATTTAACCAATTACTGTTATAGTTTAAATTTGTATTTTATTCGGAATTACACATATCTATTTATTTATTTTATTTCTATCCCTTCGACTTTAGTTATTCTTTGCGAAGCAACCAAATGTATGTGATATTTACTAGCTCTGTAGAGTTATCAGTTCTTATAAATATTTGGCCTTTAGTTTATATGTAATTGGTTAATAAAAATTTATATTTTAAAAACTCTCTGTGTTGTTCTTTTTTTTTTATGTCTTACTTTTTCTAACTTTCATTATCATCCTTACTACCTTAAATTTCAAAACAAATAGGTACAATGTTAAAACTTTTACCCTAAACTACGACAAAAATTAAATTACATAATAGGCAATGTTTGTAAGAACAAATTCGAAATGAAAAACTGTTTATTGAAAACATAAAATTTATGAAGATAGAAATCCTATCTTGTTTTACTTCAAGATTATGCTGATGGTGTCATTCTGGTTTTGGTATTCGTTCACTTCAATATAATATCCTGCTAACAGAAGAGAAAACATGTTCAGTTAACACACAAAAATTGTTGAGTGATGTAAATTTCTCAAATCTAATAAAATTAGGATATTAAAAACCAGCTATCTCCACATTTTTGGAACATCTGAACCACTTCTACTAATTATACATTCTATATTTCGTTTAGGTATATATTTTTTTTTTAATATGATTTAGTTCATAGTTGATGTAACACAATTTTAGCCAATAAAAATTTTAAAAAAATCTTGCTATGAAAAAACCTTTGGGTCATCACAACAAGTTACTGTGAAGAGAAATATTAGGTTGTTACAAAATTTCTTGTGCATAAAAATAGTTTATTTCAAAAATTAATAAACTTTAGGCAGCAGGCATTTGAAACTTCTATTGTACCCGATAATCCTCGTGTGGCCACATGTGAAGCCTGGCTTGCTCTCGAGTTACTCGACATGGTTGACAATTGAAGGGTGACCTGATCAAGGCGAGTCTTGAGTACTCCCTACTTGGAAGTCTATGGACCAAATCCTACACAGCCCCCTGCATATACTCCTATCATCAAACAAAGTTTTTCGGCTGCCTTCACACTCAATCTTTTTTTTTTCCAATGGTTTCATAAAAAACTGAGAAATACCATTTTTCTTTCAGACAGTCTCATTTCAATGTATTACAGTAAAGTCGGTTAGGGTACATAATCGAATAAAAGATCAATCGATGTAAACAACGATATGTTATATAATTAAAAGAGTCAAATAAACATTTGTATATTGTACTTGACATATTTTTATACAAAAGAAAATTTGTAATAACCCAACAGTGGGATGGAGTTTCTATAAAGGTGCTGATCTAGCGCATGTTCGAAATAAAATTGAATATGAAATATTCTTAATTTATTTTTGTTTAAAGTAAAGATTTTTTTTTTAATCTGGAGTTGATTAGGTTAATTGGAATGCTGCTGTAAATAATTAATTTTATCAAGTAAATAACAGCTAGATTCGTAATGTTTAAATGAATTATTTAATCCATGATTACCTGATAATTGTTTAACCAATCAGTGCTTTTGGCATTTCGAAGATGCTTCCTCCAATAGTTTTGGCGGTTTTACCGATGGCCTAAAATCATTAAAAAATATGTGTTAATAATTATTAATTGTGATATGTTAGTATTGTAAATATTATATATATATTTAAGCATTGTCTCGGCCCATTGGATGGATCAGGACTAATTTTGTCCTAATGATTAACTATTTTAATTGTCTGGTTCACTTTTGTAAAAGAGCCAAAAGCATGCAGTAATTCCGTGATTTTTACACTTATTTCATTATTTTCCTCCTAACTTCTCAATGGAAAGATTTCCGATTTCTAGATGCCTACTCGTTTAAATAGCCACATAGCCAATATTTCTTCTGATTACTCTTAGCACTATTGGTTACTGTTTATGAGATATTTTAATATGGATTGGGAATTCAATTGTTTGAAACCTCAGATTAGAACATGTCTAGAACCATATCCGTTATAAATGTATTGAGAGGAGCAGAAATACTTAGGATTTTATCCTTTTTATAATTTTATCTGTTGAGATACAATGAAAAAAACAGGGGAAAACACAAAAATTCAAACAAACCGTCCTGGGCATCGCAGGTCAGAAAAATAACTTCCTAAAGTATTCTCTTGTTAATTATTTTTTTATTCAAATAATTAAATTCAACCCGAAGGCCTGGCCCTTCTATTGGATCTTGAATGATTAAATTCACTTCAGTCATGGAATTTATGTAATCCCCTAATCACCAACTTAACATATACTACAGTGATTTTGAATTAATATTAAATAGATATTAAAATGATTTAAGAGGCCATGGCATTGGACAGATCCATTATCAGATGAATTAATCAATAGAATACTAAATAAATTAGTTTTTTACATCCACCGACTGGGAAAAGAATTTGTATAACCTTAGCGTCATTATGAATAGCAAAAATCACCTGTGCATTGTTAACAGAGTCTTCTACCACCTTTCTGCCAGCGTCCAGATATTTTCCGCCGATCTGCTTCTGAGTTTCGAAAATGTTTGTGGTGATAGTCATTGCTGCATCAGTTGCAAGCTGTAAGAAAAAAAACTGTATTAATATTTCTTTCAACATTGACATCGTACTGAATACTAGGACAAACCGGATACGAAATCTTTGGTGGATCCAATTGAGTGCAGAATAAATATAGATATTTCACTTTTGAGACATTCAAAAGTAAAAACCGAGCTACACAAGGTGTTGCGGGAAAATGGGAATGTACTAAAGTACAAAAATGTACTATGTGGGTAGTATACAACAATATTCTGAAAACATTGGTACAGAATGTTTTACGAACAGTGACATCCCGAGATTCTAATGGTCAAGTTTGATAGGAATTAATGACATATCTGCTTTATTTATAAAAATCTTCTAAATAAGGGATGAGCAGCCAACAGGCCTTACAATGTCAATTAAACAAGTATGAAAGTAAAATGAAAATTAATTATATAATGACTCATGACATTTTCAAATCAAGAGATAAAACAAAACTGATTACAAAAAATATATTTTGAATATGACTGGACTACAACAACGGCTCATAAGGTTGCTGAACTCTGGTATAAACCGTTTTTGTCACAGCGAAATGGCATCTCAACTATCTGTAGTAATCTTCCGGATTCTAGAACAGGAATCTTATAACAAACCTTTTTTTGACTATAAGACACTTTTAATTCCGTAATTTAGAACTATGCCTGAGATAACTTACTCTCAAAAAAATGTTTGTTCAGTTCAATTAAAATTTTAAAAAATTGATTTCGATAATCTGTCTACTAAACGTCTCTTAAGATTTTTCTCTTGTAAGACCATTACTGTGAATTAAAATAAAATTTTAAATAATATGATTTACCTGAATATTTTTCAAAGCATCATTTACTAGGAGTCCGATGCTGTCTTTGAAGGAGCTCGTAATAGCAGTTATGGATGATTTAACATTGCCACCGATGGTCTGGACACTGTTAGCAGTGCTCTGTTAATTTTAAAATAATTAGTAAATACATTATAAATAACAAATTGCTTCAATATAATGACTAACATACAATAATCTCATTATTTAATATTGTAAACCGTGCATAATTTATATTTGAAATAACGTAATTAGATCAATGGGCTTGAAACCCCTTTAGTTATTTCCTCGAATCTAAAACTGTGTAACGTTAAACAGATAACGTTGTCAACGATAATTTAGTTGTGCTCTGATCATTTTAGGACATTTGCTAAAGGCAATGTAAATAAAAAAATGACTAAATGAAGACTCTCTTGACATAAGTTCATCACTGCAGAAGAAGAAGTTAACGTACGATACAAACTACTTATAAGACCTCTGCCCAACAGATCACAACTAACATTAGAGTTAGTTAAGAGAGATAAATGAACCCACAATATGTCACTAGTATTATCCATGACATAGAGTCTATTATTACTGGGGTCAGCCGAACCGTATAATATTCCATTCTCTTATATCAATAGCCCTCCGCAATATGACCAATACCCCTTCCTATGTCTACAATTACAGTGGGAGGATGAATTTGTTGGGACTTTTAGTTAATGAGTTGTCGGGTTTACATAATATTTATTAATGGACAATGTTCCAACATAGTATGAACGTCTGCATCAGGTCCTCTTGACAAGAAAAGAAAGTCGTTTGTGAGCAACAGAGCTTCAAACAACCCTCTTTGATCAACTTGAGCCAATAATCGAACTAAGTCATCCACTCAGTAATATATTCACGGCTAACTGGGAACACCCGCTGTAATTATGCTCTTCTGCTTATGAATATTTCTTGATCGAGCCTATAACCCTATCGGCAGACTAAAAAGATCTATTCCTCCTTTTAATTAACCTCATCATTATCGTCATCTTCTTACTTACTTACTATCCATGTTCGTATTTATTATGTTCGACCATCTAAAAATATATTCTCAATAAACTTCCTTCCTTCAAATTCTAGTGGCTACCACTTGGTAAGACTATTTCTAACACCACTCTACTGCATTGCTAACAAAAATTGCGCAAACATAAAAAACAAAATAAACATTTATTGTTATACTACCATCAAATTGTACTTCACAAAAATTTCCACCTACTTTCAGACAAAAAAATATAAGTCACTAATTATAGCAACTATCCCAAAAAGTTACAATTTCAAAAATACAGTGTTATTTACTGAGGAAAAAAGATCAACAATAAATATGTACGTACCTCGCAATTTGTTTTAAGGATTTCAACCAATGAAGAAGCCTTCTCGTTTACTAATGCAGTCAGTTTAATCTTGGCGTTTCCAACTTTATCGCTAACCTTGAAATATCAATATATAAATTATACTCTTGTTATTATACAGCTAGATAATAATAAGATTCTTTAATAAAGGATTACAAAAAAATATATATAAAACACTTATTGACATTATAGTTTATCTTTTACATATTGAGATTCTCTCTATCCTAAGTCGACACAGATTCTTCAAATTTTGTAGAGCGAACACTTATTGTTGAATACATACAGGTCTAGTTTGCATCAGACGGACATGATCTGAGAAGCTAAAAACTATTTCTTTTGTCACTTTTAGACCCGTCATAATGCATTTTTTTGTTAAATCGACACGAAGAGGTAGTCACAAGTAATTATATAACTAACTAAAGAAAGATTAAATCACGTCATGCGTTTATTACTGTATTACATTGTTCTTATGTGATCTTCTAGAAGGACTGTAATAATTTACAAAAATCGTCTCCGCTCGGCATAAAACTCATTTTTGGCTCTGTGCAATAAATTTCATTAATATAATAATTTTTGCTAAAAAATTTCATTTATTACTACTTTGTATGATACTAAATCGAACTATTGGAACCATGACCTCAACCAATGAGGATTTAGGATTTAATTTTCTTTAGAATGCCATCTGGACCCCTCAAGGTAGGTTTTTCAACTAGTAAAACCCGTGCACTTAAAAGTTTAATAATATTTCCTCCTTGTAACGTTATTATTAATCGAACTTAGTTCACAGATGCCAAATGAAAAACAAGCCTCATGCGTACCTTGCTTGATTATGATAAATAATTTAATCTAAATATTAAGAATTAAATAAATACGTATATATTTGTTACAATCCTAGTAAAACTAATACTATTCCTTTAACAAACCTGAGTGAAACTTTCTACAAGATTACCCATCAAGGAATGGGTACCCTTCGCAAGATTTATTGCTGCTTCCTTTTGCTTTTCCAAAACTTCTCCTCCAATGGTATTTGCTTTCTCGACTCCATTCTTGGAACAAAATAAAAGCAATTTAGAATAGATTATTTAAGTTATACACATCTAATAATCCTATCCTTCCATAGGCTCTGGAAAATGCAAAGTGTTTCAAATAAAATTACCAAATCTATATTTGGGTTTAGTGGGTTTAAATCTTTAATATTTCTTCTACCTACACTGACATATTAAATGTTTATGAGATATTTTAAGCTGAAGTCAGAAGTCATCATTTCAAAACTTAGGATTTAAATATCTCTACAACTACGTACAATGTAGAAAAATGTCGAGTAAGGAATATAAATAGTTAAAATTCGATCCTTTTTTATTAAATGATACAGAAACAAACTCAATGGCTTTACCCATTGAAAAACACTAACTTAAAGCCCGGTTAAAACACTCCCTTATAATTATTTAACTAGAAATGGTTGTAATCTTAGCACCATCAAAGCTCAAATGGAACTACCGTACAAAATATCATCAAAAGAAATCGCCAGTTGAGGCGAAATAGCGAACGCACTGTTAATGGCGTTTCGCGTTTATAATTTCAAAAAACATTAACATCTTTAGTTGTTTGATGCCAATCCCAAAATAGTTTTTTTTTTTAATACCATCAATTAAGTAATGAGATCATGCTTCACAGAGATGGATTTGATAGCTAAATTTTTCTCGTCTGCCTTTTTATCAAAAGGGAACAAAATTTCATGTCTATAGGTTGTCTTGGTACTTGGTTAAAAGATGACGTAAAAGGATTCCAGACGTCATCCAAGGGAAGGAATTAAAGAAACAATACAAATTGTAGCTGCTCGACATCATCCACCAACTAAGGCTGGTGGCCAATCTCAGTCGCCCTTATCTTATTGAAACATCTTCATTCGATTAAATAACAAGATAACAGTTCCTTTGTATTTAATGATTTTATAGTCATTTTAATGATATTTATTTTGTAATATATGACACATTGAAGGATCTTATAGTAGATAATAGTTACTTTTTTTTAAATTCTGCATAATATCCTTCCATTTTTTTTTATATGTATTATATTATATATTAAAATTTGCTCATCGGGAAATATTTTAATCGATGATTTTAATTCATTGCTCTTTGTTTTTTTGCTTGATGATGTATTTACAGAGCATTAAACGTCACGACAAAAAAACAAATGCCATTTCTGGTCCGTCTCCAGGTCATGAGCAGAATTTCCAGTGTTAACACTATATACTGATTACCTGTAATTGTGAGGTGACATCAGTGACCAACTTCTTGACTCCAACCTGTACTTCCTCAATGATCTTCTTTTTCTGCTCTGCAGTGATGTTTCCGGTAGTCTAACATTTTTAACAATTAGGTGAAAAAATAATAATAACGATTTAGCCAAAGTAAACTAATAAAAAAATAAATTTCTAAATTAAAAAAAAATGCTCTATTTGTTTGATTCAATACTTAAAATCTTCTATATTAAAATTCCTCGTTAGCTCTGAAATGACCAGTGCAGAAAATCATATTTTCATCAGAAGAAAATGCGAGATAGAATAAAATTGTTCCGCAAGAGTGACACACAAACAGTACTTTTCCTACGGAAATTAAAACAAATCAAAGACACAAAACATGATTTAATATTAGTTGTGCAGCTTAATAAATTATAGTTGTTGTCTGCCTTTTAAAAAAGTACTTTACTTCACTAGTTTTGAAACGTTTATTACTAACAATTTCTTTTCATTACTCTTAACTGTGCGATAAAATGCAATTATCTTAATCTGAGGAAAAGTAAATTAGAGCTTTCTTTTGTATTGTTTGCCAATGTAATTATTAATCAGAAATTCAAACAGTGTTTTATGTGTTTGTTACTAGTTACCTCTTTTCCCCATCAAATTTCAAAATAAAAATTGTCAAGAAACTTTCATTCATAAGTTTGAAAAATAAAAGTTTAAAAAAAAATACTTTTTTGAAAAATTTTACTTAACTATCTTGGTATAATAAAATAAAAATAAAAATTCACTATTATTACACATAAATCTGAACATAAAAAATTCCACATCTGTTCATTAATAAGTTGAAGTAGACGAGCGTGTTGAATACAAATAAACAAATTATTATTCTCTATAAAAATTAAATACACTTCAGTGAAAAACAATTTTTACTTTACATCAAGATTTTTGTTTACCTGGGTTTTGTTGACAATATCAATGGTCAATTTTCGGACACCATCTTTCAATTGGGTAGAAATCTTTTCTCTGATCTGGGCGAAGGAATCTTTCAAACTGTTGACACTTTCAAGAGCGACCTGTTTGAAATAATAATATGATTAGTATATATTTAAAATGGTATTTTTGTTCTATTTATCTCAAAAACCTCTGTTAACTCCAATTCTAACCAACTTAAAAACAAAAATTTAACATGAATATTTGAAATAACAAATTGAATAAAAATGTAATAACAAACACACAAGGGATATGTAAGGAAACGTTGTTTTTCAATACCATTTAGGCAGTTTTGTTTTTTTGGCCTCTTTTAACATTTTATATTATATTTATATAAAAAAAACTTTCTAAAACCAATTTATGCATAAAGTACTGATTTGTCTTGCTACATTAACCTTTAGCTTATTGTTTTCTGTTGTTTTTTTGTCTTTTTGAAAGAATTTTTTTTAAAAATTCTACTGTCATGATTTTCACAGGTAAGAGCCTCAGAATAAAGATTATTTTAACCTTCATTCTGAATGGTGATAAAATTATAAATAATGATGAATAGAAACTATTTAGTTATCTTTAAAGTAAAAAAATGGAGAATTTCGCCCCTTTCCCAAAATTTCAGTAATTGGCCAAATTTCTCGTGAATAATTTTTAAAGTACTATATAACAAATTATTAATAAACTTTTTTTAACCTTATACATCGTCAATAACATACCTGGCTCTGTGTTTGGAAGTCTTCTAACAACTTTTTGGTGCCTTCTTGAGCACTCTCATTCGACGGATTTTTGGTTTCGGCAATTTTTCCCTCTGGACCCTAAAGACAAAATAATTGTTATTTTTTTAATAATTATTTATCGACAGATGCTCCTTAAAAATAATCTGAATACTAATAAATTTGTAAATACATCAACTAACACAAAATTGTTCAAATAATTTCTTCTTTTACCGAACACAAACAGAAAGGAGTCCAGTTGGGGCGTGACAGACCGAAGATCTTGAGTTTGCCAAAGATTTATGCCAACTGGCACTGCTCTTTTGAGAAATAAAGGATTATCCCGAAGGTAAGAAGATCGGAGAGTTGAAGCAGCAAAATTTGGCCTGGATATAAATATTTAAAGAACAAAGTATATGAGCGTGAACCTCATCGCCCAGGAAAGATTACGTAGCGGAAAAGAAGAAATATTCAAGGAGCTAAACTACTCACCTCATTTACATTCAGATCATAGAATAAACATTGAAATGGATTGGGGACTCCCTTTGGAAGCGTGTTAGAGCAGTTGAGAAGTATGCACTTGATTAGAATGTAGTATGCATGATTAAAATTATTAAGGACTGAGCGATTTAAAAAAATCTGGGCTTTAAAGGTGAAGCAAACTGGCGAGATTTACCAAAGGTTCCAAAAATTACCTCTGCTGGAAAAGAAGTTTGTTAGATTACGAGCCAACTGCGCTCGACTGATGGCTAATAATTTATCGTAATTATATTTCGTGAAATGTTATTAGTTCTTACATTGAGAGATTCCAAAATTTTGGCAGTTATGCTCTCGATAGATTCTTTGAGTTTCTGTGCCCCTTCGATTTGAGCATTGGCGATGTTATCTTCAATAGTGTTGATCTTGTCTCCGACAGACTGTAAATAAAATGTTTTACATTTATTTTAATACATTAGATATAAATATAAATGCATAACAAGTTATATTAATAACTTTATCCAAGGTTTAAATAATTTGTTATATTTATACTTAAAATATATAACAGGAAGATTAAATAGGACAAATAAGAAAATGAATAAGTTAGCTGTTCGACCGAGTCACATCACCTTTGGGTGACACCCCAGGTAAAGAGAAAATGCTAGTCTGTAGTAAGTTATTATAGAACATTTAGACGAAAAGAAGCACAAAAAATTGTTGCAAATTCAAGTTTTAAGTAGATAATTCAAATTAGTTTTGTACGATAATGTTTATAATAAATAATAATGTTGAATATAACATGATATTTTCAACAAACACATACATCTTAAAAACCCTTAGTAATAATTAAATAAATGTATTTTAGTATAACATGTAGTATTTATTATTTTTAATAAATTTCAAATATAAACTTGTTTAAAATCAGATTTTTATGTTATGGCCTTTCATAATACATCTGGCTAGAACATATATATTTTTTAATACTTTATATGTCTACTGTGAAATATATAAGTTAAAATGCTGAATTGATGGAGTCTGCAGAGTTATTTAATAAGGTTTTTTTTTAGCAAGGAAACCGAAATTCTTTAAAGTGGTTACATTATCTAGAGAAAAACTTTAGCATTTTTTCTAGTTTGGTATCTCAATTTAAGCTGAATTTTTCTATTACCTATTGATTTCTTATTTTAGATTAGATCGATTTCTCATTGGGAAAACTGTTAGCTAAAACAAGGAACTGACATGAACGCTAAACCTCAGGGAAACTCAAAGTATTTGGATCACTTTTTTAAGTTAAAGCAAATTGGCAAAGATTTTCTTCAACTGTAGAATTTATAGAAATGATCTTACAAGTTTGGCAATAGCTCTAAAGCTATCAGTCACTTGTAATTACCATGATATGATGAATAATTTTCACAACTACAATATGAACGCGTAGAGATTCCACAATGTCCTACTTCAGTAGCCATTATCATCCAAAAAAACAACAGAACGAATTGAGGTTTTGAATCACAAAACAGAAAAACAGCTCATAATTCTAATTTGGCTCTGGAAAAATAGGTTAACCAGCTCAAGCCTTTGACTAATCTTATCCTTCTTTTGCTAACTCCTCAGTAGTTCTACTTTAAGATGTCAGTTTGGGAGAGCGCAGAAACTTCGAATATCTCTGCCGTTTGCCAATCAATGGTTTCAGTTCTATAAATGCTGTATTCTCAATTGGAAATACTTCTGGTGAGCCCTGTGTATTCTGTTATAAATATATTAATAAGTTTCTTAAATCCCTAGAGATGTCATAACTTTTTTTTTACCCCTATTGCCTTTCCAGTTGTGAATTATTTTTGTTAAAAGTAAGAAAAACAAACAAAAAAAACTTGTTATGTCTTTCCACGCATATTTACTAAAAAAGTTATCTTTTTTAAAAATATTTTTGTTTCATTTCTTTTTTTTTATATACATAACAAATATAAATATACTAATATATAAATAACAGTCTATTTCAGCTTAAATTATTTTTCTTAAGATTCAGCAAAACTAGGTCTATAATATAGACTTATAACCAAAATTTGAGGACCCTAACATATTAAAAAAATAAATAAACATCAACAGATTATTTGAAACACTTTTTAGTTTTTACTTGTACTTTTTTCCGATTACATATTTTTTACATAATTTTCTCTGTTTGTTACTGCATTAAAAAGAAATTTAAAGGGATTTCCTTTTAGCTTAATTAAAAACTTTGTTTGTATTAATATGTGTAGTATTGTTATTAAATAAAGAGAACGTTTTGAATTTTTGGTTTTTGTAATTATAGTCCACTAGCCCTAATGCATTAAACATATTCTTAAGCAACACGAGACCTTTGATGATGATCATGTGTACATTAGCTCACTTATCTTATAGCCCTTACGAGAGATCTTATCTTTGATACAGTGGATTAAATTTACATTAATGAAAAGAACTAATGGGATGCCAATTCATGATAAATACTAATAGCCTAAGCTTGATTAGCTGTCATACTCGCCATAAGGCATTCAATTAGATGAAAAAAAAAAACAATTTAACATATCATGTTACCAATATTTATATACACTCTGTCTCAGTTTCTTCTCGCAAAGGATTTGCGTGTAAATCAATCGGAGATTATCTGGATATTGAACAATTACAATAAGCCATGAATGTGATACAATGAAAGACTGTATGAGTCTTAAAGAAAATGAATTTCAGATAAACTCTCTTTATACCTTGCTAATCGATTACTGGAAACATTTTAATAATGTAACTATGAGATAAAAATAATTTGACAGAAGTCAAACTGAACCACCTCTCAACTGTAATAAAAAGTGCAGTCAATTAAGAAATATTTTAGAACAAACAATGGACATATTTATGTGATCATATTTTAATACCATGATCATCAGATATCGAAGTTAACATATAAGCATTGTAATAAATAAAAAGTGCATTGCGTGGATAAACAGGACGGTAAGTAAAACAATACAGTCAATAATTTATTTACATGACAATAGCTTATTCTTGAGTATAGAACTTATGAATAAAACTTTTATAGATAATAGAATAGTTCATGACCACACTAAGCTTCAAGGCCTTACTTAAATTAGTAGTTGAACTAGTTTCAAAATTATTTAACACTTAAGAAATTTCATAAAGAAGTTATATCGATTAACCATTATTAATCGGAGTGTCACCCATACACATATAGTCTCATTTTAAGTAAATAGAAAAAGCTGCGAAATACTCTAATTTAAAGAGGTAACTATTTAAGGTCAGACAATTAAATGATCCATGGCTTCAAATTTATACGATAAGTTAATACAACCTCATATACATCATTATTTAATTCATATTTTGTAAACACTTACAAGTAAGAACAGCTTCCAAGTATTAAAGGGTAAATCACATAAAAGATCAATAAACACAAAAGTATCTATTTAAATTAATCATCATACTTCATCCTACCCATTACAAATCTATCTCATGACCCGCTTCTAAAATAAAAACAAAACTTAACTGATAAATAAGTTATTAGTATCATTAAATAATAGATTTCAGTCTCCTCATTTTAAATTTCGCAGTCTTAAGGCATTAGAGAAAGAGAGAGGAAGAAATAATTTCACATAAATAATTAGAATGTAGCAAGATCTATTGGTCACGTTAGGAACTAACTTTTTAAAAAATAGAAAATCTAGTGCGTTGCAGTGCCATCTGTTGAGAGAAAACCAAACTAGTGCCAGTACAGGCCGGCAAAAGAGAAAAGTATTTCAATAAATAAATTGACATGCAGCGCTACCTGTTGGCAGATGGTACGAACTAAACTGCAATATTTGACCTTTTTTGTGCACCGTGGCGCTATCAGTTGAGTGGCTGAAGAACTAACTAGTCCTAGCAGGGCCCGTGTTTGGCGTCTAAAAATTTTTATTTAGTATCAGGTCTTCAGGATCCCGCAGGAGCTAACTACTCCAAAGTGGAGGAAGAACTAAGCCTGGTACTAACTGGAAACATGAGCTCCTGCGGGATCATGAAGACCTGATACTAAATAAAAATTTCTGACGGAAAATACGGGCCCTGCCAGGACTAGTTAGTTCTCTCAGTGCTCAAAAGAATGCGCCACGGTAAAAAAAAAAAAGTCATATATTGCTGTTTAGTTTAAATATCTGTCAATAGGTAGCGCTGCATGTCAATTTCGTTAAAAGCTAGTACGTAGTTCTCCCGTTACTCAATAGAATGCGCCACGGTGCAGAAAAAAAGCCAAATATTGACGTTTAGTTCAAATATCTGTCAATAGGTAGCACTGCCTGTCAATTTCGTTAAAAGCTTGTACGTAGTTCTTCCGTTACTCAATAGAATGCGCCACGATGCAGTAAAAAAGCCAAATATTGACGTTTAATTCAAATATCTGTCAATAGGTAGCGCTGCCTGTCAATTTCTTTAAAAGCTTGTACGTAGTTCTCCCGTTACTCAATAGAATGCGCTACAGTGCAGAAAAAAGGCCAAATATTAATGTTTAATTAAAATATCTGTCAATAGGTAGCGCTGTCTGTCAATTTAAGTTCTCTCAGATGGAATTGTATTGAAGTAGATTATCCAATTTTTTTTTTTTTAAAAAGTTAGTTCCAAATGTAATCAATAGATCTTGCTGCATTCTAATTATTTACACAAAATAATCATCACTATTTAGTGGACATTTTTTATATTGTTTAAGAAAAATCATTTTATTTCATTGAAATATTTTAGAAATCGTCCTTTTATTTGAAATAGTAGTTTCTGTTTATATTAATCATTTATGATTAATATATGTATAAATAGATGAGAGTACATTCCAGCATAATTATGTAATGACTGGAGCAGTTTTTTAATAATTTCTGAAAGATGGTTTTCTTTATTACTCACCTAAGAAATGCTTGAAAAAATAGGACAATTTTCACACATTTCAGGATTGATAAGCGAAGGGATATTTTTTCTTAAAATGATACAATTCAATTGATAGCTACATATTGTGAAACTCTCCTCAACTCCTAACACTTCTGTTTTAGAGAAGATAAGGGTCATATATTTTATGCTATCGCAGCGGTCCTGCTGTTGATAGTATGTTGAAGTTTTCGGTTGTTTTAGCTGTAACATTGGCAACTGCATATTCTAGAGCCTGATTTTAATAAACGCCTATCATTTTCCATACACCTAATCATAATCGGGCGCTTCTTAACACCCCTTCTCGAATAATTTCATAGATAGATAATATTAACTGAAGTGGGCTCTTGCTATAATAGCCTTACAACATCCTTGCCCCTTTTCGTGAAATGAAGGCTCCTGACATCCACGAAAAGTTCAAGATCCCCACCATCACCGAACCCATCAGAAGAAGACATATCAAATTCTTTGACTCGATGAAACATTGCCAAAAACCCCTATTCCAAGACCTGACACCCCCACCACTACCGGCAAGATGGCAAATCTCTAGATCTGGGAAAGCAGACCAAATGGTGGACATTACGGCGCTTGGCCCACCATCAACAAGCCTCGGACGGGCATCCATCACTGCTTTCCAACTGAATGAGGTTCCACTACATGCCTATAGAAACTAGGCTCAGCCTTCAGTGGACTCTCACCACTGCACCGCAACATTTCCACCTCTACCGAGGCTTCCCACACTCCTTAATTCCCTCACTCCACCTTCAAGCAGGTACTCCTAGTAAAAGGATCCGCTCACCCCAAATAAATTCCGTTATTTTCCCCTTATCCATAATCTTAAAAATTTGAGAGCTAAGGGAAAAAAAAATAAAAAAATAATAGCCTTGTTTCACTCATTGATTCATTAATTCATTGAGGAGATTCCTGACTTTTTCCCATTCATCTTTACCATCCTTAACTTTAAATGACCATGATCAAATTCTCTAGGACCTCTTTATCCTTAAGCCACAGCTCATTTCTAGGAACCGTTTCAAAGGAGGAGGTCAGATCCAACAATGTATTCTTATTAATTGCCTGTGCTGGTACGAGCTCGTCAATAATTAGTCATTGGCTTCTATCAACGCCGGCTTGCGTCTAAGGGTCTTTTTAATTCCACCATACGATTAACCCCTCAAAGGAATGTTCAATATCTCGTTGGTTCTCTTACCTTTCCCGAATTATTTAATCCTACCTTAGGTATTTCTCGTGAAAATTTGTTTCCCGCTCAAGCTATTACCACCAAGTAAACTTTTGCATAGTTTTCGATCCTTAAGTGATGAACATAGTTAAGATACGTTCTAGGTGTATAAGAATCATATACAAAATAGATACATGAAAAAGTCATACAACTAAAAGAAGAACCAGAAATGGAAATATGAAGAGTAGGGATAAATGAAAATAGTAACGCTATCAAGTCCAGTGTAGTATTCACTTGGCGTTTGAGCTACAACTTGGACTGGCCACAAACAGAACCAATCATCCATAACTATTACATTCACAAATCTCCTTGGATTATAGTTCAACAATCAGGACCCTTCTTCATGACGTATAAATATATATCTTCCTATATCCATGTTGTTTTTTCATTACAGTCCTAAGAGTAAGTATGTGGTCTTGGGTTTGTTTGTTCTTATTTGATCCCGTATTCTACTAATGGCCTCCATCTCTTCTCCAAGGTCCTGGAGTCAATTTTGGAGCATAGGCAATGATGAGAAGCATTATTGGTTCCAGCAAACTTAATAAGTTGAGGACTAAAGTCATCTACCCTAGCTGTTTATGGAGACGTACTGAATGTCTTTTTATATATTAACACAGCTAAATGAAAATCTTCGTTACAAGAACGGGAACCAAGCGAAAGGTAAATTCAACATGAAAAATGTTTTATCCTTCGGTTCTTTAAACTTTATTCAAGATTTAGTGTTGCGATATTTTCCCATGGTTGATAACCATAAGTTTTTACAGCCGACAATACTAAAGTCGATCCGCTTTGAATCAGACTTGGCTAATATCTATTTAAACAGGTTTTTGGCCATTGGCTCATGTGGCAAGTTGTGAAATGTAATCAGTTTCCATTTAAGAAACTATAAAACTAAATAACATATTACAAATCTTGAAGTCCTTGCTAATTACTAAATATTATGAAATTCTATTAAAAAAAAAAGATATTCGAATTCCTGATGGAATCGGTTACTCTTTAAAAGAATATATATAACATCATAAATGTAATCATATACTCATAAAATATTTTTTCGTCGATTCGTTTTAAAAACTATAAAGTGGGAGGTTAAGTGGTTTTGGTTAAAGAGCCCAAAGAGACAAGACGTTAAATACGCTAGTCCTATGTCGTATTGATTGCATATAATCGTTTTAATGAACATATTATATGAGCCCTTTAGAATCAAGCTATATCAATTTTTTTAGAACAAAGACTTCATAAGTGAATTCTTACCACTAATTCTTAATTACGACGATTAATTTTTAATCGATACCATATTACAAAGAGGTAATGTTTGCTAGGACGATCGTTCTGGGTAATCTGTAAAATACTAAATCACTGTTGGAAATTGTTGAACCATATGAAGGCTTGTTTAGTTTCGAATAAAATAACGTGTAGAGATAGCATGAGAACTTGATTAAAGTCGATTTTTTGTTACTGAAACGGTTTTAAATTAAATACTAGTAGTTTAATAAGTTTCGAGAAACTCAATAGAAGTATCTCTTTACTTTCTATGCCCTTTATACAACATATTTAAAAAAATAATTATAATATATAATATTTTATAATCATTGATAATTACAAATTTTATTCCTTACCTCAAACACTGACACAATGCCACTGAATACGTTGTTGATGCTGTCCATGACCAGTTTAGCGATGATGGCGTTGATGTCAGTAACTTTGCCCACGATATCCTTAATGTCACCAGTCACCTGGACCAAGAATAATAATCAATGACTATACTTGAATGACTTGCAAGTGGCACAGAGGCAAGTAGCCAACATTACCCGATCGACGCTCGGAGAGGATGTCCCCTCAGTTCCCTTCACGAGGGTGGCTACATCGGACAAGAGCCCCGGACTGGGAGCACCTCTTACGGCGACTAGGCCGAAAAGGACCATAGCAACAGTGATAGTCTTCATGGCGGTCTTTGGGCACTCTCTAGGAACTGCGGTTGTGTGCGGAATACGTTAAATAGTACGCCGTCTGCTTACACAGTTGTCAAGGATATTTGCAAGGGCTGTAGTATATTTATCCTTTATTAATCTATTCATTGCTTATATTTATTTTGTTTTACCGATGTTAACAGCCTACAATTGATATAGTTAGCTGAACAAATGATTGAACAATATTGGTACATTGTCTGCAAAGAAACTGTACGCATTATTGACCAGAATAAATGAACAACGTGATAAATTTAATAATTGGCTTTAATAATCAGTTAATTCAACTTTGGATTTCTACTGTATCCTCCAAATATTTATTCTTAAGAATTCCAATCATTAATTTTAATTTTTTCTTCTTCTTCATATCCCCTTGTTATTATAAATTATGAAAATGAGTATAGATTCTATATAAATGAATCTATTTACAATAGGTTATTATGTGTCCTGCAGCTTGGCTACATTTTATACAATTTTCAATAATTTTACATTTTAATACTAGGAAAATGGTGGTTATTATTTTAATTAATAATAAGGGCAGCTTGTTGAGATTTGAGAAGTTTATAATAAGAAAAAACCCCAGCTAAAACAACATTAAACCATATTCAAAGCTATTGTTCCGCTTAATGTTCCAATTTCACCTACATAAAAAATAAGTCGGATTCAGGACATTGCTCTTCAGAATATTGCCTAATTAAGCAAGGTTTTATTAATTTTACATCCTAACAATAAGCCTTTGTTTGTTTTTTGTGTTAGTTTAAACCTAAATATACTTGTTTCTAGTTCCCCTACTATAAATCTCTACTAAAATGGTCTAATTAAATGGTCTAAAAAAAATTATCTCTACTGGTAAGATTGGGACTGGTAAGTTTATATGTTTTACACACATGGGTACGTATATTTTATTATTGTGGTATTACTATTACTGACCGTGAGGCTGATGAGGAAGCTGTTTATTTAGTTAGCGATTCATTACCTGGCTACTATTTCTAGTTTATTTCTTATATATATATATGTTGTGGCTAGTGGCAAGACATTGTTAAGCCAAATACCAGAGGGCCTAATGTAAACAAATCCTGTGTATGGATAAAGGAATAGAAGATAATAAAGCCAATTAACAATCGAACCTGTCTGTAATATTATCATCCTTAATCTCTCTTTTTTGATCATCTACAGCCAGGAGACGATAACTTATATATTTCTTTATTATATTGATTACATGCATGCAATACAGTAATCAGTGTTTTAAGCTATGCAATTGATGTTATTATAGCAGAATTATGTTATGAATCAAAAGGAATTGTTCCTGAATAATATTCATTCCAATAGAATGCGTGAAGAAAACGTCATCAGGTTTTATCTGCGTTATTAAATTTCTTTATAAAGAGGTGTTTGTAAGGCTCAGCAAATATGTAGTCAGGTGCTATTTGCTTGTATCATTAATCCCAAGGATTAAAATTAGTCATTAGATATTTGGTTGTTAATTGAATCGAAACTATAGTGCTTTTTGTTTCGCTTTAACATCAATATCTACTAAGGCATTTTCTTACAAATTACAACCTAATCTCCAAGTCACAATAACTGCTATAATTTTCTTAAACGGCTAAAAATCATGCCAAATTTTCATATAATTATTCCCCAACCCCAAAAGTTTTTCTAAGAGACTAAAGAATTTGTATGCGAAATTGTGTATCTGATCTCCATAGATATAAAGTAAATCACAAAAAATATCATCAGTACCGATTACAGCCAAATATATTCCTCAAATCATCGCTGCGGGGGGGGGGGGGGATACCATTGAGGCCAGTCCAAAATACTTTTAAATTTAAAGTGAAACAAACAAGGCTGCCAATGAATCTAAAAAGTTATAGTAAAAGGTTGTAATAAAAGATTTTATTAGTGGACTGTAGTAAAACTTTGTAGGATTAGTTTGTAGTAAAATGTTCTATTAGATGGTATAACACTGTATTAGTAGCTTGAATTAAATGGTTTTAGTAGTTGGTCGTAGTATAAGGTTCCAAGTAATAAGACTGTTGTAAAAGTTTTACATTAGGGTAAGAAGTAACAACACCTAATAATTTTTACATATATTTTTTTTAAATATACTCAAGAAATCATCAATTTTACATAAAATTCATTACTAACCATATTCTGTCAAAATATACAAAACTTATAACTGATAAATTAACAATATAACAAAAAAAAAAAAAGTTTTGGTTTACACACAATATTTCTATCATATAATACATAAGGCCACAGATTCCAATACAAAAATTTAAGAAAATGGAATCCTAATTTTTTTGGTTGATTTTAATACTTTGCTTTTAGCAAATAGCATAAATTAAAAATTATATAGGAAATATAATGTGGGTTAGTATTGAAACAGATTTTGATCAGGACGCTCCATAACAGATCTGATAAAGGTTGACAAAGAAGAAGGGTAGAACATGTAACAGTACGTATTGATTATATAAAATGAAAAAATGTCTTCATTCTGGGACTTTGGGACTTAGTCCCAATGCCAATGCACATGGGGTAGGAAAAAACAGTCATCTTGAATCTCTACAATAATTTAAATGAGTAGGAGGCTTTTTTGGGAGATCGGCTTAGGTTGAAAGAGGCTTTCTTTTTCTGTATCAGATCACCAAGTAGATATACTTAGCAAGTCGAAACATTGTCCATTAAATTTGATGAAAACCTACTATCTTTTATAAACCCAAGCCCAACTCCAGAAAAACTCTTCTACTCATGTGTATGCTCATGGCTAACAATGAATCCCGGAGTACAACAACGATTTAGCTGTATCAGACCGCTTTAAAAATTAAAAGTCAATATGCCAGTAGCATATAGAACGTTTATAATCAACATACAACATGGTCACATTTATTATATCTTCATTCTTTTTCATGTTATCAGAAATAGTGGAGTCAATTTTATTTTAATGCTCTTCAGCTCATTCAGTAGTCTCGTTTTGTTAACATTATGTAATAATCGGTTTGTGCGGAGCATCCTGTGAGTTGACAAAACTGACTTGTGCAATGCCGAGTTAGTGGAGTAATTCCAGAAGGAGAGTACAGTCAATTTGTCAAGAGACGCAGTCTCCGTAGACTTGGCTACGTTGGAGGGATCAAAAGAAAGGTAGCTCTGGCGATCAGCTGATGAGAGGAAGGCATAGACTACGATACCTGCAAGAAGTCTAAGTGAACAAACGATGTGGAGGCCCCGTTTGGACATGGAATGGAGTAAGTAACTAAGAAAATATATTGAGAATTATAAGCTACATACAGTTCTTAAAGTAAAATTATCTAGTTTACAGATCTTACAAGAATTGAAGATTATAGAATTGTACAGAAAATCCCCAACATGATAAAAACTTAATACTAAAAGGTTTTTATAACCTCTCAAAGTCTCTATACTCAAGATAGCTTATTATCCAAAAGACACTAAATGTCAGTTAAAATAAATGTGTAATGTTCACCTTTGGTCTTTTTAAATACTTGTTTTTGTTTTTTTTATAAATTAAAAAATAAAATAAACAATAAATGATAGTAATACTATAATGAGTATCACGGATCTGTCTTATAGAACAAGTATATAACTTATATATACAAGTATAATAAGAAGTATATTTTTAAATAATAATTATGTACAGCTTAAAAATTAATACATAACTTACAAAAATAAGAAGGAATGCACTAATACAAAAATGTTTTTCACATTACATATAAATATATTCCATAAAAATAAATAACTAAAAATTAGGTTAATGTCATGATATTATGATAATGTAGTAGCAAAATAGTTAAATAACAGTCTATATCCACATATTTGAGCCAAGATTTAAATTAACCCATAACAATATAACGTATAAAGAGATCAAAAAAACATATAAGAAGTCAAAAAAGTTTAACTCGAATAAAATATACTTAGTTGCTTCAACAGCAACGGCACTTGGGTTTTTATGTTGGAGTACGCCTTTTTGAGAGTGATGCGACATTCAGATCTATCGGTTCTTGCAGAACCTTGTGAGCAGTTACATTCCATGATTCATGGTTCGCCAGGGTCTCCGGGATCCATATTTATCTGCGATCGGTCACTTCCACTTCCTTCGTCTTCGCTCATACCACCGTTGCTTTCTAATCTTGCAGGTCCAGGGCCTAAGCAAGCATAAATAAAACTGTTAAGTGCAAATACCTCCACTGTACCTCCGACTCATTAAGTATGCGATAGAAAAAGTAAATTAAGAAAAAATATTTAATCAACTTCTTTAGTTGATTTTTTAATTAAAAACTTATTTGTTTCAATGGTTGACAAGAACAATGTTTAAGGATTAACAGAATACTATGGTGAAAAGAAAATATACTTATAGTATATATAAATATATTATGTATTGTTATCACTTAGAGGAGAGAGAGCGTACTGGAAGAGTCAAGATTTGAATAATAACAGAGAAAGAGAGTCATCTCTATTCTGCAGTCATGCTAATGATGAGAATGAGTGTTCGAATGAGGAATAGGGATATATACAAAATATAATATAGTATAGAGATTTAGGAGAGGATTTGAATTTAAGAAACTTTAATATAAGTAAGAAAGTGCCCAAGTGAAGAGAAAGTACTTTGTGGAGAAGGATCCGAGAAAGTAATTGACTGACAGAAAGTAGCGTCTGTAATAATTGTAGCGATATGCGATTGTCTCTGTACAGTTCCAACCTTGCAGTTTTAAATTACCAAGGGGTCAGAATATATACTTATAAACAAAGAAGTGGTAAGTGGACTGTATATTAGACAGAAAGTTGTGTTATAGAGATTATTTATTAGTTAACTAAGCTTTAAAATGAAATAATATAAAGGAATTATATTTTCAGAATAAAAAGGAAAGTCGTGAAAACAAACTAAAATTAGGGCAAATATCAGGAGCCTGAGGGTTTGTTCTGGTGATGAAAGCAATTAAAGAGCGGAAATGGATCTTTGGATAATTAGGTATATACGGTCATGGTTATGGTTTTGTCAAATATTGAAAAATGGTTTTTAATAAGACTTAAGTAAAAGCAAGTAAGTATTATTATTTTTGAAAGAGTCACAACATTACATATTGAAAAAAAACTTTATTTTATACACAGTTAATAATAAATTTTAATCGTGTACCTTGATTCAACGATGACTTTTGACGGTTTGTATTATGACGGTTGATTGTTTCTTGTAGGGAAGAGTTGTAGGTCAGTCCATTATTGTCATCCTTATTCCGTTCCTGAAAAAAATTATTTCAAGTTAGAATAATAATAATAATAATAATAATAATAATAATAATAGAATAATATCTCATTTGACTAGACAAAGTTTTTGAATAATGCTTAAGATAGTTGGAATAAAGACAGTTTGTATGAGAGCTATCTGAAAGTAACTGCGCAAAGTTTAAGAGATGAAAAACGACAAAGCACAAAGAAACTCAAAGATAAGAAAGCCAACAATAGGAATCCCGTATTTAACTTCGTTCCAGTTGATTTTTATTACAATTTTTTTAATTAATTTTCACTGAGCATGGTGGTTTGACGAATAAAATTATGTATTTCACAAATTTATTCACTGGAATGTCTTCTGGTTTATATTTTATGGGTGCCATGTTTTCTTTCTTCTTTATACTTGACAGCATTCCAGAGGATTTCTTCCCCAGGAAGTTCCCTGGAATAGCGGATGAATACAATCGACAAGAAAGAAAGCATGATAAACTCTGGGGAAAAAAGTCGCAAAAAAATAAAATTAAAATGATGAATTTTTTTATCAAATATACAGAGTAGTTTATCATCTGTTTAAATAGTAAATAAGAAGAGTCCCACAAGCCCATCTCCGAATATTGTTTTTTATTTATTTTTTTAAATTGTTTTATTGACAGCCATACATGGAAACAATAACATTGGATTAAAACATAACAATGTAGTGAGTGGGGAATTGTTAAAAACCATCCGTAACTCTTTTTTATCCGTTACTAATTATTATAATTTTATAATAAAATACAATTTTTGTTAATAAAAGATAATTCCCTTATAGAAAGATTCTCTCTGATAGCTCTATGATGGTTTGGTAAGGAATTCCTCTGGAGGAACATTAGGAGCTCCATGTCTTTGATAATCATCAATGAATGCGAAATCACCCAGCGAATGATGCAAGACCCCCCCAAGTACCAAATAAGGCATATCTGCTTCGCTTGATGAGCTTCGTAGACGATTTAGAAAGCGCATCAATCCAGCCAGAACCCTGCTGAAGCTGAGACGTGCCTGAGTGAAAGAATGGTAAAAGAATAAGTTGAATTCCCCTTAATAAAGATTATAATATAAGAGCAAAATGATGCAAGCAGTCATTTGAACTAGAGGAGGTAACACGTTAGCGAAACACTTCCAGCATCAAAATATTTATTTTTTATTTTTTTTGATCTTTTATTTGAGTATTTTCATCGTTTTTGTTTCCATTAGTAAAAGTGTTTTTCGTTCACATATCTTCTTCCTTATATTTAATATTTTGTAGAAATGTAAGTTTTAATGTGAAAACTAGCAACTTAGAACCAAATAAGTAAGATTTTCAAAGTGTACTGTTTATTTGCGGCTTTTTTAGTGGAGCAGTTTAGTATTAGAATGTTGTTATTAAATAATATTTAGACAAATATCTGACTTACGCTTGAGTCCATTCCGAGATCCAAAGGTTCTTCTTTCACTAATGCCTAAAATTAAAGAAAGATTAAAAAATAATTGTACACATTGAAGACAAAAATAATCTTCAGTATATAGCTGTCGTAAAATAAATATTTATTAATTAAGTTTCCTTACGAGAGGAGGTGTTGAGCTCGGTTCTTGCTTTATCCTAAACGGTGGCGGATGGTAAGAAGGTTCCTCCCGTTGTGCAAGATGGTTGGTTATTGGGTTCGATATTATTGGTCCTTTCGTTTTTGGCACTTGATTTGCAAGAGGATTGCTCGAGTGCTGTGTGTGTGCTGGTGTCATCTGACCTCCTGACGGAGAAGGGGCATTCTAAGATAGAAAATAAAAAATGTTAATAGCAATAGTAAACTATAACTAGCAATAGCAAACTATAACTAGCAAGAGTGAACTTACACAAACGAAATATGATTTCTTATCTTAATTTTTGAACTGTTTCCAAATAAAATAACCAACAATCCATAATAAATAATTAAAATGGGCTGTTGTTGACTTTTGTTTCGCTAGAGTTTTTATTTGTTAATAATATCTATACAATGTAATCTTTTTCCCATAACGTCAGTTTCACAATTTATAATTTTTTTTTCACAACAATTAGAGCAAAGAGATCACAAATATTTGTTAAAAAACTACTATGATTAAAAGTTATATCATTTTTTCAGTAAATAAAAATATGTTTTAATAGTGAAATTCCACTCATTAATTTCATTATTATTTAATTGCTGTTATTGTGTATATTTTTCTATAAACAAACGATGCATTTTATTAACATTTGATATGATCATGAATAATGAATATATTTTGTGCCATTAAACTCAATGTGAGTTCTCCAGGCAATTTTTACTTTCATCTGAGAGGAGGATTGTAGGGATGGGTATTGCTAGATAATAAGCGCGCCATAGGATTAGGGTGTTTGGATAATTTTGCATGGAATTTTTAGAATTTAAAAGGACTATGATGTTTTAGGAAAGTGGGTATATTAAGGTCAGTATGGAGGGTTTTATTGGCGATGTAGAATGGGGCATTCCTTTGTAAATTTATAATATAAAATATTTTTTATAATGTATTATAAATTATTTTAACTAAAATTATAAAAGGACCAACCTGATGTCTCATAGGGTAGGGTACTGGATTTGCAGATTTCCGTTTCCTTATCTTTTTCTGCACCGGTGGATGCCCATCGTCAGTTTCACCACTGCCGAGTGTGTCATCATCATGATACGCAGCATTAGTCATCGAGGGGCCTGTCAGTCCTGTAATGTAGGTACAAGTTATCAATCTATGGTGCAACAATTCATGGAGAGTCAGGGCCGTCCGGAAGTTGTCGCTATAGTTGGTAGATGGCATTGCAGTGCATCATCCATTTATCATGAAAGGAAGATAGATGAGAGATGTTTGGATTTCACTTATGCTGATCCCGTAGTCACAAAATCATCTTATTAGTTATTATTGAACATTTACAAACTAACAACAAGAAGATTTAATTTGTTTTTTGTTAGTTAAACCGTTTGATATATTCAAATTATTTTTGTATTATAATATTTAGTTTTGAGCATTGCATAACATTTCCATAACATCTCAAGTAATAAAGAAATTATTCGTTAGAGGAGAGCATTTGGTTCACTTTCTATTCTGTTCTTAAAAAATTGTTAATATATAATACTCTTTCAAACTGTGAATCCAAGATTAGCAGTGAAATTAGACGAGTGGGGGTTTTGTCGGGAATCTACTTACTTATAAAAATAGATGTTAGATTGTTATTCATATTTAATATTAACATACATAGTATATTGAATTTTTTATTCTGTCAACCTAAGCTGCCGATTCACGAGAAAAACAGCATTAAGTCTTTTAAAATGTTACTTTTATTTCCATTATTATTTATTAAACTGGCTATATAGTAAAATAATTGGACTGATAAATTGAAGCTAAAACAAAAGTTGTTGTTACCTTTAATTTGCAAAGCTTCTGCTGCCGCAAGGAGATATGGAAGTTTTTCTTGGGCTACATTAACTTCTCCGCTGTACATAAACTCGACCAATGCTTGGACCTCCCAAAACTTGAGATCCCTCATAAACACTATGGGGTGCTGGCATGGGTTTTGGCTCAAGAGTTCCTCGAAATAGGAAGAACATGCAGACAGCATCACCTGTAAAATATAAATTACACTTTTTTTATAAACTGTAATTTTATATGAAATTAATGATAATTTTTTATAAATTGTTTAATGCATAAATTGTCTGACCGACAAAGTTATCACCATGGCATGATTGTAAGTGTACTTTATTACGACTATAGAGGCTCATCCCTCCTCCAGGATAGTTATCGAAATGAGCCTGTTCTTTAGCCTTGTGAAAGAAAAATAATGAAACTCTAATACAGACCTAAAGACTGTGAGATGGCCATCGTTGACAACTTAGTAAACTCATTCAGCACTATCTCTTAAACTGACTATACAGAACTGCACTAAAAATCACAAATTGTTATAACAATGGATTAAACTGCCTCACCTTGTGGCATTTGATCGACCTCCCTTCGCAGGCCAGGGTGACGTCAACGAACTGTTCATTGTTAAGGAGGTTCGGGAAAGTCGTTTGCATGTTCGAATGGTAGGAGTTCCATTTGAGACATACTTCTGCCGGCTGTGAAGGTGGAGTAGGAGGAGGAGGAGGAGCAGGAGCTGGTTTCTTTGGCGCGATGGGCACCGGACTGGTCGAGCTCGGGCTACCTTGAGGCACTGAAAAAAAAATTAAAATTAATATGATTACATAAAATTTTAAGGTAATATCTTACAAAGGAGTAAACAGTTAGAAGTGGTTAAGTAGCGTGAAACATTTTATAAAGGCCATTATTCACTTAATGGTAGTGTGATGTCAATGATGTGTCCTTGTGTGTGAAAACATTGTTGGCTTTAAAATAACATAATAAAATACTACTTGAGTCGTTTGTTCATAAGATTTATATCATTGTTTACAATGACTAAACATTAATTCAATTATTCACCCCAACGTTTCATTTACATGAGTACACATATAGCAACGAGTTTCTTTTATGACACTATTTGATGTGGAAGTACAAAGACAGCACAGCCAAGAAAATCGGTTAAATATGTTGAATTTTTTTTTCCGTTAAACTATAATAATGGGAAGTTGAAATACTTATATAGGTATAAAATATGTAATATAGATTAATTTTTTTTTTTATCTCCTGATAATTCAACATATTAGACAGACTAGGGAGCTACTTTTGTAAAACAGTTGAAACAAAGAGTCACCACCAGTATTGTTTTATCTATAGGATGGATAAAGAAAGAAGGTTTTTAAGAAACGTGTATCATGTCAGAAAAAGCAATTGTGAAAAATTAATTCAAGTAGTAAAAAATAAAAATGGATGAAGAAAGATTCAAGAAGGAGAATGAAATGAGAGAAAATTGTGGCCGAAGGTCATATAATACATTAAATCATAGCAGAAAGCATTAATGACCTTCATTGTTTAAAAAAAAGAAATCAATTGTTTCATTTTGTTTGATAGACAAGATCAATATAACAATAGATGAGTAATGTTTTGCTATTTTAGCTGTCTCTTCCTAGTTGTGCTTCACCACATATGAAAGAGCTTATCATTTAAAAAAGAGTCTATTATTCCATTAAAAACAATAAATGTAGCAATATCATTTAAATTAAACGTTGTACTTAAACAGATATCACAGATTATATATTCTCATTTTTTTTCAAATACATTGCCAAAAAGTTCCCTTTTATCCTTTCTTCACAGTATACTTTTCAGTTTAGGGAACAAAGAAGAAATGTCATCAAACATCCTTAATTAAATAGTTATCAAAGCTTATGCATTGTCCTTAGATTTTTGTACTTCAATGGTGATGTTGATATTTTGTTTTTGAACTAGATGCATTGCATATTAGCATAAGATTCATTTTATAATGTAAATATTGGACATGCTCTCTCTGGTTATTTTGATGCCCTTCTCTATAATTCTGCCTACATGATGATAATAATAATAATAATAATAATTTTAAAAACATGTTCATACCATGTTGATTAGGATATTAAATTAAATTTCCTGGTTTATAATATGTTATTTTGTTAGGAATTAAGCGGATTATAAATAAAATAAATCGTTAATACTGTGTATGTTAGAGTAATTTGTGTACAGCAGTTCTTTTTTGAATTGAAATTCGCCATTGACATTCCAAGTGATGCAATGTTGAGTATAAACATAATTAAAGGACATTAATTAATTACTGTTTAATCTGATGATGACTGGGTTTGACAAATAGAGAGAATTTTATAGTTAATAGAGGCCTGCTATATCTCACATGTTTACTTATCAAGCACCTTGTTGTAACCAGCTGTTTCTTCTAACTTTGGTAGCTGTTCTCGACTATGAATGTGATGTTATGAAGAAATGTAAGTTTGTCATTTTTCTATTAAGTACATATTGTTGATTTAGCATGGATGCCTATTTGTTGCTTATTAATAGACAGTACATATAGGAAGCCTAACATTGAAAAAAAAAAACCCCGCTAAAAGTGCGTGAGAGACGGCCATTAATACGAAAAGAATACTGTAGATGAATATGCTCTGGTATAACAAAGGAGCAACGACCAATATACAAATGCAAAATACTGGCGTGCGACCGTTTCCGCAAGTCTTTTTATAGCGACTATCTTTTAATAAGTATCAATTAAAGTTAAGAGAAACTCTACAGGAAGATTTGTTAGTCAAATTTCCCTCACCCGGTTATTTTCTCATCCGAGGGGTCAACGTCTAATTTTTTTTGTCCGTTTATTATTAAGTAGACATACGCGAAAAAAGGAAAGGTAAAAAATTCATACACGAACTCTTTAACGCTATTGCATGCGCACAAAAGAATAATTAAAAAAAACCTAATTAATATCATCGCACAGGATTCCTCGTCTGCATAAAATGACTTTTTTCCTACTATATTTAGTATAAGTCGACCCACACCATAGCTACTGTTTCGACAAGTATACGGCCATTGGTCCTGAATAGTTGTCAAATGTAACCAGTTCGTTTTAGGAAGTTACTAAAATATTTAGGAAGTGGTAGAATCATGCAAAAAAAACCTAATTATGGGACTCAATCACTCATAAAAAAAAATCAAGATTAAGAAACTAAATTAGAAAACTAGATTATCTATTTTGTACATTTTTTTTTTATTGTTAAAACCATCCTGCTCCTCTTGATTATTTATTATTTGAATCTTAAGTATATATATACTCATATAAAATTTGTTTATTTTTGAAAAATGACTTTCATTATCTACACAATATTATAAAGAGGTAATGTGTGTTAGTACATTTTGGTAATATCTGAAATACTAAATTGCTTTGGAAAAATTCTGAACCATGTGAAAGCCTTATTTAATAGCGAACAACCTAAGAAGTAGAAATAACTAATAATCTTTAGCGTGCGTAAAAAAAAAATCAAAATTAGTTAGATTTTTTTAAAAAAAAAAAAAAAGATATATATTTAAATTACAATAACACAAATACTTTACTGTGTAACCCTAACTGATCAATGTCAGTTCGGAAATGACCCTTGAGCTTCCCTTCCGGGAAGGTACGAAAACAAAGCGAAAAGCTTTTTTCGAAGCTCTGCAATCAAAATAGACAGAAACTAGTAATTTTTCTTGGGGGGGGGGCTGAGGTGAAAATTCTATAAAAATTAATAAAAGACTATCTTTGACAGATTAGATACGACTGTATCACAAGTGCTTTAAGTATCGATAGGAGTACTCGATAGATGGATAATAAGAGATAACCTAACTGCATCCTCCCAGAATCTAAGAAACAGACCAGCTGTGTGATGAACTTACCCAAATTTGATGTTGCTCTTTGCCTGTTTTCCTTGAGCTTCCTCTTTTCGACTATTATACCATGAACGGCGATATGTTTGTATAAGTTTGACGTGTTACCGGAATATTTAATGTTTTTAAAACATTGTTGACAATTTGCCGCGTTGCTGTCCAGTCTGATAAAATATTGCCAAATCTTGGACAGCTGAGGAGCCATATGTTTCTTTTTCCTTCTCTGGTTATCTGTCGGTGGAGCTATAATAATGGAAACGGCATTCAAACTAATAAGAGGCGTAGTTTGTGATGTGCAGAGCGGCGCATACTGACTCCACCACTATTCGATACTAGTACATTAATTCGATACTCAAGGCCGGCGGGGAGGAGAGGGGATCAAAGGGGGGAAATTCCCTATCACGGGATTCACTAGTTTTTATTTGTAAGACCCCCCCCCCCTCACTCCTTCAATTTAAAAATCATCTCTGAACAAAGATGTAGAGCTGAAGTGCGAGGACCAACTTCGGAATTTATATCGCACTTATATATTATATATCACTTGCTACTGTTTGTTGTGAAATAGAAACGTCTATTTGTGAGGTAATATTAATTTATAGATAAGCCATTAAAGGATCGGTCTATAAACATAAATAACATACTTAAATGTTTCTTACTGGATACAACCACAGGTAAGTAACCTATTCAATGAAGAGGACCAGTTCTAACTGGTTGTTGTTTTTCTAAATAAAAACTGTTCATTTATAGACATATTACTTTTCTTTTTTTTCAAAAAGTAGGTTAATTGGTCTGTAGATGCTAGCTAGATTAGGTGATTTGCCCGGTTCCGGTTAGTAGTTGCTATATTTTCCAATCTTATGGGAAGAGGTTTAGCCTAAGCTCTGTTGAAAATATTGAGTAGAATTGCTTGACTGCTTAAGTTTTTTATTAATAGTTGTTACGTATTGCCTCCCATCTCCAGCAGATTTAATAGTGTGCAATTTATGTTTGGAAAAGGTTTACAACATTTCGAGTTATTTCAAGTTTTCTTTTGTGACTAAGAGCTTGGAGAATTTTCGGTAACTTGGTAGATATTATCATTATATTTTATAGCAAGGGCATTGCATTTCTCTTTATCGGTTTAAGAATATTTATTATTTTAGCTCTGTATTTCTGAAAAAAATAAGACTTCATCATTTGATCTGAATAATAATTAATCTAAAATACTCCCATTGAAAAAAAAAAAAGAATCTTTAGGAAAGTTCGTAATTACAAAATAACCAGCGATTAAGTCGGCACAGGCACAGCCTTTGAAATTAACATGCATTCAAAAAACTTTTTAATTTAAATTATGAGACGGAAAATGCTAAATAAAACATTTTTTTTTTTAATCTCAAATTTGCTAATGAGTTAATAAAAAAAAGTTTACTGATTATTAAATAGCGTGCTTCTAAATTTCTTACAGTACTATGAAGTATGTAAAAAACAAAAAACTGTTCTGTCGATTTAGGCGAGTCAAATTGCGCCCTTGACGTCAGCAAGCTAATTAATTAAGCGTCGACGCTAAATTGTTGAAAATTATAAAAAAAAACAAAAAAACAACGAAATATTCTTGACAATGTGCAGCTGCATATTTTCTCAAGCTCTTCAATTTTTTTTTCTACCCTTTTTTGTTCTCTCTCGTTTGCGAGTGTGAATCGTTGTTAGCAAAGGGAAAACAATTAATTTAAAGCATTTAACATCCCATTAAGACCCGATAGCATCAGTAAAAGGAAACATCATATTTAAAATGAAGAAATAAAAAGAATTTTCCATTGCGTTGAGAAATTACTATTCATGAATAAACGTTCGTGGGCTGGTCAAGGCGGTGAACCCCCCGTTCGAAGAAATGAGAGGTCCAAGACAATTAAGACATGCGCTTTGCTTTATAAGTTTAGGCAGTATGGCACAATCAAGAGTTTCAATGATCTTATTAGTTACTCTTCATTGATTCATTTCCTCACTTTTATATTCAATTATTTTTATTTATATATGCGTTCCAAAACAGTTATGTAATAGCAATAATAGAACTTACAATGAGTCAACAAAGCGAACACAATTTCAATGACGTTATTTAATTACTTTTCAAAAATAAAAAATAAATTTATTATTAATCAGGATAACTAGATTTTTAATTTGATACCCTTCTCAATATGACAGAAAAATATTTATTTTTTTTAACCAAGTAATTAATTATTAATCCTTAACTGTGGTTTATGGGATTTCGTCGGATAATCAAAGGGGGGGGGGGGAGGGCTGGGAGAAATACACACAGATGAAATGGTTTTTGGTTTTGAGGAGAATATGCTGTAGTCGAATTTGTTTGTTGTTAAATGGACTATTCACTTCCAATAATAAAAAGATATTTTACTTCTTCAGACCTCGGGGTATTTAGTAGGCAGTCGCGCCTTTGAAGTACTACATATGAGAAACAACACACATATGAGTCGTTCACAGCGGAGTAAGTCGACAACAAAAACAGTTGCGGCAAGATAATCGAGATTCTCCTTTCGATAAGTCCGCCTTCCCCAATTAAGGTAACCGTTTGTTCTTCCAAGCAGAACCATCAACCACAAACCACTGCCAGGCTTCCCTTCCGCCGGCAGCAAGAAGCCATTTGTAAATATTACCACAACGCTACTCATTTATAAAATAAAACAATCTAAACAAAATCCACTACCTATATAGTTTCTTTCAAACACGACAGAAATTCTTCAGATTTCCCACCGCTAACAGTTAGGGTCAAGGTTAGTATTTCAAGCCAAATCAAGTCACGCACTTGTGACGCTAAAAAAAAATCATTGTTCGTCTTTATTACAATCCGTGCAAAGGATCTTTCTCCAGGTTTTCTGTATTAAACCTTCGGCTATTCAACGTCCTGTAAACGCCGTTAGCTGCCCAATGAGAATTTTGACATTCACCATCATTCGGTGAAAAAGTACAATCGTTTTAATAATCTCACAATCCGGAAACCTTCGCGAAGTAGCTCGTAATTTTTCTATGTATTTTGCTTTTTAGATGAACAGGAGAAAATTGCATTTTATCTTCTAGTGTGGCAATCGCACGAGGGAGGTAAAAATGAGAAGTGAATATTTTTGCTCATAAACAAACTTTTAACATTTTTTATTTAATGGCGATTGTCTTTCGTTGTGTTTTATTTTGTCAACATTTTCTGTACAGTATACAGTGCTTTGTTAACTATCAAAACAAATGTTGTTTTTTTTCCTGGAAATCACTAACTAGTCCTGAAGTTAAACCTCCAGCATCGCAAGAGCTTCATAAATAAGTTTATGATTATTAATTAACCATGATACGAAAAAATCCTTAAAGGTTAGTTATCACCCATGCTTATTTATACCTGCTTGCTATGGTCATTTACGAATTATGTTTAGCATTTAAACATTTTAAATGAACGTTCTAATCACGTCGATAAATACCCTTAAATTTATAAATAACAATTCAAAATTAATATGTATGTATATGCCAAGCTATGAAATATAAGGGGCCGAACATATTCATGGCGAAAAAACAAAGCAGCGAGTTGCGTTTCAGACACAATCTACCAATTTTTTTTATTTTGCTTAAATATCAGCTGCAAGGGCAGGTTTCGAACCCGCAACGCCGGCGTGGGAGTCTGCCCATCTTCCCTTCCCCACGTCTCAGTAGCAAGTGTATCTTGTCTCATTTAAAATGAACAATCCAATTAAAGAACACTAAATATACATGGCAGTGGAAGTTTACGTAAACATGAAAGAGAACGATACTGTACTACTGTTTTAAAACAGTAAACATCCCTTACCATCGAAAGTCGGGACCTGATGCCACACGTAGAATGTCGAAACGTTTCCCAGTAATAAATTAGGTGAAAACCCTCTTTTACCAACCTAAACCCATATTCCTAAATATCCTAAAATCTCTGCCATCGTTTATTACAACTGCACTAAAGCCGAAGAACAAGTTATTTAAAAGTGGCCGGTGATCAAACGAACCTGACAGTGAATTACTCATTATTTAACTATAAAATTACTTGGACAAGTTTGCAATTTTCATAAGGACAAGAAGGAAGCACTTATAGCTTCTGTTTCTAAACTGGTACAATTCTGCAATGCTGTTGGCTAATTTGAATTTTTTCGTGTAGATTTAAATAGAAAATTGCATCTATCCTCCCTCCATGGTAAGTGGTAGTTGTACGTAACATAAGCATAAATGAAATAGTTTACAGCCTTCCTATCCCGTTTCGGGACTCCGGGGGAGTAATGAGCTTCGGAGGTAGGCCGTCTTTGAAAGGGTGCAGAGGCCAGTATTTTTATTATTGATTATTTGAGACAAGTCGAGGGTCCAACCCTCCTTCCCCCACCGCTGCCCATTTTTCATCGCGCAGTCTTTTTTTTTTTTATCCCCCCCTGGCCTCGCTCTCTCTCTCTATCACTCCCTAACCTCACCCTCCCTCCCACCCCCTGCTCCTCCTGTCGAAAATATAATAATCCGACGTTGTCGGGTCGTGCGTATTTAAATGACTTTCTCTCTCCCTTACCCCTTCCTTACTTCCGGCCGCAAACCACTTCCTATCGTTACCGCCTCTCCCTGGTCGATATAAAGGCCCACCCTCTCGGCTACTTAAAATGAAGTGGCAAGAAATCCCTTGTCTCTTGTCTCGTGTAGCTCTGGAGACCTTGAACTTCGCTCGTCGCTTCCAGAACACAATAAAGAAGGCATTTCTTCCTATTTCGTTTGCTATTTAGAATGACACAGTATATTTTTCATAAATGGTAAAACCATTTTAAAGACTAACGATAAATATTGCCCAGCTATCACACACCCTCACAAAATGCCATGACTAACAAGCCTAAAGCCAGCGGTAGGTGGCCTGACACCGTTATGTTTATTATTATTTTTAATATTTAACCAACATATGTAAATATTTTATTTGTATTCATACTCTAGCGACGATGTCGTGTTTTTTTTATTTTATTCCTGTGAATTGTTTACTGTCACTGATATGCTTTAAATTTACTAAATTTCTTAAAACTGCTTGTTATTTTTTAGTCGCTAACTACCTACTGCAACCCTAGTTCTCAAGATATCAGACACCTAAGTATTTATCAGGAAATATACCAAAGAGATATAAATCACAGCTCGAACGAAAAATATAAAATTTAGTAATTTACAACACAGCTCTTAGAAGTTTCATTAGGATTATTTTTGTTATTGGCCGGCTGTTCTCATGATATCCACTCAAGCTCGAAATTAGTTTTTTTTTTTATTGGTTAGTTTTTTGGTGTGTTAAGTGCGGTTGCGCACTCGGTCGGTCCGAAGGTCGTCTCAGGTACGCCCGTCCTTTGTCTATCGATACGGTATATTTATCGATGGTATGTCGCTTTCAAGTTTTGAAAATTTAATAAGATTTGATTCTTGACCCTCGCAGAGCTCGAAAGTGTCTTATTTATTAATGGGCCTCATTACAAGGAAAGAAAATAGCTGTTAAGTATGATTAGTCATAATTAGTGACAAAAGAATGAATACAAAATTAGCTGTATATGCGTGTAAGTGCAATAATGTAACAGTTGATATGTTTAAATTATCTTAAACAACAATGAACAATTGCAAACACACATTTTGTTTACTAATTATTACCAATTATGTTCCGCGCCCACTTTCGATTCTAGTTATCAAGACCTCTTCGTTTCTTGTTATCAGGACCTGAAGCAGACTTGCATACTATCACGAAACGTTGCCCAATAGTCAATCTGACAAAACCCTCACAAAACTCTCTTTCATCAACCTACTGTTATAAAATATAGTATTAATATTTAATAACAATATATAGGAGGCTTCTTGGAGCTGATAGAGCGATGACCATTATGCTAAATTTCTAGTTTAATTACCTGTATCAGATCCGGAGCGTATTTCGCGGACATTAAACAGAATAATGGACCCAACACTCGGCCCTCATAACGAAATATTGATGCCCCTATGAGAGTCCATTTATTTTTTAATTGTCGGCCTCCTCCTTTAGTCCAGAGCACAGCACTTATCTTGAATGCAAATTTCAATCGTAGTTATTACAAAATTGCAAGCAAGTAATTTCAATGTTATTTATTGCTTAGTAAAATCGACTGGATAGACGCAGTTGATAATGGCATAATGTTATCATTAAACGATTCGTTCATTTCCCAGCTGACTGGAACAAAAGACAAATGAGCCAGATTTGACAAGCTATTTGAAGGTTTGAAGATTTGAGTGAACGGGCCCTTATGACTCGTTCATGACTGACACCAGCGATTAGCAACACCTGCGTTAGTTAATACAACTAACGTTAATTTAGTTCGAGTAAAAATAAACTTTTAATTTAAGTTTTAGTAGTTTGTTTACGAATTAATTTAACTAAGATTATTTATAATATATTCTTAAGAATTCAAAAAAATAATGGATTTCTATCTTTAACCATAACATAATTAGTTTGTGATCTTAATCTGTTCTATTCATGACATTTGCGTTTGTTTTTCAAACAAGTGAACATCAACAGCTATTGGCTCAATTATTTCAGTTCAATTTAATTCTGGCTAAACTGATTTATATATTTGTTTAACTGTTAGTTTAATTTTCAATCTACTTCCTTTAATTCTGTTTTATATTTTAGTTTTGTGTAATTTTGAATTTCGATTTTTTGTTTTACCTAACGCTGGCAGACTGTCAGGGATAGTCACTATATTGATAGTACAAATGATAATATCGAACTGAACTTTAAATGCCTATTTCTCCGCGTAACTAACATAAGAAAATTATTTATTTATTTATATATTAAGAATATTTATATTTTGTTTTGTTATAATAAAATTAAAAATGAATGATGTTAGGCCACCTTGCTTAAGTCCTTGTTGGCTAAAATGTCTACTAATACACACGATTGGAAATCTATTTCATTGATCAGTCTATTTTAAGAAGAGTTTTCACGTGGGCCATCACTTAGAATATTTTTAGGGTTTCGGTATTTAATATTCTTTAAACTTATGTTTCCCCCACGACCGTGTCGGGTAGGTCGATCGTACAAGAAGGTTATGGGTTCAAATCCCTACATGAAAAGTTAATTCATTTCATTTCCATAAATATAAGTGGTTGGCTGCCACCGATGACATTCAGTCGTTAACAGGAGTAAAAATGAAAATAAATAATTTATAAATACATAATGGCCTATCCAGCGGCGTTATTTAATTATTTGAATTTCGCTAATTATTGTTTTGATAACAACAAAAGATCTACCGTACACCGAGGTAGCATCTATCCATTTTTAATTATTTTTGCCTGTCTTCAAAGTCAATAGATATTCTTAAAATTTTAAATGGGGAAGTATTTGACTCTAAATACAGGTCAAGTTTGTTGTATTACAGTTCCATACAGGTCAAGTTTGTTGTATTACAGTTCCATACAGGTCGCACGGTCATGTCCTGTTATAATTCGTTTTTCGCCACTTTTAGACTCAATGAGACTTAAAGAGTCCCTGTTCTATCTTTGCTTGTATTTTTCCTATATAAAAAATCGTTCTACCTGAAACAAAACCTAATATAACCAAAAGCAAAACTAGTGTAAATTGTGGTGTTATTCGTGAAATATTACCGACAATTGCCTAACCCTTCTTTATTATTATCACTTATACTGCCCTTTATGGCTCCTTTGTGCTTCATGAATGCAACGAGGCAGACTGGATAAAAATTAGTGCAGGGCCATTGTAGGAAAAATGAGGATGATAAATTAAGAAATCGATGAGCCGTCCTTGGTTCCTTTGAGGTACGGGATGATAATGGGTAAGCTATCAATGATAATGCAGACTAGAATAAACAGACTTGGATATGACAACGTTCGGTCAGCTTTATAAAAACAGAATAATATTGGACGAGTGGATTCAAATCAGCTGTTTATTATGCTAACTTGATAGGTACAAATCCAACTGTTTTAATATTACTTATTGATTTCTGCTAACCCTAGCCCGGTTAGTGGGGGGGGGGGCATGGAAACAAAAATATTTCATTATTTTATGAAAGAACAGAAAATAATTCAATTAAAAACTACAGATTTAAAATGTGACAAGATCTGCCTCCCCTTACTATGGTAGATTTCCAAAATGGCCGACAGCGAAAATGACAATAGTTCATAAAACAAATACAGGATGTCGCTGAAAAATGTTACCACGCTTATGATGGTAAAACGCTGAATTTTATTTTTGTTTCTCATTTAACGATAGAGGCTTACTGGCCGAATCCTGGTTGTGTTAAAGTGCGACTGAAAATGCGGTAGAAATGCAAAGACTATTTCAAAGGTAATATCACACTGATCCACCAAGCAGACGAAGGCACAGAAGAAAGGGTGTTGAACATGTACATAGGATGAAGATAAGAGCAGAATGTAGTTGAGATGTGAAGAAGGCAAAAAGTTTCAGAGTGAAAACCCTGGAGAGATGTTAGCAACATTTTGAAATTGCAAATTGTTAATTGTTAAAAATGTTATTAATAAAGGGGTTAAGAAAAAAAAAGCAACATTTAAAGTAAATGGTACAATTAGTCGTCTTTGCATATTCTTCAAAACTTTATCTGGATTCGGTCGTCATTTTAACAAAAATACTCTTTTACCATTTATATAAGTATGGTGAAATATTTCCGTAACACCGTGTTGATAGAATTAAACAATTCATTGTGAATTACACGATTGATACGAACGGCTGGAGTTCATTATCTAACGGTTCCGAGTAAAGGTTAACCCCAAATTATCTTAGCGGAATTCATTTTGCATTATGTATAGTATATAATCGATTTTAATTTTCAAGGTTTTTTTTTTATTCCAATAGTACATCTGCCGCTGGCACGCACCCCTGGCCCACCGGAACCATCTGTTCTAGAAACGGCTGGCCGAAAAATATTTAGTTTTTTTCCCCGCTCTCAGCGTTACCAGCAACTCGAGAAAGCAGCTGCATTTCGATCAATAGCTAACTATAAAGTCGGTAAATAGGATTTCGGAGCTTAAAAATACATAGTGTATTTATAACCTTGTCTCTGTATTAAAAAATTTGATGAAACAATTTTCTCTCAACAACAAGCCGAATTACCAAAAAAATCTACAGAAAGAACAGAAACAGAAAGAAATAGTCTAATATTTAATGATTGTAAGTATAGATTCTTAAATTTCGTTTTTTAAACCTAAATCGAGTTAAAAATACGTTTTTCATACCTACAAATTTTGTTTTTTTCAGAGTAAATATCATTTCATAACATTTTATCTCATAGACCGAACATTTTTACTGTAATTCTCAAAGTCAGGGGGTATTTTGAGGTTATATTTTTCTAAGTCTGAACGAAGATGTTCTACTTGCACACTCGATTTTCTTCTTCCTGGTTGTATATATTAATTAATACTTTAATGACGGGGCCATTAATTTTAATGGCCCTTAAATATTTTCAAAAAAAATTACGGGATAGAAGTCCTGTTATGCTACTTTATGATTTTTTCTTCACAGTTCCAAAAAACAAAAAAAAATACTGTTGAAGCCTACGCCAATAAGCTATTTTTAGTCATCGAGATGGTTTAACAAATGAAATAATCTATTTCTGTTTGGAAATCACATTATTGAGATTTAACATTTTATTGTTTTGTTCATAAAACATTGCAAAAAATTCATAATAATCGAACTAAAATAATATTTTAAATTTAAACAAGCTCCTAGGTAGCTTGGAAGTGTTATTTATTGATAAAAACAAAGTCAGTTGAGGAAACATCTGCAAGAAAGAGGAAGGATATCAGGAATTATATGTGGGGCAAAATGGCTTTAAACATTATGTTAATGGCAACAAAATAATTAATAGCTTAGAAAGCATTGATTTTTATGAGATTCCCTCACATCGTATAATAACAATAAAAAAGAGGAAATAGTAAAGTTGAAGAATGTTTAAAGCCTTGTTCCCACGTGGCGCGTGGCTTGGCGAGCCACGAGAAGGCTCGAGGTTGTTCGGGGCGACTCGTCCTTTTCCGCCAGATGTCGGTAAATGCTGCCGGCATCAAAGGATTGTGCTCACGTTCCCACGACCTGTTTGCTTTTGTAAAAGGAATTTTCAAGTAGTTGACAATGGAATGGAAGTTATAATGATGTTTTTGGATCTGTACGAGGTAAAATCTATTATATGGAATCCACAATAAAGATAGGAACCTCGTTTAGGAAGCGTATTTCAACAAATATTGCTTTGGATTGTTCAATTGTTAAGAAAATAAGATGGTTACTATCAATGCGGTTGCGTTTTTTTTTCGTTTTTTTTTTTTCAAAAATTCGTTACACAACTTAAGCCGCTGTGGATTTTTCCCGTCAATGTCTGCTTCATAACCTTCATTCTTTTGAAACAACGAAACAAATGGAACTGAAGAAGGGAAGTCTGACAATGGCGTGTGTGAAGATAAGGAGACTACTTGAGATTTACAAACCACGCGCGGTGGGGACGCTTCTCGGACCACGAACTTTGAGCATCTCGAGGCTCAAGAAATCCACCCCCTTCATACCAATTAACAATTCCATAGCAGTATAACAAGGTTACAAAAGTTTTTGTGGTTTTAAATTTTAGATCATTAGTAAAAGGAAGTGGCCATTTTAGTAAGTTATTGAATTTTGACTATAAAAATTTGATGTGCAATTGTTTAAACTTTTGAACGTGTAAGGTGTTATTGGTTATTGCCTTCATTTTCATCTTGCAACTGTCGAAACATTTTTTTTTTAAATATATATATATATATATATATGTACCTCGGAGGGATACAACACTATGCCATTTTTTTGTCCAAGTGAAAAAAAACCGTAAAAAAGGTTTTTTTTCATTTTATAACAACTGCATGATGTAAATAACAATAAATAGAATGTTCTGGTAAAATATTGTTTCAACATCTCAATAAATAGCTGTGCCAATACAAACACATTTTGTTGAAAAAAAGTTTAAAACTCCTCTCCTGTAAAGTTATGAAAATGGACATAGTGTTGTATCCCTCCGAGGTACAGATATATAACCTTGAACAGAGATCTAGAAGTGTTTATTTAAATGTTATCCATCAACAATCACAGGCACAGAATTAATAAATGATAATATTTAAAAAACAAAATTGCGAGCCTACCGGTCCATAGAGCAAGAATTTTAATTTGTACTCGGTAGTAATAAAGGGGAAAAGCTGAAAGGGGTCGGTTAGATGAAAATACGAGGGCATTAGGAATGAAGGAGCAGTAGTGAACGACTCGGTATGAATGAAGCCCTCTCATGACGCTAGAGAAGGAATTAAATGACTCATGAATAATTCCGAGATACTTGAACACGTCGGGTGACTCAGTGACTGGCGGTGGAGTCGGTGTACCCTTCAGCTGCCGCTCGCGGATATCTCGAAGCGATATCTATCAGTTTTACCGGATAGTGATACAGGGAAATAGAATCATAATTAAATACTTTCTTTATCATGACGAGGCCTAACGCAAATGCCAAGCTAGAGTATATTCATCTTTTATATCAACAAAAATTTCAGTTTGTTTTATCCCTTGATTGAACTATAACAGGCCAAAAACTGCTACAAATCCTACTGCCAACCTATTGTAATAATAAACAGTGTAACAGTGTTACCAACTAAACAGATATAATCACTTAATACACTCGCGAACATTGTTTAGTTGTCGGCAGCCATCTTGATTCAAACAAGTGATATATATATCTGTACCTCGGAGGGATACAACACTTAAGGTATTAACGGGTGATCTTCAAAAATGTTTGCCGTCACCCCTTATAACAAATTGCATAAGCTTTTACAAGAGAAAACTTTGGACGTTGAATTACACCCTTTTTGATTCTTCTGATTCGTCAGTCCATTGTATTATGTGGGACGAATCCAAAGGAGCTCGTGTTGTACCCCTCCGAGGTACAGATATATATAATTAATACCACTTGCGTATTTCTCCTGAAACGTCTTAATTATTATATTCTAACACGTAAACACAGTAATGATCAATTTTTTTTTTAATTTAATTTTTGTCGCATGTATCATAAATGAAGCAATAAAAAAAAATTTTTTTTTTTGTGTGATAATTGGCAACACTGGATGGGAGAGCTAGGTGTTGTGTTGGGTTGCATTCGTATCAATTTGGGCAGTAACATATTTACCCGGATATAAAACAACACAACAAGCCAAGAAACCCACTATGGAGTGGACAGTTTTCTACTAGTAGATTGGTAGAAAAAATGCTTTATTAATAAATAAATAAAGAGGAAAGGATAGCATATCGTAGTATAATATTATAGGGAGGGTTCACAAAAGGTGGGTGCCAGCCCCTATCCTTTAACCACAGTTAATCTTCAATAAAACGCCAAGCTTTTATAACAGATGTGGGCAATAAGCAGAGCCATATATAATGGTTGAAATACACCGCGATTGTTGAAAGTATTCATTCAGAATTCCGTTTTTGTCAGTTGGATCGAGTGACTACGAGTTCTGACAAACAGATCACTTTTCTAGCCTCATGTCCTGAGCGTCTGCGGCTCCCTTCAGCCTCCACTGCCTTTGCGTCGTTGTAATGCGGCTGCAAAGAATAGGGTTGGTGATCCCCAGATCAATTTCTATCAATGAAAAAGAATATGGAATATATAAATCCGTGATTGAAAAGATAGTCCTACCACGGTAGTTAGTAGATATCCCTAAGGTAACTATCCCGTCCAAGGTTATGTTGGATCATAACCTATATTATGGATTAGTTACATGTCCATTAAAGAAAGCGTCTCGGGAATGTTTGTGAAACAATAATGAATTGTTTTCATTCATTAGCGATAATTTTCATTTAATAAGATATTTGAGGAAATAAACGCAGGAATGAATGAGGGTTATTTACAGTAAACAATGGCCGAAAAATGCCTGCGTGCCGGTCAGCGAACTCGCCCCCCTAATGTAAAAGAAAGCTTTTCCTACAATAAACAAAGAAATTGAAAGAATGGACTGTACACAGCCATGAGAAAAAGAATAGAGATTAACCATAATAAATGCGTGTATTAAATGTTTCTCATACGCCTGAGACTGGAACATGGGAAATTTTTCAGTTATGAAACTATCAGATGAAGAAGATAATAATACTAAAGGATTTCCTAGGATTGTAAATCCACTGACCGATCCTCCGCTTTGCAAGAATGGACGAGTTTCTCTTCCCACGGCCCAATTGACTCTTAAAATATCGTGGTTTAATGAACTTAGGCTATGTTATAATTTGAAGGAAAAAAATTACACATATATAAGCACATGAATCCTTCACGGAAGTGTGCCTAATTAATATTAATGATGCCGAAGGAGGGGAAAAAAGAGACCTTAAATCATTTGTATGCAAAATATACAGTTTAAGCAGAAATTTTTTTTTTTTTTTTTTTGTTCGAAAGGAATCCGGAGAATATTTTAAAAAGTTTTTAGAAAAGATGTCGCGGGCAGCGAGCACCAACGAACCGTGGCCATCAGAGGTTAGTTTCTTCAGTCAGCCTTCTTTCAAACACATTGTGAAGAAATAAATGTTCCCATCAGACGGGGACAAATAATTGTCCGGAGGGGAAAAAAACAACAATAAAAATAACAACTGACAAAAAAAAGAAGGCCCTTCAAAAGATAAATTCAATGAAAATTTCAGGCCATGTCTTTACCAGAATAAAGATTGAGCGGGAGTTTTGAAGGTGCAGGGTCACTTCATCGAAATAATCCAGCGCTTCGATCCGAAGGCTTCAATGCTGGGAATACCAATGGCATAGACGCGCCTCGCACAAGTCCACCTCACAGTTGTCGCCGATGATGAATCACTCTACAGTGTAAGCCAGGATTTGTACGTGATCACACGAGGATTGGCGGGTACAGTATCCACTATACGATGTTCAGACAGTGAGCGATACCACCCGAGTAACACAGTACCTACAGGTACTCCACACAAGAGAAATTTTCCTAGATTCCTCGTTAGCAATCTCAGCTTTTAATGACCTCAACTGTGAGAATTTTCTCGATTACAAACAGTTAATTATCTTTAATATAATGAAACAAAAAAGATGTTGATGCCCTAATAATTATCGATGGATTTACTAGTTTACAATACCATTTTTAAATGAACGAAAAAAAATAAACAGAAAGAAAATATTAGCGACGAAAGATTGAGATGCAAAGGGTATACAGTAGGAACAACTGTTGGCAATGTACCAGGCACGCGCAAAACGACGAACGCTTCTCGTACTCGTGGCACATCCAGCTACAAAACTGTTTAAAACAACCTGTGTGAGGAGAAGGAATCCCATCGCTATTAATTCATTCAATAATAATAATAATAAAATAATCAATTTAATAGCCGTATTGAAATTGTCACCAATGGCAGTATACTTAAGAACTCCCCGTAAAGAGCCTAGTTCACACGAGCATTGGTAAGGTATGCATCAATGCATCGTGCTGCATTGTGCACGTCGACTTTCTCGTTTGAATGAGTCAACCTTGCAAGGCAAACCGCTCACGAGTTCAAGTTCTATTCACGTGACAATGTGTGAAAATACAAAGTGCAGAGGTTGTTGGGGGATTTGAACCGGTACCGTATTTTCGTCCAGCTACGAGAACACTTGGATTCAGTGTGTAAATTATAGAAGATATTCGAAATAAATTTCTGACAAATAGTTTTAATGCTTTAGAAAAACTACTGGGCGGGTGGGTTGCTAACTCGACGTAGGACTACCCCCCCCCCACCCCCTCCCTTCTCGCACACTGACCTGATGCAGACATACATAGCGTTCCGAAGCATTATCTGCTAATAAATTTGATGATAACCTGGCAACTCTCTTATATGCAGTGAACTAAATTCAAAGATATTTTTCTATTTATTTTTTTTGTCGCCACACTATCTTGTCTGCTCAGTTATTAATTTAATTTCATAACGAGTCAAACATATTTCGCGCCAAAAAAAAAATATCCTACAACGATGCCTATAGATCTTTCTCGATCCCTGATGAGAAGCTCCTTAGTGTGGACTCCGCCCTCCGATGACAGGTCGGACACGCTAAATATAACCGGCGACGCCCTCCTCCCGAAGACAGGGAGGAGGAGGTGCTATGACCGGAGTCCGTGGGACCTACGTGGTCGGCATGTATACCTCGCTGGCTATAATGGCCGTGTAGTGGGGTCCCACTTCCGCCAGGGCATTCCCACCCCTTCCCTGCTCGACTATGGGAACCTGGCCACGAGAGGGAAATATTACTTTGCAACTATATTACTCTCCATTCAATGCCTTTAATGGAAAAAAAGAAATGGGGCGCTATTTTGCCACTTTACAACAACCTATATCATACACACATCCATGATAAAACGTCCTCTATTTTATTTTTAGAATGAAATAAAGTTCATGTTAAGTGTGCTACAGGAAGAAATGCGAAGACTATTTCACAATGAAGTCAGCGAGAAGGCTCGAGGTAGAAACTGTCAAGAATGTTCCGGAAGATGATCAACTGTCGCAGACACCGTCCACTTGACACCAAGACGATCCAGAAGAAAGTACAATTGACGAAATGTGAACAATACGAGGAATGTAGCACAAACTTAATTTCTTTCGGTATTTGACCATTATACACAGACCGACAAGTCTGTTACAGAAATAATATTTAGCGTTATAGCAGCTTGGTAGAATTGTACGATACAGTCCGACATGAGCCTATAGGAAATGATTGATTTCAAAAAAGCATTAGACGCTTTCAACAGCTCAACACTTCGGACTGATGTATTCCCTAGGGCTTATAAATGTCTCCTGTAAAGGAGGATTTATGAAGGTTTGGTCGGCCTAGGGTACGCCAAGCGTGTGCGCGGTGTAGGATTCGGCCAGTCTACCAATCAATTTGTACCTGTCGGATATAGACGGCCAAGTCACAAAGTACAGCTAGAGGTCGAAAGTTTCCGGACAGGTGTCATATATTTCTTACTGTGCTCAGAAACTGTCATGAGGATTTAACAATTTTTTCGTTTTTGCAGAATTAAATAAGAACAAAATTAATTTTAAAAAATAATAGATTGATCAAATTGATTTTGTTTGAGGACGATTGTTTGAGGGTCACGTAAACACAGCTTTCATTCAGTTAGTTAAAATGGCTCGTCATACAAAGAATCATTAGTTCTTCATTTGAAGGAAATTCTTGTGAAAATGTTAAAAGTACCGTAAGTGATTTATTAAAAAAATATAATTAAGAAGGTGGTTTGAGTGACATACCAAAGTGTGTAAGGCCTCGTAAAAATTAATATAGCGAAAAATCTGTGCCTGACGTCCGAAAGATGGCTACTTGTATTGTCAAAGAGTCCCCCAAGAGAGAGTTTGACTTATTTTCCCCGTTCGTTTCAAACAAGAATAAGGCACGATTGCAGTTACCTCGTGAAAATAGAAATTGGACGATAGAACAATGGAAAAATGTAGCATTTTCCGACAAATTGCATTTATTTAAAAAAAAAAAAATATTTGTTACTTTATACACTTTTCTTCGAATCTTAATTAAAAGTTGATCTCAACAAGTCCTGCGATATTTATAAATTTTAAGTATTAATTAAATTATTTCAAATTGCATAATTGATTTAAGGACTGCTTTTGATTTGAAAATTTGCGAAATTTTAAGTCGAAAATTTCCGTATTTTAGTGATGAGATATGAAAAAAGTTTTCGTGTTTTTTTAAAAAAAAATTTTGGAATGATTACCTACACTTTAACTGGAGGGATAAAAGTTTTCTCACTGTTATCAGTTAAATTCAGCGGTGACTAAATATGAGTAAGTTGGTAGTGTGGGAGGAGGGAAGTAGGGAGGCCAGACCGGAAGAGGATCCAGGTGTACCAACACACCTGCTTCAACGACCCTATCTAGTACGTGCCCTTCAGCCACTTCTCTTTTTTTTCCGTTTCTTTTTTTTTTTTTTCGTCATGTTTGTACACTGTGTAATATTTATCACAGGTATTTCATCAACTTGGTCTCGCAAGCTGTCTGCATACGTTGTATGCACACAAATTACATTATGTATTTTCTATGGTACTTAAAAGGATATATATAGTGACAGTTATAAGTATTGAAGCTCCACAACTTAAATTTCGTAAACTGAGAACTTAACCCTCTTTCCCGTGCGACACGAAAAAATAACAAGAAGGCGAATCAAAGAAATATTATATATTGTACTAATATTTTTAATTCATATAGTAGGTTTTATTGTATAATTATTTATGAAGGCATGGAATTGGGCAGTGTCAGTAATAGATGAATTGAATATAACAACAATCTAGGAGGTCATGGCATTACACAATAAGTCTACGTTATTACTTGGCCTAGGTTTCAGGCCTTTGTGATTTGTTTAATCACAGAGATGTTAAGTTAAGAGAGTTGTTCTTTGGACCCCATAGAAGACAGTCATCGGTCAGACCCTAGAGAGGTCAGTTGTATATAAAAGTCAAGGGGTGTAGCTGTTAAAGAGGGAGAAAGGAGTGTATGTTAATGTGCGCAGATTAGGTTCATTTATGTACCAACAATATTGTAGTGTTAGCGCCATTATAAGTGTCAAATAATCAAATCAGTGAAGGTAATAATAGTGCAATACAAAACATTAACTGTAAATATATATAATCTAATCCATTTATAATAATTTATAATTTACGATAGATATTAAAGGTCCACCGGACTTAAGTGTAAGCTTTTAAATATGTAAATACTGTACATATTTTCTTCAATGGTAGACTTTTTATATTTTCTTAAATTTAAGTCTCAAATTAGGTTAAAACAACCAATATTTTGAAGAAAAAAAAACTAGGTAAAGCGACCATTTAGATCGCCCTAGATCTAGGAATCATTCGGAGTACTTAAGTCAATTATTAACAAATTTTGACGGCAGCCATCTTGGCTGCACACACAATACCGGAAGTATGAAAAAAAATCTAACCCTATTCTCCAACGCTATCTCAAATGACATGATAAAATTAATATATTTATACTTCGGAACAAGTATTTGTATTTTATTATTAACGGGCAACTTTCACTGTGACTGTTTTTTCCCTGTGTGAGTCACTCGCACTAAAATCTCTCGAGGCCACTAGACATCACCGGCTGTCAATTGACCGCTCCTCATAAACTAAACTTATTAAAACCATTCAGTTGCTATGGTAACATATATTATTTTTTCCGGCTCCAACTGCCCAATATCCGGTCTGGGGCTCTACCAACTGAGCTACCCCGCACGAGTAATTCTTTGCTGATAACTATCAATATGTTATTGTTTATATGCTTGCAGGGAAAAAATACTAAGGCTATCCATATTCACTTTTTATTGGAAACAAAACACAAGTCACTGTGGAGTTGCTAGTTATTTGACAGATTTTGATTTTACAATTATAAATTAAATTTTTTACAATTACAATTTGATTTCACTACGTTTTTCCACTTCTTTGTCACATGATAACTTGTACAAGGAAATAGCTCTACTATAGGTTCGCATGCCGTTCCAAATGTGATGAAACCCTTGCCATACCAACGGCTACAGTTTTGAAGGTATTTCAATATCTAGCCGGAAGTCATCTATTCCAAACTTCAACTACTATAATTAAAATACCGCTGTGTCTAAACGTATCACCGTTACCCTTATAGATGAAGTGAAAGGAGCAGAGATGTTTAGTATTTATACCTTTTTAAAGTGACTAAATACCAACGGCTACACCGCATAGCAAGAGTAACAATGACAAGTGTCCCAAACGAGGATATTAAACCGCAGGTCCGTGTTGGTTATTCTGCCAGTATGCCTACAAGGAACAAACTGGCTCGTCAGAAAGCACAGATACAATAAAATGAATCGATAAAGTTACTCCGTCTTGAAATAGGGTCCCCCCCTCACAATTGGACGAGGAAAAAAAAAAAAAAAAATTGATGGAACCGGAACAGAATAACGCGAGGGTGACTTGAGAATCACATTCCGCACGTAATTTAAATATGACAGTTTTTGCTTCCTGTAACCCTATTAGGGTTTGCCAAGAAGTTTTGTCACAGTTTGCGTACTTGTCTGGCTCACTTAATACTTTATAGCGTTTTCTACCTTTATAAATAGAAATCTCCAAGTTGTTAATATTGAATATTTTATGAGAAAATTATTATATTATTAGACCAAAAGTTTTTAGAATGAAACATTTATGTGATGATTGTATTCTGTCTTGTAAGTATATATTTAATATGATCCCATCGGTTCACTAATGTTTAAAAGTATTCATTTAAGACTATAATATAATATATATATATATATATATATATATATATATATATATATATATATATATAGTTATATAGTGTTTAGGTTAAGATACAGCAGAGGCGGAAAAAAAGTTTAAATAAATCGATTTGAGATTCTGTTTCTTCATATTTATGCCCTTTGTTTTGTTTATATTCATATAACTTATATATTTGAATAATTAACATAAGTTATAACTGATTTAACTCAACTTTAGCATGTAAAAAAAAATATGTATTTAATATAATACTCGAATCAAATAAAAATTAAAAAGTGGTTGAAAGTGTCAAATACTTTTTCAAATCAACAAATACGATATGTAAGTTGTTTAATTTTTTTTCATATCCCCTTGTTACAAAATTAATGTATGTTACAAACTATAGACTCCAGAAACGAATCTATCTACAATTGCTTCATTATATTTCCTGTAGCTTGGCTACATTTTATACAAAACAGTTTTCTACAAATAGTGATCTGCATTGTACAAAAGTATAATGATGTACATTATACATTAATGGACTGAATTTATTAAAAGTGATGGGGCTGAACTTATTTATCATAGGCTTAAAACGAACTTACATCTAACAATAAAAACTTAAAAAAAATCTTAAAACCTAATTTTCCCCAGTTATGTAATATATATAATCTTATCATTAACAAATGGTATGTTTATCAATAACATCCTAAGAACTGTACCTCTTAACTTATCATCAGCTCTATTGTAATTATCAATAAGTTATTTTCCTTCCCCAGACCTCCATTCTAAATAATTGGCTCCCACGACCTTTCAGTAATATCTGTGCTATTATCATTACTGTTATCATTTTCATACACACATAAATACCCCTAGGCATAAGCCAGAGTGTCGATTCCCTTCAGGCATTCAAGTGGCTAGTAAGCTCTCAGTTGTAACCATATCTAATTGTACATATTGTGTTTTATACAAAATAAAGTTGTTTTTTTTTAAGTCTTACGTGGCAAAGTTATAATTCCCAACAGTCTGTTGCCCTCGATGCGGGAGGGGTGGTGGGGTCATAGACTTAAACACTGGGTTTGTTAGGTGCTGCAACGAGTCCAAAAACTTAACGTGTGTCCTGTGGATGAACTCATCCACCGATGGCACATCAAGCAACGGGTGCAGGTCGGCGTTCTTTAACCTCTCGAGAGAGGTATGTCGGACCAATACATGTTGATAAAATTATTAATAACATGTACGTTAAAGATTGCTGATATACAATGTATGTTAAATTGCGAGACGACTCTTTGATTCTTTTAAGTCTCTTAAAATTCTGGGGCCAAATGTTGTTCTTATTTGAGTCAAAAAAAGTCATTTGTTGTCACTTTTGTACAGCGATTGGTTTAATTTGACCTTGAGAATTATTCCTTCATTACTACTTGACTGTTTCGTCTGATATTGACACCGTGACCATAGCCAAAACACACGGACATGGGTTCATATCTTAAACAATATCCAAGAGAGTTAAAAACAAAAAAAGAGGGGGAGGATTATCCAAGCTCGTTGATTCTACAGGACAATAGCGTAAACAATCGCAAGGTAAAACAAAAGCTTGTCTTCAATTTTTTTTTTCTTTTTCTTCAACCAAAACGTCGATTCTTCTTTTGGAAGTAGGTTGTGCTATTTATTAATAAAATTATTTTTCGACAGTTTAACAATATTCGTTACAGCAAACAACCGGAGAGCGCAGCGGATACCCGATTATACGGCTACCCGGACTTACTCAAGCCGGCACGGCACTATCAACGAGTAAACGACTAAAACAGTGATGCGTTTCACAGTTAAGGCTTTGTAACGGCTACTAAACTGATTTTAATGACTTTTTATAGTATCCTATATTTCATATAATAAGATATAAATATGATAAAATATGAGACATATTAATATTTTGTCGCAACCGATCAGGAAAATGTAATGATTCTAGGTCAAATAGAGGATTCACAGACTGGACCAGACCCAACAAACGGTGAAAACGTAAGGGTTTCTCGTTTTGAAAAAAACAAAAACCGTTCTTGAACTATGTATTTATTAATGCATAATGTATATGTGATAGTTTACAATCAAAATCGGCCTTGGTTGATCAGGTTGTCAGGTTTTGTATTTGGACATGCATTATTCCTTTGATTCAGGCGCAAACAACAAATATTTTTGTTTCTATTAATTTCTCCCTACCTTCTGTTACTGATTATTACCTTTCGTTTCGTACACCATTTACATTAATGAATCTAATGAAAACCTAACGCAACTCTCTTTCATAAACCAAAATCTAATCACCGAAATAAACTCATTTACATAGTCACGTCTAACAGTTGCCTCACAGTAGACAGAAATAAGGTTTATTTCAGTACCGAAAAAAAGAACCTATCCTAAAGTCATTTTGTACGACTCGTTATATCCGGCCTCGAAACCTCAGGGGAATGTCAGTGAAAAGATACATTGAGCACGGTTAACAAAATACTTAAGCCCATTTTTATACTATTTTGTTCAAGGTTTCGCCAATTCTGCAGGCCCATTATCTTCGAATTGGGCTGACAAAGCCTGAAGCTTTATATATAGCCTTGTAACTGCATATTATATCGATTTCGCTTCGATATAGGGGGGTAATCGATTTATGGGCACGATGGGCGAGAATAAACGCTTACGCGAGAGAGGGATAGATGATTGAGATAGTGCCGAACCTACACACACACAAATGTACTAGTCAAAAATCGAAAATTCCTTAGAAATTCATCAAATTTTGCAGATCCAACTCTTAGGGTGAAGATCGTCAATGCATTATCGACAGCTGTAAACAGCTCCAATCAACAACGGATGACCGACTTCAAAAAATAGACGAGATAACGGAAGTTTGGACTGTATTTAGAAGAATCCCAAATACTAAATTGTTCATCACTAGGTACAGATTTATTTTACTTTTCATAAATTTTCATTATATTACTAGCTACTTATACGCACATTCGTTATAACCAGTTATTTAATAATAATGAAATGAAAAAAATATTTTGGACATCCCCTAAAATAACAAGTTTGGGAAAATTGATCAACGTCGAATATATTGATGAGGATAGAGTTGCAAAGGTTTGTGACACGGATAGTAAAAGAACGGTCAAAGGAAGCCGATTTGGGAGAAAGGGAACACAGGTCAGAAGGGTGGGATCTAGTATTGAGGGATTTGAAGAGGTCGTGAAGGTAAGGAGTCTTTTTAGTCATGACAGTACTGAAGAGGTAGGATCCAAGGAAGTAGAGGTATTGGGTATGGGCAGAAGGGTACAGCCATCCCTACTCGGAGAAGTGCTGCGAAATGCGATAGTCTTTGAGGATCCCGAGTATAAATCTTAGGAAACAATTCATCACATGTTCCCCAAGGAGGCCACAATATCTCGTACACAACCGTAGTCAAAATGGCGAAGACAAGAGAGGAAATGAGGATTTGTCGAGTAAGTAGCAGGAAATAACGTGACCAATTAAGCAGCTTGAGGGGGTGTGATTTGGGAAATGTGGTCTTCCCAGGGTACAATATGGCCGATGACCAAAACTAGTTTTTTGACTCTAGTACAGAATTGGATTTGTTAAAGTGGGATATATCAATCAGGGTTTTGAAGGGAATCGAACCCCAATGACGATATGTTTGGATCTCTCCGCATTTAATGGAAGATTATATTAATATTGTGAGATATTTTCTTTGTGGCAGGCACTTCTCTCCCGTCAGAGTATACATTAAGAACACATATTTCAAGAAATAACAGCTAGTTTAATGGATTATAAGGACATTTCATAAACTGAGCCAAAAAGATTTTTTTTTTTTAAAAACACCTTGACTTCATCGCGAACAAAATTTATAGGATATTGCCTCTAGTTTAATTTGCTAGATTAATCGTAAAATAAGTAACAAAAAAACCTGTCTTGTAGATGCAATAATGTCTCTTTTAGAAAACAAATATTATAGAAAATTTTATCTAGATTTGTAGACGAACATGCCCAATTTCAAGTACTCTTCCTGCACTGAAACTGTTTAAATTGTGCAAAAAAATGAAGAGAACCAAAATTGTAGTAAATTTGTCTAGTTTAATTATATGGATATTTTTGTCCAAAAATGAAAATAGGGAAAATGGTGTGGACAGAGTAGGACTTACTGAGACGAGACGAGACAATCCCTCCGACCGCTTGAGCCCTAGCAGTCTGAACCCTGCCGTAGAGGGTGCTGAACGGAACAGTGTACACGTGAGAGGCCTTCCTAACACTCACGTTCCTCTTGAGTACAGCCTCCACCGCCAGCACCATGGCGTCCTCGGAGTACTTTAGGTAGACGTTCCTTCTGCTCATCTAGGGGCATCAGTGTGCAGTCCGCCGTTTATCAGTAAGTGGTTTAGGGTGTCACACAACAAACATATTTCACCAGTCAAAGAATCCTATGTGTTATTAACGGCTCCTTAAAAGTGAACCGGTCGTTCATTTGATTGAAGGACGTGGTCTGTCACGTGGTCTCGTCAAGATCCGATATGGTACTTTTAGATATCGGCGGACCTTCAATTCAATCCAATCATTCCTTCATGAACCAACCACTCAATACTATTCTTAAGATTACCAAAAAAAGTCTGCGAATTAGGTACAAAATAGCTAAGTTGAGGTGAACCGTTCATTGCAGTGAATGAACGGATCACTAAAATGACCGGGTGGACAGGCTGTCACATCTCAACCTTATAATTTTGAGTACTTAAATCAGTTTAGTTGAACTAAGGTCATAAAGAAAACTCAACAATACCAATATATATGCCGGAAATGCCCACAAACGCTTCCTCATAAACAATAATGAATTTAAATCGAAATAAACATAGGAAATAAGTACTGTTTTGCACACTACTTGTGAACGATCGGCTTATATTTAGCAACACGGATCTTCCGCTGGTGAAATATTTGCGGTATGACACTGTACATATGAGTACCATTTAATCATTCACTTGAGACAGAAGCTATGTTCAATGTGTCATACAGGGAATCTCAATAATAAGAGTCACTCACTCCATTTTTTTTTTCTCGGTTCATTCAAAACAATCTTTAAAACTCAAAATGCTTCGGATTCTGAAAATAGTAGTTGTTCCGATTGTGTTTTGGTAATGAGGTCTATAAACTATAGTATGTTTTTTTTTTTTAATTTCTCATAAAAGCGTAGAAAATTTAGCTTCCTACGTATGGCGGTTTGAATTTTTTTAATCGGTTCAGGCTCGAAATGACTCTTGTTATTGAGATATATGAATGGAAGATATGCCCAGTTATTGAGATATATGAATGGAAGATATGCCCAGTAATTGAGATATATGAATGGAAGATATGCCCAGTTATTGAGATATATGAATGGAAGATATGCCCAGTTATTGCTTTCTATCCAGTTATCTAGAAACAACGTATCGATATTGTCAAGAACCACTCCATTGCTCTATCTGTCATTATTCCATCACGGCTTCTCAGTCATCATCAACGGCTTAAGCTACGGCCTTCGTTTATATATAACTTTAAAAATAATCAAAATCTGGGTATTACAGTTAGAAATGAACGTTACATATGTATCGTGAGATTTTTCAAAACGAAATTTCTTAAGAGATGACTTCAACTGCAAATAGGTATAACTCATAAACAGAATAAATATGCGGGGAAATATATCTTTCCCTTGAAAAGTTATGTATGCGAAGAAAGAAAAAATTGCCCCACTGGAAAAATAGGACAACAAGCAGTGGAGTTGTTGGACTGTTTGAAATGTAAAGGAATACGAAGGACCATAGCATAAAGCCCTTGAGAAATTTCTCATTGGTATGAGGTTTTGAACTATGAGCTTTACAGAAGATAGAGGGGGGAAAGAACCACTCAAGACCGTACAAGAGAGTTGGTCAGGTCGAAATCCTTTGAGCACCGCGTGCACTGCGGCTGATGTAAGGCTTCGGGTCAGTGTTGTTGGGAGAAAACATACTAATCAGTCACTCATGTTTATTATTCATGACTAAATAATTGTACTGCTAGTTGTTCCAAGGAACAGGTAGAAATGTTATTTTTTACTGGCTATTAATAATTATTAGCAGGGTCTGATCAGGACCTCCCCAACTTGCAGGTTCTGCGGACTGAGCAAGAGTCAATAGTGTCCATCGTTAGAAGACACGAGCTAAAATGAATAATTATAATATAATAGCATGCCGGATGTCGGTAGTGCTAAGGTATAGGTTAGGTTAGAGGCGCGGCGCATGCGCATTGCACGGTATTTAGTAGCTACTATGAACTGTAGGAGCGCCTCGATCGGGCATACCTTCATTCAAAGGGCATAACTATCCTAAATATAGACATGAGGTGTACATTTCCAGAACTAGACTAGCAATAACTGAGTATACATATCCCCGTTATGTCTGTAACACATATGTACTACGTGCCTGTATCCTACCTTGCTGCGGTTCATGTCGTCTGCAAGTTGTGCCTAGCCGCGGACTGCACTGCTCAGAAAGGGGAGCGCATTCGCCTGCGCATCGATCCAAAAGTCTCTCCTCTCTGATCAAAATACCACAGCGCAGGAACAAGGCTACATCATTCCTTCAAGGCTCCAAGTAGCGGATTTCTCAAATTCTACTAAATAGTTTATCCGTTCTTTTTTTTATCATGGAACCGCGTCCATGTTCCATGCAACGAGCGAGGATAAATACTATCAAATTAAAGCCGAATTGGGATAACGGCTTGGACTGATGAAACAGAGGTGATAGACTTTCATCTAATTTATTAATGGATATGTGTGTCAGCATCAGGTCCTGGTAGCAAGGAAATAAAACTAAATATCGTTAATAAAGTTATCACTTTACATCTGTTCGATGAATTCCATGAAAGATTACCATAGCAGCCAATCCTTTAAATTGATTGCTTTCAAGCATCCCCCCCCCCACTTCTCAACCTTATAATCACCGTTCCTTACTTTCTTCACTATACCTGACACTTCCTCGGCTATGTATATTTGTCTACATCGTGTAAGTGTATATATATATGAGGAATGACAGAGTGGATGGAATCTTCTAAATATGGCATTATTTGTTGAACTGTTAGGATTGATTATAATTTTCATCAAATAAACATTTTTAAAAACAAAGTACATATAGGGATCCACACATAGATTGGCCTTGAGGAAATCTATCCTCCTTTCTCATTTGAGACAGAAAAATTATAAGAAAAGAAATTATAGCAAGTACCATCGCTTTTTACTGTGTCTTCTGCCGACAAAACTAACTTATGATTGAGGTAGCATCTGGAGTATTAATGAAGGCCGGTAACGTACTCTGGTTTTAAGCATTTAGATTAATAGATACTTGTTCATGTCTCCAAATAAGTTTGCCTCAAATCTCTCTTCCGTCTTTTCGAATATTATATAATGTGATATGTCAGCTTTTGGATGGAGAATTATCCCAAAATCGATAATAGTGATTTGTTAGTTAGTTGAAGAATATTGGTTAGATATAATATTTGGACGTGCTGAAGACTTACCTAGAAGCTGTTCCAAGAGAGAGTTGGAGGTTGGTGCGTCAGGTTCCCGACTGGTGAGTATGTCAAGAACAGCCCTGGATGTCGGGTCTCTGCCTGGCTTGCTAGTGTTCTTGGCCTCCCACTTGAGGTAGGTCCACTTCTTGCGGACATCACTCTCCGACCTGTGGATCCCCTCGACGCCGCTCACCTGTTGGGCAACTTCGTGCCATGCCCTCGCCCACCCGAGGCCGCCCGCCACGCCGAAGAGGACAGTGTCCTTGCGGTCGGCCACGGCTGCCAAGAGGGCTTCCACTTCCCGGGAGGTGAAGTTGGTCTTCCGCTGCTTCATCGTCGTGGAATGTGTTGCGGGCGACCCTCCTAGGCTACCCGTGCCGTGCCACATCATCTTGTTCAGCATGTCACTGTTGGAAGCAGCAGCCATCTGCAAGAACGCTAGGTCCGGCACACACTCCATTCCGTTGCTCCACTTTGTACCCGCCACTTCCAATCTAACAGAACATCAAATCTTACAATACCTTAAAACTCATTTGTTACATATTTCAACCTTTCTTCTATAATTACAAGACTCGTTTTTATAATCGGAAACATTGCTACATACTTTATTTAAAAATATTTGTGTAGATTTACTTCTACAACCTCTCGACCCTAGCGCGTTCCTTCACTAACCACACAAACAGTCGATGGCTACTAGCGGTCTCTATCCTCAAAGATGGCAAATTAAGCCACGGTAGGCCTAACTCATAAATGAAATGTTTATAACAATCGTGAAGCACGCATAGCAGAAAGAGGAGAAAGTTTGTCAATTCTTTTGCTTATATTTTTACATTGTATTAAATTCAAGGGGTTTAGGGAAAAAAAAATAAATCGTGAAGCTAGATATGCATTGTATTTGTGATTACATATTCGGGAGGGATTGTCTAAACTTGACCGATTATGTCAAACACTGTCTGCATGTACCTTTTAAATATACGATGAAACAAAGTGAGCACACAGCCTGTTGATGCTATTTCTTTGACCCAACGTCAGATTAAACCAACAGTTGAGGTTTTTTGTTGATAGTAATTACATTTTTTACACGCCTAACAAACCACGGATCTGCCTTCGCTAACCTGCAAAGAGAAGTAGAGAATCCGCCTCCCCAGCGCCGTCTACCAACTACAGCGACAACCTAACTCGGCCTAACCACTTTAAGATATGTAGTGCCACGGATATATAATATAGTTTTGGATAAGTGTCGAATTGAATAAGAAAATCAATCATTATTCCGGGACATGCTTTGCCCCCTAGTGATAGCATAAAGGAATAGGGAGTCAAACCCGTGGCAAAATATCCGGAGGGTGCGTCAGAAATTTTTTATTTAACCAATTATAAGCTAAATTGTATCGGTAGATACATATACGTAAAAATACAATGTCGAGAGTTGATGTATTGTCATTTAGTTTATCAATTTATCTATCGATATAGAAAGACACAGTCGACAAACGACCATGACATTAGCTTGGATACTACACTCCTCATAAAAACGAGTCATTATTTAAAATATTTATTCTACAAGCGGAAAAGATCAGCAGAAGACAAAATATGAACCGAAACTATAACAAAGTTTTTTCGCTCACCGCGATCGGTCTTGGCTAGTTTTTTTTTTCTTTCTTTTCTTTAGAGGGGGGGGGGGGGCTATTCAAAATCAGCTCCGTCGAGGTCAGGTAACTCTCGGACACTGGTTTATTTTTCACGATTTCTCGATGATACGGCACAATCTAGGGACCGCCGGATGAAGCCAGTACACGTAAATATGTGATGTCTAACACTACTTCGTCACGGCAACCTTTTCACTTCGAATCCTTCTCGCCAGTATGAATATTATTATTATTTTTTTCACAAATAATAACAACAACAATAAATAAATAATAATAAAAAAGTTAGTTAAGTGTGCAATACATTAACAGTCGGAAGGGTTTCCAATCTCTCACTGAGTACTTTCAGTTATTATTGATCTATGCATTTTTTTAGTCATTCTTGAATGGAGCATTCTCGTTCATCGAACGAGCCGTTCCATTGACTCAAATGTTAATTATAATAACACTTAGTATTAATGATTAGGATGTCGATATCTTTGATTTGATACACTGCGCAATAAAAATATTTCTATTATTACAAAGTAATTTGCTTAAGTAAGTATTGAATAGATTCTACTATTATTCTTAGGATTGTATTTGTTTAGCATGATGGGGGTTATCAAAAAGGAACTACCATACAAAATATAACAAGTACTCCAAGTTAAAACACGGGTTGAGTCAAGTTGCGAATCTGGTTAAAATGACTTTGCACAATTACAGTCCACCAAAGGGTCATGGGACAACGAGTATGATCAATCAGGATCTTGAGGCCTTTTCTTTTTGGATTTGCTGTGAGTTGAGAAATCTTAAAAGCAGCATCGATACTCTGGAAAATTTTACAGCTTTAAGCGATTAAATGAATTCGAAGAGTGTATCTCATCCCCAAGGGTAAGATGGGACCAATTAGGTGGCAACTAATAAAGTCCCTGACCGTAGAGTACGTGTATGTTTATAAATCAATATTCTAATCGTCGTGGGCAGCTCACCAAACCGAATGTAAATCGTGCCTTCATACGGAACAGACAAATCTCCTTCCAGACTATTCTCCTATTCCTTCTGTTTCACCTTGATGGGAAATAATGGAAACCAAAAGTACAATAAGGATACTGGACACGTTGGGGTTCAAGGCTCGATGGAAGAATGGCATATCATTGATTGGGATAGGGACTCGGTCAAGGCTCAAGGTTTGAGGCTGCCGCCTTAAGAAAAGAAACCCCCCATCTCGCCTTGGGTCCGCTCTGAGACTAGGACAACCTCGCATGGTAGTTGATTTGCTCTATAATAAGGCGGTAAGGCTGTTTGGCAAAATCAAGGCTCTTTGGTTCAAAATCGGAGGGGTAGCATCGATTGTCTACGGGGGACGATCCGCGATAGAGACGTTCCTTCGAATCACAAGCTTGACGATCTGATGGAAAATATATCCTACATATAGTATATGTTCCTTTTTACCACATTTTAACGAATCTATCGAGTGCAATTTCAAATTGAAAACAATGCCCCCCCCCCCAACCGTCGTCGGAAGAGCAGTTACACTTCTTAAAGCCTGCTTCTTATTCTACCAAAATCCCGTGGTCAGTCAGTACGTTGGTTTGACCCCAGGCAGACCCCTAACTTTAACAGAAAATATGACAAAGTTGTTTTCGTTAGTATGTTTATGTATTATAATTTATGTGCACATGAAAGATTTTATTCATAACAAAGGGAGATATTGTTAGTTTTTGATTTGAACTGAAAAATACTATGTCACATACTGTGCCTGCCACACTAGTCCCATTGGTTCATGTTTAAATATTAATACAATAAAACATTGTACACTCTATTTTCGCTAATAGGTATTTGACAAAAAACAAATTTGTATCCGTTATTTTTTTTTTTTTAATTAATTCTACGTAATAGGAAAATCAAATGCGATTATTTCCATATAATATTACCCTATGTCAAATTATCAATATAAGTGTAACCAAAACAGAAAATATGAATTTTATTTTAATAAAACACTAGCGCTGAGCAAGGTTGGTTTGTAGACGCTGTCGGTGGGACCCTCTTCACAGGTATACCAAATTGGCTTTATGGAATTCTACCTGCTTAGTAACAAATCTCCAGGCCTTTCTCGGCACAAATAAAAAATTTGAAATACAACTCCAGCCAGCTCACCAGCATATATGCCTGGAACTGTAATAAAATACTGTAAGAGCCCGATAGTCCGACATTTCTGTCAGAAATACAAAAGGCAGTGGATGTCCGCTCAATAGAATACCTAGTACATAGATTCTAAATAAATACGTTAATTTTAGTAAAATTATAAAACATGTTTGTTGTCTTTTCACAACTGATGATTTCTTCTTTATTGAAAAAGCGCTTTCGACAGGTCTTTATTTATCTCCAAGTGGTAATGTGGGAAATTTCATCCATAAAACAATAGTATCTTTTAACCAGAGGTTGGCAAGAAAATGATTTCGGTTTGCAACAGTAGATAGCGTTATGGTTGTTTCGTTATTCTTTTGTCAATGTTAAAATTTTTTTTCTTTCCAGATTTGGTAGTCGATACATTTAGGTTGCTATAAAAAGAAATTCCGTGTAATTTTGTTTACAACTGTCAATTTACGGCCAGTTTTAACATGGAGTGCAAAAATAAGGATTTTCGACACATATTACTTTTGAGAACTGGTTTAAAATATATCGTTTTGGAAATTTTTCACTGAAAGATGGTCGACCTTCTGAGGTTGATGATGACAAAATGAAAGCCATAATTGAATGGAATCGTCATATAACTGTGCGAGAGATTGCAAAACAGTTAAATGTATCACACACAACAATTGAAAATCATATAAGACGTTTTGGACTTGTTAAGAAGCTCGATATTTGGTTCCGCCACGACAATGCGAGGCCTCACACATCTTTAGCAACACGTACTAAACCAGGTATGGGCAACCTTTGACATGTTATGGGCCAAACTTTAGTGTGCAAATACGTTCGCGGGCCGCGTTTAAAAGTAGTGCATTTTAAAGTAGTGTTCATAATTTTTAGCGATAGATATCAGTCAGCCATGAAATAATACGACAATGTTATTACAACACAATTTATTAAAATAACAAAATGAAATGAAAAAATAGGTACCTACAGCATTAAATTAAATCGTTAAATTTAGAATTGTTACAAACTACGAAAGTTAAATAGCGACACCGAAATCAATGAGACACTTGAGCTTGAATTTGGGAAACTAATTCATCGATGTTTGGATTAATTCCACTGGTACAAAGACGTAAAGAATTTTCCAAATTATCGTCAGTCAGCCTTGTACGATGTTTTGATTTATTAACTTTCATCAATGAAAAGAACTGTTCGCATTTATAAGTACTGCCAAACGCACAAATCAATCTTCTTGCAAATTTTCTAAGCTGCGGAAAATGGTCTTCTTCGAGGTATTTTTTGTAGAAATCGCACAACTCCACGTCTTCAAATTTAGATTTTAGGAGTGAGTTTTCTTGAATCTCGATCAACTCCATTTGCAAGTGTATTGGAGCATTTTGTACATTACTTTTTGTTGGAGTAGCAAATAAATTGAAATAGTCTTCCATGTGTTTGAAATCGCTAAATCTGATCGAAAATTGCTCCGACAGTAACTTGAGTTCTTCAGCATATTGAGCGTAAGCAATATTTTCATACGCAGAGAGCGTGGTGAAATGGTAACTGTTACCAGACAGCATATGTGCCTCCCACAAGCGGATTTTGTTCTGAAACGCTTTCAAATGGCTGTACAAATCATTTACTAACTGTCCTTGTTTTTGAAGTTTCAAATTTAAATCATTCAAATGGCCTGTAAGGTCGACAAGAAATGCTAAGTCACATATCCATTTTGCGTCACTCAATTCAGATAGTGGTTTATCTTTTATTTGCATAAATTCTGCTATCTCATTTCTAAGCTCGTAAAACCGTTTCAGCATTTTCCCTTTGCTTAGCCATCTGACTTCACAATAATATGTTACGTCGTCATACTCGGCTGATATTTCATCCAAAAACGCCTTGAACTGACGATGGTTAAGCCCTCGGGATCGAATAAAATTGATGGTTTTTACTACCACATTCATAACATTCTGGAGTCGAATGGACTTAGAACACAAGTTCTGTTGGTGGATAATGCAATGAAGGACTATCAAACCATCTTTTTGCACATTTAATTCAGTTGCTTTTTCATTCAAAATTCCGATGAAACCTTTACGTAAGCCGACCATAGAAGGTGCACCATCTGTGCATACTCCAACTAATTTCGACCATGGCAAGCCAAAACTTGTGAATACCTTTTGAACTTCATTAAAAATGTCCTCTCCTGTAGTGGTTCCTTTTAGCGGCTGTAAAGCAAGCAATTCCTCAGTAATAGTGAATTCTTTATCAACACCTCGAATAAATATAGCCAGTTGAGCTATGTCAGACAAATCGGTGCTCTCGTCTAATGCTATGGAAAATGATTCAATACCAGTCATACGGCCAGTCAATGTTGTTTTTATATCATTAGCCATCATTTCTATACGTCGTACAACGGTTCGTCTTGACAAACTAATTTTTTCAAATTCATTTTTCTTTTCAGGACACAAAACACTGCAAACTTCTGACATACACTCCTTGATAAATTCTCCTTCGGCAAATGGTTTCAATGACTTTGCCAATTTTGAACTAACTATAAAACTAGCTTTCACAACATTATCAAGTTGTGTTCTTTGTCTATGAAATATTTGCTGCTGTTTTTCCAAATTTGCGGTAAGTTTCTGGATTTTGTCTTTTCTTATTTGTCCTGTCAGTGAGAGCAGCGTAGGATGCTTAGTTGAGTAATGCCTCTTTATATTGAATTCTTTCATCACCGAAATGGATTCATTACACATCAAACAAATAGGCTTACCATTGTGCAAGATAAAGAAGAATTCTTCAGTCCATTTTTCTTGAAACTGGCGACCCTCTGCATCTACTTTTCGTTTCCTTCCACCAGACATCATTTTCATTTACTTATCGTTCGATAAACTTAATAAGAAAATAGGTATAATTAGTAAGCACTCAAGATGCACACAAAGTCACAAAGCAAACTTATCACCACGGTAGCTCGAATAGGACTGAACTAAGTTCCGGCCATCCACCCGCTTATATAGGCAAAATGAAGGAATGATCTAGAATCGTCTAGTGTAGAACAATACAATTGCGAAGCAATAATCCTTTGTTGCGCCGCCAGTGTGGCGGCAAACATCAATGGCTTTGAACTTTGATGTTTGCCGCCTCACTCTTTGATGATCACCGCCACTCGGCTTGCTCGCTCACTTGATTCCATGAGTATGAGTAAGTAGTGTATTTTTTTTTTTTAAATTGGGTTTTTCAAAATGTCTCGCGGGCCGGATCAAATCTTACAGTGGGCCGGATCCGGCCCGCGGGCTGGCTGTTGCCCACATACGTACTAAACTATTGGAGCTTGGCTGGGAAGTGATGTCGCATCCCCCATACAGCCCCGACCTTGCACCATCGGATTATCATTCACTTCGAAGTTTACAAAAGCGCTTAAATGGTAAAAATTTCAGTAATAACGATGAGTTCAAACCTCATTTGGTTGAGTTTTTTGCAGATAAGGATCAGAAGTTCAATGAGCGCGGGATCATGAAGTTACCAGAAAGATGGCAAAAGGTCATCGAACAGAACGGAAGATATTTGACTGATTAAAGTTCATTTTTTGTATCGAAAAAATTGAGTTTTATTTGCCCCTGAAAAACGGAAATCACGTTCTTGCCAACCTCTTATACATCCACGTATATATTTTTATTCTTAATGTTTTTTTTTTTTAAATCCAAAGACAGGTAGTTCACCGTGTTTTCATGGAGTTTTTGGAGTCGTTCTGATAGTTGGGTTATTTGTGGTACGGTTTGTAATTGACGGCACACTGCGATGATGTGATGAACAATTAATGATGCACTATCGCACTCCCCGCAGGTGAGTAAGCGCCCAGTATGTCACATTCACGAACGAGTAATCACTTGCCATTGCTTTGGCGTCATATTCCATTCGATGCTAGTCAAGGCGCTGTTTCCGTTCTTTATGACTGTTAAGTGAGTTTGTTTCTTGGCTTTGAATTTTCGACAGCTATTGAGCGGAGAAGCATTTACTCGCTTTTGTCTTGTGAAATACAGCTTAAAAAGATACTTCTTTCATTGTGCGGAGAAGCATTTACTCGCTTTTGTCTTGTGGAATACAGCTTAAAAAGATACTTCCATTGTTCAGAGAAGCATTTACTCGCTTTTTTCTTGTGAAATACAGCTTAAAAAGATACTTTCATTGTGCGGGGAATCATTTACTCGCTTTTGTCTTGTGAAATACAGCATAAAAAAATACTTTCATTGTGCGGGGAAGCATTTACTCGGTTTTGTCTTGTGAAATACAGCTTAAAAAGATACTTTCATTGTGCGGAGAAGCATTTACTCGCTTTTGTCTTGTGAAATACAGCTTAAAAAGATACTTTCATTGTGCGGGGAAGCATTTACTCGCTTTTGTCTTGTGAAATACAGCTTAAAAAAATACTTTCATTGTGCGGGGAAGCATTTACTCGGTTTTGTCTTGTGAAATACAGCTTAAAAAGATACTTTCATTGTGCGGGGAAGCATTTACTCGCTTTTGTCTTGTGAAATACATCTTAAAAAGATACTTTCATTGTGCGGAGAAGCATTTACTCGCTTTTGTCTTGTGAAATACAGCTTAAAAAGATACTTTCATTGTGCGGGGAAGCATTTACTCGCTTTTGTCTTGTAAAATACAGCTTAAAAAGATACTTTCATTGTGCGGGGAAGCATTTACTCGTTTTTGTCTTGTGAAATACAGCTTAAAAAGATACTTTCATTGCGTATCAAGCAACTTTCACAACGGATTCAACTAAGCGGAGTGAACTAGGATAATTTGAATACATATGTATAAAATAATTAATGCAGAAGTAATCTGCATTGCGAAAACGCGAAGGTGTGTGTGTGTGCCTGTTATCGGATTTTGGCCTAAGGAGATGGTCTAATAATCCTCATAACAACACAATTACAGGCTTTCTAAGATCTAATTAGATACCGACAGCCTAAGAGAGAGAGGCCCTGGAAAGAAGGAACTAGAGAAGAAAAGAACCTGGCATAAATAGAGACTAATTCGAATCCAAATTAAAATATAATAGACAGGCTAAGTTTCACCGTTAGCTTTTCTTGCCTTCTCTCACACACGCTGCTGGGACTAAGTCTGGTTAGGATATCTCATCTAAACCATTTTGAAAACAACCTAGAGTTGACAACCTAGCCCACGATTGTTGTCATTGGAACACTTCACGAGGGATTAGTGATGTCTTTCATCTCACTAATACTAAAACCTAAACAAACACTCACATGTGATGAGTTTCGATAAGTAATTTCCATAAAGACCTATCAAAGCTACTGTAATTGCTTTTGCTGACTACATTGCGGTTTACTTTACTAGAATATGAGTGCAAGTTTGTAACGAGTCATCACTGACAGACTAATCTTCTCCCTCCAAAAGGGGAAGGTTTAAGTAACAAAATAGAAAAAGTACGACACAGGTCTTACCGGCTTCACCACTTCCTTACTTCAGCAAACTTGTCGCTTCGTCTTAAACTAATGATAGATAAATGTGTCCTCAGATCTGCTTTACTCACTTGACTGACCACACAGCTAAAAGTTTCCAGCAATTTCAGAACGGGATCATGAGAAAAGTGGTCAGACATACCTCTCTCTCGAGATGGACAAGGTTGGACAAACCTGAGACTTAGTGTGAGATAGTAAATGTGGATGTTCTCTGCGATATCTGACGCTGTGTATGTCGAAACATCGTCCAATAATAAATTTGATTTAAGTCTTAACTATCTTACATTATCTTAAGATTTCCTTTGAACTCTTCTAATCATTTATATATATCCAGGCGTAACAATGTCCTAACAGCATATTGCAATTTGCCACATATAATCTATATATATATAGCAACACTTAAGAATGATTGTACAAAACGATAAATAAATTATATCCCGACCAATATCAAACATAACGTATAATTACGCAGTTACCTGAAATATATCTTTCAGCAGATTTAAAAGTAAATTAATGGAAACAGAAAGTGTATTTTTGTACGAAATAATTAACATATCACATCCCTCACAGTTCAAGTACGTCTGTACCACGTCAAGACACTGAAACAAATCCTCAAACTTACACACGACGTTATCATTGGACAATAGTGACATTTAACTAAGTCAGCTAAATTTATAGAAAGAAGATGTGTGACTGTATCATAGCAACATAGACAAAACCACCGTGTTAAAAATTTATTTTAAATAAAAGAAAAGAAATTATAAATTTATGTATAAACTTGAACCATTGGTACAGTTGAGAAACATTTTTTTTTTTTTTATTGTATGTATCAAGTTAAGTTATACATGTTAAAATAGCGTTAAGAATTAGTGAAGTTGCAAAGAGATACAACAGATGCGGTATCGAGATGAAATCACTGTTATGACTAATGATAAAACCACTTCGTCACATCCGATTTCGTTTCATGAATCACCACGTAAGTTTCTTACTTTTCCTATCTTATAAATATATTATTACAAATATTGATTGATATCCAGTTTATCGACTCCTGATAAATGATGACAGTGAAAATGTTTCGTTACTTTTATTGTCACATCCATTTTTCAATGATTCAAGTCTGAGCACATAGTGATGATTATAATTGAAGAATCTATAATTCCATGTTCTCTTCTGTAAATTACATACGAGACATAAATAAGAAAAAAAACAAAAAAGTTCCTAAAAGTTCAATGTACCGCATTTTTTATTTTTTATTTTATTTTTTTTAATCGTGTCCAGAGCGTTGATTAAGAATATGTAATATTTTATGAGGCTTGGTAGGCTACGATTAATCATAAAAAAAGTCGTTTTCATAACCCTAATGAAATTGTTAATTGCCTGATGGATGCAATACTTGTGACTTGGCCCATTTTTTACGTCCTCTTTGTGTATCGATCATCAACATCGGCAAGAAATTCGTGTTGCATACAATTTATTGACGAGTTTCTCCAATCGTGTCCTGAGCATCTGTGGTTCTCACTGGCTTGTATCCAAAGACGCATCAGACGTAGGAGTGTTGGGGACTTCCCAAGACTTCGCTTCCTCCTTCGCACGCGAGAGAGGTGACAACCATGTGGACTTGGGGGTCCTCTGGGCTGTTTGTATTTATAGTATGAATGAGCGAGTGAATGAAAATTATAAATTGGTATGAACGAGATCATTTATCACAATTACTTATAGCCCAATCAGGCAGATTGTAATTTTATCATAATAAAGTTGTTGTTGTTTTCAAACACAATGGAATGATGCGATACAGAAGGACTACACATACCCATATGCGCCGCCATCGGTAAGGTGTACACAGATAAAACTGGTCACTGGTGCAACGGTTAATAATGAATGAAAATAAAAAAGTAATATTTGCTGAATATGAATAAGAAATGGTTGAATATTGTCAATAAGACGTTATCCCTGCTCAGTACAGACTACCTGAGCCTCCCTGGGAAGCAGGTGACGAAGCAGCACAAGTCAGCAGGTGGGTAATTTCTCACCTGGTGTTACATCCATATTAGATCCCTGTATCTGCTGACTCTGCGCAATCCACTGCGCACCGACAGCTGTACAGCATAACGCTCCGCGGTCGCTAATATATTATCTCATCCAAATCAATCAATGCTTAACACTACATACTCAGTGAGTCGCTTGTGTAGTATCTCTTGTCCTATTCTATAATTGTACTAATTTTAAAAACTAACCTATAAACAACTGAGAGAGAAACATTAATAAATAAAAGATTTACCAAAGAACCGTCAACACCCATCCGTTTCTTTATATCCGCTAATGCCGAGATTGGCAGAGCGTGCCCTTAGGACCTACGGAGGTCTAGTTCTAGTTACTAGCACAATTTTGAATAAAAAATAAATCTTTTAATATTTTTTATACTTTTAAATCCATCTCTGAGACTATTGTTACGCCTAGTTTCATTCAAAAATAGTACATTTTTCCTGTGGTTGTTTAAAAAAACACACGAATACAGTTAAATCCAAGAAGCGGAAGTAACTTACCAATAGAATAAGGAAGATGGGCCGGGACAGTGCCTTTTAAATAATGAATAGTTACAACAATCCAAAGAGGTATAAATTGATTTGGTTTTTAATTTATCTTTTTTTTTTTTTTATCAAGTTATTTATCCGTCATTAATGTGATAACTATCGTTGGATATTAATTAATACATTTTAGTATTATATTACACTGGCGATTCTGTTGTGAATATGAGGCATGGACGTATTTGATGTATTGTAACAGTCCTGCTGGGAAGTAGCTTCTAGGCGGATATAACCTACAGGAAATGAAGGGGGTGGGTTCCTGAAGGAATGCCTGAAACTTAAATAGAAATCCCGCGAGCCCGAATCGTGAATGTGAAACAGATAGACGGGGAATGGGAAAATGACAATGATTCGATAGCGCATGCGAATATTTCCAGCTAAATGTGAACTGTAATGGCAGGACCATTCCCCTCACACGTCTCTCCCGCCTCCCATTACCTGCCCAAGTTCACAAATTGGCCTGGAATCATTTCCTCCAATTTTTTATTCTTTTCTTTTTTTTTCATCATCTTTTTCCGTGCTATTTCTCCTTTTTTTTTACCCCCCCCCCCCCAGCCACACTTCCTTTTTTCATTCCACCTGGATCTGCCCCGTTTCCTGCCCCGGCGAAGAAGACACCTCAGGTAAAGATATACTGGACGGAGAGGTGATGGAAGACTCGAAAAATTGAGGGTCGGACTAGACGCTCCTAAAAAAAAAGAAAATAAAAAAAAAAAGAAAAAAACTATGAAACTATTTTTCGAGAAGACAATAGAGAGAATATTCTCAGGTAGAAAGGGGTCCCGAAGGTCCGGTAATGATTGCTTTGTAATGACTTGTAATCCGACCGGGGTTCACGCTCTGGTAGCTATTTGATTTTTGGGATACAAGTTTTTTGTTTATTGGAAGCGGCTTTGTATTTTTTTATCACGGGTCGAATAGTGTATTTTCGAACAGTTATAGATAAATCTTATTGTGAATACATCTATAAATAGATACTTAGAAAAGATAAGGGATCTCTAAAGATTGATGTAGATTAAAATTCACCTGCCGGCAGCCTCTCTCTTGGTTGAGTTGAGAGACTCTATAATTCGTAACGATATTGATTACTTTATCAAGTTTTTGTTTCGGTATAAACCACGTATATTATCAATAATTACTAGTCAATAATCATCGATCAGTATTAGCTCAGCTGATAGAGTTCCGAAGGTTCGAGAGTATTTTTTTTACCCAACAAAAAATTACGCAATATAAAGCGATTTTGTGATTTTAATTCCTGATTAAAAGTAATTTATTTTAGTTGTTAAACCATCTCACTGTATTGAAAATGGAAATTTCCAACTATTCCACTACAACTTATTACACGAGGGGAAATATCTAACGTAATTCTAAAAATAATTTCTACTTATTGGCCATAGACGTTTTGTGCAAACTACCCCTAATTGATAGCCCAAAGCAATCTACTATACTGCTATACAAGTCATTATTTAGTCAAATATTATTATTGAATAATGAAGCAAAATTACTGTGATCATCCGATTGTGATGTGACAGAAAACTGAGCTGATAATTCTGATATTGATTAGACGTGTTTGAAACAAGATCTACACAGTTCCTGCCTGTACAAACTGATGATCAATTTTAGTGTGAACTATTCATTTTTCACCATATCATCACCTTTAATTTATGTAATATAGCTCACATTAAAAAAAAAAATACTGATTAAACATAATTTTTCCAGGATAAAAATATCCAGGGTATTGATATCTCTCAACGCTTGTTTTCCACTCACATCTATCCTAGAACAACGGTTCATTTATTTGTTTTTTTGTTTTTTTAGTCATAATAAGATTTAGCCAATAAAAAAATAGTTATTGAAACGTGAGTATTATTTTATTATAAATATATTTAATCCGGGCGAAAAGTATCATTGAAAATAGTAATATTGTAAACTGGATGATAGAGTCTACTTGTTGTAAAAAGTTTTTATCTATCATTTATTTATTGCTGATTGTGACATATTGTGCAAACGCCCTATTTAATATCTTTCCATGAAAATCGACGATTGAAAACATCCACTTTTTATCGATAACTTTGATTTAATTCAAAATAAACGAATATTGAATGCCGACCTACCATCTACCTAAATCATTTTATACTATTAAAATATTTATAGCACAAACGTAGTGTGATAATAAAAACGTGATAGTGAATATATTTTATTTTGACATTTTTTTAAAGAAAAATATTAAAGATAAAATGAGGATAAAACTAGTAATGAAGAACAAAACAATTAGTAAGGTTTTTATTTTTTTGCAGAATTCCAATTAAAGTATCGGGTTTCCAGCAAAAATTTATTTATAGGATTCGCCTAGTCCAGCCCCATAAGCCTTTAATGGCTTACACCTGATTTGTAGCTATCAAATATTATTTCGTACAAAAACGTAACACTTGAATCAGGAAAACATTCACCATCCTCTTCCTGTAATCAGGGTCTCATGCTAACATACTACCTTTCATCAACTTTAGACGCGAGATAAGAATTTGAAATGGAATCAAAACACGACTTTTGTATAATATAAATGATTGCGTACTATTGGGCTGGCTAGAAAGTGATTTCGGTTTACAACAGTAGATAGCGTTATGTTTGTTTCGTTATTCTTTTGTCCATGTCAGAATTTTTTTTCTTTCAGATTTAGTAGTCGATACCTTTATGTTGCTATAGAAACAAGTTCCGTGTAATTTTGTTTACAGCTGCCAGTTTACGCTCAGTTTTAACAAGGAGTGCAAAAATAACCATTTTCGACACATTTTACTTTTTTATTTTCATAAAGGCAAGAAAGCGGCTGAGGCTCACAAAGAGATATGTGAAGTTTATGGTGTTGATTGTTTAACAGAACGGGCGTGCCAGAATTGGTTTAAAAAATTTCGTTCTGAAGATTTGCCACTGAAAGATGACCAACGTTCTGGTCGACCTTCTGAAGTTGATGATGACAAAATGAAAGCCAAAATTGAATCGAATCGACACGTACGAAACTATTGGAGCTTGGTTGGGAAGCGATGTCGCTTCTTTGCACCATTGGATTATCATTTATTTCGAAGTTTACAAAACTTCTTAAATGATAAAAATTTAAGTAATAACGACCTGAAAACGCACTTGGTTGAGTTCTTTTGCTGATAAGGACCAGACGTTCTATGAGCGGGGAATCATGAAGTTACCAGAAAGATGGCAAAAGGTCATCGAACAGAATAAAAGGCAGGACGTTGTCGCGGCTGGAACGCTTTAGTCTTAGGTTCTAGGTTTAGGTTTTAGTTTGTACGTTTTCCTCCCCTTTTTTAAACTGAAGGTGAACCCCATCACCTAGATTTGTATTCATGTTATTTCCTATTAACGTCAATCTGATTTATGTAACCCAACCTCCTTCAAATGCATCTGCGCATAGCAGAAAGAGGAGAAAGTTTGTCAATTCTTTTGTTTATATTTTTACATTGTATTAAATTCAAGAGGTTTAGGGAAAAAAAAAAGAAGAAGATAGAAAATATTTGACTGATTAAAGTTCATTTTTTTAATAGAAAAAATTGAGTTTTATTTCACACTAAAAAACCGAAATTACTTTATTGGCAACCTCAATATTTAAATAGATAACATTATTACAATGATTTATGTCTGAAGCTACTTCTGTCAGCTTCAATAAAAAAACACAACAAGTCTTCCAGTTGAGAGATGAAACTTTAATTTAAAGTGTTATTATTCGACTTCTATAAAATGCCTTTTATAGATTTATAATAGAAGGAATATTGATACTCTGCCAACTAAGTTAACCTGCAGGAGTAGACGATTACTTCAAAATGAATTTGTTGGGCTGAACTCTTGAAGCAAACGGAGAGGTCCCGGGTTCGAGCCCGAACCTGTCAGCTTTATTTCATCCTTGGGCTAATATATAAAAATAATCCACGTAATCAATCCAGGGATACATACCAAAAGGAAATTGACTATATAAACTATAGAATGTTAAATACTTTATTAAAGCAAAAAAAATTGACGTTGGTTTAAGCCTCGTCACGTGTGCTATAGGCGTATACTTTATGGCGCTCCTACATCGCTTATGTTTGCACTAAAAATAAATTATGATTAAATAAATTATCGTAAATATCCTCTACTTGGATTTGTTTTAATATCGCTATTTTTATCGAAAAATGAGCCAGAAATACACAGAAGGACTTCCGCGTTGACCTCATCGCTACATTTAACGATCGTGTTCATTTTACAAAAAAAACTACATAATGATGACGAAAAGTTATTATATGGCTACAGAGAAGAGATGTGATCGGAAAAGAGGTTATGGGCAATAGTTAGACGTGGGGCCTCAGCTACCTAATGACCCTGTTTCAGGGTTGACGATACCAATGGAAATTTATAGGTTGAGCAAGCCTGGTATATATTATATATATATATATAATACTAGTATAGTATATATGGAGTATTCTTCCTTAACAAGTTAAAACAGGAGTTATGGCTAGAATATAATGATGTAATCAGTTAAAAAGAACGAAAAAAAAAAAAAAAATGCTACAAAATGACTTATAATAAAACCTGTTCCGTATACGGCCGGTCAGGAGGGGAAAGTCTATCCCGTACGCATGAGTGGGAAAACATGAAAAGGAACACCTTAACATGTACATAAAATATGTAATTATACTATTCAAATGTGCATGAAAAATATTTCTATCTCATCCGCACAGCTGTATTATAACTAACTAATTTTCAACTTCATTTATTGTATTTCAAGTACAGTAGAAATTATATTCCCAAAAATTATAAAAAAAATCAGTTACTTGTGGTGTTTATCATATGGATGTAACCCTACAAGATGTGGAATAAAATGAACTTAATGTGAACGTGTGTTAAACCTCTCAAATCTTACTTCCGTCACATACCGGAAGCAGAAATATATCAATTCGTCATAAATAAATGAATTTGATGAAAATGTAACATGTTTATTTTATAGGGGCCTAAGCTGCAGGGGGGGGCCCCCCCCCCGTACCAGTAAAAAATCTAAATTCACGTCCTGATAGTTCACAGTTTAACTAAACAACTAGTCGATAGTTATTGCTGGAATTTTACTGATATTTTTTATCTTAATGTATTGATTGGGAGAATAATATATTCAATTCGACCCGAGTCTGATTTAGATTCACTTCTTGGCGAGTAAATGAACGGATCTTTGATGCGAACGAGGTGTGTCACTCACGCAGTCCTAGCTCTCTCTGGTATTTACTTTCAAACTATTGTCTCTAATGTATAAATCTCTATGAACAAGTAGAAAAAAAGATTTTATAAATTGGTAAAATAATAATATACAAAATCTATTAAATATGCGATTTTTATTGTTAGCTCTCAAACGTGTATTTTTAAAAATATCCTTGAAATTCGTTTTGCCTTTTTACTCTGGTGTATTTAACAATTATATGTATTAATTTTAATCTAGTATTTTACTTTTTACAATTTTCTATTAACAACCAAATATGGGATTTATTCATTGGAATGCATCCAAGTTTTTTTTTATATTGTACTTAATTAATATTTACTGCCTAAAAACTATCTAAGATGCCGGTAGACGATCGTTACTCGTCTTTTGGGCCCACTGTTGAATCAGCCTTGAGAGTTTAAGTGCTCAGGATGACAAGACAGCCATAGGTGAAAAGCTGGGGACCCTGTCCCGCGGGATGAGACGGGAAAAGGACGGGAGACCCCTGATGTATATAAAAACCATAACAAATTACAGAAATTGTAAGGTAATAAGAGTGTTTTTTTTGTCCTCTCCAAGAGCAGCTTTCTCTGCTGCATACCTCCTTCCAAATAAAGGGTTCCTACCTCTTTGTCCACGCACTCCTTCTACTACCTTGGCTACATACTTATGCCCGTCACAATCACTTGTCATGTTTTCAGCTCAGCCCGTAGCTCACCGCTCGCTTGGCCCATTGTTAACAATTGTCGGGCCTTTTTTTAGTAGTTTTTTTTTTTTGATGCTGCTGTTGTTGTTTCCATCCTCCGTCTAACAACGCATCCTTCAAAATACTGTGTGCGCGCTATGTGTAACAAGTTCTCAGTACCTCAGGGTAAACGGAGTACAGTTAGAAGAATAAAACTCATCGAACGGTGGTAAAAACCACTTCCCAAAGAGCTAGAAGAAGTTTTATGCAATAGAACAAAGATCGTAATGCTAACTAAGTAAGAGTTTATTGGTGTCGGCAAAATTTATTAATCAACTTTTCCGCATACTTTTAGTGCATCAGGTGTAAAATGTTTCATCAATTTATATCCCAATACTCACAACTAAATTTGATGAAAATCTAACACCTTCACCCCTGATAAGTAAACAAACGGCCACTCACTCAAATCTAATTCACGGTTAACAATCGACTCCCAATTTTTAAAAATGTTTTTTTTTGTTATAGGACGCTTTTGGCAGATGTTTTCCTGAGATGAAATATCTTAACATGGCCACAGTAGCCATATTTAATATTAATATATTCCACTACTAGTAAATTTTACCTTTTAGTGTATTTCTGCTGTGAAGAATAGCGACGACATTTAAGGTCTACTATTACCTAGAGTAGGGGGCAGGGGGGGGGGGGGTTAGTTACCTGGCTGCCCTAAAACCCTTTTCTGAAGATTTGTCTGGTTTGGATTCACTCCTCGGACAAAACTGAAAATAAGGCAGCTTAAAACTTTGATTTGTATTCGCAATTAGGTTATAAGCTGGACGAGGCACGGCTGAGATCAAATAACTACAAGAGTCAAATGATTAGTGGGTATTATCTATAATTAATTAGCCACAGGAAATAATTGCGGCATCAAGTATTGAACCGGTAGGTTACAGTACATATTTTATCTCTATAGCTAGAGTTCACTATGTGATCCTGTAATTAAAAGAACCGTCCGCCGTGTCACTGAAATCAATCGACCTTTCATTTCATTCGATAGCCAATAGACGACTGTTTCAAGTCAAATTTTTAAGACACGTAAGCTCGCTTATATATGGTATTATGAACTTAATTATCGAGTTTTACATGAGAAATAACTGGCGATTGAATTGCGTTTTATTTTATTTACCGTTTAAGTTCTCCAATAATAAAATGAGTAGAAGAGTTTGTAGTGAAATCGACCCAGGTTGATGAGAGGTGATTGTTAAGTTCTCATTAAATTTATTAGTGGGAAACGTTTCGATAGTCTATGTTTCATAAGCTTGAGGTCCTGATAACAAGCAAATAAATCTGAAGAAAACAGCACACTTCCTGTATCTTACTTGTACAGTCAGAGCGAACAATGATCTCACAGGGTCACTGCCGTTTCAGTCTCCGAGGAGGATTGTAGGGATGAGTGGTGCAGTGTAATGACTGTGCTAGTGGATTAGGGTGGTTGGATAGGTTACAATGGAATTTCATGAACTTGGAAGGGATGAGTTGAAGAATGTAAGGTATATTAAGATCGTTATGAAGGGTTTTGTTACTGGTATAAGGGGCGTTTACTATTGTTCTCAGGACTTTTGATTGAAAGGATTGGTTCGACTTTTTTGCTGTCCCCCGTATGTCCAGATTGGCTTAGGTATAACTTTGTAAATTATTAATTTGTTTCCATGAATAATCATGTCACAAAATATTATCAATTCAGCTAAAAGTCAATTCTACCACTAGTTGAAGTTATCTTGGAAAAACTCGTCCTCAACCGTATGTATTAATTTAGTATTTATATTATTATTGTGTCGTACGGTCATTGTCAACACTGGACTTTGCATGGAACGATGCCGACTGAACAGGCGTCTTCTGTATGGTCGGGTAAATTGAACATTTTTACATTATTTATCGTTTATAAGCGGAGAGGATGGTTTATAAGCAGACAGCAAGCACACGAGAGGGACGATAAACGGCATGAAAAGTAAAAATAATAGGAAAAAAAAAAAAAAATGCTGGCGGGGAAGGAAGAAATGCTGTGGAGGAGGGTGGAGATAAAAAAGATGTCCTTGAAGCGGCGAAATAATCCGAACCAGGGGTATTAAACTGCCCCCCCGTCTGCCTTTCATATCTGCTCAAGGCTGCCTTGCCCCGCTCTCCTGCGCTCTGTCATATTCGGGCTCTTAAGGGACTAGTGCCTGTCTCACAGTCAGTCACTAGGTCAGCAATACTGTCTATATCCGCTTTTGTTGTGCACCTATTGCAGCTACAGTCTCACTTATTGTTAATTGACTGCCAAAGAGCCACGGGTCTCGCCGACCTATGGGACATCTTCGCAATATGAATCCTCGATGGCACAGTTCTCGCAGTGACACCAGCGACATATAAAATTAATTTTCCCAGTTATATGTAATTGGTACGATCAATGTTCAGTTGTGCCATCATCTGACACACACTTCCACTTGTGGCTTTAGTATTAGGTTCTAGGTATAGCTTTTAGTTTCTTTTGTTTTGTTTTAGTTTTTAGTGTTTAGTGTTTGGTGTCGGTGACAAGTCGAAGGTGAGCCTCATCACCTATTGTTGAATATGAGACTATGAACTTTTAACAACAACAAAATTTATTATATTATGCACTCCTCCAAATGCATCTATGAATGGCAGGAAGAGGAGAAATTTGTAATTCAATTATTTTATTATATTATTTTGTACATTATATATTTTTTGAGGTTTTGAAATAAAAAAGTTATATGTAGCTATTTTTTAAGCTATGATCCATAAGGTGAGCCCCATCACCTTATTTAAATAGACAATGTATAATGTACATAGGATTTAACCAATCACAATGTGAACATGTAGGTAAACTGCAGGACATTTTGTTAATTTTAAACAAATATTGCTGATACAGAAGCAATAATTTAGTAAAAAGTGTTGTGCACAATGTATCAACTAGAAAGAAGACAATCGTTTTTATTTTTAAGGACTACTCATTAGGAATTAGTCTTTTAGCTGTAGGAGGCTGAAGACCCCTCTTCTCCCAATACCAATGGCAACATTTCCAGATGGCACTAGAGTCATGTCTTCCCACCCAGACCCCGATGGAGCATCACATAACCTTCAAATGATGAGATCGAGTATTGGTGCAACCAATGGTGGATCAAAGTCAATGAAACAAAATATTCCCACATTACTTTTACCTTCTGCCGCAAGTACGCTATTTAGGCTTCCAACTCTACAAGAGGCTAACATGGAACTCACACACGAGGCTAAACAGACGCTTTGGACCCCACATCCCTATAATCCTCCTCGGAGACTTAAGCGGCAGTTGCCTCGTGACCTGCTATAAATACGTGACAGTGAGAGTCATGGCAATGTCAGCCCCCACTGCCTCACATCCGGTGACGTAGTGGACTTCCCAAGACTCCGCTCCTCTTTCGACGCGAAGGAGGTGACAATGATGTGGTTTTGGGAGCTCTCTGAACTGTTTGTAAATACTGCATGGATGAAGTAAATATGGTATGAATGAGAGCATTGATCACAATTACTTATTGCCCTATTGGGTATCTGTTATTACACAGATTGGTATTAATATGCCGTATTAAACCTACATATACACATTCAATCGAATTTAGATTTAATAAACAAGATTGAATATTTTCTGCCATTTCGAACGAGCAAGCTTGAGTTCAGTTTAACTATATAGCATATAACTTCACAGCATAACCTTACCAACCGAAAGAAGAGAGGAAGCACGATACATATATAACAATCGTTATTTATATATATATATATATATATATTTATATATATATATAGAGAGAGAGAGATTTCGATTGAATGTGTGTTTGCTAAGCATAACTGTTTCGACAATGTTTAACCTACAAGAATTTACATATAGAGTCAAATTAAATTCTAATGATATTTCTAAGGAAATAAGAGAAATTGCAAAAATTTTTTTTTATTTTTAAACTATAGGAGTATAACAAAATTTGCATATAAATAACAATAGGACAGATAATGGATTGTGACGTCGTAGTGACCATTGTGAGTTAGAAATGGGTAAACCCAGGAGAGTTGGTTCGAAGAATCACTTACGACGTCCTTAGGGAACTTCTCTGAGCAATCTTGGAGGAAGAAATTTTGCAAGGACCACAAATGACCAATCTATGTTCGCGTCAAAGAAACTGCTGGAAATCAAGATTGATAATGAAAATATATGATTGATTTACAGCCAAATGTAAATATTAGCATTATATAGAAACATATTTAACATTCAGAGGTAGCAGTTCTTATTTACTAGTTGATTCAAGAACCATTGGCCTCACTAATTTTTATGTAGGCAGAAATAATCGAAATTCCCTTGACATCCCACACACAAATGATAAAAAAAAGTTTTCGACACTATCTTAGCTGTTAGACTCCTATCTAAATAATGACCATTCAAAGTAAACATATATAATTGTACTCCCATCGTCTTATTATACCGAACGAAATAAACACGATGACAATCAATACCGGAATATAATCGATTTATTGAAATTTATATTTAGGTGGCAGCAGTTGCCATGGCGCAATCATGGTGGCACACGGAAATATTGTGTAGTGTATTGTAAACACGCGTTCATTGCGTAAAGATATATAATGCGATAAACAAAGTCGTATTTTTGCGTAATGCATACAGTTTTATTGCTGTGGAACCGGTCGCTTGTTTTGTGCATTGTTGTCATTACATTGATGTTTTATTTTTAAGTCGTGCAACACATAGATAAACATAACCTAACATGAGCAGTTTCCATGCACAGAACGTTCACTATTATGTTTTTATTACGTTAGACATTTTTTTCCCTAAATTCTGGAAATTTAAACAATATCAACCTAAGTTTCTTGAATTAAATTATTTTGAAGCAATCCCTCTGTGTATATTAGTTCGAAAATAGTTAATTTAAACTGTATTTTAATTAATTATAATTTACAAAAAAAAATCTCTTTTCAACAAAAATCGACAACGGTTTAAAACGATATTTAAGTAATTCATGTTTTTTTTATTATTAGGCGCCAAAACTTTTTTTCCCCTGTTACTACCGTCTTTAATATTAATATATTCTCAGCAATCTTGAAAAAATCAGGCATTTTAAATAACTCCCGAGGGAGGAAGCTTAGTCGAAGAGAAGTAGGTATTTTTTTTTATACTCACTTCCAGTTATTTTATTATAATCAAAACGTAACCAGCGTAGCACGGGATGTTGTATCTACGTTGATTTGCCACAGGTATAAAAAAATTCCTCAGTAATAAAGAAAACTGTTCAAGAAAAAAGAGTGAAAAAAAATGTCAATACATTTAACCCAACGCCGAGTAGGCGTTTGAAAATGTATCTTAAGACCTTTTTTTTTTATTTATCACTTTGGGGGAGGCAAAGGGTGGAAGTCGACCAATTTCCGATTTAGGCCACCGATAGATGGCTAACCTAAGTCAACCCTGGTGTGTCGCCTCCTGGCTGCCATGTCCCGTCTTGCCCGAACAGCCTACTTCACCACTACCTAGCGTGGAGTTGTAATTTCGCACGATAACGTTCCTTCGCGTTCTACTTGTCCTCTGCTTTGCTTGTATTGTACTTTCAAATAATTAAGTTCCTGGTTGATATTAAAAAAAAAAATTTTTTGGCGAGGCGAGTGATCCACGGAACTACCAGTGCAGCAGCGCATGGGCCCCACAATGCACGTACAAGTTCAAAATGACGTCACCCACCAACGCCCCGAACAATATATGCGCTGAGGAAGTGAAGTGTTGTCCAGGGGATTCCCAGCACTTGTCACATCCTGCCATTGACCGGAGCTTCCTCTCTTATGCTCTACTCTCTCTCAAGAACATGTTCATAAAACATAAATATTTACAAAATCCAACCGATTAAGAAATATTAAACTTTAAAAGGCAATAACTTTAACTATCACCACATTTCGGCCGTGGGTAAGATTGGATAAAAATATTTTTTCTAAAATTTGTAGTTTAGTGATAATTTATTGTCACATTAGTCAAGTCGAGAAAAGTTCAACGAAATAAAACAATAATTACAGCAGACACTTTCACTAAGATCTGAATACTTGGCAATTTTTTTATATTTATTTATAGATACGTTTTTCAAATCAAACCGATTTCGATAACTGTATTCGGCATTTATATATTTTGCGGAAATCTATAAAACTTTGGAAGAGTAATTAGTTAGTTATAAGTGTTATTTACTTTCATATAGAAAACATTAATTTACCATTAGCCCTGTGGGCTTTATTAAGTATAACGTATTACTACTATTTAATGCCAAAATAAACTTAAATTTACATAGTTTAAAATCGTCACCTATTGTAGTCGAATCCAATAAATAGCCCTAGGGGAATATTAAAAAGCTGGATCGGTAAAATGGTAACTGATACAAGAAGCCATTAAACCAAACGAGAATATGCCATCTAAATCACTAAGCCTTTGGGATTTTAGAAATTTTCGCAAAGGCACTGCGAAGCATAAGCAAATTCCCAAACCGATTCTCTTTTTCACTCAACAATTTCGAAGGGTAGTAAGAGAGTAGTTAGTAGGTCAGTTGTGGTGTTTATAGTTTGTCATCTCTAGCGGTGACCGATGGGATGTGTCTTGGACAGGACACTCACAGCTGTTAATATTCTTCACCAATCCTCGTCCTTCCGGCAGTTCTTCCTGTCCATCATAGCCCAACAACTTTCCTCCGACCTTACAACAAAAGTCAGGCCATTTTAGACCATTCTCGAGGCTTGGCTCAGAAAAGGAAAAGTGGAATAAAACTATTCCGCATGAAGCAGTGAATAGCCACAGCAAGGACCACCCGAGCCTATCTCTTCTTCCATCGGAAGTCTGGATCTTCATCTCTTGCAAGGAAACCCAGCAAGGAGGTTTGACTTGGAGTCGGCCACACCATAGACCAGGCAGGTCTATCTCCAGCCAAGAATTTGTCGTCAGTCAAAATTCCATATCCGGGATTCACGAAACGTTGGTGGGATTTAAGATTAATGTATTGACGTACGCTGCAATGAAACAATTGTATGTATTTACATTTAATCACTATTTTATTAACATTTATTTTGCGTATTGATAAACCACTTTACCAAGCATCGATGTATGTGGCTTAATGTATGCCATTTAACCAGGTATATAATATACTATCAACTATTTTGTTTCTAAATTGTATGTAAGCATGGAACCTCAAGCTGACTTTTAAGTCAGTAATTAGTTCATGAGATAAATCCTTTTGGTACAGGAACGCTACAATATCTAAAATATTTTTTTTTATGATGGTTCTTTGTTCGATGTGTTATTTTTTTTTCAAATTGTAATAAATGTTTTTTCAATATTTATTAATAAAAGTAATCGTGAACAGCTGCTGTTCGCCTAGTTTAAAACAAAAAAAATATCACCACTCAAGCCTTGGTTAACTTTAGGAAAGAATATAAATAGAAAACCTAACGAAAAAAAAAATGAATACTAGTTGGTTGAAGAAAAACATTCCTATACGTCCTAAGCCTATATTTTCGAGTAAATAATCTACACAACAAATATTTACAAAAAGTGTATTTTCGCTTTTTTTACTTTTAGATTGCTTTGTAAATGTTTAACATTTAGTTAATTAACTCTTGCAGTTTTGTGCCTCAAGTCAAAGACTGTAGAGCCACTCACAAGAATTTGTGGAGGTTCAGGAGCTAATTATTAATAATTATCAGGGACTTTGATAGAATATATGCATTCAGTCATATCTGCGAGAACTGACGAAGGCAGGAAGTGCTTCCAAAGAGGAAGAGAAATGCCCCAAAGAGGAATAATCTAGGACAGGAGATGGTTGAAGGAGCGAAGGGTGTAGGGGGTATCTTACTGCCTCAGGCGAACCATCGGTCATTGAGTAGAGAGAGAGGTACATCCTATTTATTCCTAATAGAAACCACAAGTGGAGGGAAGATGATCACCACATCGGCTATCTAACAGGCATAATGCATAATCCCACCCCCTCCCCTCGGCTCCCTCAGGAGATGGGAACTTCACAGGGGCCGGGCCGGGGGGGGGGGGCTGAAAAGAAACAAAAGCGACCTCTCAAGAGTGGGAGGGGGGGGGGCTAATGCAATCGATACTCGCGGTATTTATTACAATCGACTCGCACACAAATATTATCCTTATATCTTAGCAACAACAAAAATCTAAGGTGACCATACCGACCGTTTTTTAACACACACAAAACTGGTTTTACGGCCATTGGTCCTGGTTAGTTATGAAATATAACTAGGAAAGTATGAGAAATTATTAATAAATAAATATTGGCTAAGTGGTGGTGTCTATCAGGTCTATCAGGTACCTGTCGACTGTTTTTTCCTAAAACAATAACCTAAAAATACTGACTAATTAAAATTTTTGCCAAATTTGCATTTAATTTTATAAAAACATTCAAGGAATCTAATGATTATTGGAAGCCATCACTCTTTGAAACAAATATATATGAATAAGAATCTAATGTGTAAATATAGATTATCTATCTTTGTCCTTTTTTTTTTAAATTATAAATTTAAAATTGATTCCTTATTACTTGCATCTTAAAATCATAAGTGTACACTCATATCAGTAATGTTTTGCAAAATTATTTTCAAAATTTATACTTAATTATAAAAATTTAATGAGCAACAATAGTTCTAAACGGCCATTCGTACGAAATCATATTTATTTCCAAGCAATCTAAGAAGAAATAAACATCACGTAGAAAGAGCATATATGTTTAAACAAAGTTACAATAATGCCTTGGTTTTAAAGTTGAAAAAAACCAACACTTTTTTATTTATAAAACCATCTTTGTCACTTAAAATAAACAGTTGAGTTTCTTAAAGAAAATATACTCATTAATAATATTAGTAGTGAAAAAAAAAAAACCGTTCAGTATTAGGTACGACAGGCGAAAGGGAACTACTTTCCCATCAGTAAATATGTACAACGTCGCAGCGGATGAATCGACTTACATTGATAATATCGATTTGAGGTTCACCCTCGAAAATGCCCTCACGCTGAAGGCTAGCGGAAGTCTAGACCTTCTCTAATGTTTTTAATTGAGCATTTGAATTATGTTGGGCGATAATATCCAGGAGGTGGTTTAGTTGAATCATGTTAAATATGGCGGCTACCTATTTATTTATAATCATAGTGGGTTGGACTTTAAATCTTTAACAATATAATGCGGTGCTCATTTTCGGTCACTAATAATATTTTCTACTGTCCAAAATTTATTTTTATTTAACGAGAGATCTACTTTGTCATCTTCAGTACACACAAATGATGTGTTTTTGGTTAATGGCTTTAGAATGTTATAAGTATAAGAAGGAAAGTTGTTTGTATCGAAATTATTACTAAGTCGAATGAAGCAATAAAAAATTAATGCAATAATTAAAAAAAAAAGTTTTTATTCTAAGATGTGACAGTTGGTAACTTTGAATGGGAGCAGAGTGGAGTGGGGATTAGTATTTGTAGCAGTTTGAACACAGACAAGAGACAAGTAGGAAAATTCCTTGTATCCATCCGCAGGTCTACTTAAACCTTACCTTAGCCTAACCATTATTTTTTTCGACACACATAGTTAAGTTATTCAAAAAGGCTATTTTTTCTTACAAAAGCCTGTTATAAAGATGTTGTGACATAGAGCAGACCAATTTTCGATGTAAGAAAAAAAAAAAGAAAAAAATTAAAAAAAAAAAAAAAAGAATTGCGACAATGAGGTAGGCTTTGACAATGCATAAAATAAGGCCGCCTTGGAACCATTGTTAATAACCGCTGTGCAAGAGCCTCTAGGATTTCGGCACCCTCGCTGTTGTATTGATAGGCCCGACAATTACCTCCCATGGAGGCCGGCAAATAAAGGAGTCAGCCACAGAAGGAGAAAAGGCGGTGGCACAATGAATTTGACCTGGTCAGTCCACTCAAGGTCTCTCTTCACTCTCTTTCTAAGGGCCGATATACAGGAACTGTACTATTTATCCATATATATCCATATATATATCCATATATATATCCATATATAAGCCATTTCCGATAAATAAACCAACTCTATCTCTTCTATAGCGTATTCGTACGATCAAGTCATCGCGCGCTAGTCAGGTGTTTATTGATTAGCAACGTCAGCTGTTTATAACACATGCTTCCCAATTATTTATTACCTCCATTCACTCATAACAGAATTTATTAAATAATTCAGTTTTGAAGATAAGTTGACTGGTCAGTTGTCAAATGTAATGAAATGTTTGCTAATTACTTAATATAATTTGTAAGGAAAGTTATAGAAACATTTAAGAGAACGAATTATAATTAATACAAAGCTAAATTATTAATATTACATTATTTTTTTATATAGTCATATAGATTAAATAGCACGATTGTTATGAGAAAACTCTCAAATACTAAATAAATTTAAAACATTTCTGAAACATATGAAAGTTTATTTATTCGCTAGCGATCTAAGAAAAAAATTACACTTAAAATGCCTGGTTTTAAAGTTGACAAAAAAGATCACCTTATTACATATATGTACATATACGCTGAATACAGGTTTAACCCTCACATACAAATAACAAAATTTAGTATAAAATTCAGCTTTGAAGTTTTTAATTAAGAACTTAAAACAGAGCAGCTAGTAAATATATTAGGAGCAGTGTTTAATTTTTCTACGCAAAATATACGGAAATAAATAAAAATTTAACTTTAATGGAATTAAATGTATTAAGTCGTCCATAGTTGTTGATTTGATGAGGGGATTAGAACTGACGAGTACTAGTCGTTAGCGTCGTAATTTTTTTTTTAATCTAAACATGATAACCAAACCTGCTAGTTAAAATGGTTTTTTAAACTACTAAAGTAAAAAAAAAAAAAGAAATCAACTATCTAAATGGCATTGAAGGTTTCAGTATTTGGCCCTCGAAACTTTATTTTGGCATTATAACCTTGAGGAAAACAACAGAAGTTTAAATAAATTTTTAACGGTTTCTGAGTTCTGACTTTGAGAATGTTTAAAAGTTAGAAGGACCTATTTTGTTTTTCATATTATCGTTTTTTGTATTATAAATGAACCGTTTGCAACTAGAGCCTCGGGTTATTTTCAAAATCTTTCTTTTCACGTTCGTTGATCTGCTATAAGGCACAATAGAGGACTGCCTATAACCGACGGAAATAAGGAAAAGAGACAGCTGTTAATGTGGATCTTGTTCAATTAAAGAGGCGGTTGCTGGCTCGTCATTAATCATCTAATTACCACATTTACATGACTCCACATCCGCCCTCGCCTATGGGAACGAGGGCTCACTGGACACGCAGTCACTAAAAGTGTCGTCACTAAATGGCCTCTCACCAGTCGGTCCAAGACACATGACAGAAAATATTATCCGTATTGTTTCAATAGAAACAGCTGTAATATAAACAGCTGTGTGGCGTAAGTAATAATCTGTCACTTTGAGCTAGGTAGAAAAATAATTTTATTCTAACAATCAAGCCCCATACGAATCAATTCTGGATACAAAGAAGAAAAAATGCCACATGACAATGAAAAATGAAAGGAATTCAAATTGAAAACTTATTCCAAGATATTTAAAAATAGAAGATACGAAGAAAAAGTGTAATAAATTAAAATAAGGAACGAGATAACTGTACATACAAAGGCTATTAGTCTAAATCAGGTATGGGCAACCTTTGACATGTTATGGGCCAAACTTTAGTGTGCAAATACGTTCGCGGGCCGCGTTTAAAAGTAGTGCATTTTAAAGTAGTGTTCATAATTTTTAGCGATAGATATCAGTCAGCCATGAAATAATACGACAATGTTATTACAACACAATTTATTAAAATAACAAAATGAAATGAAAAAATAGGTACCTACAGCATTAAATTAAATCGTTAAATTTAGAATTGTTACAAACTACGAAAGTTAAATAGCGACACCGAAATCAATGAGACACTTGAGCTTGAATTTGGGAAACTAATTCATCGATGTTTGGATTAATTCCACTGGTACAAAGACGTAAAGAATTTTCCAAATTATCGTCAGTCAGCCTTGTACGATGTTTTGATTTATTAACTTTCATCAATGAAAAGAACTGTTCGCATTTATAAGTACTGCCAAACGCACAAATCAATCTTCTTGCAAATTTTCTAAGCTGCGGAAAATGGTCTTCTTCGAGGTATTTTTTGTAGAAATCGCACAACTCCACGTCTTCAAATTTAGATTTTAGGAGTGAGTTTTCTTGAATCTCGATCAACTCCATTTGCAAGTGTATTGGAGCATTTTGTACATTACTTTTTGTTGGAGTAGCAAATAAATTGAAACAGTCTTCCATGTGTTTGAAATCGCTAAATCTGATCGAAAATTGCTCCGACAGTAACTTGAGTTCTTCAGCATATTGAGCGTAAGCAATATTTTCATACGCAGAGAGCGTGGTGAAATGGTAACTGTTACCAGACAGCATATGTGCCTCCCACAAGCGGATTTTGTTCTGAAACGCTTTCAAATGGCTGTACAAATCATTTACTAACTGTCCTTGTTTTTGAAGTTTCAAATTTAAATCATTCAAATGGCCTGTAAGGTCGACAAGAAATGCTAAGTCACATATCCATTTTGCGTCACTCAATTCAGATAGTGGTTTATCTTTTATTTGCATAAATTCTGCTATCTCATTTCTAAGCTCGTAAAACCGTTTCAGCATTTTCCCTTTGCTTAGCCATCTGACTTCACAATAATATGTTACGTCGTCATACTCGGCTGATATTTCATCCAAAAACGCCTTGAACTGACGATGGTTAAGCCCTCGGGATCGAATAAAATTGATGGTTTTTACTACCACATTCATAACATTCTGGAGTCGAATGGACTTAGAACACAAGTTCTGTTGGTGGATAATGCAATGAAGGACTATCAAACCATCTTTTTGCACATTTAATTCAGTTGCTTTTTCATTCAAAATTCCGATGAAACCTTTACGTAAGCCGACCATAGAAGGTGCACCATCTGTGCATACTCCAACTAATTTCGACCATGGCAAGCCAAAACTTGTGAATACCTTTTGAACTTCATTAAAAATGTCCTCTCCTGTAGTGGTTCCTTTTAGCGGCTGTAAAGCAAGCAATTCCTCAGTAATAGTGAATTCTTTATCAACACCTCGAATAAATATAGCCAGTTGAGCTATGTCAGACAAATCGGTGCTCTCGTCTAATGCTATGGAAAATGATTCAATACCAGTCATACGGCCAGTCAATGTTGTTTTTATATCATTAGCCATCATTTCTATACGTCGTACAACGGTTCGTCTTGACAAACTAATTTTTTCAAATTCATTTTTCTTTTCAGGACACAAAACACTGCAAACTTCTGACATACACTCCTTGATAAATTCTCCTTCGGCAAATGGTTTCAATGACTTTGCCAATTTTGAACTAACTATAAAACTAGCTTTCACAACATTATCAAGTTGTGTTCTTTGTCTATGAAATATTTGCTGCTGTTTTTCCAAATTTGCGGTAAGTTTCTGGATTTTGTCTTTTCTTATTTGTCCTGTCAGTGAGAGCAGCGTAGGATGCTTAGTTGAGTAATGCCTCTTTATATTGAATTCTTTCATCACCGAAATGGATTCATTACACATCAAACAAATAGGCTTACCATTGTGCAAGATAAAGAAGAATTCTTCAGTCCATTTTTCTTGAAACTGGCGACCCTCTGCATCTACTTTTCGTTTCCTTCCACCAGACATCATTTTCATTTACTTATCGTTCGATAAACTTAATAAGAAAATAGGTATAATTAGTAAGCACTCAAGATGCACACAAAGTCACAAAGCAAACTTATCACCACGGTAGCTCGAATAGGACTGAACTAAGTTCCGGCCATCCACCCGCTTATATAGGCAAAATGAAGGAATGATCTAGAATCGTCTAGTGTAGAACAATACAATTGCGAAGCAATAATCCTTTGTTGCGCCGCCAGTGTGGCGGCAAACATCAATGGCTTTGAACTTTGATGTTTGCCGCCTCACTCTTTGATGATCACCGCCACTCGGCTTGCTCGCTCACTTGATTCCATGAGTATGAGTAAGTAGTGTATTTTTTTTTTTTAAATTGGGTTTTTCAAAATGTCTCGCGGGCCGGATCAAATCTTACAGCGGGCCGGATCCGGCCCGCGGGCCGGCTGTTGCCCACATACGGTCTAAATAATAAACGATTGCCAAGTTAGCAAGAGCTTGTCTGTCTGTATGGTGAGGTGTTCTGTATCTGTAAGGCGTAGGGATAAAATGTAGTGCCTATTAGGAGGGAGAGAATTAAACCAGTGGTGGTAAAATTGATACAAACCAACATTATGTATATGTTTTAGCTGTAATAAATAGCAACGGGAACTTCACGACAAAATATTAAGTCAACATTGACTTAGTGTAATTAAAGTCACCAGCATGGCGGCGAGGTCTTCATTTTGATAACCTTCTCAAAATTAAAGAAAAAAACAATTTTACAAACTAGGGAAAATCGATAAACTACTAATCAGTTTAGTAGTCACCTCGAAAACACTGGATTCCAGGCAAATATCGGCCGTTTTCGACTGTTTCCTGAATGTTTTTCCACATTGTAAGTAATATATGCCTACCAAGTATGGTATATATTTCTGGAAGTATTAAACAGTTAGGCTGAAATATGTATACATACTATCACATACATATTTAATTACATGACACCTTCCTATAAAATGTCATGTAGGGCATTCGCCCCCTGATTCCTGGACAGACAGACAAATTCGATCAATTAAAAAAAGAATGGTTTCTGGTTTGGTTTTGAATAAACTAAAGTCGCTTAAGTTCAGACTGAGTAAAAGTGTTGCTGAAACACAAAAACTCTCGGTGGAGCAAGACGACAGTGCAACAAGTGGCGTTTACCTTTTAGCCTCACCAACAGCAATATATCGATATATCGAGTCTTAAGTCGTCGTACATATTATCGATACTGGAACCGTCGATCTCGCCAATATCTAGGAGTCTATGAACTGAGCTAGTTCGCACCAGTGAATCCACCTTCCTAATATCAAAGAATAATATTCCAATTTCAACCATGCAAGCAAAATAACTGTTGAAATGGTTACCGTAACTACTTCAAGGTTCTTAGGGTTCAAATCCCAAGGCGGGTAGAAAATTTAGTTCTTTTAGTAATAGATATGGGTGATTCTTGAATTTTTCAAAGGTCTATATAATTTTTTAAAAAAATAAAGAAAATGCCGAAAAATAAGAATGAGATTTGGGCGATCATCCGAGATCCCGGAAACATAATTAATTAGCAACAATTGATTAAATTTAAATTGTTTCAAATCAAGGATATTTGTATCAAAATTGCGACCACAACTATAACCCCAACTGGTGGTGGTATGTTGCATGTGTTATTTTCCGGTTTAAAATTCATTAATAAATATAATAATAAATACTTTTCAATCAGATCTATATAATATATAATATATATGAAGTAGTGTGTCAAATTGAATAACTCGTCGTGCTGTTAAACAACAGTGTCATAACACTCGACTTGATTTTGTTTTTTTCCCTTTTGTTAATAAATCTATTTTCTTTTTTAACTCTCTCTCTAAAGGTTTATAATTACAATGAGCTCATGGTTCAAAAGTCGCCGACAATTTCAGCTTGAGGAGTAAGTAAAGTATTAAGCTAGGAATTAGAACGTAAAGCTGAGAATAAATGAGTCGATATTCGATTAGCGGAGAGAGAGTACAATCTATTCAAATTATAAAGTGGCAAGTATATTAGAGCTAGCTCATAAATTATATATTTCAGCCCGACCGCCCCCCCCCCCGGTCCCAATTGTGAGCAATAAATAAAACAGTACTGAATTAGGAGATGTGAATCGATAAAAGGGAGGTATATTGAAATCGATAAAAGCCCATTCCTCCCCAGGGGAGAAACAAATATTATTATTATTATATAGTCTTAGGATATGGTGATGTTTCCATAGCAACCTTGTCAGTCAAACTGTCAGTAATGGTCGCTCTGTATACTCGTTTTTGTAATACTTCGGAATATATTGATGATCTTCAATCAAGATTCAGGAATAGATGGATAAATAACATTATTATTATTTATGGTAAATCTCTTAAAAGTTATCAATTCATTTAAGACGTTATGGCCATATTATGTTTGCTTAAACATCATTCGTATATAACTATGAAATTTGGATCAAAATAAGATTTCAACCAGTGAACTACGAAATAAATGGTCATATGAAAGGCACCCGGACCCGGATATGAACAAATTAAATACTATAGAAATAAATCTATTGGATTTAAGTATTTTAACAATTATATACATTGATAAATAATGTTGGTACAAGTAAGTCGGTACACGACAGTTAAAAAGAACAAAACAAAAACTAATATTACAATTGATAAGATGGTAAATAAGAATCTGGTGTAGAAAATTGAATCTAGTGCCAACCACACTACACCTCAGCACTACCTAACAACTACTGCAAAGCCATGTGTTTTTTTTTTGTGACAAGAATAGACGATTTGAAAATGTTACTGAAATCGTAAATAATATGATATTTCGAATAGACAATGAAATGAGATCCCTTTATTTGTGTTCACGTCATTGTATATACTCTGGAAAGGTAAAGCGGGCAATCCTAATAGGAAATGTATCGTCTATCGCAGGATTTGAACCCAGGGCCTAGTATGCAAAATTATTATTGTTTTAACGTGATAATAAATCCAACAATAAGTCAATAATTAATATATATATAATTAATGTTATAAGTTTTTTTTTGTCTGGGTGTAAACCCTTAGAGTATGTGTACTAATAAACAGCCATGTTTATTAGAACACACTCGACAGGACAGGGTGAAACTAACTACCCCCATTAGAGGTCGGAATTCCATACATCTTTCATTTACCGACGCTTTCACCTATCGCCTGTATTTTTAACACCTTTAATTATAAAATGACCTGTATCGTTGTTGCGAAACAAATTTTAGAGAAAATAGCACGAGGAATTCCTATATAAGATTCTATTGTAGATCTATCTACACATTATATTTCATAATGATCTTAACATACCTTACATTCTTGAACTCATCCCTTCACAAGCTCATGAAATGTAGTAACCTATCCAACCACCCTAAGCCCCTAGCACAGTCATTGCACTGCACCACTCATCCCTATAATCCTCCTCGGAGACTCAAACGGCAGTGGCCTCGTGACCTGCTATAAATGCGTGACAGTGGGAGTCCTGGCAATGCCCGGTTTCTCCATCAGGTCCTGACCGTCTGTGGCTCTCACGCTCTTGGTTCAGCATCCGCTGGAGCGTGTATGAGTTCCCAAGACTTCCGCTTCCTCTTTCGCATGCGAGGGAGGTGGCAACCATGTGGATTTGGGAGGTCTCTTGGCTGTTTGTAAATACTGTATGAATGTGAAAATTTATCACAATTACTTATTGCCTAATGAGGCAGATTGTAATTTTATCACAATAATGAAGTTTCACATTATGGATTATTATAATATGTACTTAAAAAAAATTATTTTGTATAATACACGGACACCTGGAGTACAGAAAATCACCTCGACAAAAAAAACTCTAGAAACGAGAGAGTACCCAAGGAGAGGGATAGCTGTAAGTGGCTCGAGCCTTTGCGAAATTGGTTTCGTATATGAATGCCAAAGTAGGCAAAAAATAAATTATTTTAAGTGTCTCATTGGTTTTTTTTTTTTTTTTAAATGAAATTATTTCAGATGTTACTTGATGAAGTAAAGAATACTTACTACCATCGTGGGCAAAGTGATGCTTACATGTTTGTTAGGGGGTAAAACATCATTTTAAGTACATACATATTTATAAAAAAAATGTACAATAATACTCTATAATGCGATGAAAGCTTTAAATATTAAATTCAACGCTAACAATAATTGTGCAGTATACAACAATGGCCCGAATATTTCAAGGATTTTGTCGGTATTTGTTATTTTATTTGTTTAATACCTAATTCTATATTCGCTTTGCAAATATTTAAAAAATATAGCTCGTGGAGTGTAGTTAAAAAAACAAAACAAAAATCTTTAATACACACGTGTTTGAGCTTTAGAAATGCGATTTTCCGCCTGAGATGTTCCTCTCGGTTGTCGATGCTCTGACTTCAAAAATTATAAAAATAATCAAGAATCATTTTTCTATTTCATACTAGACAACTGGATGGATATACCAAGATTAATAAAAGTTATCAAAACTATAATATTAAAAGGTGACATTTTACAATTAAATTGTATCATATATTGGAGTTTACCTATGTCTTACAACTTACTGTCAGATCATTTGTATTATTATTAAACATAACGTATTTGAAATATCAATGTTTTATATAGTTTAATAAAGGTATTTTCGAAACCTTATGTTACTACCAAAGGTGCCTTTAATTGTTACGGTTTAAGATTAAGTTAATAGAATAAACTTTTGTCTAACCACAAGTTTGTATTTTTACTTTAAAAGCGTTTTCGTCAGCTGCATCGCCATTATCAAGTTCTCTAAATAAGCCTGACCAAGAGGTTATTACTTTACCCATTTAATTGTGAGTTTTCAAAGCTGAGAACAATTTATAAAATGCTAGCTAAATAGTTAAAAACAAAACAGGCTATCGAAATGTTGAGAACTATCGATTCTCTAGGGAAGTTACGCGTGTATTGCATGTCATGTCTTAACCGAAACATCCCCTCCCCCAACCATGAATATTGCTCACACAAATAACTTTGATATCGTAATAAGTTCTGTATTATAATTCTGGGAATATTGTCGTCCCTTCCTTCTCTCTAACTCTCTCCGACGGAATACATTCCAAGAAGTGGATGACTCATTGGGGGGTTTCGGTAACAACGTCACGAGGCCTCCAGCCACAGTTATCAGGCAATGGATTTTCCAGAAAATATCCAGTTTCGACCTCGATGATGATGATGATGTTGATGAGAATAAATAGACAAAAAAAAAGCTATGACTCGACCATCAGTCATTGCCTACCAAACATCACATTTAGTTTAGTTATATATATTCACACTTAGTTTTATATGTATATATTTCTAATAAATAAAAACTTCTAACATATTTACGACACATAGTACATCGTCAATACTATTAGGAGACGATCAATTGCGAGCCGAAATGTCGACGAAAAAGTTCAAAAAACACAATGTTGCCCACAAGAGTCGTCGATTTAAAAAAAAAAAAAAAATGGTGTCAAAAGAGCATTTGGTAAAATGGCGATTACTGGACTACATCATACTGTTTCCTATAATTCACTTTAAAGATACGAGACTTTTTCTGGTTTATTTTACTTAAAACAGTAAAAAAAGTGAACCATAAGAGATTCCCTGTAATTTAAATTATTTAAATCATTTTTCTTTTTTTAAAGTACGATCATACGATGTCACATCCTCCAGTATTTAATCATAAAATTAAAATTTTCGACGGTTTTAAAGAGAGTTATTTATTTTTATTTTGTAATTGAGAAGGGTTTTATTTTTTCTTACTACGTCTTAGATAATTTTATGAAGAAAATATAACACAATACACATTAACGAAAAGAAGAATCGAAACATGTAAATAAAACGTATCCTTCCAACTTATTAATAATAATTAGTCAAAGAAAAAATAGACTGGACTCGAATATCCAGACAGGGGTTATGTTGAACAGTTTACGTACTCACTCGTGTACTTATCCTAATAATATTTCCCTTAGGAAAGAACAAAAGTAATAATATAAATTATTACAAATATACTCTAAATATATTTTTCATTAGGCTAGATATTCATCATAATCAGATCATCAAGAAAAACAATATTCAAATTCAATGTAGTTTTTTTTTTTCATTTTTTGCAAAATGTAAGCTAATATATAACAAATGCCTTTTGTATAAATTTCTAAGGATACTCTACAGTGGTATTTTGAAGAATTTTAAGTACAGGAGTAGTTTTTTGTCTACGAGCCGAATTCACAAAATTTATTTAAAAAAAATACTTTTTATTTAAATTACATATTACTGAAATCTTATATCACTTTGACAGATTAATTTTTTCAATTAAACACACAGTGGCTCCGGTAAACCGAAAAAAAATTCCCTGGCTACCTTTCTCATAATAGGCACTTTCTAGAGTTTTTTTTTTTGTTTTTGGCACGTTGGAATTTCTCCATAAGAAATGGTACAATGGCGTCGGGTTGGCATAGTCGCACGTAAGACCGTTTATCTAACCAGAAAATGTTTAAATATCTCGGCCCCATTCTACTTTTATAATATTTTTTTTGTCATTTAATAATAACAATAACAATAATAATAACTTGTACCCATTATTGACTTCTTAGGCACATTGAACAGGTAGAATATTTTCAATAAGACCTTAAAAAAAAATGGTGGTGTTCAAAATGTGGCGTTTGATTAATAAAAACAGATAATATAGTTTCATTTTGGGCTTTGTTTAATAAAACCAGAGCCAATCCGTCATATTAATTTTTTTCAACCAAATCTAATAGACAGTCAACGTTTCGTCGCCTATTCAGACATCTTCAGGGTCTATAATCAGGAAAAAGAGTTTGGAAATACAATACAAAAATTAAAATTTGATTTACAAATATTATTATATTTAAAATTTTCATTAATGTATCGTTGATGACAAAATTTCAAATAAATCACAGTGATAATATAAATAAATGACTCTTATCATACAGAGATCGCCTTGAATATAATTTTAGACAGGAAATATATATTGTATCTCTCAAGATTATTGTATCTCTCAAGATTATTGTATCTCTCAAGATTATTGTATTTTTTTAAAGAATGGGAAAATTACTTTAGTTTCCATGGCAACAGTCATTGTGTAGCCATTATAACTTAGGCACACATATACATGTTATTTTAGTAATTACTCCTATACATCGTTAAACATCAAAGAATTTTTGTATTTGTATCCCCTCTGAGTAAGTAGTGTTTAGCAGATACTACTTAGTGAGCCAAATTTGGGTGGAGCAGTTGGTGCATAATTACAACAGAGTGAGAATTAAATTGTCCTACAAACATTATTTCTGTTACCTACATGGGGAGTAAAAGTATTTGCCATACCTCAGGGTTAGCCAAAGGATTAGCTCTGCTCACGCAAATACATAACTTTATTAATCTATGTAAAACAAGTCGAACATCAAGCGTATCCAATCCTTTCAATCAAAAGTTCTGAGAACAATAGCTAATGCCCCTTATTACGTCAGCAACAAAACCCTTCATAACGATCTTAGTATACCCTACGTTCTCGAACTCATCCCTTCCAAGTTCATGAAATTCCATAGTAATATATCCAACCGACCCAATCACCTAGCACAGTTATTGCACTGCGCCACTCATCCCTATAATCCTCCTCGGAGACTTGATAACAACTAGCTGTGAATCAATTCATATACTACGGAGTATAATAAACGTTAAGTAATATAATAAAGGTTTTGTTGCTCAAAGAGAATGATCAAATTTATTTATTCAATGGACAATACTTGTAGACAAAATGAATGGTCCGCATCAGGCATTAGTGTGACTGTTCAGTTTAGACGTAATACTATTCATATATATTCACGACTTGCTATTATTCAACGCGCAGCTGCATACAAACAATTACAAACGTTCAATTAAACAATTTTATACAATAAGTACAATTAACACATTCATTCATAAAAAAGAGTAACGATGAACTATGCCTAAGAAGGGTCCTTTTAATAAAAAATGAAACAAATTTAGCATTTTTTTTTTTTAATCAGCTCTGGAGAATTAAAAAAAGGGCAACCCTCAAATTTTCATAACAATTTGTTATTATAGATTTCATTTTGAAAATTTTTTCGTTTAAGACCTGCCTAAGTCCTTTCCGGGTGAAAATGTCAAATTAATTATTTTCGTTTAAAAAAACTATTGTATCAGCGTACCTTATTATCAGGTAAGAGTGACGAGAGCCAGTCAGAATTTCGACTGTTTGATGAAGACGTATGAGTCAGCTTTGTTCGATACCTGAGGATGAGTTATTGGGACAAGGTTATCTACAAAAGATTATTATTCTAGGGACCTAGTGAAGGATCAGGGACTCTTGTTATTGTTTTGTTTTTTAAGCTTTAATCAATAATTATAGAAATGTGCACATCAATGAGATTGCATATATTTTTTATATGTTTAATTGAGCATATATACGATTGAAAAGTATTAATCATAGTAATAATTTAAAAACAGCCCTTAAAGAGATAGGTGAGAGACACAGTGAAGTAAGTTGATTCTTTGTGACAGCAAAAGTGAGCCCCACCACCTAGTCCTTTTTGCATTTTATATAACTTTTAACCATAAACTGATAATGTTATTTTGTAGGATAAGAACTACTTAAAATGCATGTATTATGCAGTAGAAGGAGCAACCCACATTCAAATTATGTTAATGTACATATTAATTTTAATCAAAAATAGAGGGGGGGTGTATTGTGACAACAGTACTGAACGGACATACTGAAACTTACTATTTCATTGTTGTTAGTCAATTTCTCAAGATAGTAAACTTTAAATGACATATTAAATCCTGATTTGACTCTGTGATGTTTGTTTCCATTGACTAATCCATTAAGCAATTTTGGGGTTTATTAGTTAGTGTTCATAAACACTGGAACTGAGAATGTTCGAGGTGTTTTATTTGTAAGGATTTTGTTAGGCACTACTTGGGTTCAAACCCTTCAGTACTGGGAACATCACTCTTCAGGACTACACAGCCCCCACCCAACCAATGATTTACAACATATAAACCATTGTAGCATATTTGTGGCGCCTTCGCAATAGCAAAGAAGGTGCAAAGGTTTTGCTATATGACAAGTTTTATAGCCACCGACGACTGCTCGGAGGTAGGTAGTTCTAGGGTAGCAAGGGTAGCACACGACCAAAAAATAAAAACGAAAGTTGAACATCGTAAATCGGCAATGCTTCAACTTTTTTAACCATTTCACTTAAAGAATGTTTTCCCAAGAGGCCTACTAAAAGTCGTACCTTCAAAATTAGCACTAGGGCGGTTTTTCTTAAGAGGGGCGATATCCAAAATGGCTAATTGAAAAATACAGAACATAACGACCTCACATTACAAATTAACTGTCACGTTGACAGGACACGGAGCGAGAGTAAATTCTATCCGTACAAATTAAAACTGGCAACAATTTTGACCCTGACCGGCAATATAATATATATAGAGAGAGGCATACAACAAGTTGGTAGGATCATACAGAGGCTATATTTGCAAACAAGTACAGGACAATCCTACCGCGTCTGTCTGTTCTGCGATATAATCATTCTATGTCAAAATAATTCCAGTCTGTCTGAAATAAGAAAGGACTTTTCGTCATCAATTCATTTCTAAAATAATTAACTCAATGTATGCAACTCATTTGTTCATCTCGTATATGACAGTGTATTGAGTTGAGTTAGTATTTATTTCATTACTTAATTGTAGTTTTGTATTTGAATTTTAGATTTTAATTTGGTTTAAGGCATTTTTTGGGCTCTTCGAGGCACGTTATCCGAGTTACATTTTCAACTCGTTATAATAATAATGATAATGCTATTGTGTGAGTTGTGGGCGAGACTTTACTCTCGTAGATTAAGACACGCAGGACAGAAAATCCTTAAGGTATCTATTCCCCACATCTCTTGCTACAGGACATGTTACGAAAGCATAATTTTCGATGAGGGAATGAAATGTGAAAATGGCGATATTTCAGCGATAATTTTCCCTTTAATAGTTTATATTAATGGCCTGAACTAAAGCTGAGGAGTTTTCGAAACATAAAAAAAAAATCACATTTTTAATAGCGTTTTAATGACTATTTATTTTATTTCTTATAAATAACTTTAATAAATTTCTACAATAAAAGTAGAGTCATACATTTTTTTTTTTTTTTTTTTTTGCAGAATTGTAATTGTTTCTCGCTCGTTTTTGTCAATCTGTAATATATATTAAATATTTTGTGACATTGCAGCCATTGAATTATCAAGGTTCCTTATGGGGGTATAGTTTGTGCCATGGTCAACAAAAGCAAAATATTTATAAGAAAGTACAAGGATTTTTTACAAGACTAATTAATAAATCGACAAAAACAAAATCGTCTTAATCAAAAAACAATATTTTATAGCTAATATTTTTTGGTTAAACTATTAAAATATGTATTAACTCAATGATCCAAGTAGAGGAATTGGGCTGCTAATAAAAAACCAAATGAATATATCAAAAAAACAAAAACAATTTTTTCACATAGGAAAATTGCAAGGAATACATAAAACATAATTAAACTACTGGACACAACTGTTTGAGTCATTTAAAATTTAAATCAGATTCAGAGAATTATTTTTAAACAACTATCTAAGAATGGAATGACGATGGGTATGGGTATTCCCTCAGTTTGTTATTCACAAGTCCATCTATTTAAATAAGTGATTGAATTAACTGTAGACAGATTTTTGTCTTAATTTGTATTAATTATCTAATGAAATAATAGCTGTTTTTTAGGTTTATTTCATGAAATTAACTACTGCTATTTGAAACCATTACATATACATATTGTCATGTATAAACATAGTCTTCATAATTGTCATCAAACAGATGTCTTAAATAAGAATAAATAACGAAAATGTTGTATAAATGTTTAAAATAAACACTTTTTTTTCTGAATTCCTCCCATTCTGTTTATTGTCAAAAAAAAAAAAATAAGAAATTGTAAATAATGACATTTTGGCCACGTAAATTAGTATGACGTACCAAATTCATAAAATAATAAAACTTTGAGTGATCAAGTGAAGAAATTATCAATATTTTACGTGTATGCAGAATATATAAAATATTTTATCACACTATAAACAATGAAATATGAAGTTACGCGATATATTTTCTGCCATGGAAAATTAAAAAAAATTATTTTTTGATAATTTAACATTCATATATTTCATGCCATCAAATTTCAAAAATATGGTTTCTAAATTCCCAAATGTGGCTTGCTTTAACAAATTATTAAACATTTAGTGTAAAAAAAAAATTGTAAATAACGAATTTTGGCCACGTGTATTAAATATGACGATACGACTTGTCAATTCATAAAACACTTACATAAAAATGTACGCGACATGAATGCATTGCATTCAATAAAACTATTTCGACCAAGAAAAACCCTAACAAAATACCAAAATTGTTTTTGACAAATTCGAGCTGTTTTTGCCAATACATGTACATAATAAAAGCTAGTGTTACGCTAATACGCATATAGTCTAAAACAAAACGTTATGTAGTCACTTTATATATTATGTATATAGTCTTCATTTTATTTATATTACATTACATAAAGTTTAATTTAGGAATTTAGTACACTTTCAGGGTAGTCCTGGATAATGGGATTGTACTTGATAATCACATGAATACTACTTAAAACTTAAAATCGCCTACTCGATTTGATAGAAGAAAGGTTGAAATATAAATACATTATTAATTGATTGTATATATATATGGATATTATAAAATTTATTAAGTAATTACCTGTATATGTATCGATGTTGGACGTATGAATCAAAACCAGAAGAGGCGCAGAACTGACAGACACAGGGCACAACTACTTGACGCGGAGACAGATTAAGTCCCTCTGAGGCTGAAGAATAACTTAACACGACACGTGAGCTAAAGCGCGCGCGACATCTGACGAGCTACTGTTTACAAACAGACAGATTGGGCGGGAAGCCGGTTAGCGCGCGGGCGGGAGTCTCGTGTACTACTGGGATTGCTTCCACCTCCTCGCAGCTCGGCAGAATTATTATATTATTTTTTTAAAGATGATCAAGGTGGGGGGGCGCCCTCTCTCTCTATGGGGGGGAGGGGCGCATGCGCACTACACCTACCCCTAGCGCAGTGGAGGGGGCGCCTCTTTTCTCTTGTGCGTGTGTCATTACACGAGTTTTTTCTGTAGTTTTTTTTTTGGCACCCCCTGTTGTCCACTGCCTGATAGCATCCTCCCTTTCCCCTTACGTCGGACGGTACTACTACCTGTTGTTTACAGTTCGGACAGGATCGTCTCCCGGGAGGACGGCACTTCTATCGTAGGGTGGTGACAGGGTGAGAGGGCGCTAACACTCAAGGTTTGCAGGAAGGGATTCGGGTCTTTTTGGGAATAGGGACCCCTGATTGTTTTTAATCATTTCTCTAGTCTATTATCTGTAGGTGAAAAGTTCGGGGAAAGTGTTTAGTAAAGGATGTTTTAGTGTTTGAACATATTTATTCTGGTGGCCATTTACAATGTCATTTATTAATTGATTGAGCAAATTATTACTACTATTTCTGTTGCGCCATAAAAAAATTCGTCTATCAAACCTCTTCTTGTACCATATTCTTTTTTGTTTCTTGCCTTTGCTTGTTTCAACCATTCAATTTGTTGTGTATGGCTTTGTATGTTTTCAGTAGTGTTTCCGATGTCTGGCACGCAATACATGAGGCATTGCTTATCTTCCCGACAAACACCTCCGCGCAGACCCATTGATTAGGATAAATTCTACCAACGTGATTTTTGCGCCGAGAAAAACTCGATTGTCCATCTCAGCTGTTTTCCCTGGCCCTCCGATCTTTCTGAAATTTTTAATAGTAAATGATCTGCGCAAACTTCTCGAAACATATTTTTCCAATCTGTAATAGTATCGGTTTCTAAACCTAGTTCCTCTTGACAAAATTTAGTAGATGTAGGTTCATTTGTCCAGCAGTATAGCAAAATAACAAATTTATTAAATGGCAAATTACTGTTTTCCAAAAATGTTCCTTTTCTCAATCCAAAGGTTTCTTTGCAGCCTCTCACGTTGTATCTCCATCTATCCTTTTCGCCTAGATAAAGTTTCATTTGATGGCCATTAGAACACATTTTTTTACTATGCAAAACCCCCTTAGATTGAAGAAACAAAACCACTTTTTCCTTCGTATCTACTTATTAAGCAGCTAAATGATGTTTCCCTTCAGGATGACAAAACTAAACTGTAATATTATCAAGTACCAAGGTTCACTAATATGGGTAAAAATAAACATAAATATATGTTTATAACAATGCTAGATATAAGTGGGGTCCCTATTTCCAAAAAGACCTATGGTAACTTAGAGGCGCTCCTATAAAACACATTTTGGGTATCTTTCTCATGTACATCCTACCTTCATTAATAATCATGTATATACATATATATAAGGTGAGCCCAACCACTTTTAAAGATGTTCAATAAATTAATGTATAATGTACATCATTATACTTTTGTACAAGCGAAAATCGCAATGTAGGATAATCAGATATTGTATAAAATGTAGCCAAGCTATAGGACATATTGTAAATAGATTCATTGAATTTCGTAGCAAGGGAATATGAAAAAAAAAAAAAAAAATGATCTTCCAACGAACGAGTCAAGAAACTGACTAGAATACAGTATCGCAATATATTTCTATTTATATAATGAAAACGATAAATTGGGCCGAGAAGTATCTGTATGGCCTATCTGCTGTTAAATAACTCATATTGAACTAGAAATATTATTACAATTCCTACATTCGTTCGTGACAATAAATATTTACAACAACGGCTAGAATATAACTAATTTCTTACAAAAGTCTACGAAAATTTTAGCGGTTAAATTTATTGTTTTTATTATAACAAGATAAAGTTGTTTTTTTTATAATCCCCGTAATTATTTCAAGATATAATATAATCCCAAAGGCGAAATATTTGGCTTATCTAATCCGACTGTTTCCAGTATTATGTGAAACAACACAGGTCTCAACTCAGAAAGGCTTTACAACATTGGGGCTGGACAAGTGGTTTAGAAAATTGTCAAAATAAAAAGTAAATGTACTAAGCCAGAGCTCATAATAGGAAGATTCATACTCCAGGCAGGATTGGGTAAATCCCGGGTTCGAGTCCCGACTCAGGAAGCAATATATTTTTTCTCGGGATCTCAATTATTAATTACTTAAAAAATAAATATATTGAGCTCCACTAACTGAGCCGCCTTATTCTCTTTGGCCTCAAACTCTCAGAAATATTGAAACTTGTGTACCTAGTGGAGGGACCAGAGAGAGTTACTACATGAACAGGGTGTACAATTTTGTACAATTTATTTTGCATATATTTTGTTGTTATTAATAGAATAAATGAACATTGGTTCAGAATTGGATTAAAAGAAAAAAAAACAATTTTTTGCATAGCATGGGTTTTTACACAGTCTCTCCAAATTTGATTCCAAATTCCAAATGTAAAACAACATACAGACAATTACACAATTTCTAAATACATATCTCTCTGTCGTATTAAATAGTTTTTTTGTGTCATAGTTTTTATTAAACTGCGTACATTGTTATACAATTTTATCTCTTGTTTTATTATGATCACTTTTTCATTTTCTTACATTTTTAACTTTTTATTGTTTTAAATGTCGAAACCCTACGGTTTTCATACTGTTTTCTCTTTCATTGCCTGTCAAATTCAAATTTGGTCTTACGGCAAACTACTCTATCAGGAAGTACCTACCTCTTTGCAACTAAGCTCGAAATGACTTCGATTCAGGCGAATTTTTATTCAAGATTACGAGGGTGAAGCTAAGTTCCAACTTTGAATCGGACTGTGTTCAAAGAAGGAGATGAAATGGGAGTGGTGAAAAGTAAAAAAATTTTTTTTGTATTTTTATTTAAACTTTCCTTCATATTTATGGCCCCTTATCGCTGAAAAAACGTTGTTAAGTATTAAATAAAAAATAATTTAAATCAGAAATATTTCTATTAGGAAGATAATATTTGAATTTTATTAAGTGCGCCCCACATTTTTTGTGGGGTAATGGTAGTTTATTTTTAAAAAAATATTAAAAGGGCTCAAAGTTCAGATAGACTGGAATTATTTTGACGTAGAATGATTATATCGCAGAACAGACAGACGCGGTAGGATTGTCCTGTACTTGTTTGCAAATATAGCCTCTGTATGATCCTACCAACTTGTTGTATGCCTCTCTCTATATATATTATATTGCCGGTCAGGGGCAAAATTGTTGCCAGTTTTAATTTGTACAGATAGAATTTACTCTTGCTCCGTGTCCTGTCAACGTGACAGTTAATTTGTAATGTGAGGTCGGCATTGGTGGGGGGGGGGAACACTACTTGTATGAAGGCTGTATACAAGTACTGCATAAGAATAGTTGATGATTAATATGAAAATTAATATATATATATATATATATATATATATATATCCGAATCTATATTGCATCCCTACTTCCTGTATTTTTTTTAGAACTGGTGGTTGTAAATGTGTTTATAAACTTTCATCTGTCCTAATAATCCCTCCCCAGGTAATTTGTAAGGGTCAACTTTTGGACTTGTGTGGGGAAAAAAAAACAACTGGAGAAATTGACAGGATGTATCGTACGTTATTGGTTATAAAACTTGGTAAAAAAATATTTATATATATATAGTTACGTCGGTGGTTGAAGTGCGCAAGACGCTGCTCACATACGACGAATCCTCGGTTTCAGGTATCCGCCATCGAAGGGTTTATAACAAAGCTCTTCCGTATTTTTGTTCACGAACGCCTCTTCACTTTCCACCTCACGAAATGATTTACGCGCAGCGTCCACGTCCAATTCGTTTTCTGCAACATTATCTCAAAAGACGGCTTATTATAATTTTTTCTTTGCACTCCATATATCATCACTAAATGAAACGCTATGACGGTCGAGGTATATTCTTGAATAATAAAAAATTGTAAACAATAAGGATCTATTATTTAATTATTTTCAAATGAACAACGAAGGATTCGGTTACAACAACCATGTACGAATGAGTTTCTGGGTTGTAAAACTAGAGAATACATAGATAGTGATACCGTTACGACACTCTTTTCCTCATTTTCATGTCGATGTTTTACTAACATACTTCCTGGTATTTAGATCGATAGATAGATTGAAAAAAAAAAATATTCCGTTGTTGCCTATGAATAGCAAAGTTCTTCCGACAACAAAAAGAAATATTGCATTACTCCGCTCAGTCAATCAAGTCGAGTTAAATAAGATACAACAAAAATAATACAACTATGGAACTGCGTCTCTTGGATGGTGATGCACCATGGCGGATATTAGGAGCTAGAGAAGTCGAGAGCCTAGTGGAGCGAGCAGGGAAGGAACGATCGTAAGGTTCAGGAATATACGAGTATAGGTAACAAAGTATGTAGAATGAGGATTTGATTTGCACGATATTGTACATTGTAAGGAGGGTGATGACTGATATAAGGCTATTACTCATAAGCACACATGTATAAGATAGGCTAATTGTAAATGATATTGATATGGGTTAACAATACTTTCAAACAGGTATCTGGCAATCGTATTTGTCCTGTCTGTTAGTACGGTTAGCGCGGTAGTAAAAGTGGGACAATTATGTCTGGTATTTTGAATATATAAAATATACGTTGGGCTGCTGTATATTATGTATTTTGGTCGAGCTGTTCTATCAGTAAGTATGTAAAAACAAAGATAATATATGAAACCTCATGGCGGATATTAGGAGCTAGAGAAGCCTAGAGCTTAGTGGAGCGAGCGTTTCATATTGAGATAATATACTGCCTGAGTCGATATACACCGAAGAATCCTTCAAAGACATTATTGAGAAATTTTAAGGTCATGAGAGATTTTTCACGAGCATTGACGAAACTGCCTTAGAAGTCAAAATAATGATAGAACGTATGACGAGTACTAAATGGAACGGACTATGGGTAACATTGAGCTCAAACCATTTCAGAAACTTGAAGGAAGGCAATACGTCACCCTCACCTTCATTGTCAAGACGATACGTCAGCGTGTCAACGAGACTGAGGGAGGATTGGTCACAGCAAACAGACGCATCTACATCTCCCTGTAGGACTCCTATCACCCACTCACAGTAGAACCTTTGTTCTCATCAAGTCAAAATACTACTTAAAGGGAAAGAGGTATAACATCAAAACTCCTACCTCACTTACTCGAACAATCCAACCAATGATCACAATCCAGCAGCTAAAAGATATCCATGATTTGTAAACCTAAGAGTCATCGCCAAAAACAATGTGGTTCACGCGACGTATAATATATACACTACATATATGTATAATCTATTATATAACACTATATAGTAAATTGTATATATATACACTATATATAAACAAGTTTTTAAAAATCCGTACTCATTACTCATCAATTATTAAACTACAGTAGTTCTTCATGATATACAGTTTATCTTGCACTACAGTAGTTCTTCATGATATATTGTTTATCTTATACTACACTAGTTCTTCGTGATATACAGTTTATCTTGCGCTACAGTAGTTCTTCATGATATACAGTATATCTTGCACCACAGTAGTTCTTCATGATATATTGCTTATTTTATACTAGAGCTGTTCTGCTTGAAATACAGTTTATCCTATACTACAGTAGTTCTTCATGATATATTGTTTATCTTATACTACAGTAGTTCTTCGTAATATATTTCTTATTTTATTCTACTATAGTTCTTCATGATATATTGATTATTTTATACTACAATAGTTCTTCATGATATATTGTTTATCTTATATTAAAGTAGTTTTTCATGATATATTGTTTATTTTATACTACAATAGTTCTTCATGATATATTGTTTATCTTATACTACAGTAGTTCTTCGTAATATATTTCTTATTTTATTCTACTATAGTTCTTCATGATATATTGCTTATTTTATACTACAATAGTTCTTCATGATATATTGTTTATCTTATACTACAGTAGTTCTTCGTAATATATTTCTTATTTTATTCTACTATAGTTCTTCATGATATATTGCTTATTTTATACTACAATAGTTCTTCATGATATATTGTTTATCTTATATTACAGTAGTTCTTCGTAATATATTTCTTATTTTATTCTACTATAGTTCTTCATGATATATTGATTATTTTATACTACAATAGTTCTTCATGATATATTGTTTATCTTATATTACAGTAGTTTTTCATGATATATTGTTTATTTTATACTACAATAGTTCTTCATGATATATTGTTTATCTTATACTACAGTAGTTCTTCGTAATATATTTCTTATTTTATTCTACTATAGTTCTTCATGATATATTGCTTATTTTATACTACAATAGTTCTTCATGATATATTGTTTATCTTATATTACAGTAGTTCTTCGTAATATATTTCTTATTTTATTCTACTATAGTTCTTCATGATATATTGCTTATTTTATACTACAATAGTTCTTCATGATATATTGTTTATCTTATATTACAGTAGTTTTTCATGATATATTGTTTATTTTATACTACAGTAGTTCTTCATAATATATTGTTTATCAGTACTGCACCATACTGCAGTAGTGGTAAAAGTGTCAGTAATAACGATGACCTCTAATCGCACTTGGTTGACTTTTTTGCTGATAACGACGAGAAGTTCTATGTGCGCGGGATCATGAAATAACCAGAAAGATGGCAAAAGGTCATCGAACAGAATGGAAGATATTTGACTGATTAATGTCCATTTTTTGTATGAGTTCTATTTGAGACTAAAAAACCGAAATAACTTTATTGCCAACTTCAATAGTTTGAGGATAAGCAGACAATGTTTTAATATCAATTTTCCGCCTAATTTGGATAAAGTATGTGTTTGGAATAGAAAATAATGGCGAATTGGCTGACTGCTCTGATCTCCTTGTCACAAGAGCATGTGAGGGAAGGAGTCGACGTTCTTCAGGAGAAAAGCCTTTTAAGTTATTTACAAGCTGTGAAAATATTATACTATATTATACTACGATGTATGTATTAATCCATTACTAGAACGTGTGCTGTAATAATTAGTGACATTTAGTTAGGTATAATAGGTATAGAATTAGAAATAGGTAATAATTAGGTATAATAGAATAGAAACAAAACAAAAAATAAATTTATATATATCGGCGCCTCAATCACACTGAGCCTGTTATATGAATCTCCTTTTCAATAAACCAAGTCGAGACCTCCGAGAAAAACCCTTCAACTCGTCAATAAACTACATTTCCTTCAATCTTCTCGAATACGTATGACAAACTCAAAACGATAAACCTATGCTAATGATATTTCTGAAAAGCACTAGATGTGATAGAATAAAACGAAATGGATATCTGGTCCATTACTGCGTCCCTACTAAATTATGCGACAAATATTTCCCCTGCGCCATATAAAAAAAAATAAAAAAATGGCTGTCGAGTGTTAAATACACAAATATATTCCACAAGTTTCTACATTTTATTTTTGTTTTTACACTTGGTATAATAGGGACCTTCTTCAGGAATGTGTATAATATTCAAATTTTCAAGACTAATCTTGAAAATCTTATATAATGTAAAATATGTCCGTACATAGTCGAAGAAAATGTCTTTTCCCAGCTCGGTTTGCAAAATGATATTTTTTTTTAATGCGCATTATGAGTGTACCAATTTAGAATAACGTTAGATTCAAATCAATACCTCTTATCTCAAAAATATCAAGTTCTCTGTGGAAAGGAAAATTTGTTTTTAAACTTTAGGTTATTCATAAAACGAAATAATAAAAACGTGAAAGCATTGACGGCATATAACGTTATGCTAACATTAAGCATTGACGGCATATAACGTTATGCTAACATTAAGCATTGACGGCATATAACGTTATGCTAACATTAAGCATTGACGGCACATAACGTTATGCTAACATTAAGCATTGACGGCATATAACGTTATGCTAACATTAAGCATTGACGGCATATAACGTTATGCTAACATTAAGCATTGACGGCATATAACGTTATGCTAACATTAAGCATTGACGGCATATAACGTTATGCTAACATTAAGCATTGACGGCATATAACAGTGCGAAATTTTTGAATTACGCCATATTGATTAGAACAGAACAAATCTTGATAAAAAAAAAATGTTTTTTCCATAGAGTGTATATTTCAAGATAAATAAATATGTATATAACATAAGTGACTCAAGCGAATATTTGGCCCGTTAGATGGCACATGTTAAACGGAAGTTGACATCACTGTTAAACTGAATCCCGCTTCATCACTTATCGCCCCCTCCCACGTATGCCGGGGAATTTCATTTAAGAATTTTATAAAAATAGGTTAAATAAAATAAATAAATTAACTCTCATGCGATGTGCAGTCAAATTTGTGAAAGTAATTTTGGGAGCAAGTGAGACATAACAACAAATCTCGTCAAGTAATGTTCAATTATTACTTCAATAAAAATATTTATTTTGTTTGATAATAATAGATGGTACAAATTTCTCTAAAAATAATTGATTGATAAAAAAAAAGCTGGGATATTTTAGCAACAACACAATTAATTTTGAGCAATTATTCTGAAACCATGTCTCCTATGAATAATAATAAATTACTGCAACAAAAACTAAAATAATAAATAAATGCATTGTTATAAACAAATAGCTATTATGCAATATTAAATATTAGCAGATACTTCATTTAAGGTAGCAGATATAGGCTGAATATAGACATACTTGCAACAAAGATGATAAATTATTGTAAATAATACGGAAAGTACAAACATCTGGTTAAAAAAAGTTATGTATACATAAATTTATAGAATAAAATTAGTGATAAATAAACAAATAATTCTCAACCCAATTCCTGAGTAGGAGGGAGGGAATTTCAGAGTTGGCTATATATAACACATGAAGTCGGTATGTGTTGAATAATACTATAACCAATATTTAATTTAAAAAAAAGGAAATTTAAATAAAATAAAAATTATGTTGAGCACCAGGCTTTAAGCCAGGTATGGGCAACCTTTGACATGTTATGGGCCAAACTTTAGTGTGCAAATACGTTCGCGGGCCGCGTTTAAAAGTAGTGCATTTTAAAGTAGTGTTCATAATTTTTAGCGATAGATATCAGTCAGCCATGAAATAATACGACAATGTTATTACAACACAATTTATTAAAATAACAAAATGAAATGAAAAAATAGGTACCTACAGCATTAAATTAAATCGTTAAATTTAGAATTGTTACAAACTACGAAAGTTAAATAGCGACACCGAAATCAATGAGACACTTGAGCTTGAATTTGGGAAACTAATTCATCGATGTTTGGATTAATTCCACTGGTACAAAGACGTAAAGAATTTTCCGAATTATCGTCAGTCAGCCTTGTACGATGTTTTGATTTATTAACTTTCATCAATGAAAAGAACTGTTCGCATTTATAAGTACTGCCAAACGCACAAATCAATCTTCTTGCAAATTTTCTAAGCTGCGGAAAATGGTCTTCTTCGAGGTATTTTTTGTAGAAATCGCACAACTCCACGTCTTCAAATTTAGATTTTAGGAGTGAGTTTTCTTGAATCTCGATCAACTCCATTTGCAAGTGTATTGGAGCATTTTGTACATTACTTTTTGTTGGAGTAGCAAATAAATTGAAACAGTCTTCCATGTGTTTGAAATCGCTAAATCTGATCGAAAATTGCTCCGACAGTAACTTGAGTTCTTCAGCATATTGAGCGTAAGCAATATTTTCATACGCAGAGAGCGTGGTGAAATGGTAACTGTTACCAGACAGCATATGTGCCTCCCACAAGCGGATTTTGTTCTGAAACGCTTTCAAATGGCTGTACAAATCATTTACTAACTGTCCTTGTTTTTGAAGTTTCAAATTTAAATCATTCAAATGGCCTGTAAGGTCGACAAGAAATGCTAAGTCACATATCCATTTTGCGTCACTCAATTCAGATAGTGGTTTATCTTTTATTTGCATAAATTCTGCTATCTCATTTCTAAGCTCGTAAAACCGTTTCAGCATTTTCCCTTTGCTTAGCCATCTGACTTCACAATAATATGTTACGTCGTCATACTCGGCTGATATTTCATCCAAAAACGCCTTGAACTGACGATGGTTAAGCCCTCGGGATCGAATAAAATTGATGGTTTTTACTACCACATTCATAACATTCTGGAGTCGAATGGACTTAGAACACAAGTTCTGTTGGTGGATAATGCAATGAAGGACTATCAAACCATCTTTTTGCACATTTAATTCAGTTGCTTTTTCATTCAAAATTCCGATGAAACCTTTACGTAAGCCGACCATAGAAGGTGCACCATCTGTGCATACTCCAACTAATTTTGACCATGGCAAGCCAAAACTTGTGAATACCTTTTGAACTTCATTAAAAATGTCCTCTCCTGTAGTGGTTCCTTTTAGCGGCTGTAAAGCAAGCAATTCCTCAGTAATAGTGAATTCTTTATCAACACCTCGAATAAATATAGCCAGTTGAGCTATGTCAGACAAATCGGTGCTCTCGTCTAATGCTATGGAAAATGATTCAATACCAGTCATACGGCCAGTCAATGTTGTTTTTATATCATTAGCCATCATTTCTATACGTCGTACAACGGTTCGTCTTGACAAACTAATTTTTTCAAATTCATTTTTCTTTTCAGGACACAAAACACTGCAAACTTCTGACATACACTCCTTGATAAATTCTCCTTCGGCAAATGGTTTCAATGACTTTGCCAATTTTGAACTAACTATAAAACTAGCTTTCACAACATTATCAAGTTGTGTTCTTTGTCTATGAAATATTTGCTGCTGTTTTTCCAAATTTGCGGTAAGTTTCTGGATTTTGTCTTTTCTTATTTGTCCTGTCAGTGAGAGCAGCGTAGGATGCTTAGTTGAGTAATGCCTCTTTATATTGAATTCTTTCATCACCGAAATGGATTCATTACACATCAAACAAATAGGCTTACCATTGTGCAAGATAAAGAAGAATTCTTCAGTCCATTTTTCTTGAAACTGGCGACCCTCTGCATCTACTTTTCGTTTCCTTCCACCAGACATCATTTTCATTTACTTATCGTTCGATAAACTTAATAAGAAAATAGGTATAATTAGTAAGCACTCAAGATGCACACAAAGTCACAAAGCAAACTTATCACCACGGTAGCTCGAATAGGACTGAACTAAGTTCCGGCCATCCACCCGCTTATATAGGCAAAATGAAGGAATGATCTAGAATCGTCTAGTGTAGAACAATACAATTGCGAAGCAATAATCCTTTGTTGCGCCGCCAGTGTGGCGGCAAACATCAATGGCTTTGAACTTTGATGTTTGCCGCCTCACTCTTTGATGATCACCGCCACTCGGCTTGCTCGCTCACTTGATTCCATGAGTATGAGTAAGTAGTGTATTTTTTTTTTTTAAATTGGGTTTTTCAAAATGTCTCGCGGGCCGGATCAAATCTTACAGCGGGCCGGATCCGGCCCGCGGGCCGGCTGTTGCCCACATACGCTTTAAGCCATCTTCCAATGAGGGGAAAAAAACTACAAACCCATTTTTGGCCATACAAAAAAAAAATCTTGCTATGCCAGACTATTTGATGGGATAAGGGCTGGCTGAAGTTACAAAGCAGCAAGCAGAATATTTTCATACAAATATATTTACAGAAGAAATATTTACAATATTAGCAAGCAGAGAAAAATATATATGTACAAAGACTTAAGAAAATTATATGTATATTATAAATAATTTACTATAAGGTTGAACTATATGCAAAGAGTAAAAATCGTAGAAAATAAATTAAAAAAAAGAAAAAAGAAATAGAAACTTAATACTAATAAATACAAAATTGATCTAAACCAAGACATACCAAAAATCTTAAAGATAAAATAAATTAATTACAGAAAAGATAAAGGTAGATTTGTACAAAGAAAAGATATTAACGATACTGTCTTGTTGATATCTCTATGGTAAGCTTTTCTGTCTGTTTTCCAAGTTGAATTACTGAAACTAAGTGGAGTTACTTTAACTAAACAGTTTCTTAATCTTAGGTGAATGCAATGACATTTCTCAAAGCAAAACTTGTCCTTTGAATGACCAAATGAGGCAATCTTACTAACTGTAAATTCTAAAACTGATGAACGAACTAAATGGTTTTGTTTCTCCTCTCAATGACTTAGAAGGGAAAAAGCTAAAGAGATTTTCTAGACATCTAAGAGAAGATATCTTAATAAGAAGGTTAGTGTTCGTACATTTGGATTTTGTTATTTTTAAATGTTTAAATCGAGGCATTTAGTATTTATTTATATATTTTAGTGTCAATGTCCAATTGTGATTTAGCGTGTGTATTTTTGTAGATGTTTCTGGAAAATTCTTGTTTTATTTACTTCGTATTGATTTTTGTTTACAGTTAGTTGAGTTTTGAATAATATGTGTCTTTTATTGTTTATAATATGCTCATTTTTTTGTTTATTTTTAAAAATATTTTATTCTCTACACATCGTGCCTGAAACTGTAAAAAATCCGATTTTATGTTAAGTGAATTCTTCTTCTTAAGGGGGATTGTTACAGGAATATCTGAGAGGCAGAGCACCTGGCCGGAAATTGGGATGTACTCGGACGGATTCGTCTGATAATTATAGGACCCCCAAGCATTTCGGAATCTGACCTGCCTGCGTTGGTGGACAAATTACAAGGCAGTATTTCCCCTCTTTGTCTACGAATGGAAGGCACTCCAGGGGCCGGATGAGAGTCGGAGGACGAGGAAGGTTACGAACTAGACTGAACCGCAGCACATACTGTCTTAGATTTGATCTGTATGTGGAGGTTGTACGGTAGTTACGACACGACAAGCTTTTGGCAACAAAGCCTTAATAGGGGAAGAACACAAATACAGATATACATTAAATAAATACATAACAAATAATAATAATAATAATAATATAATATAATAAAAACATAAATAATAAACAAATAGTTTACACTGTACTTACGTCACCCGCGTAGAAGTAGAATCTACATTAAATTAGATGCATTCACATGAGTGTAATACATAGGTACTGTTTTTTTTGTTTTTTTGGGGAGGGGGGTTAGTAATTGGCAATAAATGAATTTCCAGCACAGAAAAATTCATTTGCAATGCTTTGAAATGTTGACAATATTGTTAAAATAGGACCATGACACAGACGGATTGACGGCTGATATTGAAGAAAATACACAAATCTTGAAATACATCCTTCAATATTGAGAGGCGGTGAAGGATATTGACAATAACACCTAAGTGAGTATGTCATGTTCAATATTTGGCATATTTGTTTCATCAGTTCTTTTGCAGGACACGTCTTTATGAGGACAATTATCGATTGTTGAAGTCAATTTTTTTGGTAGAAGATTTTAGTTATTATTTTCGAAAATATTTAATGGTGTCGCCGGAGTGAGTGACTATTAGCAGCGCCATTGAATCTGTTTCGGTAGAAGCCAGTGTGTCCGAGGAAGTTGTCCCCGTTGTCATGAAGCTCGAGGAATGACGAGTTGAACAAATAGGTTTGATAAAAAAATAACTTGGCCTAAAATACTATCTGTTTTGTTCCAAACTATCAGCTATTGATTTTAAAGGATCGCTTATGTGGATATATACAAGAAATGTTTAGAATCGAAACCAGTTCAAACCACCTTTTTTCTTTCAAGTATTAGGCCTATTCTATAACCTCCTGATGAAAACTAGTGAGGGGGGGGGCCCTCACCCGCAGAATGAATAATTCAAAAGTGCATTCACGTATCAAACCCAGCTCAGAGAAGAATGTGTTCTTTTGTCTAAATATTCTGAAAACGGATGTAGCTGCGTTTTACAAATAAATGCCTACATATCCGGTATAGTTTGAGGTTTTATGTTATATACTTACTAAGATCCACTTGTATTATTCTGTAAAGTATAAGCAGACCTCTCCCGGTAGGTCGCAGTCATGCATTGGTTCTTAAGATTTGTCTTCGGGACTCCGCGGTCCTCTCATTTCTAGGATGGTTTAGGGTGGCTCTTCCCCTTCTTCCTTCGACGATATTCCCTTTTTTTAATACTTTCTTCGAACTATTACCTCTCATCATGCTCCCTATATTTACAACCTCATGTAGTTCAAATCCTTAGACCACGAGATCCCGAAATTATGCATCATTAAAATACCTTAAAAACCCTCCTATTCCAACATATCCTTAATACCACATCCTTATATAAAAACATTTCTTATTTTGTAAGAGCATTATTACTATCGTATAGAAATTATGTATGTATATAAAGTATGATAGGAAACTAAACTCGAAATACAAAATCTTACTTTCGCCGCAACCTCCTCCCTGTATATATACATAAAATATCCTACAGTTCACCTACAATATCCTCACCCTTCTCCCGAAACACAAAAATCCCGTTTTTCTGACCATTATACTCTATCCCTCAAAAATGGAGCATTCAACCAGTTCATACCTTTCTTGCCACGTCTCTCTGGATTTCTCTCACTCCTAATATATCAATATTAGAAATGTTGCAGTGTGGAATATTCTCATTTTTTTTTGTGTGTTTATTTTCTTACTGAGGTATACGTTTTATTTTACTCAGCGTTTTCATTCATCCAGAATTGGATTCATTTACGCGTACTATTGTTTAAAAGTAGAGCCTCCCTCATGCTAGAGTGACCTGCGATGTTCACACATAGACACAATTGAATCCTGTTTATATTGAAGAAGATCCGAAGAGGAGAAAGTAGACCCCCCCCCCATCCCCGTAAAGTGCCACAACAAGAGAACACAAATTGATTGTGTATGCAAAAGTGACAGAGAGACGAGAGGTCATATAGAATGGCATGGAGTCCCCTGTACGGCGGAAGACAGTCACTTCCCACGAAGAAGAAGAAGAATGGAGACAAACCCGTGAAATCTGTAAGGAGGCTGGATGGCCTGTTGAAAACCACCCCACCACTGCCAGCCATCGTCGACGGTCGGGCAGATATTAAATTTCGAATAACCTTGGCAACAAAAGGTGCCTCAGGTAGAATATTTTCCCAAGGGAGTCTCCAATACTCCCAGGATTTAACAATATTTCTTCCTCCGCGCCAGGAGTCTCCCCCCCCCTCTCTCTCTCTCTCTCTCTCTGTCTGTCTTCAAATTCCGCTAGTCATTTCTTACCCACTTGAACAGGTGTGTAGCACAGCCGCTTTTTAGGTTGCGTTTTTTTCTATTCTCTAGTCTCTTTTTCTTATTTCCTTATTCTCTTTCTCTTTTCTTTTTTTTTTTGTATCCTTTCATCTCCCACTCTGATCTGTCCTTACTAGATATTTTCGTCACGGCCTCCACCACCGCCATTCGATATATTCCTGAAAGCTGTCATTAGGCTTCTCTACTCCAGATCGGTTTCTCGAAGCAGGTAACGAACATTTGTATGATTATACCTTCGCAACATCTCTTCAGTATCGCTTATACTTTCAAATATTAATAATATCAGCCCTTCTGACAATAGACTGTATGCGAGACAAATACAGCTGGAAGGTTAGGTTCCTGAAAAAAAGCCAACGAATCAAATCCAAAGAGGTTCGAGGAAGCCACAACGGCAATGATCGGAATGAATTTACGTTTTGTCGCTTGACTCGGACGAGAAGAGGAGCTTATCGATATTTTTCATGATTTTCTTAAGAAATTGACTTGAGCTAATTAAAAGGGTTTTTTTTTATTACAGAGACAATTTAAGGTTTTCATCAAATTGTCTCAAATGGATAACGTTCGACATTTCTGTCTGCACCAGGTCCTGACGACAAGAAAAGAAACTAGGTGTGTAAATAAGAATTAGTAACAAACGTTGGGTACAAAATAATAGAAATGTGGGCAGCCCTAATGAATGTTAGGGTTAATAAGTTTGAATTAGCAGAATTAGAGTTAAATATAAATAATATGAATATAACTAAATGTATGATACGATTTACTACAGGATAATTATATAAAATAAAATAAATTTTCCATTTGTTTTGAACATGGTTGCAGAATGAAGTTATATTAAATACTGTCGATACTTTGTCCGTTAATAAATTTTACGACATATTTCTTTCATGAACTCAAATGTACAAAACTTTCTTGAGCAACAATCATTATTAGACTTCACATTTCGACAAAGGTGTTCTTTGAAATCGATTCACATAACTTGTCAAAAAAAAAGAAAAAATCATCACTCGGTGACGAACTAGTTATTTCAGTAATGAGATGTGACATGGCCGCGATGCTTTGTCCTCCGACAAAGGCCTCTCTGGAAGAGAGGATCCTCGCGACTAAAGGGAAGTCTTTGACGGGAGGGGCTGAGGATGACGGCTGTTAGTAACGGTGGACATCTCTGGCACGTAAGGAAACAGCCAAAGGATTATACTTGTCTTCTCAGGAATCTTTGACAGGAATAGCAAGGGATACCATTCGCTTTTCGGACAATCGTATCCAGAGGGTTCATCATCAGGCCGACTCCGAAGAGATAGAGGAGCTTTTGGAACAGGCAAGTAACAATTGTCTATGTCTAATTTTTAAAATAAAAATTTTAAATGTACAGTCCACTTCAGCTTCAAATATGCTGCTTAGTGTTGTGAGAGGGCATTAGTTTGTAAATACCAGACTGGCCAAGTCCATCATGGCTGACACCTGTTTTTTGTTTTTTTACAGCAGGTAAAAAATATTTGATATATCCAATGGGCACCGAACAAAAATTTTTTTTTGCGAACCTACATTTAATCAAACAGAACATATTTATAGTTGAAGGGACGCAAAAAAAAAGTGCAGAGATATAGGCAAAAAAAACTGAATTCAAGTGTGATGTCATACAAAAAAGAATTAACGGTTTAATTACACATGCGAAAAAGATTTTAACTACAGATGAGCTTTTGTAATTGTGGTCCACTAAATCCCCACAACACATATTATTGGTGAGTTCGTAGAGACACAATAATCTGATGCCCTATTTTATACAATAGAATTGTTTTGTTTTTTCGTTTACAAGTAGTCGAGTAATTATTATTAGCACTCTCTCACCATCCTTCTTACATCGATGTCAACAGACCGTCGGGTAAAATCAGGTTTCAAAATTTAGTTTAAGTTTTTATTGTTAGATGTAAGATGAGCCCGGTCACTTTTAATAAATTCAGTCCATTAATGTATAATGCACATCATTATACTTTTGTACAATGCAGAGATCACTATTAGTAGAAAACAGAAATTGTATAAAATGTAGCCAAGCTACATGAAACAAAATGAAGCAATTGTATATAGATTTTGTAACAAGGGGGTATGAAAAAAAACTACTTGAGTCAAAGTTTCGAACACGATGTTATTGGCAGTTTTAAAAACTTTTTGTAATATACTTTGAAGAAAACCCAAACGCAATACCAGGACTATTAAAAGGGCTTACTTAACACTTTATGAATATGTATTTAAATAATCGACATCTCTGATCTCAACTCGATTCTGAAATTTAATACATGGAGCAGTCGCCTCCATTTTTTTCCCCCTAACGAAATAAAGGAGTTGAAACATAAAAAAAAAAATAGTTTCTAGCAGAAAAAATGACTCAATATTTCCACTCATTTCATTTTTTAAAGAAAAAATGGACTGTTGAAACCACCTTTTGAGGAAACCAGAATGGTTTTTACAAAGGCGTTCGTAGAGAACAAGGTAGAGATGCCACGATCCTGAATGAAAGAAGAGATTTCACCCCGATCGTCATCTAGCTGATGACGGCAACGAATGAGCGTGTAACGCCTGATGAATGAATGACTCCCTCACACGTTGAATAGTTTTCAATTAATTCCCTCTTATTATTATTAAATGATTGAAAAAATTCAAAACGGAAATTGTATCCCTGGTTTAGCAGCTGCTAAATACCCTTGAAGTTTTCCCACTTTTTCTTTTTTTTTCCCTTTCTTCGCATATCACCTTCACGGATTCCTTCGTTCTGCACATAATGCACGCAAGAGAGGGCTTCTTCTTGCCACCATGGAAGATTATTTTATAATATTACATTTATTGAGGTTGCTAACAAAGTAATTTCGACTTTTTAATGTGTCATATAAAACTCATTTTTTTCTGTACATAAAAAGAACTTTAATCAGTCAAATATTTTACATTTTGTTTGATGACCTTTTGCCATCTTTCTGGTAACTTCATGATCCCGCGCTCATAGAACTTCTAGTCTTTATCAGCAAAAAACTTAACCAAGTGCGATTTGAGGTCACCGTTATTACTGACATTTTTACCATTTAAGAAGTTTTGTAAACTTCTAAATAAATGATAATCCGATGTTGCAAGGTCGGGCTGTAAGGGGGATGCGACATCACTTCCCAACCAAGCTCCAATAGTTTCGTAAGTGTTGCTAAAGAAGTGTGAGGCCTAGCATTGTCGTGGCAGAACCCAAATATATGGAGCTTCTTACCAAGTCCAAGACGTCTTGTATGATTTTTCAATTATTGTGTGTGATACATTTAACTTTTTTGCAATCACTATCACGAAAAGGTCAACCAGAACTTTGGTCATCTTTCAGTGAAAAATCTCCAGAACGAAATTTTTTAAACCAATTCTGACGGGTGCGTTCTGTTAAACAATCAAAGCTATAAACTTCACATATCTCTTTATGAGCTTCAGCGGCTTTCTTGCCTTTATGAAAATAAAAAAGTAAAATGTATCGAAAATGCTTATTTTTACACTCCATGTTAAAACTGACAGTTTTATCTACTGGTACAAACCAAAATAACTTTGTTGCCAACCCAAGGTTTAGTTTAGTTTATAGCGAAATAATAACTCGTGGCAATATTATTGTATTATTACTCTACTCTCAAAGAATATCTACGATTGCCACAATTTTATTGTGAAATTGAATATTTTAATGGTTTTGTATAACTATAGCCCGTTAAAATCTCAACCATCTTATTTAATCTGGACATCAACATCTTTGATATGATGAGCTATTTAGTACGATGGAAAATTAATTGAATTAATCAATATTTTTCATGGTGTACCAATCCACTACATTTATCTGAAGATATTATCCATTGAATTATTGTTACGAACCCAGCGTTACCTCTGGAGTATTGAGATCCTTAATAATTATTTTAAACGGCATTCGTCAGTCCACATTTTTTTTATTTATTATATTTGTGATATTGTTAGTTCTTTCGATGGCTCGAACCATCATTCTTCAGATGATACGACATGAGAAACATAGATCCGTATATAATACAATGACTAATTTGTGATAATTGAACAGATTAAAAGACTACGTACATTTTCATTGAGAATATATTGCTATTTACTTGATTATTTTTATTATAATTAACCTTTAATTTAAGTTTTTAATCATTTGACCTATTTGAATAGTGAGCGACTATATACTATATATACATATATGTGTAGTCTTTTAGTCTGTGCAATTTCCAAAAATTAAACCCTCTTTTACTCTAAAAATTAATCTGGACCTCAAGATCATTAAGATTTCGTACATTTAGAAAAGAAAAGGTTAAGCTATTTTTTTTAATTAATAAGTTTCTTTTTATTGATCTTTCAATATCTTGTCATGGGGTCACATTTATTGTTATTTACGCCACATTTGTTGTTATCATGTGGTCATGAAACGAAACTTTGTTGCACAATAATATTGTACCTGTAAACAAATCGCTACTAGTTATTTTATTGCTGTGAACAAGATCTTTATGACTTTTTATAACTATAGTGACTTTTAATCATTAATTAATTAATAATACTTACTCGTGTTTTATGCCGTCCTACTACTAACAAATAATAGTTGACATGAGAACTAGGTGTCAAGTCTCATGATAGCTTGAGCAGGCTGGTCACTGAATACCGTGACCGTCACGAGGGTGTAAATATATAAATATATCCTCAAAATGTGTGTAAACTTTGTCCATTAATAAATTTTATTATTATACAAACTCCTATACTCGTAATAAACATTTAAGAAAACTAAAAACAACTAAATTTAAGCTATAATTAAATTGAACAAATAAATGCTAAAATAAATGCCTCAATGGCTATGTAGATATTTACTCCGAAAAAGGGCATTATTATCAGTATAACAAAATTAACAAAACAAATTATCATTAAATCATAATTTAAATTCTTGAGAATATTTCCAGAAAATATTATAAATAATCTTTAGTTTATTTTTTGTTCGCTTTTTTTTTCTTTTTTTTTTTTCCATAGCTCTCAAACTTATAAAAAATAGGATGTGGGAAAAATAAAAGGAAAAATACTTGCAAAACTTTTGTTCTCATGAACGAACTCCTCATATTATAAAAAATCTGTCAGTAACATTTTAGCGAGTATAAATATGTAATGCGATGTAATAAATTAAAATATAACGAAACGATATATATATATTATATAATTATAATAAATTAAAATAAATTATATAATATATAATATATTATTATATATATTTCATTCGTTCATGAGAACAAAAGTTTTGCAAGTATTTTTCCTTTTATTTTTCCCACATCCTATTTTTTATAAGTTTGAGAGCTATGGAAAAAAAAAAAAAAAAACGAACAAAAAATAAACTAAAGATTATTTATAATATTTTCTGGAAATATTCTCAAGAATTTAAATTATGATTTAATGATAATTTGTTTTGTTAATTTTGTTATACTGATATATATATATATATTATATAATATTTAGTCTATTTTCACCTCTCTGTTCTAGTCTGTGTGAATCCCATATTTATGCTGGACACATTCATTTGTTTTACGTGAGGTCCCATTTGGTACTTACAATAAGTGAGAAATATAAACCAAAGGTCATCAATGTTTTCAACCATGTTGGCAGCTGTTAGGTGGAATAGAGTATGAAATTTAAGATCAGATAAGTTTATTTATTTACAATTTATGTTAAATAAAATATAATGTTATGCTAATATTAAACGCATATCATGGGCTTACGACTGAAACCCGCTAAGTCATATTTTTTTTTTTTGCCTTCATAAGTTTGTACAAGTATCTATCTATTGTAAAATAAGAAGGTGAGAGCCTAGACTGGTTCATTTTTTAGCAAAACTAGGAGTGCTATAACTGAACTTGGTAAAATATCTCAGTAACAATTTAATGGAAAAATCTTTGAACGGCGTTTTCTCAAAATCATATTTTGTTTTTACTTTTAGCCCCACGATATAGTTTTAAAAAAAACAATAAAAGTAACTTCAATGCCTTTTATTGAATAATGCCTTATAAAAGGCATTGAAGTTACTTTTATTGCGTAGTTATAGTCGTCATTGAAGTACACATATATTCAATATAGGACAAATTTCCACATTATATATATTATGATGCCCTAAACCCTTTTGTTTCGATAGTTTATCTACGTTAGTAATATTTTGAAGGGATGGATTCTCCCTATGTTTACACTTATCTATACATTTTGTGTTTATTGCTTTTAAAATATATATAGTATGATCAATTTGTTATACTTCGTGCAGCTTAACTACTTGTAGTGTACTTTGGTATTGTCAAATATTATTCGTCCTCATAAATAACACTTATTGTATGTTGTTGTTTTTTTACTACAAGTTCTTAGAATTTCTTCAATTCCATCTGTTTTCTCTGAGACTTCTTTTAAAGCCTAGAGGCATGAAATTCTCATTTAAATATTTCCAGAAGACATGTCAAATAAAAAAGGCTATAAGTAGTCAGAACAAATTACTTTTTTTTTCTCGATACTTGCAGTTGTAATTATTTACAGCATATTTATTGTTTAACCGAATAATTAATTTGGTTGGAGCCTTGGAGGCACCGGCTACATTAGTTTGTTCCTTAGTAGAAAAGTTATCGAAAATGTACAGAATTTTTTGGACATCTGGAAAAAGTTCCGATATTTTGCTGCAAAACACTGCAAAAATAATGAACAAAACATATCTGAACATTTGTAGTTAATATCTCCCCTAAATCAATTGAAGCTCCAGGCTAGGCATTTGTGGAGGTCCCGATACATTTCATTAGCCAGTAATTATAAATTATTAAGGTTTAAGTTAAGATATAAAAACTTGTAACGTCATTGTAAAAGAAAAAATGTTCATAATCGATCTAACACTATTTTAGTCGGTAAAAATTGTTCAGCAAAAAAAACAAACAAAAAAACAATGGCGTTGCTTGTCTATGGATTGCTAATATCCACAAGAGCGTAAAGTTCGCCTCTCAGAGATGTGAGCATGGCTCAGCAAAATGCACGGACGACTGGACGCCGGTTGAAGAAGAGGAGAGAGAGAGAGCAATGGACAACTGAAGAAGTGATGGCCGATGAGGCTATAGAGAATAGATCATCTCCGGATAGATGAAACATTAACACCACATCTATATAAAGTGAACGATCATTCACGGAATGTTCTAGATCAGACATTCCCTACCTCACTTCCGCTTTGAATTACGAGGTCATTCATGAACGAGGAGGAGTTGTGAACATGTGACGATCACTCACGTCATCCTGTGTGCTTAATTCACCTCAAACAACACAGATACAATAAGTAATAGATAAATAAGACTACAATAATATATATTTATAAACACGGCCTCAAGCTTCGTTGTTCTGATCGTCTCTACGACACTGTGCTGTATAGGTTATATCCCATTCTAAATTCACCATTTACGTCTCATGTTACATACATAGAATTCATAGGATGTGGTAAATATTATTGTTTTCTACTGGCTAGATGAGCACAGCTAATAAGTGGGGTACATTATCTAATAGAAAGTAGGCGATGTGTAGTAAGGGTTCTATAGAGAAGAGAATTGGCGGTATTGATGGGACCTAATAGGTCATACCTGTGGTCATTAATGTGACAAAAGGGTCTTGCATTATATCAACAATGAGGCGGCTAACAGAGGAAATTTCATATTACTTTTTATCGAGAGAATTGACAATTACTTCCCGTAGAGAAAATGTCTCAATTTTTCAAAATACGGCTGCTGTCGTAGGAAAAGTGTTAACACATTTTATCAGTCAGTGACGCGGCTGACGGAGAAGCATGAGGGACTTCCCAAGACTCCCCTCTTTCGCATTTTAGAATTCGGGACGATCTTACAACGAACAATAACGATTTCCAAAATCGAATGGTTATCAGATCGATAAATATTCAGTCAAAAAAAGTTTAGGTTATTTTTTATTTTTTCTCATTGACCAATAAATTCTAGTTTACTCTAGCACCACTTTATAAATTACGGAATTCTTATAAATAATAACCGAATCTTCTTTAAACTTTGGTTGTTTTTGGATAATGAAACATTTTGTCTTGTAAATTCTATTTTAACGTTGAATTTCTTATAGGACACGCGTGCTACGTGTGGTGTGGCATATATTGATGGACGCTACGAAATTCTTTCTCAATTAATATTTCGACAAACCCATTACATTCAATTTAAAAATTATTAGCTACGTCCGGTGTAGAAAATTAAAATTCTAGACTAGGGTGCGTCATTACTTAGGCTATTTTAGCACGCATGAGTCGGCGGTGAGTTGCCGATCGATCTGCGGCAAGTATCGATTCTACAACGACTGTTTAAAAAATCCCTCAAGATCGTCACTGTTTGTCGGAATGAAAAAAATTAATTAAAGTGATTTCCGGGACATGTTCAAATATAAAGGAAAATTATTGTAACGTGCAAATATTAAATAATCCGAATTACAAATTTGAAACCCTTAATATTAATTAAAAGTCCAAACGATTTTTTAAGTAAAAATTTTTTTGCTTTCCAGTTAAATTTTTATTTTTGTTTACGATTCTTGAACAAATGAACCAATATTATTGTATAGCTTGTACCAAAACCTATTATTATTATTAATTACTAATCATTTACAAATAAAAAGTACTGGACTGGAACCTGTGACCTCCCCGGTACACGGTCGGCCACTCTACCAATCAAGCTACCCTGCACGAATGTACGTAATGCCCAAAAAAGAAGTTCAGTTTGTAGGAGGTTCGATTCCCGTTCGTTTAAGTACAAATTATCTATGGCCAATAATAGTAGAATCTTTACCATAACAAAGGTAAAAATAGTTGTGAAAAACTTATTTAATTTACACTTTTAAATTTAGAGATAGTTGACGCTGTGAAAGAACAATCTACTTGTAAAATAAACGTTTGTTGTTAAGGGGAGGCTCCACGGACTGAGCTACCATAACTCAAGTGAATGAATTCTCTGTGGTCAAGCTCTAGCAAAGACTGTACGCAATGTACCCTTTAGTTCATTTTCCAACAGATATATGTTGTTATTGTTAAGGTATCATATGAAAGTATTAGAGAAATATTTCATAATATTGGCTTGGCAAGAAAACAATTTCGGTTTGCACCAGCAGATCACGTTATGTTGGTTTCATTATTCTTTTGTTTATGTTAGACTTTTCTCTTTTGAGATTTGGTAGTCGATACCTTTAGGCTGCTATAGAAAGAAATTCCGGGTAATTTTCTTTACAACTGTCAGTTTACGGTCAGCTTTAACATGGAGTGAAACAATAAGCATTTTTGACACATTTTACTTTTTTTATTTTCATAAAGGCAAGAAAGCGGCTGAGGCTCACAAAGAAATATCTGAAGTTTACGGCGTTGATTGTTTAACAGAACCCAAGTGTCATAATCTGTTTAAAAAATTTCGTTCTGGAGATTTTTCACTGAAAGATGACCATCATTCTGAAGTTGATGACAAAATGAAAGCCATAATTAAATCGCATCGTCATATAACTGCGCGAGAGATCGCAAAGCAAACAAGACGTCCTGGACTTGTCGAGAAGCTCGATTTTTGGGTTCCTTGACGACAATATAAGGCCTCACACATCTTTAGCAACACGTACGAAACTATTGGAGCTTGGTTGGGAAGTGATGTCGCACCCCCCATACAGCCCCGACCTTGCACCATCGGATTATCATTTATTTCGAAGTTTACAAAACTGCTTTAATGGTAAAAAGTTCAGCAATAACGATAACCTCAAAACGCAGTTGGTTGAGTTCTTTTGCTGATAAGGACCAGAAGCTCTATGAGCGCGGGATCATGAAGTTACCAGAAAGATGTCAAAAGCTCATCGAACAGACTCGAAGGTATTTGACTGATTAAAGTTCATTTTTTGTTTAGAAAAAATTGAGTTTTATTTCGCACTAAAAAACCGAAATTACTTCCTTGCCAACCACAATGCTATCATCATTACTGTCAGTATCGAAAGAGTAAGAATCTATTTCCCCGCTAGAGACGCGAAGTATTTATCCCCCCCCCCCGCCACCACCCTATCTATATCTGCTATAATATAACGTGCGCAATAAAAGCCCCCCCCCCCCAGCCCTTCGGAAAATGGCTCCTTAGCTGTGGAGTAAACGGCGCAGAAAGCTGGAGAGAAGTGGAAGGCCTCCTTGCGATGATTCCGTGAGAAATACTTTTAAGCTTTCCTTTCTCCCACGTCGCGGACAGTGGAGGCTAAATAATGGGCGGCCATGGAAAATGCGTAAAACTACGCAGTGGCCGAAGGAATCGAACCGTAACCGGCCGACGTAGAAAGAAACCCCTGCTGAGATAATACACTTAGCTGTCATAGTATCCCTCACTGCCTACTATATGGAGTAGTATATAATGAGTATGCATTCATAAAGTATATATTCAGGGCTCGAGTAATGGGCAACTGTTCCATGGAATAGAAACGGAGAGACGAATATTTGCAATAGTACCAAAATTATGAAGGAACGTATATATACACTGATGAGGAATATATATACATATATTGTACATTTTTTTTGTATATGTATGTACTTAAAATGATGTTTTACCCCCTAACAAACATGTAGGCATCACTTTTCCCACGATGGTAGAAAGTATTCTTTACTTCATCAAGTAACGTCTAAAATAATTTCATTTTTTGCATATTTTGGCATTCGAACCAATTTTTCAAAGGCGTGCGCCACTTGGAGCCTAGCTCCCTCTCTTAGGGTTCTCTCTCCTTTCTAGAAGTATTTCTCACTTTTTTTTGTTGAGGAGATTTTCTGTACTCCAGTTGTCAGTGTGTTATATTGTCGTGTGCCCGAAAGGTGTATCGGTTATTTGAAACACGTACTTTCTACAGTATCTGAGACATTTAAATCAGAGTTTAATTAAACTTTCTTCGTCGTATCAAGTCAATATATGGAGTGTTAATTTATTATCCAAAAATTATTTTTTGTTAAAGTACATATTATAATAATCCATAATGTGAAACTTCTTTATTGTGATAAAATTACAATCTGCCTTATAAGGCAATAAGTAATTATGATAAATGTTCTCATTCATACCATATTTACAATTCTTCATTCATTCGCCCAGAGACCTCCCAAATCCACATAGTGGTCCCTTGCATGCGAAAGAGGAAGTGGAGTCACTGGATAAGAGCCAGCGGAGGCAGACGAAGAGTGCGAGAGCCACAGACGCTCAGGACATGATTGGAGAAACTGGCCATTGCCAGGACTGTCACGCATTTATAGCAGGTCACGAGGCCACTGCCGTTTTAGTCTCCGAGGAGGATTATATGGATGAGTGGTGCACTGCAATGACTGTGCTAGGGGATTAGGGTGGTTGGATAGGTTAGTATGGAATTTCATGAACTTGGAAGGGATGAGTTGAAGAATGCAAGGAATATTAGGATCGATGAGGAATAAACACAGAAGAAATTACATAAGGATTTATTGAAGGTTTACGCCAAGCAGAGCCTGCAAAACCTTTCTCCATAAGAACGTTTATTTTATGAAACCCCAAAATGCAACACAAAGAACCTGGGCTACCAGGTCCACTTGAAGGCGTTGTACGAATTGCCTTATACCGCCATATTAAAATAGAAAATGTTTCAGCTAATAATCATTGTTACAATTATAAATTGTGTGCAAAAAAATCAATGTTTTGGACAACTTATGATCTTTCTGTCTTCCCACAAATGTTCATTGAAATGTTAGCAGCTAACTAAACGGGATACTCATGAAAGTGGATCGACATACTGCATTCAAGCAGTGAGCTCCACGAGAATTTTGAGCTGCCAACGGTGGATGAATTCATTTGCCGTAGACATTGAGATGTATCAAAGGATGAACCACTGAAGGATTTGTTGGATGGAGCTTCAGGAGGATGCCAACAGGAGCGCTGATGGTGAGCAAGTGTCGCCGGAGTTGCTGCGTTGCTCTGCTGAATATTTTATGGATGTCTGTGTGTGTATTTGATGTTTGTTTGTTTTTTATAAGAGCGTTATGAAGAATAATTAGTATGATGGTGTTTAATTTATAAGATCTATTTTCATCATCTTTCGAATGTTAAATAAGTCACTCATATTAATGTACACGATAATAAAATATAGTTGTGAAAGTTTGCGTTTTGTTTAGTCCCGGTTTTAAAATCAATAGATTAGTTTTATATAATATTACTAAATTTTGTATTAAGGTTTATATGGTTCAGTAATTAAGTTAACTTAATAAAAAGGTACATTGTAACATATAAAATTCTTCGATTCCTTGCAATATATGATAAACACGTATCCCCACCTCCGTTACCCCATCGATGGCAACAGGCATTCGAGGCGGGAACGCTCTAGTATTATGTTAGTACGTAAGTTAAGTTTTAAGTCCCCATAGAAGTTGCTCAACCTGCCTGACTTTCTCTTCAGAATTGAAGGGTTTTTCATTCAATAAGTTTTGTAAGGAACAGAAAAGGTGGTAGTCTATCGGTGCAAGATCTGGGGAGTGAGGTGGACCCCCTTGTCAATAAGGTCACCCTTGCTGTATGTGGTCACGCATTGTCGTGTAAAAGAGTGACGTTTTTGCGATTGACGAGTGCGGGACGCTTTTTATGGAGACGAGTTTCTCTTGCACTCTTTGCAACTGCTGAACGTATCTATCCGCAGTAATCGTTAAATTTGACCAACAATTCGTGGTGAATTCTTCCTTGACAATCCAACCATACACACAATAAAATATTTTTGCCTTATGGATGTTTGCTTTTGGATCTGGTAGGGGTGGTTGATCTTTATCAAGCTACTGTCTTTTGCGGACTATATTGTCATAGGTAACCCATATTCTATCGCCTGTTACAATTCTGTTTAAAAAAGGCTCAATTTTTACCCGTGAGAGCAGACTTGTGGAACAGTAAACTATTCCGTTTACTGAGATTGTGAGGTACCCACACTCCTAACTTGCTAACTTTCTCCGAGTGGCGGTTAACAGTTGACTGTCATGTATTCAACCTTTCTGCTATACCTCTTGTTGATTGACGTGGATTTTGCTCCAATATTGCCTTTAAAAGGTTGTCGTCAACGTCGGAAGGACGTCCCGCCCTCGGTTCGTCTTTTAAGGTCGTATCTCCAGAACGGAATTTTATAAACCAATTCCTAACTGCCCGGTCAGTTATTATTCCTTCACCAGATACACTGCATATTTTTTCAGCTGTCGCCCCAGCACTATTGCCTTGTTTAAATTCCCAAAGCATTACATGACGAATATGTACTTTTTGACTCTCCATTTCAGAGGTTCAAAAAACAAACAATTTAACGTAACGTGTATCACACAAAACAGTTGACAAAAGACTAACTGAAGCCTCGTCTATATATTGAAAACAAAAACTTGTTGTCATGGTAACTCATAGCGGGTAGATACGAACAATAGATTCTACTTAGCTGCATCGGACGTTACTTATGACTCGACCTGTTATTTTTGTAGTTAGGTTTACAAAATCTGCTTACAATGCATAGCGTGCAGTAGAAGGAGCCATTTACAGCACATTATATATTAGGTTATTGTATATAACTAATTTTTAATATATATAAAATTAGGGGTTAAGAGGGGGGGGGATAATTCCTACTTGTGATTGGATTATTTTATTTATCATAATAAAGGTTTAACCAAAGCGCTTGATGCACTTGATACAATAAAAAAAATTATGGGTCGATGAAAAGTCGCTCAAGTTATTCAATTGAGCAATGGGATATTTACAAATATTTTGACTACCCATTGAGTAATTAATTTTTGAATAGACTGTTTTGAATATATCTTCAATCTTCCATCCATTTTTTTTTTTCGTTCACGGCTGTTGAACTGAGCTCTTACTTTTATCTCCTTATTTCACAGTCAACTTAAACATTTCAATTGCAAATGTACTCGGCTTTCTAATTAATTCAATTTTTTTTTGTTACTTTGTGTTTATTTCTCTCTTGTGGTTTATATTTTTTCTTGAAAGTATTGCTTAATTCATCATTGTCATTCATTGCCATACATGGGCGCAATAAAACAACTTAGTGAATTATGGAACGGTTGTTGCCTCTAGAGCGTGTCTATGTTTAGTTAGTTACCAAGACAGTGTTCACAACAAGAGCGATTCTCACATTTTAGTTTTATCGAATTAGTAACAATTTATATATACTGAAATAGGAGAAATTTGAGCTTTCCAACGGTGGCAATAACGTTGGATTTGGAAAACATTTTTTTACGAAAAATACACAATACACAAGCATAAGCGATAATAGAAAGAAAAATGAGCTATTAAACTTAAAAAAACAATTTTTTACAAAACACTGGCAACAACGCTCGGGCCTGGTATCACCAAACAGTAGTTTCATCGAATTCGAAGAACCTTTGTGAGCGTGGTATCAAATTAAAGATCTATATGTCCTGTTAATAATAGCCTTAGTATTTAATAAAATTCATTATATACTATATATATATATATTATTATTATTATTATTATTATTATATACTGAGGCTTAGTGTTATAATTATATTAAATAAGATTAATGACAATTTCTTTTTAATGTTTATAATGAGAACTGACCGCCTGTGACCGTGCGTACAAATCCCCCTGAATAGTATCAATCAATAAGACCTGTTAGAAAAACTGCTTTTGATTATCAATGATAATAAATTAATTTAGTGAAATTAGCTAGATCATCGAAACTATTAACTTTGTGATGATACTTATATATTTTTTTTCTTCGTACATACTTAAGTAAAAAAAATAAAAACCTTAATTGCTTGAGGTAACACATTTTAAGGCAGTAAAAAAAAAAATAACAATAATAACAAATGATTGATATATTTATAAATAATATCATGTGAGGCTACATCCATGTATTGGCCGATATTATGTAAATAATGAAAATATATATTTTTACAAATTTTATTTGTTGGCAATATTGTAAGTTTACTCGATATCCATCATTTTACACCAACTAATATATTATATATTATAATATATTATTGTTATTAATCATGTTTATATAATATATATATACCTATATATTATATAGGTAGGTGAAATTTAAATCAATGCAATTAAATTTCTCAGATGTTCACAAGGGGTTTATTTTGTTCGTTTAACTTACATAGTTTTTACAAGTTATTTAAAGTTTCTATCTATTTTATAATAATTAAATTGACATTTTGCCTAAGAAGCATCCATCTTGTTTTATTTGTGACGAGATTTCATCGAGGATATTGCACACTCAGTCTTTGCTTGACTGATCGGGAAAAAAACTTTCGTATTGTTATTTGTTTTTTTTTTAATTTCCTTTATCATGGGGGGGGTTGAGACCCCTAAAAATTATCTTCAAATTGATAATATAGCACGCCACAAAATAACAATGTCTACTAAAAACTATCATTTAGTACTTAACACAATATGAATTAGTTTGTGTTATCGGTATTCAAATCGCAAAATGTATTCATTTAACTTATGGTTTTTTCGCCAAAATTGAAGGCATCATCAGGACTAAAAAAAGTGAAATACAAAAAGTTTTTTATTCAGGATCCAGTGTAGAAACTTTTTTAAATGACAACATATAATAATGTTACCAACGTCATAATATCACCAATAAATGTATTAATAAAACATATTCATTAATACATACAAAAATTTCTGTCATAGGTAACTCTTTTCAATTAATTTAAAAATATTAAAATAGAAAATATTCAATAATTTAACGTACAAATTAAATTTCAAAAAAATAATAATATACAATGTGAATTTAAAATCTAAAAACACTAATGAGAAAAATATATTACCTAATGTTTAAAATGTATGATTGACTAATGAGAAAAATACATTACCTAATGAAAAAAATTCATTACCTAATGAGACAAATATATGACCTAATGAGACAAATATATGACCTAATAATTTTTTTTCTAATAAATAAAATCAATCTCAAGCATTAGCTTTTCGAACAAGTGATCGTTCAGACTGTTTGTTATTACGCACTTATCGTGTTATTATTAGTTTAATTTAACTCTAAATTTATTGTATAAACTATTATAGTAATTGTACCAATGTCATTATAGGACAACTATTTCAGGTTTGTCGTAAATAAATTTTATCTTTCGTTACTCCAAAATGTTAGTATTTACTCGTTGAAATGTTTACTTTGTATTCTACTTTTAAATGCAAACTTGTATAGATTTAGTTTCTTTAATATAATTATGTATATGTTGGATTGTAGTCCCTGATTATGCCTGAACAGGCGAAACGTTGACTGTTTAATGATATTGTGTCAATACAACAATTGTGAAGAGAAGGAAATTTGATTGAACAACCAATAGTGCAAATGCACACTGCTTTTTTTAGTTTTATTTTCAATTTGAGTATACTTTCTTTTTGAATCGGATTTTCAGACGTAAATTGTTTGTTTTGTTTTTTTTGCTGCGGTAAGTGACGGGTGCCGCGCTCCGTTGCTCTTTGACAGCCAGGTTTCAACGGGGGGCAGTGGTTCGTGAATTGTTTTCTTAATTCCATACATAATGTGGATTGTCGGATAGAAATATTTACCGTTAGTTCTGCCGAGTCGCTAACTGTACAGCCATTCTGGATGGGAACGAATTTTAACAAGGGGCTTCTTCCGGCTGTTCTCTCTCTTCTGGCAAACAGGGCTGCAATTAGAGACCGCTAATCTCTGACCGCAAGTCCGACCATTGTTGCCCATCTTACAACTACACATGCCTTCTATATTATACCGCAATAATAACTTCTTGTACAAATAAGTATTCTATTCTCATGATAAGTACCTATCAATAATTAATAAATAAGTAATAGCATTTAATTAAATGAAGAAATAAGTGAATAAAAAAATCAAAGGATTAAGAAGGCATACGGAAGTGAGCTGTGACTAGTGTCAACGGTTAAAGGAAGTTAGGTTAGGTCAGTTGTTTAGAGTAAAAAAAGTGCACTTTTCTTGAATTCATGAATCAATATGTATATTTAGTTTTAAAGTAATTGGACCTGTAACATAGCAGCCCTCAGTTACGTTTAATCATAAATAATAGTTGATAAAAACATTTAGAAATAGAAGGAGTCCTCTGAATAAGAAATAAAGGAGGTACAAAAAAGGGAGATGGCTTAGGTCAAAAGACGGTCAGTTTTTTTTTTGCGCAAGTGTAACTTCGGACTGCGAACATTTTGACGATCGAGGTCTCGTTCAAAAACTAACAAGCCAAGCTACAATCATTACCGTTGGCATGACGAGGGATTGTGAGATATGAATTTAAATCAGGATAGGATAAAAGAGAAAATATTCGGTGCGGTTCGGATTGCGTAAAGAGTGAGGTCTGTTAAAATGGCGCTTCATTCAGAAACAAACGAGCAACGCTTTGAAATTAATGTTATAAATTCGATTCTCCCCAGTACAATTCTTATTATTTTATTTATTACTAAGAATATTTTGCAGGATTCCATGTTGGTCATATACAGATTAGCAACCTGTAAATAATCGTTCATCCAGAACATAAGTTACATCTGGTATCATGTTTAATGTACGCACTTTTGTACTATTGTTTATGAAATATTTGGGTTTCATCTATTTCTCCGGTGACAATAACGGTGAGTATTCTTAGAGTACAAACGACTAAATCATAAAGTAACTTAAAAAAAAACTAAACAAAAATAAAACTTCATAATAGTTAATGATTGGTAAATAATTTAACTTTTAGAAAATAACCATTTATTATAAAAATCAATAACAATATCAAACTAACAAAAAATAATAAACAGAAATATATTTAAAAAAACAACAACCAAAAAAAGTATTATATGCAATTAGTAGATATGAATAAAGAAATAATAGTTACTATATATAATATAAATATAACTTTTTGACCTCCACTGAGGCAGAAACAATGATTATAACTGCAATGAAATGAATGAGAAATGGAATGAGATTATTTAGTTTATTTTTACAAAACACTAAAATCTGATTTTTCCAGGTGAGAATCGACCTAAGGACGTTTCTAGGGAATAGAGAATGAAGTAACATGTAGAGAAGTATTCATTCCTTTGTGGCGAAATGTGCTGATCAGAAAAGGAAAATTAAACCAGCAGATGGCGTATCCGGTCACGGTCAGATGCCGGCCGGACACCGGAAGCAACAACGTTTGAAGAACTAACGGACTAACGAATTGAAATGTTACAAAACCGTCAGCTAACTATTATCTGCCGATGGTTTGTTTTTTAACCTCTATTTGTTGTGAAAACGAAATATTTTGTCGATTTTATAATGATTTCGTAAGAATTTCATGCCCTGAATTCAAATATGGCATTAGTTTTCGCCTCGTAATATTTAGTGAAATATAGGTTACACTATTTTAAGTTAAATCCATGCACAAAATAGAAAAACTAAACACAGTATTTTCATTATTATATTATACAAAGTCATCGATGAAACTAACTAGTCACTCGACACTTCAGAAGCTTCTTTTTACATGACATTGTTTAATCCTTTTTGGAACAGTCCCTTTTTAAACTCCAGCAGTAATCTTCCATCATGTGCGTATCCCATCTTCCTTGGTAGCGGGGGGCCTCCATAGTTTTAATATCCTGGTAAAATATTTCACCTTGTTCCTCACTGGTGTCTCAGTACATTTTCAGGAAAACGGTCTAAATGGCTGTGTGAATAGTGCACTTAATTAATACTCATGTTGCACCCAAGGGATTTGAAACTGTTAAGCATCTCGTTTACCAGTGTTGCGTCTGCCCAGAAAATTTCCAACAACTGGAACAAATGAAGTCCAGCCTTTCACTCGACCTCATTCCTTGAATTTACGAAGGCAGGATCCTTAATGCGTTGTCTTATTTGTGGACCGTCAAATATCCTTGCATTATTTTTTTCCATACTTAACTGAGGCATTTATTCCCCTAAATATCCAAAGCATGATCTGTTCTTATCAAGATCCTTTACAAACTGCTTCATAAGACCCAGCTTTATATGCAGTGATGGAAAGATGATTTTCTCTCGTTCAACTAAGGAGAGTTAATGACACTCTTTTCCACAACGTCCATGTTTTGTCTTTTAGGCCACTCTTTTATTACCCAGTGGTGTTCATGATACTTTATCTTCTCCAAGACCAAAGCTATGGTCTTATGTAGTTGTTGGCATTGAACCATATTTATTCCCATTGTATAGAAGGACACATATCAAAATTGGCTTTGAGCTGTCAATAAATAGGCGCTAATAATTTGTAAAATAGTCAGTCAATGTATATTTGATTTAGAACTGCACAAAATGATACGCTACTCTCTGGAATTCTCTACCTCCTAATATCCGCCGTGCTTCATCTCTACAATCCTTTAAAGCTCTCCTAATCTAACACTTCCATCCAGAGAGACGTTTACAAGTTTGGAAACGGTTTAGTTATATTACATTTTCATGGTTGTTTTGTTTTTTCTTAGCTGGTGTGTACTTTTTTTTCTTTTGAATCAACCTAATGGTTTGCATCACGTAGGGTTTTCATATATTTTTTGTTGTGGTTGTGTGGGTCCATCTATGAATTTATTTCATAAACGCAGTTAAATAATTTAATGTTATTACTATTTTTTCATATAAAGGATCCACACTGTCGTATTTTTTTTCCTATTATAATCTATTGCATTAGCAATAGTCTTTATTAAAAGAGTTGCTGACCGGGTGAGGAATCGGGAAAATTTTCTTTTCGTTATTCTGAACTTAATATGTGAACAGAAAGTGTTGCAACTATCGTTTATAGAGAATCAAGTTTTTTGTTTCATCTCCATTTCTCTACTCATTTTAGTAATAAAATAGAAAAAGTACGACTCAGGTCTTACCGGCTATCGCACTTCCTAACTTCACCCAACCTGTCGCTTCGCCTCAAACTGATGATATATAAATGTGTCCTCCGGCCGGCTCTGCTGAACGGTGCCCCGGAGACACATCAAGTTTTTTGACTCGTTGCAGCACCTAACCAACCCAGTGTATAACACTACGGCCCCACCACCCCTCCCGCACCGATGGCAACAGACTATCGGGGAAATATTAGGTTAAGAATTAGTATGTAAGTTAGTTTTAAAGTTGATCAAAAAGGTGAGCCCCATCACCTTTAATATTCAGTATAGTCCAGTCACGTATAATGTATATGATTATACTTGTTTATTCATTATATAGTTTTTATAAAATAATTTTTTCTTTATTTTTCCCACATCCAATTTTTATAAGTTTGAGAGCTAAGAAAAAAAACATAAATAAACCTGTATATAATGTAGCCTAGCTACAGGAAATACAAAAATAATTTGTAAATAGATTCGCCTGAGGATCTATAATTACGTATAATTATCTGTAAATTTAAAGGGGCTATGAAAGAAAAAAAAATTATAGAGAGTGAAACCCCCGATATTTCTGTTACCTACCTATGGTTATTTTTATATAACATTTTCAAAGTCCTCTCTTTGAAAATACGAATTAAAATATACCGTCAATTATAACCGTTAGGAACGTCGTAAAAGCTATAGAAATGCTCGGAATTTCATCCTTTTTATAATGATATGATGATGACGAAAACTTAGCTTCACACTTTGAAGGCTAACAATTAAAAACAGGAAACCAAATTTAATAGTTTTCCATACTTCTCGTGATTATAGGTTGTGAATAGTATTTTACAGTCTCCATTAAATATCTGTATATATATGGTTTTTTTTAACGATTTATCAGTGTTTTCTTTAACCACACATGAGAACATTAGTATACTTTTGAATTGTCAGATCAATCGTATCATTTCCATGACCACCGTTATGGTGGATACTAGAAGTAACATTTTAGTGAAATATAGGTTACACTATTTTTAGTTAAATCCCTGGATCAAATAAAAACACTAAACACAGAATTTGTATTATTACATTATACAAATATTATTATACTATACAAATATAGAGGAAAAAGTCATAGATGAAACCTACTGGTCACTGAACACTTTCTTTTCCGTGACATCCTTGATTGCATTTTGGAACAGTCCCTTTTTAAACTCCAGCAATAATCTGCCATCATGTGCGTATCCCATCTTCCTCGGTAAAGGGCCTCCATAGTTTTAATATCCTGGTGAAATGTTCAACTTTGTTTTTCACTGGAGTCTCCTAAAATTTCAATGCAACGGTCTCAGTGGTTGTGTATACTCATGATACAGCCAAGGGATTTGAAAGTGTTAGCCATCTCGTTCACCAGTTCAACATAGTTTTCAGCTTTGCGTTTGCCCAGAAAATTTCCGACGACTGCAACAAACCATGACCACCATGTTATGGTGCATACTCTCTTCCATTAAGGTGTAGTTTTAAAGCCCCCGGAATGCCGAGATGTGAGACCGAACAGAACCCCCCCCCCTCCTTCTAAACACAACAAAATGTCCCTCATCGCCCGTGAAATGGAGCCGCCGGTACGTGAGTTCCTACTCCTCATTACCTTCACCCTGGCAGGCCAACAGTCTGATTAAAGGCCGCAGCGGACACACACAACCCCCGCTGAAGGCGGCTCCGGATGCTCCATGAGATGGGAGCTGGCTCCTTTAGACACGGCTCCGTCTGCTTTAAATTGGATTCCTGTGAATACAATAGAGCCGGTCGCCCGTGACCCTCACACATTCATAGCTAGGGCCGCTTCAAATTCGTCTTGATGGCACCACATCCACTCGCTCATCATCACCAGCTCTTTTAGAAGCACAACAATCTCACTTACAATGTTTTACATCACTATTTCCACGTATCACGCAGAATGTTGAGGGATATCTGAAACTGATTGATCTTCATATTTCACCGGAAACGGAAGAATTCCTCCTGTGTATATGCAATAGCACCGAAGATGAACCTACCGTCCAGCACCAATTGTCTCATGGCGTAATATCACGATATGTTTGGTACTCACCACACGGTCTAAGTGATCTAGTAGATCTAAGTGATGGGTGAGAATAGAAAACTGGCAAATAATTATTGATATAGGAGGGCCTGCGGGTGACAATTTCCAAAATGGACCATGATTTGGCTGGAGAATTTAACTAACTTTACAGACTAGGGAGCTAGTGGATAATACAACGGGTCTATCGCGAAGGACACGCTGGAATCTATCCGGATGCGAGCTAGTTCTAGAGCTGTCATCGAAAATACTGGACGGGGTTCGGCAAGCAACAGTTTGGCAACTGCTATCGTACTAATAATCTAACCAACGACACTTTGGCTAATATAGTCAGGGCAGTTGAACATTCCCAGAGTATTCCAAGGAAGTGTAAAGATTATAACTAATAACAATAAGTGGGAGTCCTGGCAATGGCCAGTTTCTCCAATCATGTCCTGAGCGTCTGTGGCTCTCGCGCTCTTCGTCAGCTTCCACTGGATCGTATTCGGTGACGCGGCTGACGAAGGATTATGGGGGACTTCCCAAGACTCCGCTTCCTCTTTGGCATGCGAGGGAGGTGACAACCGTGTGGATTTGGGGGTCTCTGGCCTGTTTGTAAATACTGTATGAATGAGCGAGTGAATGAAAAATTACAAATATGGTATGAATGCGAACAATTACTTATTGCCCAATAAGGCAGATTGTAATTTTGCCATAATAAAGCTGTTTAATAATAAAATAACAATGCAAACTATTATTCAGAGGAATCGGTGTCTATAATAGAATTGTTTCGTTCAACTCTCTCACATAATGTAATGCTTCTATGCCAAACAAACAAGGGGCTGTGAAAAAGTTGTGAACATGAATGTTGTGTCATTATAGTCGAGCAAAACAGATCACAGAAAGATTGGTGCATTGATGCAAGGGGTTGATGCGAGAGGGGATAAGAATACTTCAGTGAGTTCTCAAAACTTATCTCCTTCTAGTCTCGTTCTAGCGTATTTGCCAAATACCAACCAGCTCTTGGAGTAGTGCATGGGCGAATGTACCAGACAACTGGTAGGGAACTCAACCAGCCTAAGATGGCAGGGGCAAGTCATCTGCTGCGTGCATACTGCGACATGCTAACATCAATGTGAAGATGAAACAGCCTAACCTCAAAGGAAAGATTCTACTTTCAAACAGGTCTATCTCGTCGAGCTTATCTTTGTTCTATTGTAATTAGTATTGCTATGATCCGATGACATATTAAATATAATGTAAGAATTTCTTCCACTCTATGCCTACCGACAACTGAAACCCGCTTAAGTAGGTCCCACTTCTATTGCACGTTAGTAACTGCAATTTTAACATCAACAATTTAACCTTACTCAAACTGAGACCTATTTCATTAAAATGTCTTCTGAAAACCCATCAAATACGAGAAACTGGAAATTACGGTAAAGTGTAAAGAATTGAAGATAGTATATGTTTACAGAGATAAGGCATCTTTTAGGTTTCATCGTTTTTTTTTTGTTTTTTTTTTTCTCCATAGCCCCTTCATATTTCCAGACAATTATATATAATTATAGATCCTCAGGCGAATCTATTTACAAATTATTTTGTATTTCCTGTAGCATCACTACATTATATACAGGTTTTGTTATTCGGTTTTATCGTTATTTGTTTCAATGCTTATTAAAAAAAACAAAACAAAAAAAAACATGAATAAATAACGAGTAGAGTTTATAAATTATATTTTGTTGTAGCCACGAGTCATGTCTGTGAACATACAACTTCACCGAGCCTGTCGCTTTGTCTCAAATTGATGATATATAAATGTGTCCTCCGGCCAGCTCTGCTGTACGGTGCCCCGCTATTTACCCACTAGACTGACGCTACAGCCAAATGTCTCCAGCATTTCCAGAACGGGATCATGCGAAAAGTGGTCCGACATACCTCTTTCGAGAGGTTGAAGAACGCTGACCTGCACTCGTTGCCGTCGTCGTTGGTGGGTGAGTTCATCCGCCGGAGACACATCAAGGTTTTTGACTCGTTGAAGCACCTCACAAACCCAGTGTTTTAACACTATGACCCCTCCACCCCTCCCGCATCGATGGCAACAGGCTGTCGGGGAAATATTAGGTTAAGAATTAGTATGCAAGTTAGTTTTAAGGTTGATCAAAAAGGTGAGCCCCATCAATAACAAAACCTGTATATAATGTAGCGATGCTACAGGAAATACAGGAATAATTTGTAAATAGATTCGCCTGAGGATCTATAATTATATATGTAATTATCTGTAAATTTAAAGGAGCTACGGGGGGAAAAAAACACCATACTTCACTTATATATATATGTATATATGTACACGTCATTTTTGTTTTGTTTTCATTAGCGCTTTACTGTTGTCACTAATTATTAACAATCCTGTTTAATCCCTACATTCTTTGTTTTTATTATCAAGACCTGATGGAGACATATATAGTATGTTGAACCAAACGCCTCAAGTAGGCATTTTAGTATTCCAAATTGCTAAATAAAAACCTTTCTTTTATTTATAAAAGTATTAGCGTACACCATAAATGATGTTGACCTCTTTATGCTACTAGGGGATCTTGGAAGGAAAGACAAAATGGCTACCGTTAAGTAGCGACAAGTACTACTACAAGAGATAGGAAGGATATTGTAAAAGTTCTGCTAAATACGCACTAGTGCCCGCGATGGCAGCAGACGGTGACATTTTCCGGTTAGAGCAGTAACCCCAAAGACAGGGCCTCATTAATCTAACAGTACCGGGACTCCGCGATCCATATCGTCACGCTGTCTGCCTACATACACCGACATCTTGCTCAAGTCTGACAGCCTCGCTGCATAATAATAATAATACAGGAGGCTTTGCTATTGCGCATTCCATAAACGGGGGCCATCTCGATCAGCTGGCTCCTTCGGAGGCTCACTTCCTGCTAGCAGGCTACCAACTGAGGGAAGCGGGTTGTAGCCAACAACTGTATAACCTAAACATCTCATTTTTTTATCCTCCTTTTATGATTAATCGCCGGATAAACAAAAACCCTCTGAAGGGGAATTTCGCTCCGTCACAGGCCACACTATTAACTAAAAAAAAAATCATTTAACATAAAAGTTGTATACTGCCGAGTACGGTACACCAACTTTTTTCGTTTGATTCACTAGACTGGAGAATAACTTAAAAGGAAATGGCTTCTATAAATAAAGGAAGTGAACATATGTAAAATGTCTAGGAGATTATATTATATTATTCTCACCGAAATATTCGTCATGTACTTATAAAGTTTAAGCCTTCCAAAGGGAAACTACCACCCACTTGACGAGCTTCAACTGAGGTTAAATATCCCGTATTGGCAATTGAACCAAATGGCGTCTTATTCAATTTGTTAATTAATATAGGTGATAAGATATGTATACGGATGGGTCTGTAAAATAAAAAAAACAAGTGAAACATGTCAGTGAAGGAGCTCTTTGGTCTTTTAGCGTTTCCGCCTACATAGCATTTGCAGTTCTTTAATTTTATTATCGAGAAGGCCCCGGTTATACGCAATACCAAAGCTTCATGTATTATTATTATGCAGCGAGGCTGTCGGACTTGAGCAATATATAATTTCATTTTGTAGTTATTTCTCCGTACTACTTAACGGTATATAACAAACGGTAAAGTTTCGAATAGAAATGAAATGTTAAAATTGAACGGAAGGAATTCAAGATTAGTGGCCCTCAACGTAGATTATACAGTTAAGCAAAAAAAGTAGTTTTTTATCCTCCCTTGGGAAATTTTGCTCGATTCCTACCTTTTCAAGTGTACCAAATTAAAAATTTTATCAAGCACCATTTTTGATAAAATAAGGCTGACTGGTTAAATATACTTATTTATAATTTCAGATTTGTCTTTATACTAAATACGTTATGGGAGGACATTTTTGACAGGGACAATTTGAACTAAATTGATCAGTCTGATCAGTGTGTCCAGCAGAAATCAACCACCATCTTCTCATTATTCCATTTGGCACTAGACATTTTCTACATTCTGCCTATATCCTCCATCAGGAACAGTTCTCCGTGTTCAACTGAAACTTGAAAAAAAAAATTCGTCAACAATTTTGTTGTAGTCTCTCCATCTATTGTTGACCAGAAAGTTGGACATAAGTTTTCGAATGTAGGCCTCCGCTGTTAGAATCAAAGCATGGCTCAATTTATTAAATGTATGGAGAGTGCTTCCCCTACGCTAGGAAGGGATAATTATATGCCATCAACCGCAAGACCCAGGTATACAGTTGGTGTTTAACTTCTGCCTAGAAAACCAACAAATTCTTTTATAATTCCTGGAAAAAACGATTCACTCTCCTCAAGTTTTTTCTTGTTGAAATAGATGCCCATACTACCTTCAAAACCGTTCCCCTTATTTTTTCATCAATTTTCAACGGAAAAAAAAAAATTTGATTGTACAGAAAACAGATTTTTTTGCTTGTTTATTTGTGCCTCAAAACATTACATACAGCCGCGTTGATCTTATAATATCTAGATTTACCAACTTACATGAATGCACACCAGAGCGCGGCAGGGGGAGCTTTTTCACCAACTCACTGGGGGTCCAAGATCCCCTTGGGCAGATAGTGTCTGTATGTCGGTGTGAGTGTGAGCTCATCAATGCTTCATCGTCAATTTCTAATTTTATATAATATAAAGAACTTGGTATACGAAACATAGATAGGAAAGAGAGTGAACCAAGGCACTGGAACCAATCATTTAGCACGGTCGTAATGAGCGAAGAAACTTGAAGATGTGCCAAGAAAAGAAGAAGACATAGGAAGTGGTGAAAGGGCGACATTGCAGAAGACACGAAAGGAAGAATATTGCATCTTGTTGCCTCGTTAATATTATTCTTTCTCTTTTCAACATATTACGATAAAGGATTCTACTAATGAACAATGTCAACCAGTGACGGACGGGCCACGTACCGCGTAGAAGATAGTAACCACTTAAGATGGAATCGATACCAGGCTCCCCCCCCCCCGGGGTAGCGGAAGACGATAGAGTATCGGATAAAAATAGGGGAGGCCGTGGCAGAGGAGGGGGGGCTAATCCGAGATATGATTCGCTCGAAAATATTGAATTTGGCCGCTGCTTTTGCGCAAGTTTATCTAATAAATGACTGAGGGGGAGGCCCAGCAGGGGGGGCGGAGGCGGTGGGGGAAAAATTGCAGACCTCTAACCCGCCGCCCTCGGTCGTTATAAAATTTGATGTTGAAATAAAACTTAGCCACCAGAAAGTGGATAGGGGGGGGGGAGGAAGGAAAAGCGTTCGATAAAATATTCCTCTCTCCACCGGGAGGGTTAAAAGTTATTCTGAGGTTTTCGGCAGTTTTTACGTCGCCGCCATTTTGAAATTTAATGTGCCAAGGGGCTCCCCGCGGTCCCTTCTGGGAGGGATCAGAAAAATATCAACGCCACTGGTATATTATTTTTTCACTTCCTGTGCATTAGCATATGCCAATATAAAAAGTTCATACTAGACAAATTCCCGTTTTACGCTGTCATGTGACAATTCCATATTTTATGCTTTCATTGATTTTTTTTTTTTTTCGAATTCAGGAATCCTTATATTACCACTTGTTTGCCTGTTTATCAATCCCCAGTTTGGTATATAGCAATATAGGGATATCGAAGAACGGAGTGTCAGTTAACCAGTCAGTTACTGTGAAATGAAAAAAAGATAATTTATCATAGCTTATTGCGTTGTAGGCCATCAAATTAAAAATATCATTCGCCTTCATTAATAATATGTACTTTTTGTTTTTCATTTACATTACAATTGTTTCACAACTCACTCAACCGGTGTTTTTTAGACCCCCCCCCCCACTCAAAAATAAAAATGTAGCATTAATTAGCCAATGGCAATGTAATGAGTAAAATATTTTTTTTACTAATGTTCGCGTGACTTGTTCATTAAGACTAGATGTATAATATGTAGAATCAATGAAGTTGTTGTAATTAGTAAGGTAATGGAAACCGTTAATCGTTTCATATTGCATAAAGTATGATCAAGATGACTTGAATAGTTACAATTATCAACAAAGGCCTAATTGACACCTTCGACTTCATCAGACCACAAACTGAATATTTGCCACACTTTAGATCGGCCTGTTTTTGTTTGTAACAATCTGTCAATTGTCGTATTTCGTATACCTTAAGTAATTCGTTCTTTGTGAACCATTTTTTCTTTATACATGTTTGTACTTTTATACCGAAACAGAAGAATATTGTTGTTGTCATTATTATGTCACTGAACGGCCGTAGTTACGCAAAAAAGGCCCAACCCCCAGACTCTTGTTGTTGTAAGAGTTGTTTTGCAAAGCATAAATCATATTGAATCACATTTTGTATGACAAAACTTTTAAAGTTTCACCTATAAAATTTCTTCATGCTGCTCGGATCCCTTTCTTATGACGAATGAATATTTTTATAAATAGCAAATTAAATTTGTTGATAAATGTATGTTATTAATATTTTATTTGTTTTAAAAAGCGCAGGTTCCTGACCGGATGACGGATAAGAGGGAGTATGCAGTGAGTCATTTACCATCAATCCTAATGAAGTCTTGTACGGGGGTTAAACAGAAATAAATGAATACTATTTTGTTATGGATTGAAATATAAGAGCTGTCAGATTAATGCTCGCATTTATATTAATTGTTAATTTAAAAATACAAACGAATCATTACTGTACGCTAAAAAAAATACAGTGAGTTCATGGTTAGCCGTGAATATATTAATTAGTTGAGTTTGTCAGATGAGGTTAGGTCGTTGAAAGATAGTATTATATATAGTAAGATATACACAATGTCTTCACCAGGTCCTGTCAACAGGAAATTAAAGGTAGATGTGAGGTGATCATGATTGACAAAAGTCAATAAGTACAAAATAGTTTTACTAAGAGGTATTATTTTAATGCATTTAATAGCAACCATGTAACTTTACGAACTTAGGAAATAAACATGTTTCAGTTAGGGATCGTTTTATCGATGAAAAGAAAATTGTAAATGTTTGTCATTTTTATGCAGAATTAATAAGCGTGTAAAGACATCTGCAAATAAATTCTTATGCCTCATGACAAAATTACTATTCTTCGAATGGAAAGATGGTTACGGAATAAATAGCTGAAGATATTTCCATTCACATTTGTTAATTATAATTACAATACAAATTTAACATTTATCTTCTTGTTGTCAGCACCTGATTCAGACGCGTCCATTAATAAATTTAGTGAATAACTAACGTTTGTCTTTCGCCCAACCTCTTAAGTCGATATCCCACCTGATTTCGATAGGCGAATTCCGACCAATGCGAACAAGATCGAAAGATTATAAGTATCTTTTCCAAATAAATGCGGTACCGGATTTGGCTGATTTCAAGAAATGTATTCATTACTTTTTAAAGCTCTGAACAATCTTAACAGTTTAACGGATAAATACAATGAAGTAATTTTGATCAAAAATTTGAAGATTTGTTTTTTGGATTCATTTAATAATTATTCAAGAGGCACCGAGTACCTTAATGTGATATCGATTTATCGATTCCTCACTTTCTACGTCGTTTACAAGGCGTTATGCGTAATATTGATATTTTGAATTAATGTTAAATAATGATATCTATTTAAATAGACAATGAAATGATCTATGAGGTATAGTGTCGGACAACGGCATTAATATTATCAGATGAATTAGATATAGTAACAATCTATTTAGTAGGTCATGACATTAGGCAGTACTTTGGGCTCTAGATTACTATTCGACTGTCGTTTCGCATATTTGTACACTTGTTTGATTTGTCAGTCAGGTTAGTGTAATGGAGAAGAATGTCGGTTATTACTTGGGAGGTAGAAATGCGCAGATGTTATACAAACTCAAAAGGAGGAAGTTGTATTTAAAAGTCGAGATAGTTGCTAAATGAGGAGTAAGGAGAGTAAAATTATTAATATGATGATCAAAAGTATACGCTAATGAGTTCTAAGTATTATGGCTATTATAAGCGTAACATAATGGTTTCGAAGAAGGTTATAAATAATAGTTCAAAGATCATCAGTGGGCTGGCGAATGTTTAATTTACTTCATTTATAATTTCATTTTATAATCTTTTATTAATTAAATAATAAATATTTGTTCCGCCAAACATAGATATGTTTCTTAAATTAAAGTAATTTCAGCTCAAACCATTTCCAACAAAGGACATCAATATTTCTTAACTTAGTTAATTCAATTACTCCGTAGCCATTTGTGATGTTTTGACGACATGTTCTCGAACAAGGTTTATTTGCAATGAGACATCTGTCCAGACAAGAAGTAGAAGTGTCTTGTGAGAGTTTTTTTTGCTCCAAACTAATGTGAGTGTCCCGAGAGAAGGGAATGTGCCCTGTAACATTTCATAGAACTGCCATTGTTGGGAAATCCCACATCTTACCAGGCATAGGCAGCTATTGTTGCCAATTTCGTCTACCTCTCTTTTTTACACCATCTCCACCATCTGCTTCTTATTCCAGCCACTTCTTTAAAAATAAACGATTATACAGAGAAAGAGAGGTAAGTTGCTATTTCATTGAATTATACTTCATTTTATTTTTGAACCAGTAAGTAGATCCATGAATCGATATGTAGCCATCGAATTTACTTATAGAACTTCCGGATGCTATCGATAGTTTCCAAGGTAACTGATAACGAAGGCACTTGGTAACAGCTGCAGCCAATCGGAACACTGTATACCACGGGGACAATTTTAGAGTCGAACAGCTGTTCTATTTACGGAGAATTTTCTAAAATTAGGGTTAATTGCCAGGAGGTGGAATTTTCCCACTGTTATTTATTAATTCGCAACTGCGACTAATGAATGTTTTGTAAATATGACAAAATGTCTGACATGAAGGCAGAGGATATCCAGATAGCTTATTGTTATTAATTTAGAAGATCTCTAGTCGCTGGAGCAGGTAAGTGAGGTGTAACATATAATATAATACTGAGATAAGTCTTGGAGCTTATGATTGAAAAATCAGTATAGCATTACTACTGTATTGTTAACGCATACGTAAATTTGGGCTCCATATGTCTAAATTGGTTTTATCATAAGTTTGTTCTTCAATAATGTCCGGAATAAAAAGAAAGATGTAAGAAAATCACTAAGGGACATAATTGGCTGATGAATTTCTATATAGACACGAGGAAGATGATTTAATCGGGGCAGTGTTGAAAGTAATTAATTAACACCGGCTTCCTCAAGAAATTGTGACTCATTAGAGTATAAGCTATGCGTCTTATGTAAAATATATGAACCACCCTCAGTGACGTGGTAGAGTGGTGTTCCTGACAATTGATCTCTCGGAGACACGGGTTAAATTCACTCCTCCCCTTAAATTTTTTTAAAGGGAATCAGTCCGGTCTGGATTCATACTCGCTCCTGACAGAAAATTAATATTTACGCGAATTAAGTAGTTTGAAGTAGCGACTCCGTTCGTAGCGTTTAACAATTTATATTTTTGGCATAATCCCAGAAGGAAGGATTTTTAAGGCCATGAGGTTATAAGATATATTATTACATTATCAGCACCATAGTCACTGGACCTTTTTTTGTCCTCAAGTAGTTTGTCATTTTGAGGCAATGGTGAAAACGGATGTATCCAATTATATTTGCAGGAAAACACTACTTCTCACGTGCAGAAGGGCTCACATCAGGAACAATCTCATCTTACAAAAAATTAATTGGTAAAATTTCAGAAAAAGTAACTCTTGTCCGAAAACATGAAGGTGGAATAGTTCTCTTAGGAGCAGTCAAATACTTTGAGAAATTGACTATTGGGGAATATAGTGCACACCTTAGAGAAATGAATCGTACCCTCAATGAATGAACTTAAATGAACAAATTGGCCCTTCCATTGGTCATGGTCGTAGCCGTAACGCTATTATCAGTGCCTTTACGATTTAAACCATCGAACACGTTTGCACAGAGCTACAAGATAAACTGCGGTCAGACAAATGTGTGTTTTATTTATAAACATTAAAGCTCCTTTCACCAAGATGAATGAATCGCCCACTCGTTCATTTGAATGGACGAACACGCTGAATACTACGGGCCATACTATCTTCAGAAATTCGTAAACTACACCCATAAAAAGAAGTAACGAATCAAGTGTGGAATAGAAATAAACTATTGCCATGATTTGTTAGAAATGCGTCTGCGGAAACTGGGCGGTAAGTAAAATATATTTTATTTAGATCATCGGAGTGTGACGAATTTAATTTAACAGAACAATGTATCCTGAACAATATTAAACTTGATTCTTCTGTTAACCTTTGAGTAAGCTATTGTAGAATAGAATGGGAAATGTCAGTGACAAGTTGAAGCTAATCATGAATTGCTTCGTTAGATTTGTCTTTGAGACTCCGCGGCGCGCCCGTCTCACCTCAGGCCGAGATAGGGTGGCTCCTCCCCTCCATCCAGGCTCAATATTTCCTCTGTTAATTCATTTTTACAACCATCACTCCCCTTACATATATATGTACAATATTTTACAGTTCAAATCCTCATTTTACTCTTCGAACACAAGATCCCTGACCTTTATACTCTTGCCCACAAAACTGCAGCATACGATCTCGGTCGTTGCATCGTCTTGCTCGCTCTACTTCTCTCTGGAATTCTCTACCTCCTAATATCTGCCATGCTTCATCCCTACGATCCTTCAATGCTCTTCTATGCCAACGCCTTCTCACCATCCAAAGAGACGTTCTCGGGAACGTTTCATTCATTACATTATATTTTCTTTTTAATATTTTTATTTAATTGTTTACTTTATATATTGTTGGTTTGTAAAGTAACCTTTTCAAACAGTCAAACGCTCCAAGAGATTGGAAAAAGTGTTCCAACCGGCTCTAAATCCGTGATGAGTTAGCGTTCACGCATGCTCGGTACATAATCACAAACCAGTTTGAAACTAGTCCGTGATTCTGTGTTAAATTAAACTTAATACAGTAGGGTCCCACTAATCCGGTTAAACCAGACATGGTTTAAAAAAAAGATATGAAATTAAAATTTAATAAACTAAAAATTTTATTTAGCGAGCGGTAAGTACGAAAATCATTCAAAGAGACGGCTTTCCAGGAAAGTACTCACTTCCTGCAGCTGTTTTAGTAACCTTCTTTCATTTTCATTTGTTTCCTTCACTTCAGTTGTTAATTGGCACTCGTATTGTATTATTCGCGAGTCTCTGTTAGTGCTATGTTTTGTTGTTTTTACGTGCCATTTAGTGCGAGTGTTTGTGAGCGGAAATGGCAACTAAACGGAAGAAAGTGACTGTGACGATAGAGGAGAGAAACTCCAACTGTTGTTGTCTTATCAATGCAAGGAGAATCATTAACTAAAATCCCAACTGATTTCAGTGTTGGAAAACAAACTGTTTCCGACTGAAGAAAAAAAAATGGAAAGAAATTGAAGATTTTTTGTGCCAAAATGGTTAGTAAAGACAGTTTAGGCAACTGAAACACGTTAAGAAAACGAAAAAACGAATCTTTGGGCGAGATTTAACCTTACAAGCAATAGCGCTCAATGAAAAATTAAACGGGGACTTTTACTACCAGTGTGTGGGATGCCAGTCGCAATGGAAGGAACGACAAGGCGTGTAAGTTGTCAACTGTTAGGAGTCAATGTTGCCAATGAACATTTTAAAGTTAAATTCGAAAAGTTCGTATTAGATGAAAGCGTACATCTTTGTTAGGTGTTTAATGCCTGACAAAACGGGATTAAGTTACAAAATGCTCCAAAAAAAAAAACACTAGTTTCAAAACTGGATTCGGTAGACTAAGGCCACAGCAAAGTAAAGAAATAGCGTGTAACTTCGTTCCCTGGATACTTAAAACTCCAAATTTTGGTCCGGAACATCACGGACTTGTTTCAGTGACTATAAAAATATTATTTTTGTTTTCATAACCCTACTGTACAATTGTTTTATTTTATAGTCCTGTTTCGTCTTTAAAATTCTTAATTTTTACAGTACAACATTAATTTGTACTGTCGTTTGTTTTGTTAATCTCCTAGTCCGAATCAGCGGGACTCTGTGCTGTATTTCGTTAGTGACCAACCCACCTTGTAGTTCAATAGTCCAAGATCCGTTCACGAATGAACCAGTTGTTTTCTTAAGTGTGGGTTCATTGTTTTATAATATTTTTAATGCCATTAGATTATTATTTAAAGGTAAACAAACACTGATCTATAAATAATTCAATTATGGCTTATGAATAAATTATATTGGCTTCTTCAAATTTATCTCAAATCCACTCATAGTTTGATTGATAGGGTTATGTTAGCTACTTTAAAATAGTGTGTTATCTTAGCGGGTGGTGCGAACTTGTCAGTTAATGAAACGAACGGTTCAGCGCCCATTTAGTGACCCGGGTCATGAGCTTGAACATTTCTTTGAACGGCTATGGCACTAAATACATTCTTAAATCAATTGTACCAGGATATTTAGGGCATTTTAGTTTTTTATTAGTTTCTACACAACCTGTCGACAAAGATTTATGTTTTGAGACGGGGGGGGGGGGTTATGTTGGTAGAACTGGTATCATGGTCGACACTCGCTTAAAACGAACATACAAAAATAAAATTGTATTGATATAAATTCAAATGGGTTTATAATGTGCATGCATTAGTAACATTTGTCACGATTTTACACAAATGTTTACTTAAAGCAACCGTTATAAGTAACTAAACGACGGGTTTAATGAAACATAGTTTTTGTCTGTCCGTAGTAGCTTTTATTTACTAATTCCCGAATGTTTTAGACAGTGTAGCCCACCATCATCAAGCGTGCTTGCTTTCCAAGTTAACATATCGTTCTCGATGATATTAGCTATAATCGTTACAAATTAACAGAATATTCACAAAAGTTTTTATACACACACGAGTGAGAAACACTGGCCTAATTAGTCGTAGTAGTATATATATAACAAACATTTTTAATTTAAATTTATTAATTGTCCCTTGTCGTTCATTTCAATGAACGACTCGTCCACCTTTAGTGACCCGGGTCCTCTAGGTAGATGTTTCTTTGAGCCATAAAAATATTACTAATATTTTTCACAATAAATGTTTATTTGAATAAAATTACGATCACCCCCTAATAGGGCTGATTACTAATCAGTAATCATTTTATGCTACGACTAATATGCATCTAGTGAATGTTCTATTAATATATATTTGTATCTAGAATATGTATTTCACAATTTATCCAAAGTACATTTTAGCACCTCTAAAATGTTAAAGATCGGACCATAGAGGATGAGTACGGAGGAAGAAAGCTGAGAAGATAAAAAATAAATGAATCACACTGGTCCATGGATCTTCCAAATGCTAGATCACTAACGCTTAAGTGCCATAATTGATAGGAAATTTTAGTTTTTATCTAATTGTGTTGTTGATACATGAGGAAAAAGAGGAGGTTAAGCCGACAGAACTGTTACCTTGACTGACAGCTCCTAGAGGGAAGAAGGCGGGAGACTTTCCCTTCATCCTGGCCTCCCTGACGGCGTTGACATCCGGCAGGTGGTTGTGGGGTATGGTCATCACCGGAAGATCGCCGGCGAAGGAAGTGGTGATGCTTCCCTTACAGTTGAGGATCCTCTCCACGCACCTCCACCTGACCCCCTTGCCGCAGACTTTGTGCTTAGTGTACATGTAGTCCTTGTAGAGGAGCTTGACATGCCCCTTGTTGGACGGGATGAACTCCATCCTTCCTGCTATGACGGCCGCGAACAGACTAAACCCGTGGACATCTGCCCCTGGGGTTTGCTGCACCCGGCCCCTTTTGTGGGTACCTTATTTATCTTTAGGGTCCCCCGTTTTGGTCCTCTAATCCTGATCGATAAGAGGGGAATAGCAAGTAGTTTAACCCCTCTCCGACCCCTTCTGCTTCCCCTCTCTCACTCTCTCCCCACGCACTCTGTCCGCTGACAACTCTTAACTTACATCAAGGAGAAGCAACAAGGGACAAGGACTATCATTTAATTTACAATTATACATAACTCGAATGAAGATATTACTTGCAGCAATATTTTCACATGTTTGTTTAATTATACATCTTTTTTAGATTGTTATTATTATAACCTAAAGGTCGTATTAAAATGAAATACTATTAATATCGTATGAGAACTTTCATAAGTTTGTATAATTTTAATTATGGTAACCAATGAATACTTAACATGATCGAATCCCCCGCCATTGTGGTGTACGGAAATAAAAGTGGCGTCTCGCTAAGCCTTTTCAAGTCACAGCTGCGAAGTTGTCTAAGCTGGCGAGGCTTTACTTTGAAAAAGTGTACAGATTAATCGTCTTTCGCCTCTTTGTGTGATCTGCAGTAGCGAAAATCGATCTATAATCTTGAACATATATTCCTTAATAAGGCCCGATAATGTTTTGGCTACTTGCTATATAGTCAGATCGTCCTACAACAATGTCGCTCGTAAAACTGATTCAATTCAATTGGAATTTTCATAAGTATGTATTCAATAACTCCTCGAAATACGCTGACCATTGTATTTCCCTAATATATAACATTTCTATTTAAATTCTATGTTCTGTTATTAATTCTCATACGTCTTATCACACAGAAATAATTTGGAAAAATAAAGTTTTCATAGCCGACAATATAATGGCGTATTCGAAACATTCCAAGTCAAGTTTGTATTTATTTTTTATGAATGAAAGTAAAACCTCTCGCCTCGGCATTATACGAAATACATTAGTATGGCATATGTACTACACCAGCCTGCCATCATCTTAAACATGGACGAAACAATAAGATGTCAATTTTATTGCAGGGCCTAGGTGTGACTCCATTTTTTTTTTTATTTAATAATTTAAGGTGGGGCCCATCAGTCTACTGGAAACAACCCATGAGGGTAGAGTAACCAAACTAATAATGAGCCTCATCTTCACCCCTTGCATAGCCCCCAAAATCAAAATGGCAAAAAGAGTGGGCGTATTTTTTTAAACAAAAAGTTTAGGCCTTGGTAACGGTCTTATATGTCTATGTCCACAGTCTACAGAAATTCACAAGGCAAGAGCCAAGAGGAAAAGGGAAGGTTTTCATTTATTACTTCCTTATCCAGTAATAAGAGAAAACTATTACCTTAGTTAACCCAATGAATAAGTTGTCTAGAAGTGAATGGATGGTCTGCAAGGAACAGCTGGCAGGGAACGGTGAAAGAGAACATCAAGGCGCAAAAAAAAAATACTTACAAACAGTTAGGGACTGACCGAAGGCTGTTGCTAATTATGCTAGGCGGGACTTATGTGCTACTGTGATGAGTACTGGACATTCCCACAACTGTGTATTGGCAGAAGAAAGAGGTAGAATCCCCACCTGTATCAAAAAGATGCAGGGAAAACAAGGCCTAATGAAAAATGTGGGAAGTTCTCAATCTCCTTGAAAGAGCCAGGAAAATTTATGGGAGAGACTAGGAAAAATAATAAAAAGACATACATGCTGGTGTTGAGAAGAATACCTTACAATAATACCCCGGCGAGTAAGAAGAACATGGGAAAAGTTTGGAGAAACGTTACATCAAGGAAACAAATTTTTTAAAAAGAATCCTCGGGAACATGATACTAGAAACAGGACCTACTTTGAAGCTTACTGAAGACAAAAAAACGGTTAAGCTCTAGAGAGGGTAGTTTGAAGAATTAGAATCAGAGACGTCCGAAATCTGAAGAACTGACCCTCCTTCTATTTTGCCCTAAAGATTTTACCTCAACCTGGCTAGGGATAGGCTGATAATCATAACAGACCTTATCATCTTAGGACATTGTTCATTCAGATACCGTTCAAGCAAACTTAAACTGATAGAGGATCCCACTTCTCGCCTATGTTGAGATTAGGAGTCATCGACACAATATGAAACACTCGTTTTCAGGCGGCTGCAATGGCTAGAGAAGATAAGTGTTCAGCCTAAAGTGATTACAGATGCGGGAGAGAGTCACCTATTGAGAATTACCAAAAGCCTCAGGTTCGTTCGGAAATTGCATTAGCGTTCACCAAAGATACTAGAGATCTTAAGATGGCATCACATTATCATCTTGTGCACATAACATATATTTGAAAAATTTATATGGGCATTTACAAATGAATAATTTTAAGAGGATAGTAGTAGGCGAAGGCCACAATCTGCAATAAAGGATAGAATGCCGTCAAAGAGTAGAAAAAAAATACAATAAAATAATTAATTACATTTATTTTACACAAGTACAAAAATAACAATCTATAATAAAATATTATCACAATCTTAATATAACAAATAAAAAAGGTAACTTTGAAAATTTAAAACTTACACAATTTACATTACACTTAAAATTTACAATGTGCATAAAATATATTTAAAATTTAGCTAAAGCAAGTATAAAAAGCTGCAAATTTCCTTCATTTGGAATCTCTTTGGTATTGTTAAACTTTCATCAATTGTATTACAAAGACGGGCTTACGTTTTCATCTAGTGCACGCATACCTATATTTGAAATATTAATAAAGGAATTTTCAAATGAATAATTTTAAACCATTATTAAAGTATAGATAAATAATTAAATATTCAGTAAAATTTATATAATTATAAAATTCTAGTTTCGTGTTTTAAACTACTTTCCCATTACTAAGGACCACCTAACCTAACCTTCTTGAATGTTACCCATAGTCGCAGAGTGGTGGCCTATGTGCCAGAAATATTTGCTAAGATTAAATTTTCCATTATATTTTTTTTAAGCTGCCCCAGCTTTTTCCAACTTTAATAACTACAGGTAATGGTACGGTAAGAACGGTAGCTGTCTCCATCACATCCTTTAGCACACCAACGAAACTGTCTTGTAAGGCTTCGGTCACCTATAATATATATACAAAGGTGTTCACATACTTAAAAAATAATAATAAATTTTTTTTGTGATTATCATATAATTAAGGATTTCTAACTACAGTGCATTCTCACTAATCTGTATCTACTTTATTAGCTTTTTTAAATACAAATTTGTCAACAACTTTGGATAAACACTTTTATCTACAGTGCCAATTCATAATAAAGACCTGCTTTCACACGTAGTATCTCAAGATGGAGACTTCGACTTTAAAAGCTTTGAATCTAAAGGAAGTGATGTTTTTCCATGCCACAGAGTGGGAGTCAATTAACCCAAATGGACTTCTCGGAATAATTTATTGGCCAAGGAATGGGTTTCTGAAGAAGCTTCAGTCAATAAATCCAATAAGGAAATTATTTCTCACTTAATCAAAAAATTAATTCAGCTGTTAATGTGAGCAAAGAAAATGAGTTCACGAACAAAGTTGAGGTAATCGTATAAGGTGTTTTGAAAAATTGAAAAAATAAAATGAAGAAGAAGGATGAAACAAGCAACCGTCCTCTAAATGTCTCTAAATCAAATAGGGAACTTCGAATTGAGAGCCACTGAAGCAAAAACATAACTTAATTTCCCGGTTTTGAATAAACCAACAAAATTATAAATAATCAAAAATAGTGCATTTAAAATTAATGAAAATCTGTTAGAGATAGTTTGGCTGGCTTTGTGAATTGTAAAATTAAAACTAAGATAGCATGCAAAAAATAATAATAATAAGAAGACAAATATAATACTTCATAAATCAATTCATCGTGAAGTTGAATGACCAGATGTGAGGAATGAGAGTCAGTTGGTAGCAGCTTCCTAAAAGGAAATTTTCTATTGAGGCGTTGTTCGATTTCTATCATGGCTTTTTTTGCGATGTCGGCAGCAGAACCTTGTATTTTAGAATTGATAGCCTGCCTCTCCGCTTGAGCTAGAAATAAACGAAATCAGATACAGTCGGTTATTTATCAACAAATGTCCCTTAATTAAGCGTATGTCAATATGATGTGACAAGTGAACGAAGAACTGACAAGTGCTAGTGAACATTCTAATGTGCCACGTGTGAATTAAAAAGGTATAGATGAGAAAGCTCGCCTTAGTTCGCTAAGTCTCTAGTAGGCCTTAATAATAGTTCCATGAACTTCTCCAACCTCTGTACGGGGGTCTCGTGTACAATTTTTTTTTTTTGTTAATATATTTTCTGGTACACTCGTAAAAGAGGAAAAGTCTCCAAGTGATCTTACTAGAAAGTTACCTTCAAAACGAGAGGCAAAAAATGTTCAAAAACAATGGTTAATAATCGCAACAGCAAAACATAAACAATTTGGGAATATGGTGCACTATTGTTCAACATATCAAAAAAAAAAAAAAATTGAAAAGAATAATGAATGAGCTAAACAAATAATTCCAATTAAAACAGAAACAAATCATAAGTAATGTTTACTGTTTTTGTTACCTTAAATAAACTTCCTAACCACCCAAAAAATGCTTCTTTTTCTTTCCTATTTGATGAGTTCGCTTTCAAATCGGTAAGGTGCGTTATCTCCGTCTTTTTTTAATGGCTATTTGTAAATCCAAAGTAGCTGTAATGTGACGAGAATGCTTAGAAAAGTGTTTACAACATTCCTCATGAAACGAACGAGTTTAAAGAACTATCAACATGGCCTACAAAACTGATCCCCCAAAAAGCGGGCTAAATAGTACAAGGAATAGTTTAAGCAAAATCCACCTCCGGATAAAGGTTGCTTGATAGCCAACAACGTGGCGAGTTATTACCAAAGTTACCATTGACTCAAACCCTTGAGGGTGACGGCCTACTCTGTTGAAAATGATGGGGTATAAATCAATCGAGCTGTGGAAGAGGCAGGTTTTTATTGCAGAATTCACCTTTTATAAGCTATCACAAATAATCAAAACAAGACAAGGTTTCATTATAATTTATTATACACGATAGATCGTTTATTAAACTATTATGTGATCCTTTATTCATAGTTACAGCAGAAGAACAAAAATTGATTATTTATCGATGTATTAATGGCTTAGCATATAGACAAGTACATTTCACACATGTGTCAATGGGGAACAGAATTGAAACTAATTAATAGGGGCGACCCCTTAAGATGTTTAGGTTAGTGTAACTGGTTCTGTGTTCAAATACAAGTGATTTCTTCTCTCGCTTGCTGCTCCGTAAATATAAATGGTTTACTGCCGATAGAATAGAACACTGTGCACACAATAGAAAATAAAAAAATGATCACCTCTACTTTGGGGAATATTGCTGTTAATGCCCGGAAGGTAGCGAACTCTTCCTGCTAGCGTTTTTATTTTTCCAGTCTGTTGACATTCCGCTATTGTGATTTTTGTAAAATCATTAAGTTTAGAAAAGGTTCTCTTGAAGTTAGCCGACATCATCGATGATTCTGCAGCTGTTTTTCCTGTTAAAAAAATAAATATTACTTACACATTTTCAAGTTGCTCAGCGTTCCCCTTAAGAATTGTAAATATGTGAACAGTACCTAAAGCTTCTCCTAGAGTTTTATCCCCCATTCCGTAAATGATTCCGTAACAAATCTGCTTCGCTTGGTGCCTCATTTCATCATTTACCTGCAAAATGATCACCTTTCATTAGCCTTTGCAACTTTTAGATGTCGATATAAACAATTAAGCATTATTGTTGATCCAAGTATCACTCATCTCCTTGACCTTACTTACTTGATATTTTCATTTTAGTTGATTTCTCAAACACTGAAAATCGCCTTTTCAATAGAAATTAGTATATAAACAAAATATTGACCAAAAAATCTTAATATCAATTTTAAAAATGTTTCTTATTGTTAGCTTCAGAAAGTTTATTTTATAGAATATCTTAAATTTTTTTTTTTTTTGGATCATTTTCTTTAATTTGTCCTTAACCACAGGGAAAATCAAAACATTAACTATTAAAAATTAGACGGGTTGGAGGCTAATTTTACAGTTCAGCCTTACAATTTCAGACAGATAGTATCATTTTTATAGCTGCTTGGGTTTGCTATCTTAGGGCGAAGTATATAAATAGTACAAGTAGACGAAAGATATATAAATGTTTGAAAGTAAAGCCTCTCCCTTCAAAGTCTGCAATGAAATATAAAGATAAACAGAATTGATCCCCATTTCTATTTACCATTGCTGCAGAAACTCCATTCCATTCCGCAGCGATACACTTGAATACATCATCATTTTTTTCCAACAAAGGAAGCAGGACCGGGTCTTGAGAAAAATGAGCTAAAATCCTCAATTCTAGCTGGCTGTAATCGGCCGACACTAAGACGTTTTCTGTAATTTGAAAATATATAACATAAAACCCACGAGATAAAAAAAACTTAGCTCTCGAGTCAAAATATCATCATTATTTCTAAATGTAACGTACGTACCATTCCGAGCAACAAATGCTGATCTAAGACTGAACAGTTTTTCATTAACGACAAAATCTCTTTGAATATGTTGGAGATCTGGATCGTACATCATGATTCGTCCGGTGACCGTTTTAGTAGAGCTGCTACAATAGCACCTGGTGCTCTTTATAAATAGCAGCTGACTTAAATTCTTAAAACAATTATAAAAATTACAATATAAAAAACAAATTACAAATTAAAAAATAAATTGATGTATACCAGTAGATTTTAAAAAAAGCTAAATATTGTGAAGATGTTTAAATTTAATTTACTTTACCTTGGTTTTCAATGAATACAGTTTTCTCCAATTTTGCACTGTTTGAATCAATGGGCTATTAGCTTCCTGGTCTGGAAATAGTTTCAAGTGTTTTTTCACCTAAACAATTGTCTTTTATTAAATTAACAACCTTTTTTATATTTACTTTTCAGAATAACTACTCATAGCCGCCGATTAAATTGTGAGAAGAGGCCAGTGCTACCTATCAGCAAATAACCAGGACCCGCTCCGATAAAAGCAGTACTACACCGAAGCATTAGTTATTTTCGCTTAGATAAAGCAGATTTACTAATAATATAACATTTAATTTATTTCTTATTATATATCTAATACATAAAGTATCTATGTACTGCAAAGGCTTCTAAGCAAGCAGAGATATTTGCACCAAATTCGTCAAGAATATTGTTTAGCATCTTGCACAAAACAGGGGGGGGGTGATCTCAACATTTTATCTTTTCATCCCAAACTTTAGCCACAATACTCCCTTATATTTTAACTTATTATCAGATTCTCACTAATGCAGTAGAAATAATGTTTAGCATTTCACGGTGCTACACTGCAATGAAGTTATACATACCAAGTCAAGCATATCAAAGGTGATATGCATTAATGGAAAAACAAAAATAAATATCGAGAAATGTAATCCGGAGTATGGATAGGGTATAGCTGTGGTGTAGAAATTACTGGGACAGAAATATAAAAGGCCTCGTAGAGAAATTTTCAACAGGTTCAATAGCTGTCTAATTAAAAAAAGATAATTTGAAATCATGATATTTGATGGGAAAAAAAAGTTTGGGTATAACATCATCAAAAGATAAGTTAGATATATTTCAAAAATTTTAATTTGTTTAAATTGAAATATGGGGTGTTAGTATCTTAAGTAAATTAGCATAGTCTCACTTATGAAAACCAAAATTTGATGGTTTTGGCACTTAATTTAAAATGTTTGTATATATATATTTTTTTTAAACTAGCACGTACCTTAGTTAGCTCAGCGTTGGAGTTTAGAGAGAATTTTCGTTTCGCTAAAGTAAAAGCCTCAATCTCTAGCTTGCCCATCAGTTCAGTAGATAATGTCCACAATTCGTTTGGTATATTGTGATCGAAGCCCATTCCGCCCAGTTCCATGTACAGAAGGCATATCTGAACAGGCATTTCAACCTCTAAGGACAAGTACGTCAATACAAAAATTAATAATAATATAATAAACAACAATTAAAATAATTCTATATTAAATGTTCACCAATGAATAATTTTTCTAGGTTTGATTCCTTCAACCTTTTAGATAACTCCACCTGAAGATCTCTCAGTATAATTAATTCTTGGGAAATGCTACTGTTCGAATTACTATCGCAGGGAAAAGTTCTATTCAGGAACTCCTTAGCCTAAAACGAGAGAAATTTAAAACGTAATGGTAGAAATTAATCAGCCTTTTCGAAAGAACAACTTCTCAAGATCATATCACAGTTACTTACCAGTTAGCAATATACTATAAATTTACACTCGCAACAGGAAAGGAAGGATATAAAATGGGGAACTAGATCAAAGTTTATTTATTTTTATTATTATATAACGGGAATTATGACAAAAAAAAATAAAATAGTTCTTTTAACTAATCCGTGTTTCTCTATGACTTTTAACCTTTCACAGGTCACAGCTCGGAAGCTATTTAAGACTTAAGTCTTATAATTTAAGTTATTAAACTTTTAATAACTTTTAAGTTGTGATTATCTCTCTGATAGTAAAGTACATGTTATGGATGGTAACAGAATTTTTTTTTTTTTTTGTAAATGTGATGTTTTTATTATTTAACCATTTTTTCTTCAATTTGATTAAAAGTTATTTTAATCGATCAAGATGGTTCTACAAATGAAATAATAACAATTATTAAAAAAAAAAAAATCTTAGTAGTTTTCATCATTCAATCAGTATTTCAAAAGTTATGCAGCAGGTGGTTGAAATAAAAAAGGTACTTAGTTTTATTCACTAACGAGTTTAAATTTTTTAAAAATTTCTGAAATGTTTTCTATCAATAAAATTAAAAGTTCAAAAATAGGTTTTATGCTGCCTGTATATTTTCAAAAGTGCAATTTTTACTTTAAATTATAAGAGTTAACTGTTAAATTGGGATCCCTGGATTAAATTAATTATTTTAGTAAAATAAAATTTACCCTTTATGATAAAAAAAAAAGTTGTTTATTACCTTTATTTTTTTTTAAATATAATTTATTGTGTTCTTAATTTTATTTTAATTTTGACTTCAATGACAATTCAATGTAATTTTTCATTTGATTGAAAAAAAATTGTAAGAATTTTTTATGTTGATTGTATAATTAGTTAAAAATTTATAGCATTTAAAATTATATTTTATAATAAATAAGGAAAAAAACAATGTTTCATTAAAAAGTTTTCATTTAATAGTCGATTACAATTACAATCATTTTTGAAAAAAAGTTTTATAATTGATGTTTGAAAATAAATCTTATTAATGGCTTCTAGCAATAAAATTAAAAGCTCAAAAAACAAAAATATTTACCATGTGTACATAATTAATAAATTTCATCTTATACTATTAATTATAAGAGTTATGGTAATTGTACTTGTATAATAGAACTGCACTGTAAGTAGCTGGCGATAATGTTTCTTAACTATATACAATTATAATATAACATATAGTACATAATTAATGTTAGCAAATTCAACATGTAAAAATAATTAATGTTTTAATTTTGAAAAGTTTTAAGGCTACTGATCTTTGGTTCAATTCCTTTATGAAGTGAGTGACTGAAACTCCCTGCAGAGTGCAGGAGAGTAGCCTAACCTTTTAATCACCTTCTTGAAGTGTTACCTTTCACAGTAAACATTGATACTTGCTAGCCAATGTACATATAGTAAGTGTTAAAACAGCAATGGAAATAGCACTCAATGTAAGGAAACTAACTTGCTTCTATAATTTGTGTCCCTTGTACATTAAATCCTTTTTGCCGCGTACAAAACAGATAAGATTGGCCTCAACAGCAGACTCAAAGACTGAGAAGTATGCCATCGACGCAGATGAAGACTACGAAAGATTATATCTGGAGAAAGAGAGTGAGATTGACATTAGAAGGAACAAATCCCGTTTGAAACCTCACCATCAAAACATAGTTAACAACAGGATCCCGTACAGTGAACCTGTGGCAGAGTCCCATTTAACATTCAGGTACCAGAGAACAATGTTTGGCAAATACGGTAAATCGAGTGATGTCAATCCGGGTTCACTTTGGCCGACCAAGTCTGACATTAGTAAAATAATTGAATATGAAAGCATTGCTTACCCTTTCAGCTTTAGCCAACTGGTGGACAAGCAAAAACAAATGAAGGCAGAAGAACAGAGACAGATAAATGAGCGGCAGGAAAAGATTCTTAAAAATTTACTTAAATTAGACGCATGGAAAAAAGAAATAAAGGCAAGGGCCGATAAAAAATTGGCAGACATAGCTAAAGCGAAAGCTAAAAAAGACGCTTTGATTGAAGAAGTTAGGCGACACTTTGGCTATAAAATAGACCCCAAAGATGAGAAATTTAAAGAAATGCTTTTGCTAAAAGAGAGAGCGCATAAGAAAAAGCTAAAAGAAGAAAAAGCAAAAGTTAAACAAGAACGCCTTATTACTCAACTCATGGAAGAAGAAAAACAAAAATCTAACCAATAATTCATTTCAATAGTGTAAATATTTAGTTATCAGTTTTGTATGAATAAATAGTTGTATAGAAACACTTACTAACTCATTTAATGATTTATATTTTTCCTGAGGATCCAAAAGCCATTCGGCGACTCCAATGTCGAATAGTTTACATTTAACGCTCACATTACAGCAATTGTATAATAATTTAAGATTTTTCTTAATATTAATGCCACAAAGCTTTAGGTACTCCTGGCTAAAAATTTCCGCCAGTAACAAAATATTTTTTTCACCTAAAACAAATTAGATTTTGCCATAATCAAATTTAAATGTTCATAAGTGATAAACTTATCACTTATGAACATTTAAATTGGCTTAATAAATTGAAATTATTAATTGTATTAATCCCACTATTTTTAATAATTATCAGCTAAAGAATAAATATTTTGAACCCAGATAAAATATTTTTTCTTTGGCCAATAAATTATTGAGTTTAAATTTTCATAACCACCGTTAACTTGATGTAAATTTTGACTTTCAAGTCGTTTCTAGCAAATCTATCGGTAGGGTAGCCTGACCCTCAGGCGATGATTTTATCTCATTTTTTTTTCAAAAAAAAAACCAAAATGTTTTCACCCCTCTGCCAGGTCTAGTCATAATAAGACAAGTCCAATTTTACAAGATAATCTGATGAGCTGGCAACATGAAAAATACTGCAAACTCCAAAAAACAGTGTCATTAATTAATAAAATATTCCTTCAAGTTAAGAATATTCTGTAGAGATGAGAAGTTTTATTTATTTAAACAACTTTTTACAACGGGAGAATAAATTGATGTGTGCGACAAGGAAGTGTCAGGTATTTTTATTATTCTTATTAATTATCGTATTACTTTTATTAAGTGTTATTATTCATCCAAATCTGGCACCGACTAAATAATAATTAATTGACAATTAAAAATAGATATTTATTATCACATCGAGTAAGGTATACAAAAAAATAACGAAAATATGTGTTAGGACTCACATGGACTACAAATATAAACTCTTTATAATTGCGTTGAAGGTTTTTTATATTTTCTCATTAATTAATTAATTACCAAGTACTTATAAATAGAAGAGATTCATAAACACAATATCAAAAAGTTTCTGAATATAATATAAATACCTGCAATAGTTGTATCAAAATTGTAAACAGTTTTTCCATCAAAAAAATATATTCCATCAATAGCTTCATCGCAATATTTAAAAGGGTATTGAATTGTTGTGTCATTAGATACAGCTTTTATTATTTTACTGCCAATTTTTGTTTGCAGACTTCCATTGTCACATATTTTTTTAGTTTTGACAACAAAACTCATTTCTTTTGAACATAATATAATTTTAATAATTTTTTGAATGTTGTCGTTGTCTCTATTGTCGACAGTGACTACTGGCGGGTTACTGTCACAGCCCTTTGAATATTCGAACATTAGACATTTTACGCTTTTACTTCCCAGCTTTTGTGGAGTACCCATGAGGTTTTTTATACCGCTCGGAGATTTCGTCACTTTGACTATGTCATCACCAATGGGTGGATATTTCCTCGGCGATGGTGATGCACATTTAGCAGGACTAGATTTAGGAGTGATTTTGGCCGGAGAACTGATTCTGTAAGGTACAGATGAAATCTTATTATTTCTATTTAAACTGAAATCCTTCTTAGGTTTCTGCGACTCCTCAGGAGACCTAGAATAAATTATCATCTTAAAAAATATTACATACAAATATTAAATATATAAATTTAAAAAAAAATTATGAAAAATTTACCCAGTAATAAAATCTTCAGAATCAGAAATACTCAAATCTAATAAGTCAAAGCTATCTCCTTCTGCGTTAATATCTTCCACTAACATTTCAGAAAATTTTCTTTTGAATTTAGTACCAAAGACATCAGATAGAGTCATTCCCGTTAAACTATGTTTTGCCTGTATTTTAGATTTTGAAAGGAGATGACCTTCAGATTTAGCACGATTTTTCATTTTCAAGCTTTCATTGTTTGATTTGTTAAGAACTTCAGTTTTATTCCTATCCATCCTCACCGTATTAAAGGTTGTTTCTTTAGTGTTATTTTTAGTATTTAAAATATTTTCTATTTGAGTATTAAGTAACATACTTTCTTGAAATTTTGATATGTTAACAGGTTCCTTACTCACATATTCTTCTTCTTTACGGAGACATTTTTTCTTTGAATAATTAAATTCTTCAATTGAATCGACAAGTTTACGTTTTAGCGTATCCCTTTTATTATAATTTTCCAAAAATTTTGTTTCGATCTGTGAATACTCTAAAAGACTATCTCCTCCCCAATTAAGATCGAAATCTTCAAGAGTTTGATTTTTGATAGAATCTATTTTGTCATTGATACTCGAAGCTTGCATTAGGGGTGAGTCTGAAAACATGTCATTATTACTGAGATTGACATCCTCTTGGCCGTGGATTGAAACAGGAGTACTACAATTTAAATTTGTGTTTAAGGGATTAGGCTTATGTTCCAGATTATTGGAAGTTGCTTTAATATCTTTATTGCCCATAATTGGACTGTTGTAGGACATTTCTAATTTAGAAGATGAGACATTCCTTAAACGGATCAAACTGTCGTTATTTTTACCAGCCATTGTGCTTTTAAATGAAGAGTTTGCTTGTGGATAATCCTTTTGGGCCGATTTCTGTTTAGTCTCGATTTCTTTTTCAGGTTCGAAAATACCAAAGGAAGATAAATTACAATTCTCAATAAAATTTGATGTGGTGCAGCCAATGCCACTGAGATTTGACTGTTTTGCTTTTCCCTCTAACACATTTTGTACCATATGAGAATTATTCAAAGTGGATCTACTTTTTTGTGTGACACAGTTAACAAATTGTGAATCTACTAATTCAGTATCATCAAATTCCTTGAGATCATTCACTAATCCACTTTTAACATCAGTGATTTCCTTAGCATCGTTAATTTCAAAAATGGAATGATTCATCTTATCACATTTTTCCATTTTATTCCTTAAGACAGGTAAAAATATAATTTCTTGTAAAGTTTTATTTTTAGTTTCTGGGCTTTGTGTCTTCAAAATGTTTTTCTCTTGCTCACCGTTGTCAGGAGTTTTATTAATTCCTGAAAAGAAAACATCTTTTCCGTGACTAAAATTTGTTGGTTCAGCAGTAGTTTTTTTTATTCCGTCAAGTTTATCAGCATTGAATTCTTCAGCAACATTTGTCGGGTTTTCAATAGAAGAATCAGGCTTATTACTAACATTTGCTTTAAGATCGAAAATTTCACTTTTAATGTTTGAAGTTATACTGTTCTGATTTTCATCATCATAAATTGTCGTGCAATTATAAACTGATTTATTCGCCAAATTTATACCCGTGGTCTCCCATTGTGCTGTTTTTACGCCCATTTCTTTCTAAAAATAAATAAATAAATAATAATGTGTACAGATTTATATAGAAAAATTTAATCAATTAGAGTTAAAAATACAAATAAAATACAGACTAGCAAAAATTTTCTAGCTTCTTGAATAAGTAGGTCACCTGCTTGTGCCTCAGATAGACCAGGTCTTCCGGGTAAGTAAATATTTTTCTTTTCTTTCAGATTTTTGTTTATTATTTCACTGAAAAAAATACATGAACCATAATATTTAATTTTTATACTTCATTCTATATAGTATACAAAGATAAGCAAAAATTTGTTGTGTTTTTATTTAATGCTATTATGCCAGGTGTATTTTAAATAAAGGATTCATTCAACTTTAATCTAATAATACTGGAATTTCATATTGTGTTTTAAAATTATAAACTAAAAATATCATTAGGGCGATCTATATTTCTAGTTTCTCATGGAGTAAATAATGTATATGGTACAAAGCCCATACTGAGGGCCATGATTCCTAAATCTATGTTCTCTTGGTGAATTCATGAAACTGTAAGTTTCTGCTTTAACACCATCCATAAATAAATTTTAAGAAAATCTAACATTGTTTGTTCATCGACCCAAGCCGAAGAAATACATCCACTGAAATTTAACTCATAGCCAACTACGAGCTTACAAAACTATCCCTAGATTTCCAACACTAAGATATACAAATAAATACAATTCTATTAATGAAAACAAACATCTAAAATTAGTATGTTTGATTGAAATTGATACCTTTGAAATGGTTTTCCTTTGCTTATCGCCGTCTGAACAGACGACAACGCAGACGAAGCCAGTTCAGCTATAGAGGTTATCGAAGCATTAAAAAGGCCTCGTGCAATGAACGCTGTCATACAGTCCAACCTCAGCAGGTCGAGCAAATCTTTTTGAACCCCAAACTGTATACGCGTGGACAACTCTGACAGAAGTACTTCTAAACCTCCCCAGCCTAGTCTCTTGCAGAAACATGTCACCATAGCTAAAATTTTAAATAAAAATGAATTTATTATTATTATTACGAATCTCCAATACAAATGTAACAGAAAAGAGACCATTTATAATCAATATGTGTCAAAATCACCTGCAAAAGTAGAAGCTGATTGTTGCAAAGACTGTAACATTCCTTTGTTGCAATCATACTTGACAACAATGTCGTTCAGAGGAACTTCATTAATTAGGTCTTGAAGGGCCAAAGCAGTATAAAATCTTTTGTGAATTGAAATTTTATGAGCCTATTTAAGAAATAATTTATTTAAATCAATATAATAAACATTAATTTTTTTAAAATTTATTATGGGAGCTTTAATGATCTCAGGAAAGGTGGGATATTCAATCAGAAACCACTCACTTCTTATTTATTTTCCACCTTGTGATTTGAACCCAGAATCTTCATTTCTTGAACCAATCCAACTATAACTTCTATACCTTAGTTTTATAATAAATGTATAAAAATTTTAGCGAGAGTTAATCTTGTTAATCAATTAAAATTTTCATTAATAAATATGATTAAAATTTAACATCATTTTTTGAATCCAAAGAAACTCGAAGTAAAATGATAAATTTAAATAAGTATATGGCTCTAATGTCGTATAGTGTAGATGCTTCATGGTCTAAAGGCTCAGAGTTCAATTCACAGTTTGTATTTATTAATATAATTTCACTTCCATAAATATAAACGGATCGCTCTCATTACGATAGCTCTTTTTCCTGCCAACAAATCGAATTATAAACAAAAGGCCATAACAATTAAAGGAAAATAAAATAAATCAACTAACTTAAACTTACATGTTCATCCGCATTGAGGTTAATTGTGCCCCTCATGGCTTTAATTAAAAATCTATCTTCGACTCCGATCAGTTCTCCAATTTTCTGAAGGTTAGGAGCTAAATTTTCCCAAATTGTAAAGACTCGCATCCAGTCTACAGCCCAGTAATCACATATCGAGTAAGGAGTTACCTGGACAAAATATCTCTCCTCAACTCAATTTTTTATCGATCTAGCAACTAAATAATTAATCATAGAATTTCAAATTTTTTACGAACATTTAAAAAAATGAAATTTTATTTGCAATTTAACAAATAAAGCTAAAAATAATTTGTAAAACAATAAATATCAAAGCTGCTTCTTAAACAAATTAAAAGAGATTTTTTCAGGAATGCAAAATAACATTTCATATGACAGTTAATTTTTGAGAAATAAACATTTTGTTTTCAATACTGTTATTTCAAAATTGGAAATAAAAAAAGTTATAAAGTAATGAAATGTAACACTTCAACACTTTTGTGAAAAGTTTATTTGCTTGAATGCTAACATGAAAGAACCCTTGATGACATAGAAATGTAATAATTCAAAAATATAGAAATATTGGTAAAAAATTACATTTATGTTTCTACTTCTACTAATAGCGTCAGACGCCTAACCACCATCGCATCAGACCTATTAATTACCAAGGATATTAGCTTAATTACATCAAGAGATTCATTTGTTGAATTTTATAATTAATATTTCTTGTAGAGAATGAAATATATTTTTCTTTCGCTAATAGTTATTAAAATAGTGGGATCGATACCATAACTAAAAATTATTAGTAGAAAACTTTGTAAAAGTTTATAACTTTTGTACAAAAAGAAATTATTTTAACAGTTATTTTGCATCTTAAAAAGTGTCTGCAAAAATTTATGATTAAAGTGAAAAACTTTTGTATCCCTGGATTATTCTCATTAAAAAAAAAAAATGTTAGTGGAATACCTGATATATTGCGTGAAGATCAGAATCCAAAACAAAACACTCCCTTGCTTTATGCAATTCTCTGAGAAGATACAAAGCCTGATCCGGAGGAACCGACGCACCTAGACAAGCTTCAGCTAGCGACGATGGTAATATACTTCCGTCAAGGTTTATTTTTATGAACTCATTTTCCTGTAGATAGTTCGTACAGGAATCGATAGCTTTCAACATTTTATTTTCGGAAGTACTCGCAGCCAAAAGGGTACACTTCGTATAGTCTTGCACTTCAGCATTTGATGACACTATGCCACAAGCTAAAACCTTCAAAACCAATAGATGACGACTAAGATTAAAATAATTAATATTTATTGGGTGTTGGTAATCCAACTTGTAAATTTTAATAATCATTAATTAGAGAGAAAAAAAATAGTGCCATGGTGGGGACTCTGACTTGAGAACCATCTAATAACTGGAATTACTCACCCCGGATAATAATAAATAGTATATTTATAATGTTTACCATATTAATATTGGATAACGTAATAAATAAAATACCTCTAACAATGCTCTTTTCAAGCTATTCGACAAGTTTCCTTGGCCCAAACAGCTTTCCACGGCTGGGAGCGTACCGGACAACAATCGCCTGCCCCAAACTTTATCAGATTCGGTGCAGATAAGATAGCTCTCCCCTAAAAATGATCTCTCATTAATTAAAAACATAACGAAAAGAACTTCTTGAATTCTGTTTAAATATCTGAAATAAAGTTTTCGACAATTGAATTGACAAAATCTTTTTTCATATCTATATGTAAGGTAAAATTGTTTACGTTAATATTGTTCTAATCTGACATTGTATACAAACTATTATAATTATTAAGAAAAAACCTAACTCAGAAGACAATTATAAATAGCAAGACACTTATTATAGTAATTAAAAAAGTTAAAGTATTAAATGCTTCATGCTGTTTATGTGAATATTAATTTATAATCAAAATGTAAACCAAGTTTTTTTTTAACATTTTATTCCCATTCTATAAGTTGGTCTCTTATTTTAAGTTTGCGCACATATCAGGTCTTCGATTGGTAAATAAAATAACTTTGGTTTTGCGTTAATTTGGTTATGTTTACTTTACCATCTATTGCAATGGTAAGGTGGTTGACAGTGTTATGTTTACTTTACCATCTATTGCAATGGTAAGGTGGTTGACAGTGTTATGTTTACTTTACCATCTATTGCAATGGTAAGGTGGTTGACAGTGTTATGTTTACTTTACCATCTATTGCAATGGTAAGGTGGTTGACAGTGTTATGTTTACTTTACCATCTATTGCAATGGTAAGGTGGTTGACAGTGTTATGTTTACTTTACCATCTATTGCAATGGTAAGGTGGTTGACAGTGTTATGTTTACTTTACCATCTATTGCAATGGTAAGGTGGTTGACAGTGGTGTTTACCCTATGAGAGGGATGCATCGTCTGCAAATAGCCAACTATTGAATTTCCTTATTTAATTTTGTAATACTGTCGAAGAATGTGTTAAAAATAAGTAGTACTCAGGATAATATCTTGAACATTTTCTCTCATTCCGACGACAAGAGAACTAAAGATCATAAATAGTTAAAAGTTAAGAAGAGAGGTACAATGTAAGCGGGTATTGTAATTGATTCCTATGTTGTGCACTGAAAGGTTTGAATCCTGTGAGGTGATTTTAAAAGTATCTCTCAGTTCCATGGATGTTAACTACGGTTTGAAAACTGTACACAGCCAACCCCTCGGAAACCTGCAGACCTGCCTGAATGGTACTGAAAATGAACCACACTTCTGGACATCGATAAGCCTAAATAACGAGAGATCTATAAAGTAACCACTGTGTAAAAACGATACAACAAATACTAGTAGAGCTTTCACTTAGAGTGATTATTTATCATTGTTGTTATAATAAAGGTTATAATGTTATTACAACATTTATAATCAACATTATTCTTTGTTTGATGCACATCAGGTTAGACTATTTAAGGATGAAAGTGTGATCAATTAGAAATCTGATTGCCAGCTGACAGTATAAATGAACACACCATAAAACTCACATACTCCCCATACAATCTACTATCGTTTTGTCTAGCCTATTCGGCAACCCACTTCCATGTTTAAAATTTTAAGCTCACGAAACTTTGAACATTTATAAAAGTAAAGTTCATCTTTGCGATATTTTTTAAAAACTTACCAGCTGAATCTTTACCCATACGTCCAGCTCGCCCAATCATCTGCTTATAAGTCATTATATCCATGCAGTGACCCTGGAAACCTGGCGAACGAATTATAACCCTACGTGCCGGTAAATTCACACCAGACGAAAGAGTTGAGGTTGCGACTAAAACTCTAATTATATTCTGCTTGAAGCCTCCTTCAATAATATCTCGTTCATCGAGTGTTAACCCTAAAATAAATGTAGTTAGTATCTTTTATCCTGACGGGACTAAATTAAAAATAAAATAAAACTATGATAATGTCACCTGCATGATGGTAGGCAACTCCAAAAGATACACTTTGTCCAAGATTCTTCTCAAGTCCGACTGGACATTTTTTAAGTTGCTCTAAAATGTCAGATATACCACCCGAGTTGAGCTCGTTTCTAATTGAAGTTGCTACGGTACTCTTTTCATTACCTTAAGTTACATTAAATACATTTCAGTGGAATTATACTTAAACACCATGTAACATTATTAACTAAAGTAGAAGGTTTCAAGTTTAAAAACTGTATAGTTTTCAAAATATTTGGCTATAAAAAAAAAAAAAAATACGTTGTTACAGGATTATATCCTTCCTACCTATTTTCTTTATCTCTGTAGATATCTGAATCGCTAAAGTTTCGCACCAATTTTTAGTTGGGCAGAAAACAAGCAGTGAATAACCTTGTATGATAGTATCCAGACAAAGGTAGATAACATCTCCTGGGTCGTTCTAAAATTAAAACAGAAAATAGATATTATATAACGTTTTTGAATAACTTTGTATTGAAAGATTAGGTGTCAATGTGGTGTAGAGGTTAGTACGTTTGACTACTATCTGTGGAAACCTGGCTTTGATTCTCCAGTTCTCTTAAGGGTTTACTGAGCCGGCTAGGTCAAAGGCATTAGAGAAAACGAGTGGCTATATAAATAAATATAAAATATATATGTCACCTACCTAGGCATTATCATTTGTTAATGCTGCACCGCATATAAACCTTCAAGGAGAAAGGATCCGCAACAAGAATATTGTAAATTATTGTAAGTTCAACCATTTTTAATTTACTCAAATTATGATTATAATAGATAATATTAAATTTTGATTGTTAAATGGCATTTTCATATAGCACAGGAGATAATTGAAATAACCCTGACTAGTAGGGAAATTTATTTCTGTAGAATAAAATGTTAAGTGTTTTACTGTTGTTAATTTGTAATCACTTAATTTTCTTTTTTAATTGTAAGTTTATATATCTAAAATAAAAATAAATCCATGGTGCAACACTTCGTTAAGAGGTAGGGCTAATCCAGGTTGCGGCTATAGTTGGTAGGCAGCCCTGAGGAGCTAGTATGATTGGCGCTAGGCCAATTTACCTATGTCCTTAATTTTGGTTTGCTAAACTGGTTCGATACACCATTATTGAATCAAATAACTATTCATTTTTCCTCACAAGGCTGAGTTCAGTGGGGAAAGAGAAGTTCGGTGGGGAAACGCCGGGAATAGAATCCGGGTCTCCACAGTTAGAACTCAGCATGCTAGTCACTAGGCTATGTTATATATTTTTTTATTAATTACTACATGAGTTAGTAAATTAAATATTCCTATTTTTCATTCTAGTAAGTAATTTTCTTTATCAATAGGAGGTAAAATGGTACAAATATAAAGCAATAGATGAAATAGAGTATTATACCTTAATGTCAATTATAGGTTTAATATCAAAGTTGTGGTCTAAACCAGGAGATTTATAAACGTTCCTTCCTATTTTCAGATATTCGTGAAGTGGTATTGGTCTGAAGTCGGTGTGATATAAAGTAGCATTCATCCAAGAAGCAAGTAAATCAAGATTAGGGAGAGTAGCGGACATGCCTATAATTTGTATATTAGCACATAAACCCCTAAAAAGTAAAAAAATCAATAACAAACAACATCAATTATTTCATAATGAGTTATCTTGGTACGGTGCGTTAGTTCACCTGTGACAAATATATTTCAATTTTGTCAATAATAGTTCTAAAAGGTATCCTCTATGTGGATCTCCAAGTAAATGAAGTTCGTCCACAATAATAGTTCCAATGTCATCTAAGTTTCTTTCTTCTAAAAGTCTGAAAATAAATAATAATAATTAGTCACTGTTGCTTAGTAGTTAGCATGCCTTCTTTCCACGGGAACACAGATTCCATTTTTTTCTGAGGGCGATTGTCTAGTCAAGGGTTCATCGCTCAGTCTCACGAGAGAAAATTACTCATTGTCGCATTGCTGTCGTTAACTCTTCTCAGCAAAATCATAAGTTATTTCCAGTGAAGCTTTACTACTCTTCAGGTCACATGCTGGGATATTTTTGGGCCAAGCATGCAACGATTAATTAGACAGTGAAACTTAACACTGCTTATGTTACTTGCAATAATTTACAACTCATATTATAAACATTTGTTAGAAGGAACAGCCATTATGTCCGTCAGTCGGAATTGATCTTTCTGTATCAGCAGCAGACTCAGTATTACTGGCATTTTTTTTTATTTTTCCATTTGTAAAAATTATATCCTGAAATGTCTAAAAGTAGATATCAGTCATAAATATATAACACAAGGGAAATATTTTTTTAAATTTTGAAACCAAAATTTCCAAGGTTTCAGATCAAATTAAAAAAAAGGCTATCTTTATAAATAAATTTAAAATATATTACCTGTTAATAAGGTTGTTGGCTTTCTCGATAGTACAAATCGCTAAATGTACCGAACGGAAACCTCCGGGTGGATTGTAAGATCCCATGAATCCTTCAACCCTAATTCCACTTCCTGAGAATATTTCCTATAAGAAAACAATATGAAATCTAACACTAGCATGTTCTGTCATATAATAATTCATTTTTAATTTGCCTTATCTAACGTTTAGTAGCTATTTACAATCATCTGCTTGAACCTGGTTTATTTCTACATCAAGTTAAAAAGCAACTTAACAAGTAACAGGCTACATTTACCTGGAAGTAGATCATTTTTTCCCTCACTACTGACACAAAAGGTAATATTACAATTACTTTTTTTCTTCGTTCTAGAATAGTTTTAATAGCAAGGATTTCAGCTACTAAAGTTTTCCCTACAAAAAAAAAAAAAAGATATAAAGCAGCTAATAATTTAATAAAAATGATATTGGCGTCGAAATAAAGTGAACTGCCATTCAATAATGGATTGGATAGCACGAAAAGATAGAAGCGTGAAAAAATAATATCATTGTCATATTAGAAGCATAGCGCTAAAAAGGGAATTTAAACTGTCTTCTTAAAAATATTGAAAAAGTGTGATTTCACTGTTAACTGCTATTCTGAAGTATGTGCTAATTCATATAAAATACAGAAAGGGAAAACAAATCACTTTAAAGAAAACAAAGGAAAAAATAAACAAAATGTTATAGTTAATTAAAATTATGTGATTTGAATATGTGAAGGGAATGCGCATGGCAGATGCAGGAAGGAGTAGAGGTCCAAAGGGATGACAATGTAATAAGGAATGATCTGTCATAGATAAGCCTATGATATTATGTCATGATGTAATATTTTACTAAACTCTTACTCATTACAATACTATCATATATTTTCCATTAACAGTTGTTTCCTATTCATCCAGTATTTTTCTCATTGTAGAACCTTCGTTGTCGTCCCCTTTTTTGTACAACTTTCATTCAATAGTTCGGAGAACAAACTCGGTTTCTTCTCTCCATTAGATCAAGAGGTCTCTCCCATTCTCTTGACATGACTGTACCAAACTAGCTCATCTATTCTGTGTTTGTGTTTAAGGCTTGTTAAAAAAATCAAAGATTTTTTTAACTTCTTTTTGACTAAAATGAAAGTAAATTATAAAAAATAAACGAAGATAGAAAAATAACCTCACAATATAATGCTGTACCTTCAATCATAGCAGTCTCATTTACAAAAGTGGATGCAGGTTTGGGAAACCTTTTTTTTTTTATTTTTAAAGGGGGGCCAATATAAATTTGTTTTTACATTTTCAATAACAAGGCTGTGTATACAATATGTGATCCAAAATCTTTTCTTCTCTTACAGTAAACAAAGGGCACTGAATGCCTACCTGTTGAGAGCGTGCATACAGAGTAGTGTCGTGTCAAGTCGTAATTTCCAAGTCACAGGCTCTCTGACTAAGTCGGATGAAATTCTACCTTCCATTCTCTGTTTGTCTCGCCTTGCATTAAAAAAAAAAAAATCTAAAACTGCTGTCACATTTGTTCTTTGTTTAATGATTGAACTACCAAAATCATATAGCTATAATAATATACTTAAGTAGCATTTTTATTTTTTCAATTGCACGTAACAAACTCTCCATAGTCTTTTCCAGTTGTGGAAGAAATCAGTCAGCTTCCTCATTAGCGTCTTGTCACGGAGGGGGCCAGGATCTACTGGAGCACTATCTATGTCCCATCACTCATGATCTTCTCCAGTCTCTCTCCCTCTGCATTTCATGATAGTGTTGTGCACAACCATTTTGTTTATTGTTATCACAAAAAAGTTTTTGAATGATTGATTTCCTAGAATCATCAACATCCAGTCCTCATTAATCACAGCCATTTCCGCACGTTAAATCAATTGTAAACCATAAATACTGTCTAAACAGGTGAGCATTAACACAACTGTTTTAAAATTGTTCAATGAACAGTTGCAATAAGAGTTAAAGAAGAAAAAACAGGTATCATTCTATTTAAACTACTACGAGCTCATTAAAATAATTACACAAAACATTTCCTTACCAGCAGATGTTGGGGCGGAATAGATTAGATTTCCCCCCAACAGAACATCTCCTGACATAAGGCATTCGACTTGCCAAGGAAACATCTTTTTCACTCCATGCCTCAGATATTTCTGAACAAAATAATAATTTATAAAACTTGTTACTAAACTAAAGATAAACATAAATAGAACCAATATGTATCAGCCTACTTGGAGAATATGTTCTGGCAAACCCCAGGAAGATAATTCTAATTTTTCTTCATAAGCCAAAGAGACATCAGACATTTTGACATTTAAATTGTTTTGATATTACCTCCCTTGTTCGCGAGCTCAAACCGCCAATGCCATACGTAATTATGGTATAAATAATATTTTACTTTTTATAATTACAAGTTGAATTTTGAGTATTTTCAACCAATATGTACATTATTAGACAATTTACTATAAACCTATTGGTCAAATAAAGTTATAATGACGTGAACTGCTGCAGGTACCCCCCTCCTCTTCTGAGAATAATCTACAAAATTATTTTAAGCAATATTAATCCTATATAGAGAAATAACTAATCTAATGATGGATTTGATAAATCGACACAATTTTACCTATTCATAAACTATCACATTCTAAACGAATCAATTAGGAAAATAAAATTTATTCATGTGTATTGTTTTGAGGAACCTGTATGATGATACATGAACTAGGTTGAACAAACCTTTATCGGTGAAAATTAATTAAATGAAACTGGTTTGAAGTTTGTATGTAACTAACTGGTGTGTATATAATTGTAACTGGTTCGTTGTATGCAACTGTAACTGATTTGTACATAAATATAATTGTTTTGTTAAATATGATTTAGCGGATTTATTGTATCTATGTAACTGTGTTGGGCTTTTTGTACAAATCTGTTACTTTTATACAGCTGTAAGTGGTGTGTTTAAATTATATAATTGTAAATGGTTTGTTGTATATAGCTGTAAATGATTTTGTATATAACTTCAACAGGTTTGTCGTATTTAGATGTAAAACATATTCCTATAACTGTAACTGATTTTGGGGTATATAACTTAGGCTGATTACTGCAGTTAGTTTGATATATGTATATAACTATATTATGATTACTGATTCATATATAAAAGTAATTGATTTGTATACAATTGTAACAAATTTATAATTATATATAAACATATATTATAGTTGGTTTGTAAATAATAAGCAGTTGGTAAAATAATAGTAAATTAAGATCCGACCGGGTTTTGTATGCTACTAGATTCCAACACTATCTACAGAACTGTATAAGACTTAAATAAATAAATTCGTGGACTACATTTTATAAGTTTTTTCAGATAAACTTATCGTCAGAGCGATAAATGTTAAGTGACAATCAATCTCTAGTGCCTTGTTAAAAATGGGGGGGGGGCGCCCTTTCTTCTTTTAGCAAATTTGTTAAACTTTAATCATTTAGAGTATTCATTTCTTTAAATGTTTTTAATAACAGTACAAGTATTTGGATGTTGCTAATGGCGTAGATATTGTTAATTATTAATGGTAAACTAACCGATGTTGATTGTTTCACTCATCAAGGCAGTTGTGTTGATAAGTCATTGCGATGCGAACGAGTTAATGAACACTTAATACTTAAGATCCTGTTACTATTATTGGTTAATTTAGTCTATATCCCCTGTTTGATGCTATCAACGAACGGTTCCAATCGGTGTGCGTCTTAATATCCTATGCTGAAACTTCTGTGATGTGCTTCTGTGAAATAAATGATACTGAACGATTGCCATTTTCGCCTGATCTTGTGCACAAGGATAAGAGATAAACAGGTCGAACGATTTTCGAGATGAATCTTCTCCTCTGCTCTTTAATAAATGTTGAATGCTTCTAATGGCAAGTGATGCTTACATTCAACTGGTGGTTTATTTCAACCATAACGTAAACATGTATATGATGGATCTGCCAACTTGTCTCCAGTGTGTTTGAATATACTTTTGTTTCCCATGCATATTATTTTTTGTATCCTGGTACCTTAACTATAACTTATGGAGTTGCCCTTGTATGCATATGCTTTTTTCTTATTTTTGTCTTCCTTAGAATGAGAATTATTTTTTAGTATTGGCATATCAGTTACCATTACATTTAATAAGAAATCGGTATCTTATTGTTGAATTAGCAGAACAGATGCTCAATATGACTCTAAGACAAAGGAAATTCTATGGTGAACAGAAATACAAACCCTATATACTAGTATTAGAATAAAATAAAATGAACATGGAGACTGAAAACAATAGATATATTGTGCAAGTATTTGTTGGTGCTCTTTCTCAGCATTATGAAGCTCTGTCAGTCGAAGCAAGTAAGCAAACAACTTCTGAAGAAATAGTACAATGTATTGTAGAAAGGCTTTCGCTGTCCACAACAACAAATTTCGAGTTGGCCGAAGTTATCGGCGATACTATGGGAAGAGAATGCAAAGAAAGGAGATTAGGACCTATTGAATGCCCTGTTGCACTAATGTTACTTTGGCCCAGAACTAATCAAGAGGAATATTACAGGTGAGAAATTGTTTTATTTGATTATTATTTAACTGATTTGTCTGTCACAATTTAAAACCGACATCGTTTATATTTGAATATAAAATTAAAAAAGTAATATTATTCACCACTTCCTGTTTGATTATCAGCTTCCCTTTTTATCAGGTTTTATCTGAGGGAGAAGCTGAACGAGACTCTGTGGGCTGATGGTTTTACAATGGACCCTCAGCTAATAAAAGATTACTTCTGCCGTTTTCTTTATCAACCTGCTGATCGTGATTATCCCGATCTTTGCCAGTTACCTGATTTAAATGAACAAACATTACTCGATAATTTGAGGGCGAGGTTTAATGGAGGTCATATTTACACATATGTTGGTTCTATTTTAATCGCAGTGAACCCATTCAAGGTACGTAGTTGTTAACTTTTAAATTTATTTATATATGTATATATTTTTATAAACAGGAATGATACAGATATTTGGTGAGTCAAATGTTAGGTCCCCTTACAAATGTATAATTATAAAAATGTTTAAATAATAATATACACAAGTTAGCTGATTAGTGTTGTCACTTGTTTGTTATCATTAAGCTCAATTGAGCTGGGTTGCTTAAAAGGAACCAATGTTGACAGTTATACAAATTGTTTATTGTTGATAAGGAAGCCTATATCATTTTATCAATAATCATTTAAGGGTACTATAGGCTTAGTATGGCTTCACTATGTTTTGGTTGTTACTAATCACAAAGGTAAACTCCGATATAAGCTCAATGGTTTGTCAGTTAAATCTAAATGCTAGGTGATTTTTGAAATATAAAACAGTATTAAATCTACAGACATATCAAAAGTTTGCTTAACTCCACCTATGACTTTTTTTTTAATTTCTGCTACAAAAGAATGTTTGTTGTCACTGTTTACTGGACGACACATCCGAATTTCACTCAAAAGTTTATTGAAACTCGCTGTCACTAGTCTTTCAATCAACACAGCTGATGGTTTAATTTTTGCAACCTACCACATCCCCGCCTTTAAACTGTTGCGCTCTAATGGAAGAGTACTTTGTTTTTTATCCTGTACTTGGGCACATTTATCTTCATCAAAACCTGAAGTACTGATGAGCCCATTGAAAACCATATATTTAATTATTATCAACAAATGCATTTAGCACATTTTTAGCTGTTAATATAACATAGTCAGGTACTCTATTTTACTAAGACAAATTAGACAGTCAGGGCGGAACCGTCCAATCCAGCTGCTGTCAAATTTTTGTTTGAACCTCTGTCCCCTACTTAATTGTTACAAAGGTTCTTAGGCATAAATCTAATTTATTTTAAAAAATTTTGCCATCTGAACCCCTTATTATACCTGCGTAGTCACATACGAATTCGGGCTTACACTATCTAGTAATTATTCATCATTAACAACCAAAGGGGAACTTGATATAGGGGTGTCTTCACAGACTGGCATTCCCAACATTGAGGAGTAAAGCGCTCTGCTATTTCATTGCAACACCCCTTCACCTTCCTCTGAACAAATTTATTTGCCGCTTTTCCATGCAGTCCTTTCCTCTATCAGTGTATTAGATAGATTTATAAATGAACGGGGGGTCCCCATATAGATTTATTGGTCTGAACTAACCTATAGGCCCTTTTTTCCGCACCAATTTCATGCTACTTTTCCCCTCGAAACCTCCTTGACATCTTGTCAAGGATTGATTAACATTGGATGGATTTAAATTTCTATGATGGAATCCTGTCGTATTCTAGTTTGCTGAATGCTTCACATTCTCTGAAAATGTAGAAATTTCACATCTTACTTACAGTTTCCGTTTAGGAAAAATGGAGTTCTTGGATAAACCTATCAAAGATAGGTGTCGGCTTAGTCAGCAGTGTCAGGTCAAAATGCCTGTTATTAGTTTATTAAAAAAGTCAAAAGAAAATTTTTTCTTTAAATGTTTGCAATATATAATAGTAAATGTGTATAGTTAAATAAAAGATTACTCAAATTAAACAATGATATAAATTTTATAAACAAAAGAGACCAGTAAGGATTTAATGAGTTATTTTAAAGTCAACAGTTGAGGCATCAATGACCCTTGTGGTTGACATGTTAAGTCAACAGTGTTTTCATGCAGAATGAATTCTATAACAACCTTACAGATAGTTCTCTATTTCCGTTCTTCTGAACGGGGACAGCGCAATTAACATGTGCCGATAGGAGAAATATTTTAAGTTTTGTGTGAATAGTGACTGTCCCTTTTAGTGAGTGATCTTGTTTACACAGAAAGCCAGGCTGATATTTTTTATCATTTTTCTTCGAGGAAAATACTTTTTTGTGTCAAGTAACCATGTTGTTGTTTTTTCCTTGTAAACTCATTCTTAAACATTCAAAATCAAAAACTGTACCAAAAAAAATAATAACAGAGAGTGAATATTAAGCCAATTTATTTGATGTCCTAAAGAGCTTCCAAGAAAATATGCTTCATACAAAAAATAATCCCATGTTATATGAGCTTAACCTTCTTATAAGAACCCTTGGGATATTAAAGAGATTTTGTTAAAAGTAAAGAATATTTTTTTTACAGTTAAATGCATAATGAAAATTGTCACAAATTCTATTTACATATATTGGTTCTCTTTCAGTTTTATCCAATCTACAATCCCAAATATGTCAAACTTTATCAAAATAGACGGATGGGTCCTGAACTTCCACCCCATATATTCGCAGTCGCCGATTCGGCTTATCATTGTATGTTGCGAAATCGACGGAATCAATGTATTGTAATCAGCGGAGAGAGTGGGAGTGGAAAAACGGAGAGCACTAATTTCCTTTTACATCACCTGACTGCGTTGAGTCAAAAGGGGAGTCACGGCAGTGGCGTAGAACAGACCATCTTAAGTGCTGGACCTGTCTTGGAGGTAAGATATTAAACTATGTGTAGATTTTTTTTTTTTTATTATATTTGTTTGGTCGAAGCTATAAGTTGAAGTCACTTTTCAGCAATTGATTTTTTTTTTTTAAGGAAACATGAGAAAATACATTTTATGGTTAAAAGTTGTCATATGTTAAGTCAATTTAGCATTTTGATTGCAGAACCCTAATATAGTTGCTTTATTTTAACAAAAATGATCATCTTTCATTAATGTAGTAGCTATCATAAAAATTATTTGCTCAATCTGAAATTTTAACCATATATTCTACTAAACCTTAGATTAATTCGCTGATTTAAACTTATAATCATTATTTTAGCTATTTAAAATTTGTTGGAAAAGCTATTTTCAGTGGCTTGTGTGATTTAACCTATAAAATAGTGTGTATATACAGAGTGGTTCATACTTAATTGTTTAATAAATATAAAAACAAAATTTAATTATCTTCAAAGTATTTATAATATTTGTGCATAATGCACCTATAGGGTTTAAGTCTTGAATTTTTAATCTACACCACTGAAATTGTCAAAAGTCAGGATCAAAAATAATTCATTGTTTAGTTAATTCCATACTGGAAGGTTGTTTCATTCCCTCATAATTTGTAGCACAACATTTAAATTTTTGGTTTAGAGATACTGTATACCGTAAAATCTGTTTACAGTAAGTGCATTTATATTAGCAATATTATAATATAAAAGTTATTCAGTTTCTGCAGTTTATAGAGTGTTTCGTATTTTATTCACTTACTCGATCCATTGAATAAATACCAGGGGTGCCTAGTGCTGCACTTCACCTATGTATATCATCTCTGTATGGGCTCTCGATGTAAGCTACTTAATGAAAATGTTTGTTCCGCCAAAAAGTCTAATATCCTAAATTGTAAGCTTTGCCTCTGATTATAGTGGTTGATAAATATTAATGTAATCTATGAAAATGTTTTTGACGAATTTTATTCATCTTTCAGGCCTTTGGTAATGCCAAAACAGCGCATAACAATAATTCTAGTCGATTTGGCAAGTTTATTCAGGTTAATTACAAGGAAAATGGAATGGTTCATGGGTAAGTTATTTTCCCCTCTTATTCTCAATATAATTTAAACTAGAAACATTGCTTTTGGTTTTTATATGGTATTTTAGTTATATATATATTAAATCATTTTATTTTTGCAGGGCTGTTGTTCAAAAATATCTTTTAGAGAAATCAAGAATCTGTTCTCAAGGGCGAAATGAAAGGAACTACCATGTATTCTATTATCTCCTCGCAGGAGCTAGTGATATAGACAGGCAGCAATTGCATTTAAAGACCGTCGACTATTATAACTACTTGAATCGGGTAATTATATTAATAGCTTACTTTCAATTATTATAACTCTTCAAAATTTGTCGTGTGGTGTTAATTTTCATTGAAAACTTCAGATTCACTTTCCTCGAATATTGAATTTCATTTTATGAAACAATTTTTTTTTCTGTGCTCATCTCGGGTCTTTTAAATGGAAGAATTGTTTAAATAAATAAACTGAAGCTCTGTTCTTTATTCAAGGCTGTTCTATACTGAACAGTTAATACTTCGATGTGATAAAGACTGATTAATTGAAAATGTTGTCTCGAAGTTTAAAGAAAATTTAAGTTTGTCTCTGGGTTTTTCCTAAAGTCTTAACTAATAGCAATTTTATAATAATACAGTGAGGTAAAATTGAAACAAATTTGCTGTTATAATCGAAAGGAGATAAGGTTATCTGAAGATCAGTGACCAGTGCCCTCCAAATTTAAAGGTTGAATTTTTTTTGGGAATACGATTCAATCAACCAGGTACCTATTTTTATTTACGCCCTGGAGTGTCTTGCGTAGTACCAATTACTAAGCTTTTTGTCATGGATTTTCAGTCGATATTTTTAATCTAAATTATTTTGCTACGCAATTGAATGGTTTTTACAAAACAAATATTTGTACCAGGGCACAAGCCTTGGAAGAACAGTACTTATTACGGGACATGTTTTATTCGATACTTGCTGACTAATGATAAAACAATATTCTGTTCCATACAATTAAATCTTTGGGCACAACTATGGTAGATGATACCTATCATAGTCGGTGCTGTGGTGGCTCTTAGCAATCTTCATTTTGGCTTTACTAACTCTTGAGTACAGTCGCCATCATGAAATTAGACATTTGGGGAATGAAGGTGCTACTTGGGGCGATCTTGCCACATATACGGGCAGCAGGGGACTAATCCTTCATTAGCTTATTGCTTGATGATTGACATTATCCAAGTAAAGACATCACGTGGATAGAAGAGAAGTAGTGCACAGAGCGGCAACATGGCTTGCCATGTATTGCGAGTTCTCACGCTTCTAATTTCGCGATGGCAACTATAGTCACTCACAAGACTTACCAAACCCTGTCCACACCCATCCCCGTTGGTAAAAATGCTTTCTAGAAGCTTCTGTAACTTGGGACTATAGTCATCTGTTAAGGACTAAGCAATGTAACATTTTTTCTTTCATAATAACCTCCTCTTCTCTTCATTACGTTTAAAAAATATATGAATTATGGAAATTTATTTAACTATCATTAATGTTTTCAGAGTGGCTGCTATGTTTTGGATAATGTCGATGAAAAATATGAATTTTCAAGATTGAAACAATCTATGGAAATGGTCGGATTTACTGCAGAAAAACAAAGGAGGCTTTTTGCTGTCTTATCGGCAGTATTACTTCTAGGTTAGTTTAAATATATGGATATCTGATAATTTAGTTTGATTATTTGTTTAGCATATGCTGTGTTTATATCCGACAATCGCTTTGTGCCAGATTATAGAGTGGTTTGTCATTGCCACCTTGTTTTCAGACGGTTAGTCTGTATAGTAGACTAAATAGTTATCTCTTAATTCTAACATAATTAATATTTATCTGCCTTGTTCCTCACCTTTTGTATTTTTGAAATATCTCGTGTTTGTCATAAATTGTTACCTTTTTGAACAGAAAACATAATAGCGTTTCATTTTTGTCTGTAATACATAAAGCATTATGTTTCTGCTGGTGGAAATTTTACTCAACTTTGTTTAAAAGGGAACAAGTAGTGATTTAAGCACTAGAATTATGCTGTTTGTTTGATGAGATATGGCGAATTCCATGTCTTAGCCTATAATAAGTGTGTTGGCCTACATTGGGTGCCGTAGTTAGAACATGAAATTAAATCAGGCAATAAATTTTTTTTTTTTTTCAATTATGGATTTACCCCTTTTAAGTTAAAAAATTGTCTGTCAAAGGAATTGTGTTAAAAAACAATCTTACTAGCATCATTTAGTTCACTTGTAGATAACTCTCATCTAAGTGTAAACATTAATCCTAATATAAATTATTTTTTGTTCTTAAAGGTAACGTAGAGTTCCAGCCTCGAAAAGCTGCCTACCATCATGATGAAGCAGTCGGAGTTAAAAATCCCGAAGTGGTTCTTATAATTTCTGAATTGCTTCGAGTAAAAGAAGAAACACTCCTTGCCGCTTTGACTGCTAAACGAGCCCGAGCTTCAGGTGAAACTCTAGTCATCAACTACAGGCTCCCAGAGGTACATATTATATTTGGAGATTCTATTTGATTAGCCAACAACTTGAATAATATTTTCGACTCCATAAAACATTATTAAGAATAATTTATTATTTAATTGCGTACTAAATAAAGATTTTTTATAATTTGTGTCCTAAAGACGTGATTAATAATTGGTTTTATTTTATACGACTATAATTATGAAAAGTTTTTTTTTTTTCCCCTAAACCCCTTTAAATTTTAATACAATGTGTAAAAATATGAACAAAGAATTGACAATTTTTTCTCCTCATTTTGCTATGCGCAGATGCATTTGAAGGAGGTTGGGTTATTTAACAATACAGGTTGTGGTTTAAAATACAATGAAGTGAATATGCTAGGTGATGGGGCTCACCTTCAGTTGGAAAATGTGGGAGAAAAACTTACAAACTAAAACCTAAGACTAAAGCGTTCCAGCCGCGACAGCGTCCTGCCATCGATAGGGGAACGGAGCGGGGGTTATAGTGTTAAACACCGGGTTTGTCAGGTATTGCAAGGAGTCGAAAAATTTGATATGTCTACGTTGGATAAATTTATCTACTGTAGGCAGCTCAAATATCTCGTGAAGCTCACTTTTGCTCCGGTGCTCAAATGAAGTACCTCTGACCACTTCCATCAGTATACCGTTTTGGAATTGTTGGAGTCGCTGAGCTATTGTATACGTCAGATAACGAAAAAGCTGTGCACCATACAGCAGAGTAGGCCTGAGTATGCTCTTGTAGATCAGTAGCTTGAGACGCAGTGATAGATAATTATGGAAAGACATCAAAATGGTCATTATAATCTTGACAACTTTAACACATCCATGTTTTATTTAGAGGCATGATTTTTGTGTGGTAGTACTTATTGATGCCCTAACGATTTAGAAATAAAATAATAATGTGTCTTTAAACATATTAATCACTGGCTAATAAAAACATTTTTCCTTCTTATTGAGTATAATATCTCAACATCTAGATCCCCTTAGCAATGAACTATGATTAAATAAAATCATTAAAATAAGATTAATAGCAGTTTTCATTTTTCTTAGAAATTGTAATCCACTGATCAGCTTTATTTGTTTTTCAAATGTAATTAAGGTTGATATCATTTTAATCCCTAGATTGCACTTAATGAATTGAAAACAAGATGACCTCTTGCCTTCAGTTAAACAACTTGACACTAAAATTTGAAATATTGGTAATATTATTCCAGTATTGGAAACATAACTTTTCTCCTGCCAAAACAACCAGTTTGGTGTGGCAATCTGAAGAAGAGGATGCTCTTTTTGAAGGGACTGTGAGTAGAAGGTTCCAGAAATTTGAATTTGGTGACATCAGCCTCGAGAGGAAAGAGAGTTCTTCCTGAAATCATCATTTTATGAGGAAGCGCTGCGGGACTCCGTTGAGGCAGACCCAACAAAAAGTACTCGGGAATTGGCAAGAGAGTCTGTAGTTTCCCAATCCACCATAAATCGTGGACTACATGACTTGGGAAAAGTGAAACAAGAGCAGTTCCCCATGAGTTGACGTTAGGTAGAAATTTGTCAACAACTTTGGGAAAACCCAAATGACCATTATTTTATTTAAAGAATTGTTAATTGTGATGAAAAGTGGAAACCTTAAGACCAAGAATCAACGGTTGGACCACAATTAGCCAGCAGTGCCTGTCGCTAGGCAAGGGCGATTTGATAAGAAGACAATGCTCTCTGTATTTTGGAATTACGAAGGCATAACTCATGAACTCATTCCAGAAGCTCTAACTATTGATTCAGAACTTTGCGGCGATCAGTTACAAAGAATTTATTCTGTTGTGACCCATCTTACCCAGGATTAGTAAACAGAAATAGGGTTTTGTTTCAACAAGATAATGCCCGACCGCACACTTCTCGTTAAAAAAATTCTGTTGAGCTTCTCCCTCACCCTGCGTACAGTCCGATCTTAAACCCTCTGACTACAATTTGTTCTGGTCGATATGTCTCTCTATCTTCAAGGAAAAACCTTCAATTCTCTGAATGGAGTTGCAGAATTCTTCTGTTCAAAACCCAAATAGTGGTATTGCGAAGAAATCCAACAGCTACCATGACAACAAACCATAGAGTACAATGTAAATACTTAGAATATAAAAAAAAAAAAGTATTAAAAAATGAATTATTTTTTAAATTAGCAAGAAAAGCAGTAATTTTGTATGACTCGTCTTATTATTTATTTTAAACACCTGTGGCCATGGTTGACCAACTCATGTAAATTATTAATGAACAGGGCTTGTTTGAGAGAGAGAGAGACACTGCATTTGTCGGACGTGAATGCTAATAAAAATATTTCAATGTAAATAATATCAATTAAAGGAAAACCATTATTAAGATCATTGATACCATTAATGGTGTGCTACTGTACAGTCATGTTTTATCCTTCTTGTTTCAATGTTCAAAATGATTATATCCACGGTACACTCAACCCCCCAGGTACTGCGAATAATCAGGAGTATAATCCACTCAGCATATTTTTTGTTTTTCAATATTCATTTAGTATTCTGAGGTTCATTGAGTACTCATCTAAATAAATGAAGCAATGTATTAATATATGTAAGGTAATATTCAGTTTTTGCCTGCTAGAAAATTTAGAATGTTGACTTTTTGAATTATCCCAGAATAAAAAGTCCATAATGATGAACAAATCGTTGAGCTCTTCTTTTTTGAAATTTCGATGGTGTTTTAATTTGAACTTTTTTCTCAAAATCTGATTCGGGGGTCAGGCTCGGAGAAAAGTTAATCTAGTCAGCATAACATAAATATGAAAACCCATACCATTGTGGCTGAATATGTTATTACGTAACTCGATTTAACGTTCATAGATCATCAAGACAGTTGATAGAACCTGTTTGGTCGATGAATGAAAGTTGTTAGTTTTTTCATGGATGAAAATGTATTTTTGTCTTTACATGAGATTGAGTGGAGATGAAGGTAAGGCATGACAGGTCCTGCATATATACTTGGTATATCAAAATGTCGTCTATAAACAAATTTGATGAAAATTTTTCCTTTTGATAAGCAGATTCACTCAAAAACGGTGAAATCCCATTTTCAGTATTTAATGTCTCATGCTCTAAGGACCTTATATATATATATATATATATATAGAGAGAGAGAGATAATGAAGATTCTGAGTGTCTTTTCTTAGTTATAATATAAATTAATTTTTAAAGGCAACCGCTGCAAGAGATGCTATGGCAAAGTGTTTGTACGGAGCATTATTTGATTGGATCGTCCTTCAAGTTAATCATGCTCTTCTCTCAAAAAAAGATACGCTCAGAGATCATCAGGGAAATTCAATAGGAGTATTAGACATTTTCGGTTTTGAAGATTTCGGTCTTTTCAATAGGTAATGAAATTTTTTTTTTTTTATTATTATTATTATTATTTTCAACTGGGCAATTTGTAATGAAAAAATTTTTATTTTAGTTTCGAACAGTTTTGTATAAATTATGCTAATGAACATCTGCAACATTACTTCAATCAACATGTTTTCAAGTATGAGCAGGAGGAATATCGAAAAGAAGGTATAAGGTGGAGAGACATTGAGTTTCTCGACAATTCACTTTGTTTGTATCTGATTGAAGGAAAGCCGAATGGACTGCTCTGCGTACTAGATGATCAATGCAAGTAAGTATTTCGCAGAGTTTATTGTTTAATATACATTTACTGTCGAGGCCGAAAGGATAAGCTTTATTTTGAAAATGGTTAAGATAAATCATCTTTCGCCTGTTTGTCTGTGATACAATAGACGAATTCGATCTGACATTTTAAGCATATATTCAAAAACCCCTCAGGTTATTAATAAAACTTGTGTCTTTCCTTAATATGGATCGATTTACCATGTATGCGACAGCTCTAAACTGTCATCTTTAGTTGCTAAAATGAAAAGTCGATGAAAACCTCAACAATGCATATGGGGACAAACAATATCTATCATTAAAAGGAACAATCAATAAGTAAAATAATCAGAATATTAACCCTGCTGAATTGCACCTAGTTCGAAATGGTCCATCCATAAAATTCGACTCATAAGTAATAAATAATTTAAAATTAAAAACAGAATAATACACTAGTCTCATGGCTACTCACCGAATTGATGGTGTGAAAAACATATAACCTTTAAAATAATTTATATTAATTTAAACTTTAAAATAGACTTGTTACCTCTTCTGACTTCACTCCATGACTGGCCTTATTTAAGAGCTAGGAGGTATGGTGGAAATGGGTTTCTTAGTATACTGGTGTTCAAATTATTCTGATCGGATGTTGGCCAAGATATAGTTAGTGAAGTATCAGTAGAGAAATTGAAAGCGACGAATGTCAGTCCCTTGACTTATATAAGCTTTCTTAAATCTCAGATTATAAACTTAAGATTAAAAATTATAATTTTGTTTTGCTAATAGAAGACAGTAACGTAAAAAAGACACCCTGTCTATAATGTATATGTTTACAGTCTTCTGTTTTTTCATTGAGTACTAGTATACATACCCATATAATAATAATAAAATATATTGTATAATATATTTCTGTGTTTTGTTTTTTTCTTAGTTTCCCTGGTGCTTCAAATGAAACCCTGTTGCAGAAATTTAATTCTGTTCACAAAGAAAACCTTTTCTACGAAATGCCTCAGAAAAGAGAAGCTGCCTTCATGGTTCGCCATTACGCTGGCAAAGTCAAATATCAGGTATATTCATTGAGAAATTTTCATTTTTTTTATTGGTTATAGTTATGAAAAGTACTAATTATTATGCTTAAAAATAAATTGTCCCTCTGTAGCACTACTTATATTTCAACAGTTTTCAATTCACTCATCTTAAGGCCTGAAATGAAATCAATGAATTATTTATTTTACTACATTTTTCAAAATATACTAAACATTTTTTACATTTCAAGAGGAGATATTATTAAATGCAATATTTCCCCAACATTTGGTTATGAAAAACAATCAGAACTTCATTTCTGCACTACAACCTACCCACTGGGGACATCCGGATTTGGGGAGGGGGGGCTCTGTCATTGGGTTAATCTCCCATCTTTTGAATCTATTATTTATCAGCCTGGGCCATGCACACATGAGGTTGGCCTTTTATGACTAACAACAATATAGAGCCAGTAGAAGAAGAAGATACAATGTTTACTTGATTTTTAAATATTTATTTATTTGTTTTATTTTCAGGTTCATGAAATGAGAGAGAAAAATTTAGATTTAATGCGGCAAGAGATTGTCGGTGTACTGAAAAATTCTAGTATGGCGTTTGTACGAGAATTAGTAGGAGCAGACCCTGTTGCAGTGTTCAGATGGGCAATTGTTAGAGCATTCTTTCGCGGATATTTTGCCTTCCACGAAGCTGGAAGAAAACACAGGTTAACTAGAGGTAAGTAGTCAATATAAGGCTGGTAGCATCTCAGTTAAAAATGTACATAGCTACTTGAAAGTTTGTGCCTCATTATTTATGAATTTTTAATTTGTAGACGGTAGCAAACCTAGTTCGATTCATGGGAGATACAGAAATCATACGCCAAACGATACCATTCTAAGGTTTGTACAACACTATATTGTAATTAATATTAATTCATTTACTAAAAAACTTAATTTCTCCATGTTAGTCATTTTCTATGCAAAGGTTACAATATTCTATCCTATTTACAATAACAGAATATAATAAATTAAATTCCTAGTTGTCATCAATTTAAATTCTGGGGATTAAAAGTTCTTCACAAACGAATTCTTTAGTATTTTTCAGCATGTATATATTTATGGCTATATATATAGCCAGTAAGATTTTAATTCTAATATATTCTGAAATTACAAATATGATATGTTAAATAATATGAGAATAATATTAAAAAAAAACAGATATTTCCTTTACATATTTGTTCTACGTTATAAAAGAGGAAAAAGGAAAATAGAGACACCCCTGGAGAAGAACAAACGATAATTTACTAATTACCTGCTTCCGTTTACTTCTGCTACTGGCCCATGAGATGGCTCTGTGTTTAAAATCATTCTTGTCTTCAATCAAGCACACTGAACTTCTACGATATAATACTTTGGTGGGTCCATTTCTGAATTATGGTTCAGAAAGTCGGACCATTTCCATGAAAGATAGGAATGTTCTTTCTTGCTCCTTGCAGCACCGATGGATCAAGTAATCCTAAGTTTGCCACTAAATGTTGGCCCACTGTATAGCAGAAGAGAACACCATTGAAGAATTGAGGTCTCTTCTGCATGAACCAGATATTAATCGAAGTTCATCAGACTGGGTGAGCCAGGAAGATGAGATTCCCAGAAAGATACTGACATTTGAGAAGAAATGGCTGACCGAACCTTCATTCAGAGAATCGCTATACTGGGACGAGGTTTTTGGCTGAGGCTGATTAAGGAGGCCATGATTCAGCGCAATGGGTATGAATAAATAAATGAATGAAGTATTCAATAAAAAAATAGGGCCTTGATTATTTTATTTTAAAACAAGGAAGTGAGAAAAATCCTGAAAGTGTTATTTAAGCATCACTTAATGTCGTGCAGAACTTCCTAGGGCGTTTATGTAGGCTACTGGCTAGACCAAAGCAACTTATATAGAATTATTAAAAAAAATCTAATTATGAATAATTATCCAAAAATGAATGTAAAGGTAGGTTATAAGTAGACATCAGATAATTGGGGCTGTGTGCTCTAAAATATATAGATAACGGTGTGACTTTAAGGAACTCTGGTCTTAATGCCCAAGCCACACCTTTCGCCAACCTCGTCTCCGTATGTAGAACAAGAGGGTCAGTGTGATTGCCGTAAATGCATCGCCAAGATGGAAGGGACGTGCCCTTGAAAATAGAGACATGCTAATGACCGATTCTGATTCCAACTACATCTATTGTCATTTTATATAATACTAGTTTTGTTTTGAGGTTTCCTGAAGAGTTTATGTATTGTTACAGATATCATTATCCGCAGCACAAATTAAAGAATTTTGCAATAATATAAATATTGATTTATTATATGTTATATTAGTTGTTTTTATTTATTTAGTGTGTTTTTTTTTTAATTTTAATCAATGTTTATTCCTAACCACATTACAAATAAGTTAGCTATTGATAAGGCATGTTATTTTATTTCAATTTGATTTATAATTAACATAAATATTAGATATTGCATTTATTGGTATGTACAATGCGGTTTGTAATGGCTATGGCTTTTGTTTGACATCACTTAAATTTGTTGACCATTTCATGAATCGATCAGACATGAAAAAAAAAAAAACATACTATCTTGTTACTCCAATAAAAAATAAATAAACCTTTACTTTTTTAGTATGTTAAGAAATGTAGTACAATATTTATCAATTTCATGTGAAAATGAAAGATAAGAGAAAAAAAAGTGGATATTAAAATATTATTTTTAAGAATAATGCTCTATCCGTTATTTGATTATGATGCCTGATAATAGTATGTATTGTCTAGCCAACTAGTGACCATGTCTGCGGTAAATCTAACCGTAACAAGGATAGCGTAAGTGAACAAAATTGTTGATATCTACCGAAAATTAATTTTATTTTACCCATCAGCATGTTAGCTTTTGTTGAGCTGTCCATATATTTTTCTATTATACATTTTGATGTTGATTTTCGTAGTATCATTAAAAATAAAACAGTGCATGTCGTCCTTTTTAATTCCATCTTACAATTATTTCATAATAAATTATAGTCATTTTTAGGAATTTATCTTTTTTATTTTTTTTTTTTTTTAATAGCTCATTACTTTATTATGTAAGAAGTAGTTTGTCAGATTATATTAATGGAATGTGTATTCCTCTTTAATTGCTTTTACAAATTGTAAAAAAAAAAAAATATTGCATTCTTGTTAAGTTCTGGTTAATAATCATGGCTGGTTGTTATATATTTAATTTTTTTATCACCGACTTCTCGATGTTAAATAGACTTTAAACAGATCATATTTTTGTATTTCTAATGACAACCTTGGTCACCTTCGGATTCCGTATTTTTAATGTGTAAACATTCTTCATTTATTAAGGCATGGAAAACATCTTTGAGATCTATAATCGTTTATTCAAAGACGATACATAATTGAAAATGTTGTTAAAAATGTACATCCACCAATTTTTATCCTTAAGCTTAATTTTATATCATAACAATGTATCATTTTACAAATTATGAAACCACAAACTATACATTGTTTTATTTTAGTGTAGTTTGAGAATGTCTGTTATATTACTCAAATTTAATAACTTCAATCCATTAACTTACTTAATTTACAACCGTCTAGTTGTGGTTTCTGGTGTTTACAAAAGTATTATCTGCTGGACTAGTTGGGTTGTACTTGGGATTCTCGCAATATGTGATTCTTCAGTGTCCCGTTTGACTGTTCCTATACAGGTTTTTCTTTCTTTCCTCTCAGCATGGTGTCTCTTTGTCTGATTGTGTATTTTGCCAGGATACTCTGAATTTGACCCTGGTCGATTATGGTCCTTTAAAAACAATGCAAAAATGCTTTCAACCCTAGATTCAAATAATACAAAAATACTCTATTAAAGTTAATACATAAAATATCAATACATTTTACTTGTTTTATTTATTTTCTTATGAATAATCTTAGATATTTAATTTACAACAGTTATAGAATAACTTTTTATAATAAAAGAAACATGTTTAGATTCAATGTGAGGTATGGTAACTCAAGGTCTTATACAACGAAACCAGAACAGGAAGATTCATTGAAAAACAGTCGGCAACCGTTAAGCCAAACTTTCAATGTGAACAGTAACGAAATCTCTCCAACGAAAAATGTAGCCTTGCAGCGACAGCCATACTACAGCAACGATACAGCAGAAACGGACAGCAATAAGCAAAAGTTGCATAAAGTCCTTTGTGCAGACGAAGCAAAGGTTTTTGAAAGAGCGACACAAATAGTTGCGTACGTAACAAATGATTATAATTTTACTTTCGGTGGTGGAAGGTTACTTCACTGTAAATGTTTTTGTGTTTTTTAATTAAACACATTTAATTAACACATTGTTCGCACTTGTAATTAATAAACAAATGAACAGCAAAATTTTCTTCCCTCGTTATATGTTTAAGGTAATCAGAATGTCGAATGATAAATCCATATTGCATGTACAAGATCTTTTAATTGTCTTATATGTTATATTTGTCTTGTTATTGTGCATGTTTTCTTTGCATGGATTTATTTTCGGGAAGACAATCGAAAATGTTTTATTTTGCATGTTATAATTTTTTTTTGGTTATTCAATAGGTGTTAATTCATTTCTACATATGATGTATGTTATGTATATATTTTGTAGGCCATAGGGCCAAAATATGGTGTTGTTAGGGTTCACTCAATTTTTTCATAATTTATCATGAAAACACATTAAATAAGGATGGAGTGAAAACTAATTGTTTTCTTCCAAGAAATTGATTGGCAATTTCTAATCTGCTTCCTAGTTTGCATTAACAGCTGGAAACCAAATTCTGTTCTCAGCGCTTCCCCGTGCAACTCAGGATCGACTTTTTGGAACATAAGTTTTTTGGTTCATGTTGACAGTTATTTTTTTCCAACCTACTACAGTTCCCCGGACCAAGCTCGCTCATTTTTTAGTATTAGGTCTCCATCATTTTTTATATTAACGCCTAAAACAAGAGTTTTTATTACAACAATTATTAAATAGTTAGTACTTTGTCTCTATAATTATATTTTTATCAATTCACTTTTAGTAATTGGTTATAAAAATTCCCTTTTGATATTTACCAGAATCTCTACCTAAAAATATCTAGGGTCCTCAGACATTAAATATGTATAGTTATAAAAAAAAAAGGTTTAAAATATTAGTAAATTGAATTTTATTTTCATCTTAAGTGTTATACATATTAGTTTTAAAATGATATTTTGGTGAAATCACCACTTGTAATATCTATATTTCTTTAAATGAGAGTTAGAAAAATATGTTAATTTAGAAAAAAGTTATATTTATCTTCCCGGTTAGTTATATTGGGCATGTAGATGTCAAATGACTCCAGGAGAAACAAAATATAGGGGAAGAAAAGCTTTTAAAACATGAACAGAACTTGAAATTATACAATAATTTCAGTAATAAATTTGATTTTTTTTTTTTTACTACCGTCTCATAAGAATAATTTCAAAAGGTTGAAAATTAGTGTTTATATTCAAAAGTATGTGTTAATTCATAAATGTATCCGATGGAATGATTAAATATCTAAATGAAAGAGCAAAGAAACAAGTTGTGAACTACTATGGGAATATGACATCAAGGTTACTGATGGTTAGACAGAACACAGTTGAAAAACTTTGAATATGAGAGAGTGTATTGGAAGGAATAGAGTTCTTAAGAGACGACCTATTGAATCCCACAGTGTACGGAGCTGGAGTGAGGACCGAGGGATGTAAACATAAGAAATCAGAAAAAATGAAAGATGGTGGCCATCCGTGGAAGATAAATCTTGAAAAGGCCATGGATTGAAAGATAAATCATACAACAGTTCACTAATGGTTTAAATTTTTAGTAAGAACTAAATTAGTTTTGATATTTATCTATTGTTAATCATTTTTGTGCTTGTATAAAAATTAATATTAAGTTACCAAAAACACAATTGGTTTTCTATGATTATTATTTTAGTTATATCAATCGTGCTAATTAATTATTAATAATTATTTTAGGAAAAATAAATCATTTCGACCAAGGGAAAGAGGAAAGAAAGGTTTGAAAAACTTACAGAGCGTAAAAACACTCGCTGGTAGAACACAAAGCCTCGGTCAGCTGGGCAAAGCTCGTAAGCAACCACTCACAGTTACGGCCCAGTTTCAACAGTCCCTTCATAGTTTAATGGACACCCTCAATCAAGCTAACCCATTTTTTATCAGATGTATTAAAAGTAATAGTAATAAGGTAATTTAATTTAAATTTATTTATTTTGTCATAATAATGAATGAATTATGTTTAAGAACTTATTTGTCGAATTTATTTTAATGGAATAAAATTTGTTGTTAGCTCTCCAGGTGCTGGAATATAAAGTGATATTAACTTACACCTTATTACTTTTGGCTAATATTTGAAGCTTAAATAAGCTTATGAATATGTTGCTGTTAATATCGCTTGTTATCCCAACACCTGATGATAGATAACAGTTTAAACAAGTTGAAATTCAAATGAACAAAAACAACAATCATTCTGGTTAAAACCACCCTCAAAAATCCAATATGTAGCAAATGTGTGTTGATGAAATATTATTATAACCTTGAGAACTAATTTGCTTTTTAGGTTCCACATTCATTCGACGATGAAACTGTACAAAGGCAATTGCGCTACACGGGTATGCTGGAAACAGTTAGAATTAGGCAAGCAGGATACAACGTTCGTTTGACCTATGATGAATTTATACAATTATACAGGATCCTCTTGCCGAGAGGGCTAATCAGGTAAGATATCTGATCTTTCATTATTCATAATAAGCCCGTTTGAGGCTCAGCCTCAGGAAGGGCGGAAAAAAAAAAAAAAAAAAATTTCATTATTGTTGTAATTAAGTATTAATTGTATTATAGTTATTAGTACTCTCTCCTGTGGTATTAGGCTAGAATTTTACAAATAATACTAACAATTTAATGTATAAGTAGATCAATTTATGGAGGGGATTCAAATTGTTGCATATTTGTAACATTGCGAGCACTTTTCCCACTATGCCAGAAATGTCTCTAGAACTTAAATGATATTGCAACTTTAAAAAATAAGCAGATGCAGAGTGTTTCAATAATAAATATTGATAGATTTCTGTGACCTGATCGGAGATTATTATCAATAACAATTCTAATGTTATGTCAAGTAAATTTAAATATTTTGTACATATGAACTGAAATATGATCAGGATACAGATTGATGATTGAAGATCGATCTATTTTGACTTTTTTTGTTGTTTTTCTTATTTTATTTAGGCCTGGTCTGGCCTTAAACTCAAAATTACAAATCGGCTCCTCGCTGTATAATGTGACGTTATAGATAGCAAATTAGTATATTTAATCTCTGCCAGTGTGCATGTGCCACGATGAGTTAAGATGCTTAGGAACTATGTCTGCTTAGAATTACGAGTCCAATACATGGTGCAGGTGTGCTTGAAGATAATCATGTAAGGATACGTAAATCTTACATGGGATTGCTGTGTTAATGAAATATCTTCGCCAAATGGAAAACTTTTTTATTTTTTCCTTCATAACTTTTTATGATTAAGTAGGAGTTGAGGTTCGAAATGTTTCTCTGAATTTATTGATTCACTCCCCTTTTTGACTTTACTCCAAATACGTGTCATGCACATATATAATGTAATATTGAATATTGTTTATATCTATATATATATATATATATGCAATATCTGGCATTTACACATTTAAGTACAAAGTTTTAATGATGTCTACAAACTTCAAAAATTAATCATGATAGAAGCATTTCACCAAGCCTCAATTCTTAACTCTTCTTGAGGGGTCGCACCACAAATTTAATTTTAAGACATCAATTTGTATTTTATTAAAATTATTTTTTAAACAAGTTTTATTTATTAAGTTTTATTTTTAAATAAATATTAATCAATCCCTATTAAAAAGTCAAAAACAGCCTTCATTTTTTATTTGCCTTTAAATAGTTCACAAGGAGATGTTAAAGATTTTCTCCTTACTCTAAACCTGAATCGAGACAACTACCAACTGGGCAGCAGTAAGATATTCATGAGAGAGTGCGAGAAAGTAAAGCTGGATTATCGACTTCATCAACAGATCATCGCCAGTATAGTTAAAATTCAAAGATGGTTCAGGACAATACTTGACCGTTCGAGGTTCCTTCGTTTTCGCAGTGCTGCTACATCAATCCAGGTAACTTTTGAGTAAATAATTATTTATGTTGTTGAGTAAATTATGCTTTTTATAATTAATTAATTTATTTATTTATTTTTACTCACAGACATGGTGGCGAATGGTATCAGCCCAACAGAAAAAAAAACAACAGATAATCAGTGCTATACAGATCCAGAGAGCTTGGAGAGCTTATAATTCAACAGTGTGGCTGAGGAAGTTAAGAACTGGCATTGTTATCTTTCAGGCTCATTCGAGAGGCCATCTCCTTCGAACAAAAGTCAAATCTGTAATTACATTTTCTTTCAACTTATTTTATGAAATTACTTTACTTATTTTATTTAAAAGTAGATATTTATGTATGTAATTAAATCGTTATTTGATAAGAATTAATTTCTTTACTTTGATGATGAAACTTGTTAAAGCCTATTCCAGTATTTTATTAATAGTTTGTGCTTCCAAAAGCACATCCCTGCCATCTTCGTCTTCAGGAGCTTCGCAACAATCTGCCCACCACATCACCTGGAGGACTTCTAGCTAGCTGCATTACTGTGAAGCTTCTCGAGATATCAGAGCTAAACTCTTGAAAGCACTCGCTCTAAATAAAAAACTAAAAGAGGCTTGATCAAGTTTTGTTATTATAACCAAATTTTGGAAAATTGTTGATTGTTTTCAATGTTGATAAATTTTATTTTTTTTATTTATTTTTTTTTAGATGAAAACAGAATTGGCTGAAAGAAAGGTTGTAAAAGAAAAACAAGAAGTAACAGAAAATTTCTCCATTAGTGATGATTTTATTAGGTTTGCTATGTTAATAATATAAATTTTTTTTTTTATTGTGTTATTAGTCTAAGAAAAAAGACATTTTTCATGACAGAGCTTGAATGTTTTGATCTCGCTCTGGTGACATTTTCAGAGGTTGTGCGAGATATGATATTGACTTGGCTACAGGGATGGCTCAGTTGTAAGGGCGAAAGTGGCCTTGGGTTCAAATCCTGGCAGTGTCACTATCTTTTTTCTTTGGCTAGTAATAACGTAAATCGTTATTTGTTATTTAATTTTGAAGATGCTCAAATATAATCAATCCGGCCACTTAGTTATCTGTTGTTTCAGGTCCGAACGGTTAGCGAATATCTGTGAAAATAATGAAGCCATGAAAAATTCATCATTACCTAAACCTGACTCTACAACGACTGATACCGACAGTAGAGAAATACGGTATACCCAATTAAAATAATGTTATTTTGTTCTTTGTGTAACTATCATAAATAAGATTGTTGTATCTAAGGTTTAGGCCCCATTTGACGAGGGTTGAAGGTTGAGGGTCGTATCGGAACAAGGGGATAGTGTTTAATATAATAGCCAGAGGCTCGGCCAGCCTTCTTTCAAAGGTGTCACTCATGCTTGGGAGACTTATAAAATGTGATTGGTTGTACAGGAGATACTCACTATTATAAACCCGGCCTTGTATCCAATCATCCAAATGATGAAAACCGGGAAAAAAATATGGTCTTAAATTAGAAGTGAAACTTTATATTAAAAATAGGCTATATTTTAGTCTCTTTTTAAAGAAACCCCCTCTGGCAATATTTTCACAGGATTAGATTCATTAGGTTCAATTCATTCCACAACCCCTCTCAGAAGTTACAGTTTAAAAGTTACATCTCAAATGTATCATAAAAATTGAATAAACATTTAATATAAACAAATCAGTGTATTCATAAAATGTACTAGTAGGTCCAACGATCATTAGACTTTTTTTTTTCCTAGTGCTGGAGAATCCAAGAAAGAAATTTTAAACATCGAGTTTCGAAGACGTGCAGCTTCTCGAAAAGCGTTCTTTCATGAAAATAGAAACTTTTCTGACGAACCTCTTACATCAGGTATTTACTTGGTGTTACTGTATCTTTAATCTATTATATAAATAAATAACAGCCAAATTATTAATTAAATCAGCCAGGTTATCAAGTTTAATGTGTACAAGTGAGAATACGTGTACATGTTGCTATAATTAATCTCCTCCCAGTGAATTTTGTCTAACATTATTTCTTTTTCAGTTATCGGAGGGATGAAAGAGAGAAAGGGCGATGCTCACAGTGACAGTGAAATGGAAACTGAGGCGAGTTGGATTGACGAAAACAAAGCTGCTAAACCTCCTCCACCGAGGCAGCCAAGGAGAAGGGATGTAGTTTGCAGGAGTATCGGAGAAGACCCACCTCCTCCTATTAAACCAAACAAGCTGCCGATGTTAGTACATTTTTTTTTTCTAATTTTTAATCTATAATGGTATCGTTTAGGCAATTATTAAAGAATAGTTCTTACAGGTTACAAGCTCAAAGCTTTCTTGAATTGAAAGCTAGAAAAGTGATATTGGGTTTAATAAATTAATTTGTATTACAGACTGTAGTGGATACAAGCCCACATGGCTGGCACCATTCAGTCATCCGATCCAAGGCTGTCACTTACTACATCTTTAAAAGCCAAATTTTTCCTCAAAAATACTTTCTTCAGAACCTTGTACTAGTGCAAAATGCCCGACCTTAATTAATCCATTTCTCTAACTATACATTTTTGTACAATATGATGATAACAGTGGCGATAATAGTGCATACTACTGTTAATTATGAATTCTCCAATAATTTTTTTTCTTTACATCACCTTCATAATATAAAACGTGACTTTTTAAAGAATACTTTCAAGGGGTAATTTAATACATAAAATATACATTAGTCTGAAGGAAATGCAAAATTTTCTATCCCCCTTTTTTTTTTTCAAAAAATCCTCAGTACTTTCGTCCAATTGCCATTTTCATCACAGTAAAGCCAAAATGCTAACAAACGTGCAAAGAAAAAATATATAAATAAATATTAATATGACTAAAAATTTTAAAATTATATAAATAAATCATGCATGACATTAAAAATCAATAGACTATAATTTTATTATGATAGACAAATTTTAAAAATGCAGCAAAAAATAAACCATACATATTCTTAGCAATAAAATTCTAAATAAATAAAATATAAGGTTAATTGGCTAGTACATTTTTTGAAATATGAAATTGTTGGGAAAATTTTGCATGCCTTTCATATGAGACAGCACAGTATAATGATTAATTTAAGCCTATTGAAATGCAGTTGATAAAAATGGATAGTTTCAATATTTATTTTGAATAAATTTGTGGTCAGGTGGCAAAATGTTATGTCACTTTTTCTAACAAAGAGATTTTTTCACATTGCACAGTCTATAAGTAATTACTATAGAAAAAGATTATAAGTATTAGCCAACTATCATTTCACTCGTGTAAAACAACTTAGTGATTTTTCATATAACACTATAGTACTTATCTATGTTTGGAGAACTGACCTATTGTAACATTTTGCCATCTGAGGCTTAAGGAAATAAGCAAAATGTTACAATGTCAAATGGTGCTCCCCTGAAATTATATGTATTTACGTTTATCATTTGTATTTTTGTCTTCCCGCAATCTTTATTTAGATAAAAAAAAAAACAAAAAAAACACCAAGTGCTTTCAGCAACTTTTTCATTGCCCTCATCAAAGGGTTAGCGCACAGCAATTTTCGGAAATAAAATAAAAGTGTGGGAGACGAAAATACTTTGCTCGTTTCTTTATAAGAATACCCTAGTCAGCTCTATTTAAAAAAAAGAGTTACTTATTCCCCGGAACTATATAATTGTAAATTTATGTGTTAATTTTTTTATATTTATATGACACGATCCGTTTTTCAGAATTGAAATATTTTTTAGAAATAGTATGGACCTTAGAAGGCGCAATAGCGATCCTGCAACTCAAACCGAATCTTCTGGAGGCACTAATTCCAAACAAGTCACCACACCATCTCAGCACTCGCCGTCGGCAGACCTGCTGGAGTGGAAGGGTACAACCATGTTCACCATTGCAGGCCATAGCTTCCGAAAGGTCAGCAGGTTCACTAAAGAGGATCGTTGCTGCTACTGTGCAAATGCCATGGATGCTTTCATCACCCAAGGGCACAAATGCTCAGGTATGTTTTGATTTGATTTTAGTGGTAAATATAATTGTCGCAAGTTATCAACTAAATGGTATTTGAGTGTAGTCTATCCGTGTTAATGCAGAATGATTCTTAATAATCAATTATCACGCTAACAATGTGGGGATCATGGTGTGTGAATTAAAACTTCCAGAACTGATAAGCAGGCATTAAACATAAAAAAAAAAATTTCTTTTTCGCTCATTATATTGTTACGATTTTTTATATTAATTTAAATTTTATATTTCAAGTTATATATTTTTCTTTATATTAAAATTTTTTATTACATTCCAGGGTTCTGTTAATTTATTAGGACAATTCTGGTAATAGGAATAATTTTATTCACACACATTTTATCAATAATTCAATATACAAGCAATTTAATATATAATTTAACAACCCATTATTAACCAAATCAATCCAACTTTACCCATTTATTATATTACGCTATGCCGATGATAATACTATTATTTTTACAAGTTATACCAATAATGAAAAACCAAATTGAAAACTGAACTAATTTATGAACATAATACCGATAATTATACTATTTTAAAATTACATCCATTTATTAACATTATACTGGTAATCATACCAAAATCAAAATTACACAAATTATTAACATTATACTGGCCAGGATTTCGTTGTGCACTCTTCGGATGTGGTTTTCGTCCTCTTCAGCGTCCCCGCTCTATGCTTAGCGTGTGATCTTACGTGGGAGCCGGCCTCATGATATTCATATCCGTAGGCTCTCGTGCCAGAGTGTCCCTGCTGTTCCTCTTGTGCTGGCTCGGATGGAAAAGAGCGCGAGAGCGTCTTAAACCCCGCCTTTTATACGCTTTCCGCTGCCTTCTGGATATTTTTTAATGGCATTGGCCATTCAGTTATTTCGTATTTTTATGCTTTGCTTATTAAAATACCAAAAAAAACCACAATACTAAATATCACAACAATATTTCTTATAATATTATCATAAAATAAACTTAATTTCATTGATCGGCTTAGGTAATCCACAAAAACTACATTTACTCTTCCAGTCAATAACATGTCAGAGATTATTAGTGGTACTTTTACACCGAAACTGTTTTATTTACAAAAATATATAATCTTCTGTAGAAAATGTCATGATTTGAACCGAGCGATTATTACTTGCTATTATCTTGCATTAATCATTCTTAAAATTTACACCCGGGTGGATTACATACCACAGCTGATAATTGTCAAAATGTTCTCTGATTTAATTTTTTATTTAGCTTGAAAAAAAATGATAGTTTTTTGCATTAAAAATAAAAAAAACTTTAAATCTCTTCTATAAATGAAACCCACGGAGTCCTAAGACCCATCTCTGTTTTTAAAATAAAACATTCAAATCAACACACCAGTTTTATTCCCCAAGCTAGCCATGTGACAAATCCTACCGGCTAGCTCATCGTTGATATAGTACGGAATTTGTTGTTTGTTGTAGAGGTGAAAATTTTCAGTTTTCTCAAAGAGGTGATTTCTGGCGTACTTTTCCATCACCATCAATATTTTGTATTGACACTTGCACATATAAACAGTAGACTTCCGACACATGTGAGAGATTATTAGTGGTACTTTTACACCGAAACTGTTTTATTTACAAAAATATATAATCTTCTGTAGAAAATGTCATGATTTGAACCGAGCGATTATTACTTGCTATTATCTTGCATTAATCATTCTTAAAATTTATACCCGGGTGGATTACATACCACAGCTGATAATTGTCAAAATGTTCTCTGATTTAATTTTTTATTTAGCTTGAAAAAAAATGATAGTTTTTTGCATTAAAAATAAAAAAAACTTTAAATCTCTTCTATAAATGAAACCCACGGAGTCCTAAGACCCATCTCTGTTTTTAAAATAAAACATTCAAATCAACACACCAGTTTTATTCCCCAAGCTAGCCATGTGACAAATCCTACCGGCTAGCTCATCGTTGATATAGTACGGAATTTGTTGTTTGTTGTAGAGGTGAAAATTTTCAGTTTTCTCAAAGAGGTGATTTCTGGCGTACTTTTCCATCACCATCAATATTTTGTATTGACACTTGCACATATAAACAGTAGACTTCCGACACATGTGAGAGATTATTAGTGGTACTTTTACACCGAAACTGTTTTATTTACAAAAAGAAATAATCTGTAGAAAATGTCAAGATTTGAACCGAGCGAGAACAGTCTGGTCCGTTTTCTGTTCAGGCGCCCTTACTATTTTGTCTTTTAGAATAACCCTAATGATTCTTTTACGTTCTGAATAATATTTCGTATTGCTCTTTGAAAATTAAATATGTATGGTTATTAATAATTTTTGTGCTCTGTACTTACAATTATAATAATATTTGCAGAGTGTAAACACTTTTTTCACACTAAGTGTATACAAAATGGTGGAGCCTACCAGTTACCCTGTATGTCCGCGCGAGATGGAAGAAGGCAGAAACGTAAATCATCTCGACCACAACAACCAGACAAAAGTTCGTATAATCAGCAAGCTGCTCAAATAAAGTTTAATCTTACCGGTACCTCTGAATTCACCGATAGCACGGATAAAATAATTTCTGATATTAACGAACTTCAGTCAATGCAGGACTTCATTACAAAAAAGGTAATATTTTGGTTTTTATATGTCAAATCATTTAAATTTCAGATAATTACTATTTTTCTTTGCACTTTTGAGAAAATTATGGTTCAATGTATGGTTTATATTTGTCAAAGACTTGCAGGATATTTTTCATGGGTTTGTAGTCAATTGCCAATAATAAGTATTTTTGAAACTGCATACTTCATAAACTTAATAATTTTGTATAGTTTCTGTGCATTCATTTTTGTTAATTTTAATGTGTATTTTTTTCTTGTTCAGATTTATAAAATAGAAGCTGAAGAAGGTGAGAAACCATCGAACGCAGACAAGGTCTTTAAGCAGGCACTTCGAGAATTCAAAGATAACCTCATTGCTGCATACAGTGTGGTTAACAAACAAGGACCAGAAGCTTTGAATATTAAGTACAAAGATTTAATAGCAAATTTTTCACATGTAAGTCTTTTTTATTTTAAAACAATTTTATCTGTCGAACTCTCATAAATTGCTTTCAAACTGCCATTGAAAATAACCGCAATTTCTTTCAAAGATTTCTTCCCTAATGAAAATTAGCCATGACTTATGAAAAATTAATTTCTATTCTAATAAGTACATTACCGATAAATAAACTTGTAATAAACCAATAAATTACAATATGTATTACTATTTTAATTATGAAAAATCATTCCATTAAATTTGATACAGGTTATGGAAACTGTACGACTACAGGAAAATATGAGGGAAGATTTTCCTGTTACCATGGGAGTGAATGCATTTCGAGGTTTTATGAATGAATTCATGAATTCAAGATCCGAGCATGAAAAACCAAGAAAAACGAAACGTAAAAAGGAAAAGAAACGTAAAGTGGAAGACCCCATTATTTATCGTGGGCATAATTTTGTTTTGACAATCATAAACATACCAACTGCTTGCGAGATATGCAATTCTTTTTTTATGTGGCCTATTGAACGAGGTCTTGTTTGCCAAAGTAATATTTTATACTTAATATATCATTTTTTATAATTGTTATCTGTAAATGTATTATTAATTTGCTTGTAATATTTTCAGACTGTAAGTTTACCTGCCATAAAAAATGTTATTCAAAAGTTATATCTGCGTGTAGTAAAGATAAAGAACTCGTTATGAGGAAGCTATGCCCGCATCCAGTGTTTGGTGTGCCTTTGCAGCTCCTCATAGTCGGAGAAGAGAAAATACCTTTAGTTGTCGATAGGCTAATTACTACTATCGAGATGTACGGCCTCTATACTGAAGGCATTTATAGAAAATCTGGGGTAATTTGTTTTCCTTTATATTATATTACGAGTTATTATAACTTACAAACTATAATCACATGTTAATTGAAATATTTATCAAATATAAAAGGTAGATTAATAATGCTAAATATATTATAAAGAGGGATAACAAATTATAGAAATAAAAAATAATTTCCTCTATAAAAATTCTGCTAATGGGTTGTGAACCTAGAAATGTAGGGTCCTTGATGATATGGGGGTTGAGCTATTCATCGTCCACGTTCTTCTATGATGAAATAAAAAAGGAAGACTTACTTACTGAAAGTCTAGCATCGTAGTAGGTTAAAATAAAATTGAAAAGGCCTCTGGAACTGTAGAGCCATGGTACTTTAAAACCATTCTTTCTCCGACACTTTTCACAATTCATTTGTTGCATTATAACACATATATAAAATATAAACCTGACTTATATATTTGCAATTGAAGATTATTGTATATCTTCTTGTTATTAGGAATTTATTCTTTAGAAACAATAAAAAGTCTGTTGAGCAATATACCCCCCTGGTTCAGGTTGAATAGTTGTTCCTGAGGTGTGAGGTAGACGACGATGAACTAAAGAAGCAGCATACTGTTAGATGGCCGAACAATATCAGATATGCTTCACTTCAAGTAGGATGTCATAGCAGAGTAGGGATACTGGCTGGCTTTTCCAAAAATTAGCCAAGGATCATGAGATGTATACATTATTACTTTTCATGCGTGAAGTAGAACCAAGAAAGAACAGTTCACTTGATAAACCTTAACATTACGTTTGTATGATGTGGCCTCTCAATAATTATTAATCTAAATGATCTATTGCTTGGTCGTCATCTTCAGTGTAATAGAATAATAAACCCTTAGAAGAAATGACAGTCATTTATTAATCTCAAAATCCTCACCGTTTCCTCCCTTGTGGTGTTTATTTTCGATTATTAAATTTCTATTTTATTTTTACAGGTTAGTTCGAAAGTAAAAGAATTAAAAGTAAGAATGGAAGAAGGTAAAGCAGAAAAAATCCCCTTTGATCAGTATCAGGTAATTTGTTTCATGTTCTTCTAACAAATACAAATTATTTTGTATATTTAAATAAAGTGTATCGAAGGAATTAAAAAAAAAACTTTAGCTCTGATAAAAATAGATAAAAATGGTCAAACCTCTGTGTCCCTTTGATGAACTACTCTTCATATAATATTAATGTTTTTGAAAATCTGTCACAGGTTCACGTTCTTGCCAGTGTCTTGAAAGGGTTCTTACGCGAGATGCCTGAACCTCTTCTTACTTTTGACTGTTACGATGATTTCTTGAGAGCAGCAACTCTTACGGAAGACAGAGTATCGACAACATTCGCAATTTTGAAAAAACTACCTAAACCAAACTTTGATCTGATGGAAAGGTTGATATTTCATCTTGCTCGGTTAGTTGCCACCACATCGTAGAAATATTATTATTATAAATTACGTCTGCGTCTTCTTGTATTATTGTTAAGTGTTTGTATGGGATGGTTTTCATGTCAATGGAATTTAGAATTTTCCAAGTATCATTGCAGATTCTCAATCAAAGTAAGTAAGTAGTGTTATTTCAAAAGCTTCACTGATGCACAGCATCTTACGGAACATGAACATGCAGAAGGTGACCCTGAGGAGTAGACTTAAATATTTTTGGTGTCAACATATTACGCGTGTCTCAAACCAGCTGTTCATTAGTCCTTGCCAACCAAACATTTCAATTAGCCTAGCCTGATAACTTAGAGATCTTTGATTTTGTATCATTGGCACAAAATTATTTTATTTACAACAATGAACGTTCATCAGAAAGCCTGGGTTTCAATTCCGGCCACTGTTTTTTTTGTTTAGGATTTTTTTTTTTATTAACATAGGTGTTTTCTAGTATATTATTCTAATATTTGCTTGATTGCATTAATAATAATATTTTAATTATATATTTTTTATATAATTTTTAAAAAAACTTTTATATTTTATAACTTTTACGTTAATTCAGGGTTCTGTTAATAATTATCTAGGAAACTTCTGGCAAAAGGTTTATTGGATTCATTTACACACATTAAGATATAAAAATTGATATACAAATAATAAATTACGTACGTACTAAAAATTACTGTTAAGATTAAAATTACGTAGTATACTGGCCAGTGTATCTTTGTGTTGCTAATATTCGATGGTAGTCTTCTTTTGCTTGATCCGAATCGTCTTCTAAGCTGCAGCGCGTGATTTCAGACGTCTTCCTTTGTTGTCGCATCTGGTGAAAAATGAAGCCCCACGAGGCGCCTTAGCGTCTCTCTTCTTGGTAGGGTCGCTACCTGGGTCCTTCTCTGCCTGCCTCTGATGAAAGAATGTGGGCTCCTGACGAAAGAATGAGACCTTTTCCTTGTCCTGCGGATCTTTATATTACCTACCACTGCCTTCTTGATTCTTCATCTCTTTGGTTGTTCGGATATTTATTACTTTGCTTAAATTAGAAGTTTATATAATAAATGTTTATATTAAATATGATATTATTTTTATTTCAATTATTAATAATTAATATGACGACAGTAAAAACGTTCATACTTTCAAAAATGAATCACGGATCGTTATTCAATGCTCACTAATTCCGAGTTTATTTAAACAAATATTATTAAAAATCATCATTTTAAAATATCACAACAATATACTAGTCTTTAATTATAGCAGTAGTGACCTTTTTTTTTTTTTTCTGTTGCTTAGGGTTGCACTTAATGAAGGCGCCAATAGAATGAACACCAATTCTCTCGCTATAGTATTTGCACCGTGTATACTAAGGACGAACAAGGTAATCCCAGCACAGGATTCTCTGCACGATATAAGTCGTCAGACAAATTGTGTCGAAATAATTGTTATGGAACAATTAAAAAAAGTCAGGTCAACTTTAGCCGATATAGACACACTCGATACTGCTTGCCACACAGCTACCTATAGGTTGTCTTCTATACGCAGTTCTAAGGTGAGTTTTAAGCTTTTTCATGTTTAAATCATATTTCTACCTTTGTAACTATAACAACAAGTAATCAGACTAAGCAAGAAAACTGTCAAACAGTGTTCTCACAAATTCTCCATAATGCAAAGGCATCAGGATTGATATTATTTAAAAAATCAAAACATCCTTTAATTTATTTTGTTTAACGACTAATTATATAATTATGTCCTTCATGCTCAATTTTTTATTTGGCACCATACAGGGATTTATTATCCAACTTTTGTTATTTGTAGTACAAATGATCTGTGATAAATTTATATATTAGTCATTTTTATTTTATGTTTGTGTTATAAAAAAAAAATTGTTTTTCACAGGTATTTAGCCATGAAGAACTGGTCGTAGTTAAGCCAGACGATGAAGAAGTTGAGCTAATGGGTAAAATTCAAGAAATCCAAAAAGAGAAAGCACTCCTTACATCGACCCTTCCTTCCCTCACACGGTCCCCCAGTGACGATGACCTCCTCTCCACTGATGACGGTAGTCTTGACGATGTAGATACTTCGAATCGTAAGTATATTCCCCCCCATTCACTTTAACAAATTTTTAAACTTTACATTTTGATAACATGTATTAGTTGGTAGACTAATAGAAATTAGAAATTATCCAAAATTTCTGAAAAACATGAACTTCTGAATTGTATTGCGGACCCAAAATGTTTTCTTTTTGTTTAGCAAAGTGATCAACTTTATACATATTTATTAGTTCTAATATTTAATCCTCCCAATGGTGTAAATTTTAACAATTATTGGTGAAAGTGAAATATATTGTCGCAGTCAGAAATCGATCCAGAGACTTTTTGATTTCTGTTCAAACATTCTGCTAACAGATAATCTCGGACGTATGACAATAATTTTATAGCATTAGTATTTTTGGCCAAACCTTATGTTGAAAATACCATCCCAAATTTTCTGTTTTTCTAAGTACCAATTGACTCCTAGTTACTTCCTCAATATTTCCCCGCTTTGATTGCCTACGTAACTATTGATTATTTTAATGATCTATGTGGGACATGACCATTTCTTGGTCGAGTTGAAGTGGCTCTACCCTTCTTATCGTCATTAGTATTTTCTGGTATGTCGCCCTTTGTACAAGCTCACTACAAAATAACAAAGTTTCCTCTATTATTTCAGGCTCTTTGCCCCCCTTATAATTATTGTAAGGGACTATTACCCACAGAAAAAAAAATACTATTTCTGTGCCTTTTATTTTATCTCTGGTTTGTTTATTGAACCTTAAGTCTTATCTCAATTACAATAATACTGCGTTTTCACATCACTTTGACCAATCATTAAAATTCATTTCAGATTTGGCAGTTAAACGTTCCAGTAGCTCGTGGTACGTTAACCTTTGGTGGTAACGTTTTCGTGTTTTTTTTTTCAATTCAATTCGTAAGTATTTCAAAGAATCAGTGCTTGGAATATATTAATTTTGTCTTTGTTGCCTACTTATTTAATTATTTGTTGGTGTCGACTGCATCAACTTAATAGGTGTGGTGCTTCTTGTCAGTGTGGATTGCTTGTATTGTCATGTTATCGTTTCAAATCCTCATTTTATTTGCATTTGCTTTTTTTTTTTACGTATAATAATATAGTCCTCATTTTCCCCCATGTTTAGTTGGCTATAAAGATGGTTATCTCAACAATAATCCTTAGTCAACCAACAATGTTTTAGCTATTTATTATTACTTTATTAGCTGAAAAGAGAATTTTCAGTAACCGAGATAATTTAACGAGTAGAATAAAATATTTGTATTCTAAAATACTAAATAATTATTTTCATGATAACCATTAGTCAAAGATAAAATATAGTTATAGAGAAGGATAGTGATGTTGGAACCAGAATCTCCGGTCGGGTGATCTTTCTCTGACCTATTCCTACATGAACACTACCCTTGTCAATATCAGATCTTTATTGTTACGTATATTCTCCTAACGTCGCACTAGGGAGGGGGGTATATTCCGGCAGAAGGGGTTACCATGTAGTGAATTAGTTAGATAACTTACAGCATCTAATATTGATCTTTTTTGTGGGAGGTCTCAGGTTTTAACACCCCCCTGCCCTTTGATTGACCGTCTTATTTTTTCTAATAATTATTAAAAATAGTTAGATCGATACTTACAACAGAAATTCTGATGGGTTGATCTTACAGAATTTTTTATGCTAAATTCAAATCTGAAACCTTTCTGTTTTTTGTAGATATATTTTATAAGATCGTGTAGATATTTTTATGTGTACGCCAATGTTATCTTTAAACCGATTTCAGTGTATTTCACTGCACAATAAAAAGCATGATAATGACGACAACTGGGCCAGATTGGCAAGTTTATAACATTTACTTAGAGATATTGCTGAAAACAATTTAACCGATCAATTAAAAACGAGGTTTATTAACTCTTATTTAGATTAATTAAGCTTGAACTACAATATAGAAAACTTACGACTATTTAATATTATCAAATGTTGTTGTTTTTCCTGGAGAAAGACTACTTTCGCTTGTAAATGTCACTAGTTTCCCTCGTAAGGAAACACGGTTGTCCTCAAATATATATGTAAGTGTAAAAGAGTTTTAATAAGCCTCATTTTCAATTGATAGGTTGAATCATTTTCTCATATTACCTTAAGTAATAATAAAATAACCACATTAATAGAAAAAAGGGTTAATTTAGCATTGAAAATAAAAATAAAATACCCACGATATCTGGCCCAGTTATCATTATTGTGCCCTCTATTTTAGTGTAGTAAAATATTCATTCAATCATTACAAACAGCGATAGCTTTTGAGTACAACACAAAATCCTACGTAGCAGGGAAAACAAAGTTTTAGATCTGAATTTAGCAAGTAACATCCGCCTATTGACATTTCTGGTGTAAACATTTTTGTTTGCTAGTGTTTTCATGTTTTAATGATGATTTATTACAAAATTATGCGGTCTGCTACCGGGGCTACTTAACTTATTGATATTGTTTCTTCATTTTCTGGATCCTTTATTTTGTTTACAATTATTTCATTAATAATTTTTAAAAATGAAATCTGATACAACGAGGTGGGAAATGGAGGGGCGACGACTGATCATTATATTAACTAGTTATCTTATTAACATGAGGTCATGTCATTTTATTTTATTTTATTTTTTTGGCTTAGCACAACCTTTGTCGAGGCACAGAGTTGTCCACAAACACAAGAAACGTGGCTCGGAAAGCTCATCTGCTACATTCTACAGCCAGGACTGCGATGAAGACCCTATTATGGTTTAAAAACTTACATTTAGATCTGCCTTATTTTATCATTATTACTATTATTATTATTGTTGTTGTTACTACGATTCGTATTGATGTTAATCTTGAAACTGTGGTGCTCTTATTGAAACAACAGGTACCTCACCTGGATTATTGATCTTTTTTCTTTTTTCTATTTTTCTTATTAAATAATTATGACTATAAAATACAGTTAGAGAAGACCTTTATCATTTTCGTATAAGTTCCACCCTGACAATACCAAAGGTTACTGGAATATATGTAGTCAATCAATAATAGAGGGAATGCTCCATTAAGTTTTTTTTTACAAATTATTATATTAAAAAATCATATAAAGTGAAAATATTAGACAAGAAATTACAACTTTTTGTCTTGAAATCGGGAAGTGTTAACGCTATATTACATATTTTTATTTTTTAGTTCATTTTATTATGTTGACACAATGTGCTGACTATTCCTTTCATTTTGTTTTATATAAACCAATCCCCCCTATTGTGTAATGGACCATTTCATTCCAAATTTTTATTGTTGACATTTAATTCAAACAATAAATACGTGATTTTATTTTTTTATATGTATAGGATAATTACATTTAACATTATTTTTTTATTTCATGTAAATACATTCAAAAAGACATGTAATATTTTTATATTTTTTAATCTTAATAGAAAGTGTTAGAAGGAAGGTTTTAGAAGAGTTTAATTCATTACGTTATATTCTATGTTATATATATGTAAATGCCTAAATAATACGGTATTTTATGAAAATATATATCCAGAATATTAAATCAAAGTATTTATATATTCCAGTTCATCTCGAGTGACTAGTATTACTCTCTTTGACATTTTTTTGAAACTTGCATTTATAATTTACCTTACCATATTCATTCATGTGAATATTGTGATATTTAATTGATGTTCTAGTCCTTTCGACATAGATAATAGTCGTAAGACTTTTTCCATATAATCTGGGATGGGAATTGTTATAACAGAAAATCCCACATCTGTCTTTTATTGAATTCATCTGATAATCTTTTGAAGCTTTAATTTTGTAAATTTTCTAAATATAAATCCTAAGAGCTATCTTTTTCTCTTTTTTTAAGTTATCATGTTTAAAGTATTGTTTACATAGAGAATTTTTTAAAACATTAATGCTATATATTAAACTTATAGGTAAATCTGCCGTTATTATTAGTATGAGCTAATGTAATTCAGAAAAAATTTTCATTATTATGCCTTCGTAAGTAGTTCTACTGCCTGTCATTGCTATTCTAATACGTATTTTGACTAATCCTAATTATACTGAAGAAACTGGGGCAATTTATTTCTTAAAATAATTTACATGATTTAAATATAACCTTAATAAACTGGTGCTGAGCTATATACATTTTTTGTTGCAATCGAATTTTGTTTATATGAATTTTGTTTAAACCTATGTTTATTATTATCATTAATATTAATTATAACCAACATCGGCACATAGGCATTTATTTTGTATAAGTATTAAATCAAAAGGCTGAAAATTGTACTTTCCTACGTGTGTATAAATTCCAATTCCAATACTTGTTATAGAAGTTATATTTTAGGACCAGTTCATTTTTATAATTGTGTCGTTTATAATTATATCAATTGTAAAGAATTATCTGTCCGAATATTTAGTTAAGACAATTTTTTTTTTTTTTTTTTTGTATGCCTGTATAAAACGTCTTCCATTTTAGTTCCTTCTTTTAATATATATTATATCTGGTGAATTTGTTGTAAATAAATTTTAGAAAAAATTTCTTGTATGTATAATTTCAAATTTCAATGTACATATGTGTTTCTATTATGTAAATATTACATTACATGTTTTATACATAAAAAAATGTTAACGGCGTCAACGCTTAGATTAATAATATGTTAGCCATATAAGCAAGTCGCTTACTACTGACTTTTAAGAAATTTAATGTTTCCAAATAAGATTGTTAACAATGAGTCGTCTGTTTGTAGATGTTTGATTTATTAATAATCTAAAATTAAGTATTCATTGTTTTATATTCCTACAATATTGCTCAATATTGATGAATGTTATATGAGAATTGTATAGAGAGGATGTTATATAAATAAGGTGCATAGGACAAAATAATATAATTTTTTCTCTATCATTATATAAAATTTTAGTATTTTATAATTCGAGTTAATACCTGGATTTCATGTTGAAAAGTTGTCAATGATAATAATGTTGAATTATTTTATAGATTAATTTACACGTTACTGTTATAAACGAGTTTATTGTTAATCACATAATTATATTTAAATGTTTAATAATTAAACAATAATCATTACAATCCAGGTATTATGTTCTAATGTCAAAATGTTTCAGGGAAGTGTTATAACAGATCAGAACTGTTTAGCTGTCAGCTAACGCAATAGCAAAACGAATTTCACAGATTTATTGCACTGTTTTCTAACCAACCAATTTAATGTTGAAAAGTTTTATATATTTTATATTTGTGAGAATTAAAAATTATAGACACTATTGTCAATTATAGATTATGTCCAAAAAAAAAAATTATATATTATTCCCATTGAAAAAACAAAAACAAAAAAAAAATGACTTAAAGTGTGTATAGATTAAACTTTGTTATTTGCATTCATTAATGAAGTGTTCATCTCTAATACTGTTATTGAATCTTTTCTTTCGGAACTGAAAGGATTTATTACTGTAAATTTTCTATTAATATATATATGTACATGTATATTGATGGCTGTTAGATAGTTTCTTCATTTGGGACTGACATTTTTATTCTATAATTATACATTTTTTTTTATATATATTTTTTTCTTTTCTGTAAATATGCTACGGATTGCCTGTTACGAAAGGTGGTAACTAGCAAACCAACTATTCTATTATTATCGTCGCATCCGCGACCACTCCAACAAACGATAAAGAGCCTTTACTCTTGTAATGCTTTTAAATTATTTACTTCTTTAATAACTACAGCCTATAACCCTCTCATTAAATATTGTTAATTGAAATGATATTGCGCTTTATCTGTTAAGTTTTATTTTTACTCACTCAATTGTTAACGAAAAAAAATTGTAACGTAAAAAACTTTTTTCATTTTTATCTTTGATGTATGTTTAAAAATATATGAACATATTTTACTGGTAAATATCTATTCCAATGTTAAACTTATCTATTAATAAAAGTGTATAAATTAGATATTTAAATCGATAGACTTGTTTCCTCAATTCTATGTATATGATGCATTATATGCATATATATGCAAATATTTCTAACCCTACATAGTAGTGGAGCCAGAAGGAAGAGGCTTTACTTTCAAGCAGGAATGGGCAATATTCTATAGTAAATAAAGTATAGATCGATTCACCTATAAGAAACCAAAACAAAAAAAATATGCAGAAGTTCGTACAATTCTATATGACATTAAATTAATACAAAAAAAGTGGCACACAAGCTGGAAGCCAACATTTATCTTTATATGGTAAAAAAATTTATTGAAAACATTAAATTCAAAAATAAAAGTCTCAAAATATAATATAATGAATGAATCGTTCTCAGACTGGATTCGCTACTTCTTTATCGAAGTCGCTAATCATTTGCCCTCACAGGCTGAGTAAACCCCAACTAGATTCATCCTCAGAAAAAAAATTTAATAAAGGAGTAAGCCGTGTCCTTAGCCAGGGAGGACAAAATCAGTATTTCAAATTTTTAAAATCTTCGGAACCGGAACTTGCAAAATATTTAAAATTTCAAGGTGTGAAATATAACTTTGGAATTTCATAGCTGTTGAGTCATTTTTATGACTGATACCGTTGAACATACTGAAGAAAGACAATTGACTTGTACCTGAATAAAATTACAGCCTCGGCAATAATCAGAAAGGGTTCTAATAAAAGATCAGTAGTGGTTTGATAAGTTACATAGACAAGTCGTTTCTTCCAGCCGCTTTATTTGGAGGAATACAAAATTATTTTATTACAAAAAATACATAATAAAAAAGTTCAATAAATATAATAATAAAATGTAAAAGATAAAGCTGAAAAGTAATTATTGGAACAAGAATAATTTAAGAATATAAAGAGACAAGTACAAGTGTATTTTTACATAAATGTGCACAATTATGGGCAGTTATTTACTTTAAATGCAAGTATAAATATTAATTACCATTACAGTATTTGTTTTCTTAACTTAAACAAACAAGATAAATAGGACGTAACTTGTTAAAATACAAATGCATAAGCGTAGAGATGTACACGATGTTTTTAATATAATTCATAATTGCATACATGTTGAGAGTATAGAAAAAACCATGATCATGTGACAAATCATACTGATGTTGAAGCATATTGCTCTTGCTGGTTGGCGCACCACTACAACAGCGTAGACAATGGTGTGCATGACTCTGGCTACGGCATATATTCGAAATAACATTAGGGCAAATACAATATTCGGGTCGGTTAAAACATAAATAATGCCAGTAATTAGAAACAGTGGAATATTCTCCAAATCGTTCAAATGTGCCCTGCAAAAGAAATATTTTTCAAATTATATTGTACAGTAAACAATATAGAATAAAATATATTAAATAAAAATTAATTTTAAATTGGATTATTATTTGACACTATGGGTTCAGTCAGATTAAATTTAACTTGTGACATTGTGAACATATAGCTGTGTTATTATTATTTGATTTTTTAATTTGGCTAAACCAACAGATGGAATCACTGTTTTAAAAATTAATTAACCATTACGAAGTGATTATGTCAGCTTTGATAGGCGAGATTCACTATTCAGGATGATTTGGGGATAATTGAAGTTCGAAGGAAGGGAAAAGAGATGGCTGTTGTGGAGACTTGTGAATGAAAAGTTAGCAGTCGAGAAAAAAATTCCAGTAAGTTTGGTTAGAAACGAAATAAGTATAAATACAAGGGATGAAGAATATAAGTAAATATCAGAATAAAACTTTAAGTAAAATTTATGACCAATGTCATTTTCCAATATAACAAACCCCAAGGTAGTATCGTGCAGATAACTTTTCTCAATATTTTAATTTTGAAGTACCAAATTTCAGCACGGTATATATCAGGTATTTGAAGTTTACAAACAAGTGTGTAGAAAAACTACAATTTTAAATGGGGTTTTTGTAGATTGAACTGTGTGTGATATCTAAATACTTCAATATGTACCAAATACTAGATAATGGAAGGGAAAATAAGCTAAGAAATTGCACACTGTAAAGAGGGATTGGCATGGGGTAGCCTATAGGATTATATAATATCATAACTACATCATTAAAGTTATTACGACTTGATAAAGGAAATAAGGATACCGCAGAGGTGATCCTTGGCTGATTAGTCATAGAAATATTTTCGTTCAACATCAGAAGTCTGAATCTGGCCCCGGAAACACCAGGGGCATATCATAAATGTTTTCAGCTAAACAAAATTAGTCCACCATGTTTTGCACAAGATACTATATTTATTCCAAATTTTATCGATTTGGAAGCCATGGGGCTTTACTACATACTTTTATATTTTATAGATTAGTAAGGAGTGTAATTTAAGAGTTATATATATATTTGATTTTAAGTTGCTTTTATTCAATTACAATTTTGTTAAATAAGTATTTCCGGACTTGTTTCTATAAAAAGTTTGGGCCATATTTTCATTTTGTATGAACTGTTCCTCCCCCTTCCAAACTGTTACATCCTATATAATAATCAGTCATTTACCTTCTACACCTTTCAACATCTTGGTCATCTACTTTTATGTCGACTCCAGCTGCCACTGCATCTTCGACATTAATGAAAGCCTAATAAATACATAAATAAAACATAATTACCATAGGATTTGTTATAAAAAGTTTGGGCATATGTAATATATGAAATTCCCACGTTAATAAATAGTATAGTCTTTATTAATAAAGATTAAATTGATGTATTAAAGCTTTTTTATCTTCCACATACTATTTCTACAAGAAGTTTTCTGCATGTTCCCAATGTTGACTGCGTAATACTCTCATTTCAGAAAGGAAAAGGTCCGTTGCCTACTACTTACACTGTAGGAACGCATTAGAACGATATCCCCACCCCTGTTTCCCCATCGATGGCAGCAGACAGACGAGGAGGGAACACTTTAGGTTAGTTTGTGAGATTGTTTTAGGCCCCTAGTTTGTATCACGAAGGTGAGACCCATCACCTAGTCTTTTTTTGTATTATATAGAATTTTTAAAAGTAATCAGATAGATATTAGGTTTTCAAAATACATAGCATACAGTAAAAGGAGCCATTTACAGCTCACTATATATATATATTTGCTCAAGAATATATATATACATATATGTAGTTGCTCAAGGAGCGGTTTTGTGTACATTGTTGGGACAAAGTACAAGAAAGGTGAATTATGGCTTTTGATAACGACATTGCGGTTTACAGCAGTAGCATGAGTGCACAAAGAGCTCTTACACAGGCCAAGTCGATTTGTAACGTAATCAATGACAGACAGAGTAAGTTAAACATCAGTGTAAACGCCGGGAAGACCGACTGCGTAATCTTCTCCCTCCAAAAGGGGAAAAAAGCCTTGCCAAAATCCTATACTATAGGAGGGCAAGAGAACTCACCAGCGTTCTCAATCTGGGTATAAAAATGGATAGGCATCTCCATTTTAGTAACTAAATAGAAAATTTACGCCACAAGTCTTAGCGGTCGGTTACAAGTTGCGGGACTAGGACGAAATACCAAATCCGGATGTTTTAGCAACTTAGCAATCCTTCACGAACGTACGATCCTCCCAATATGAATTCTCTTTGTCCAGACTCACGCAAAGGCAACATGAACCACAATTTTACTCTCCGAGAGCTAAGTGAAATTACCTAAACTTGACTAAAAGTTAAATACATAATTTACAGATACTAAGTAAGAAAAACTAATAAATGAGTCAGGGCGCTTAGTTTCAGAAGTAGAATTGTTCTAAAAGTATATAATATACATACATACTACGATATACAGAGTAAAAGAAGAAAATTGAGAACACGAAACCACCCCATGTGTAGTTGGTTAATGGGAGGAAAAAACGTGTTTTGGTTTAGGCATCGTAGAATCCAAACTTTTAAAACTCTTATTGATCATAGAACGTATAAGACATGCAAAATTTTAGCACTGGAAGTAAAGTTAGCGTCAAGTTTAGGTCTCTTAAGATTAGAATTTTCCGAAAATATTTTTACTTGGCCTCTACGATATAAAAATGATCACCACGGAAAAGAGATACAGAAATATGATTGGTATTTGTAGTTAATATATTTAGATTTTAACCCTTTTACTTATATATATAACATTTATCGCATGTAATTGTGTGTGTTTTAACAATTTATCATGGAAAGGACTCGGAACAATAAAAGCAATTTATCTTTCGAGTATACAAATCTTTCTTTTCAGGTCGCAAATTGTCAGAGCAATTTAAAATGAAAACTAAACATTGCCAATTACATCGTTTTGTTTGTTTGTATTTGTCAAGGCCATGGAATCTCTAGTTTAATTAATAACCTGCTTGGCTTGATGACAAAAAATGTAGGATTTTCATCATACTTATTATTAATAAGTAATTCCTCATTTAGTGTATAACTTTAAACATTACAAAAATAACACTCGTAAGAATCGAGTGAAGTATATTCTACAACACTTTGAAATATGAGTATGTAATTGTAAAATACAATAACGGGGAATTGGATACTAATTGATTAAAAATAAATGGCAGTAAAAAAATATAGGTATATTGTTTTTTTTTCAATAGTTAAAAAGGCGATTTTCAATGGCTATGAGATGGTTTCACAAAAAATTTCGAAGTTTTTTTTTTTTTTATATATATAGAAAACGAGAAAATGCGAAAGTTTCTGAGAATTTTCAGGTTTATGTATAAGCATAAAAAAAAAATATATATTTCATCATTGAATTGACACATTACTGAATCTTCAGAACAAGGCTTACTATGATGGTGAAATATTCTTCTAGTACTGTAGAGGTACACAATAAGAAATATTTTTAGAAAATTCACCTCTACTAAGATGATTAAATATGTTCTATAAAAATAATTGCGGTGATGAAACTAATCTAATCCTACCCAGTTCAACTATTTCTTTAGGTTATTTATTACCAGTGGTGATTTTGAAAGGTTACCTTCTTCCTGATCCTCTGTATGGCGGTGAGATAGGCCATTAGCAAAGTCTTTATGACGAGTACACATCCGTAAAAAGCGTAACCCGAGAAGACGGGGTTGGATGGAGTCAGCAAATTCGGATCCATCACGAACTAGTAGGAGTACTGAAGAGGATGGTTTTTTCACCTAGAATGGTTTTAAACTAACGCGAATGGACGCTATCGATTTTTACGTAGGATGATCATAAATAAGAAGCGAGGAGAGTTTAAAGGATGGGAGAACCATTTGTTTTATTGATGAGCTATGCTTTATTAACGTTTAGCCTGTAGATAGGAATGGCCATTTATGAATTATTAGCTTAAACAAATTTCTCTCAGACTCCAAATATTTTATTATAAATGATTATATATAAACAATATAAATACTTTCTTGATCCTAAGCCATTGGCATATCAAGCCTGTTGTTACTGGCTAATGATGACTAATAATGCGACTTGTAGCAGCTAATAAAGCTTTATCGAGAAACTGATTGATCTACATAAAGAGGGTTTTTGAGACCTGTCCGTGAAACCTGATAATGGTTAAAACATTTATTAGTTTTTCTTATCCAGTGCCTGTAAATTGTAACATTTAAGCTTAGCTTAGTTCTAGGTGAATGATTTTCCACCGGGTACATTGCTTAGCCTTTTAAATTGTTTACCAGTCATAGTACAGTAGACATATTTCCTGCAAAGTCGGTCGTTAATATACAGTGTTTTTTGGAAGTTCTTTGGCTCATTACAAATAGTTGACTGAATCCAGAACACTTGCAAACTAAAACTATCCACTTATTAATATGTTGGAAAAAAGAAACAAAACAAATCCTTAAAAATAAAATGAATACTTTATTTATCTTCTTCCTAGTCGATACATTATGTTCAATCAATTATTGTTGCAACAGTTACACTTTTACAAGAAACAATCAGTGCTTTGTTTAACTATGTTATAAATGAATATTATAAAGATTATGTATAAAGTAATATTATATATATATATATATATATATATTATGCTTAGGATTATATTAGAATTTATTTAAGCGCGCCACTTTTTTTTTGTGGGGCAGTGTACATTTACATAATACTTATAATTTTATTAACCCAAAATATTACAATACATGATAATAATAACCACCTTAAAGCATCCTATCTGGATGGAAATTTTTATTCTTCAGTGGTTATTAATATAAAGTGTGCTCACGGTTACCAATATTTTTTTTAATATGATTCAGTCGGGCCAGTTTGGAGTTTTTCAAAGGTTTCCGCATTCGCAGGAAGAATAATCCCTCCTTGAGCTTATCATGATCATTGACAGTTGGTACCGGGCACTTTAGCCGTGCTGTTTCACCAAGCCCAATAGATGCTTATGTTTTGCCCAGATCATAGTGAGGTGTATGGACCGTCCGATCCCTTTCCCTCGTGGAACACAACAGTCAAGATCTTACGTACAAAGCCATTGGCATTAGGCACTTCCCTATGAACTGGATGACCTAAACCCGCTGAGATCTTCATCCGGTCCAGCCGAACATTGGACAATTTGTAGATCACTCTACCATTTCCACACTTTCAGATGCTGTAGGGTTGTATTTTCCTCTGAAATAAAAAAAAAAGTTGAATGAATGAATTTTCTTCCATATATACATTTCCACTCGAGTCAGAAAAAAAAAAAGCGTTATGAAAAACAATTTTTGAAAATGCCATAGGGTCTCTCTTTAGGTTTAATCAAGAAGCAGCCGATATGAGCTATTTATTAGTCTCAAGAACAAAAATAAGAAAACAACTTTCTTAGGCTGTTAAAAAAGGTCACGAGAAAGAAACTTATATTGAAAAAGAACTTAGTTGCAGTGTTTTTAAAGTATCTGAGACTAATTCGAACCACGACCAAGACGGTTCGAAGCAGATAATAGATAATTGCCATTAGACGTACATAAGACATTTTTAACTAAATAACTTTATGTGAACTCTAGAGATCAAGGCGCTCTCGAGTGTACATGACTGCCCAAGGCAGATTAGCTCTAAGACACTCATCAGGCTAATCCAGTTTGCAGTTTAAAAACATGAGTAGAGCAGACGAAAATGACCCTAGTTACATTTTTTTCTACTGTCTACAACTACCTATATAAATATTTATATACTAATCTGAAACCAACATTAAACTGGAACTTACTTCATTTTGAGTATATCTCTTATTTGAGTAGAAATTGAAGTTCCCCAGAAATTGTTTTCCAAGCCTTTATGTAAAGTCTCTTCCATTTCTGAATCCCAGTCCTTCACCCAATATAAAATTTGAGCAACTTTTAAACGTCCATCGTCATCACAGAAACCATCATCTCCATCAGGCAGACCATCAATTGTTAGAGCTGGTAGATTATCTGTAAATAAAATTAAAAAATAACAATCAGTTAATGATAATAAAAGGCTAATTATATTTATTTTGAACAACGGTTAGGTCCTAGTAACCCTCTTTTTATCTTTGTATAATATTTCATTTTCACACAAAAATATTCGGATTATAGTATAGGTATAATGTTTTGGGGTCGACCAATTGATTAATAAATCAATTTTTTTATTCGCAAGACTTTTAATTATTTACCGAGCAGGACTAACATTGAATAAATCTATATAAAAAAAAAATGTATAAGCAAATGAATACCCCATTTGAAAGAATTTCCAAATAAATTAAAACTTTGTGCAGATGTAGTTATTTTTAAATTTTGGTTATAATGTAGTCAGCTTTGAAGAAATATCCTCACCAGCAAGGTATTAAACAAAGGCCAGCAATTTGTTGTTGTTCTCGAGTCAGAGCAAAGCCTTAGGTTATCGGGAAAATTGGCCAATCGTCCCTAGATCTGCTGAAGCGGTCAAAGTGTAAATGTAAACATTGGTCATCACAAAAAAGCCTAGCTTGACTAACTCCACAGTCATCAAGCCGACATTTGCAACACCAACTGTCAGCTATAAGTCAAAGTTTGCCTCTTCGACATATGTCATCACAAATGGTGGCAAGAACAACCTCAAATATTTGCAAGTCCCGCTCAGAGCAATAAGACCAAAAGCTTGTACTTAGCGAATATCAAACATTTAACAATAGTAGGTATTGAAGAGGTTTGTTATATGGCCACTCAGACAAATTTTTGTCTATTAGTGAATCAATCATAATTTTATGCGACTAATACTTAATAACACAGTAGAATACAAGAAAGAAATTTAAAATTTGTGCTATGACATTAACCTATCAAAATCCGATAGCCTTCCTTCCTGGACTGGTGTGTGCTAAAATATATTTAATTTAGAATAAGAAAAAATGGTTTGATAAAAAGATTTTCAATATTAAAGTATCACCTAATATAAGTTCTATTGATCCATCTAAAGAACGTGAAAATGCGGGGAGATGTCTTCTAGCAATGTCACATATCATGTCCAAAACTTTTGGATGTATCGATGGCTTTGTCAATCTTTCGGGCAACGAATCCAGCCAAATTAATAAATTATCGTCCCTGAAACATAAAATGTGTATGATTAAAAAAAAAATATAAGCAAGAAAATATATAATTCTAAACATAGAGGCAGCCAATAATATTCTTTTAAAAATTTAAAAACTTTTATTGTATTGAATTATTGAATTTTTCACATTTGACTTCTGCTACATGATTCAATGCTAAAGTGTTTTTATTTTAAAAGTAGCAGGAACTAAAACATTACATTTGTGTGAGTATTTAAGTAAAAAAAGAAATGGAAAAAAAAAATCATTATTCTTGAACATAGGTTTCCCCAAGTTCATAAAGCCTGCAAAAGAATTTCATTAAGTTGGCATGAACGATAATAGGAATATAAAATTATTTTTCTTGTGTAACTACTCTGTAATAAAATTGAATAAAACAAAAAGAGAAATGAATAGAAGTGAATAATGTTCACTAAAATGGTAATAGCTGAGTATAAATTAAAATATATGGAACTTGTACGAGATACAGGTCAGATGGGCCAGTTCTGGTAATTTCAATTTGGCTTGGGAAAGGATGTAAAAGTAAGGGGTCTTTTTAGTCACAATCGTACAATATGGGAGGGATCTGAGGAAGTATTGGCAATGGTAAACAGCCATCCCAACTCGGAGTAGAGCAACGAAAATCGACAGTCTCAGGATATCCCGAGTATAAATCTTAGGAAACAATTCATCTGGCGCTTTAACTGAGGCTCGAGATCCTCAGAGGGGGTCACCATACATCGACACAGCTGTGGTTAAAAATGATTAGAACAAACTGCAGGTTTCGATTAGATAGGAAGTGGTTCAATGCAGAGTAGATTGAGATATACGAGTTAAATAAGATAAAATAAATATTTTGATATGACTATTACTACTTACTCGTGTAGATGTGATAAATTGTTGTCAATTATGATGTTATATAATTCACTTAGAGCAAGCGATGATAAAAAACTATTTTTACTGAGACTCAGGCTTTTCAACGCTCCTAAAAAATGTTTAGCTTCATCTGATCTGCTGGTGCAGATTTTTGTGAAACATGATATAAGAAGGGAACATTCATCAACTGAAAATTTATTAGATATCCTTATACAACCTAAAAAATATATATTAAATATGAGATTAATAATTAGCTGTGGAATATAATGTTGTTAATTGTTTTCATGTGTAATTAGTTTGTGGATTTATGAAAACAAGATTAAAAAAAATCTAAACATACCTTTGAGATAATCTATCGCCGGATCCCAATGCGTCGATTTGTTCAGGTTTATCAACAATTTTGCCAATAAAATGTTCTGCATATAGTTTGAAGGTAACTCATTACATTCGATAATATTACTCACATTTTTTTTCTTCTTATTTTTCTTTTCTTGCGAAGCGTCAATAGAATATGGATATCTATTTTCGATAAGGCATTTGTAAAAAGATTTACCAAACTTATTTTGCATCCATTGTTGCTGAAACATTTACATATCGCTATGTCAATTTATCTGCATTTAATTTAACAGGGGATTAATTCGAATCAATAATATTATTTTCTTATTAAATGTTACATTTTCAAATGATTTTCCTGAAGAGCTGACCAAGTCCCATAAAACGTGTATAATATTTGTTATACTATACAGAAGCAGTGCTACTTCAGATGAAATATTCTTAGCTGTAAACATGGAACAATCGTAATTAGTTACTTATAACTCAATTTATATTATTATTACAATTGATTTTGATTTAGACACATTTGGCTTTCTTTAACATATTATTAGTGTATTAATTTTTATTGCACATTTCATAAAAAAAACATAATTTTATATCAAGCATTATACCATATCTTAATTGCATTAAAGAGGGAGTTATTACTTTTAAGCAAGTATAGGGTTTTTCTTTCTTCTGTCTGCCCGTGTATATATATATAAAATGGAATAAACATTGGCTGTAAAAAAGATTTCATTTATCTGAAATTTTAATGTAAAAATTGTCGTTCTTTGGTTAAATTTTAACCTTCCTCAGCTCTCGTCTATTTAAGATTTGACATTCAAATTTTCCCTCATGAAAATAGATTATAAAAATTAATGTTTTGAGATACAATAGAAGTCGTGTAATGAACATAGTTCAAGCTAATTACTATGACGGTATTTTTTTGACAATATTTTAGTTACATTTCAAGTTTTTGACTTAAAGAAAAGTGCTACCAAATGAAATTCATAACTTGAAAATTGTTGACAACTAAAGATTTTGGCTGTGGTACTTACTTTCGTCGGTGTCTATCATATTCTTTTCAAGTGGTACTAATTCAATGAATGCCTCGAATAACAAAGGTATTATGGCTTCTGAAAACTCCTGAAAAAAAATGTGTTGGATAAATAAATAAAATTTAAATTATTTTCCTCTTTAAATGACAATCATTAAAACTTACAACAGTAGAATTACACGCCACAGCTAGGCATTATTAACAATAATATAAATGTTTCTAATTGGCATTAATAAGCCATTTTTTTTTCATTCTATTACTAACCTTCAAATCAAATTTTTCTGACGAGACAGACAATTGATGATAAGAGCCAATATTAATCCTCTGCTCCTCAAAGTTATAATTTAGATTTGTATCAAACAAAGAATAATAAACAGGCTTATTGCAACTGTTGGTAGAAACTCTGTTTATTTTCGGCCTGACTGTTGGCAACTTTGATTTTTTTTCTAAAACAATGAAAAACATAAATAAATCATCATTCACACCAAAATATATATTTCAATGAAGTCAACTTAACGATTTTAAAAAAATAGGATCAATTATAAGCTTACTGTATTAAAAAAACTTAATCACTAACCGCATTTTATAAAGCCTATAAATAAGCAAGAAAAGTATCAGTAAAATTTTAGTCATGTGCAATATATCACACAATTAAGGGTTTAAATGATCTTACATGCTACTCCCTTTTAATTAATTGATTAAGTTTTATTGACTTATTTATGTACGTTCAAAATTCACTTTTCAAACCCCCCTCCCTTGTTGATACTATACAGGTGAGTTTGTAACCACAGCCACAGCTGTTTTCTATATTATAAACATCCTTAATCTCATTTTTTTTTTGTAATTATAGTCCGCTAAACCTCCGACATAGCATGCATATTCTTAATCAAAAAAATGTTTCATTACAAAGTAACCGATTATTGTAACTTCCTATTTTTTTCATAGGATTACTTCTATTTCAACATCATTGGTACCTTAAATAGAACTACAATGGAAAAACAAAAATCATTGGTAGAGTTTAACTTGCAAACCCAATTTTAATGACTTTGAGTAATTACAGTTAAAAAACAAAACAAATGTTATTAACCACGGTGACAATACCTACACAATACACAAGGGTTTTTTTATTTAAAAATTAATTTAAACAGAGTTAAAAATATTTTTCATGTCGTCAGGTAATTAAATAGAATATCGAAATAAAATTTCATGTTGATAGGTCAAAAAGGGGACTTAAAATCGCCAGGACAAAACACACAGGTGAAAACATGAAGGTTTTTGATTTTGAAAAAAATAGGAGTCAATGAGGTAGAACTTTGAGGTCTTTGATCGAGATGATAAGAAATCAATTACAGGTAAATGAAAACTATCTACGAGAAGCAGACAATTCCTCAGAAATAACAAGAATAAATAATGTAATATCATAAATCAGTTCTACAAAAGTTATAAAATAAATAATCATTGAGACATTTTGTGAAAAATTAACATCATAAATACAACGATTCTTTAAAATAATCTCATCATTTCATTTTTAAATAAATGCAGACAATAAAAATCACATACCTTTACTCTGGTATGCCAATAACAAAGATGATATTCGAGCAAGAACATTAATTCTCCACTTTCCGGAAGTGAATTTCGATTCCAAATTCAGTTTCAGTGTTCTTGATCCTGAATTTTCACTTGATATAAGATCGATGAGAATCGGGAGAAGATCGCAGACACAATTGGCACAAAGTTCCGGCTTGTATTTCAAAAAAATATCTAGAAGAAACAGTGAATCTTCCTGAGTCGGACTGTTGATACTCGTTAGGCCGCAAATTAAGTGAGAGCTCAATAACAGAAAATGATGCTTAATCTCAAGAACAGATGTCTGTAAATAAGAGCAATTAGACAACTATGGTTGATAGACAAATATAATAATTATATAGAGAAGATAAATAAAACAATATAGTTAAAATTATTCCAAACAAGAGTGGCACCATTGAGGAGAGCAAGCTCTACTTTCACTCAGGGCCATCTTTTGTATGTCTGTTCTACGATATCAGTTGTAAACATTTTTTAAAACCAATTTGAAAGACATATTCCACAACGACTCAAAATATGTGGGCAAGTTCTAGGTGGAAGTTTGAAAAAAAGTCAGGTCCAGTTAGCTTACTTTTAAAATGTATCTATTTAAAAAAATGAAAATAGACAAGGAGCTTCTAGCTGGCCGGCGAATTATCCCAACCTGGTGCCACTCATGCATAAATACCTATATAGATATATTTTTACTTCATACCTGAGATAAAATAGTCGCCAATAACTTGTAAACATCCTTCCTAATAGTACTCGACTCGTCTATGATCAATTTAGAAGCAGCTTTGATAATGACAGCCAGGTGGAACTGCTTCATTTCGTTTGTCAATGGCAAAAGTAGCTCCTTCAATCCAATCAAAGCTTCATGTTTCATCATGATATTATGATGGGTCAAGCGGCTGATTAATTGCTAGAAAATATTTAACATTAATTTCAAAAATTAAAACGTGCACAAGTTTTTAAGATGAGTAGTGACAATAATGATGATATTTGTCAAATAGAATTTTATAGGAGAGTGTAATAGAAACTTCATGAAATTTAAGGTTCAATGTGGAGAATTGAAAAGAACTCTGTAGGACTCAATTGAACTATTTTATACTTAAAATAGGATTTCCAATTATTTAAGAACGGAACCTCGACCCCCCCAAAACGTTGCAACGGAACAAGCCTGTTTGTAAAGAAGGTAGAGGGTAATGTAATAGAAGCAACTATCTTAACAGGAAAAGGAGAGGGTTAAACAATCTCTATCCCACGGATACCGCTTATTCCAACAGAATTAACTTTTAAATTTAAGAGCTTTCCAATTTGCAGTGTGACTTAAATTCTCGATCACCATCAAAAATTCCATGAGCAGTCGGTACGATGTTTCTCCCACAAACAACTTTATGTTAGTTGATCCAGGGTCAGTTCCAAGGGAAATCAATACCCTGGCAACACCAGGTAAAGAACATTTCTTTGTTTAGTAAATGATATATCTATGTTTGGGAACGTCTTATATCTTCACATTAATTATTTCAGTGGATGGATAATGAACTCAAACATGAAGATGGGCACAATGAAAATAATCTTAATGTGTTAAGATTTATGGGCAAAACAACAGGCAAAAAGCTAGTATTAGATAAGATATGTAAGTTCTGGTTTCAATTCCGCACATAGTAAATTCAAATTCCAAACTTTTTATTTCTCTTACCTCAACAATTACAACAGTCCGAATACATACAACCAATAATTATCACTGATCTTAGAGACTCTTCGGTGAGAAAAATGATGTCTTACCTGGCAACTTAAATTCTTGCTGTTTAAAACTTCTCCTTCTTTGTGCTCATGTACTTGATCACGAATCACAACTTTTTTTACTTTGAAATTAGTATCGGTAACATTTTGGCCTTTCGGCAGATGTGTTTTACTGCCTTTTAGCTGAAGTTTATTACGATCTTGCTTTTTCGTTTTCTTGTAGCCTGCTCTAGCCATGACGAAGAATAAATAGCTAAAAGCTCCCTGATAACAAATCAACTACAGACCTTAAATGAACTGGGAGTAAACAGACTGTTACAGGTGTGGGCAAATGTGTACCATGTGTTCATACATCGCCTCTAAACAATTCAATGTTCACGACTGATACCGTTCAGCTTCACCCAAAGAGATATATTGTACAAATCCCTACACCAGATGAGACCTTCAGGCTGCTTACACTTTTGAACGGATAGAACTGTGGCCTTGATAAAAACTGTTCTCTCCTCTCTCGGCCGAATGACAAAGGGACTCACATTGTGGTTTTTTTTTCAAATCCCTTTCTTTATTGAACATACATTATGACATCAGTGGGTATTCCACAATATGGAATCTTTACAGAAATGCACATTGTGCTTATTTTGTAATGTAGCGTAGCTACATTGTATATATTGTGTGAAGTAATTGAGCTAAGCTAGACTGATGTACAGAATACAAAGCAGAACAATATAGAAAGTGATAGGGCTCGCTTTATGAATATGTGGTGCTAATACTAACCTAAATCTAAATAACCGAAGTTAACCTAGGAATACCGGACACCCTGTTGACATCGATCCGGGAATGGGGATGGGGTATAGTGTTAAACATCGGATTTGGGAGGTATTACAACAAGTCAAATAACGTGACGTGTCTCCGGTGGATGAAATCACCCACCGTCGGCACACCAAGCAATGGGTGGAGGTTGGCGTTCTTAACCCATGAAGGGAGGTACGCCTGACAACTTTTTTCATGATTTTGTTCTGAAATTGTTGGAGACATTTAGCTGTATTGTCAGTCAAGCGGGTAAGTAGTGGGGCACCGTACAGCAGAGCTGGCCGGAGGGCACATTTATATATCATCATTTTGAGACGCAGTGACAACTTGGGTGAAGTTAGCAAGTGCAAAAGCCGGCAAGACTTGTGGCGTACTATTGCTATATTTTACCTAAAATCGGTAAAGAAATGAAAATGCCTATCCATTTGTATACCCAGATAGTTCACGGAGAAAGCCGAGGAGTTCTCTTGTCCTTCCAAAGTATAGGATTTTGGTGAGGCTGTTTTCCCTTTTTAGTGGGAGAAAATTACACAGTCAGTCTTTCCTGCATTCACACTGATTTTTAACTTACCCAGTTTGTCACCGATTACGTTACAAACTGACTCGGACTGTGTAAGAGCTCTTTTTGCACTCATGCTGCTACTGTAAACCACAATGTCGTCCGCGAAAGCGATTACAGTAGCTTTCTTGTAGTTAGTCCCAACGATGTTAGACGTATACATGTTAAAAATAACCGGAGGCAATACCGCTCCTTGAGGAACTTCACAGGTTAGAGGGAAGGGGTTCGAGAGACAGTCACCTACCCGAACCCTCACCGTTCTGTCCTTCTGGAAGGAAACCAACATGGTAGATAACCCCTCTGGCATTCCCAGTCGCAAGGCAGAACGATAGATTGTTGGACTCCATTTAGGGGAGAGACTCGGCCCAGCAATGCCAACTTTAGTGTAAAGCATTTGTATATTGTATTTTTCTAAATAATATTAAAGAATAACAACTGTGTGGGGGAAAACCAATATGTCTACTGTCAGCAGGCAAATGATGACGTCACTTGAATTAGTTTGTTTATGCCTTGTATAATACGTAACCTTTGTTTGCTGTTACAATATAGTTCGGTTCTAACATTCCATGAAGTCGGTCGTTCTTATTAACACCCTCATTCTTAATTTAATTAAGTCATTCTTACATGGTGCCGAAACCTTTTTATTTTAGTTAGTTTTGATTTATTAAATCCGCGAGTGATAATAACGAAAATTTTCTTTCGTGATGAGTGGAAACGAATCGGACTCGGCTGTTAGCCTTCGACCTCCTGGACCTTTAATGATTTCCCAGGAATCAAACATGGCAACAGCATGGAAATCATGGTTACAAACATACAAATGGTTCGCAGAGGCTATAAACCTAGACAAAAAATCGAAGAAAAAAAAAGTCGCAACTTTTATGACTATTATTGGTAAGGAAGCCTATTCAATTTATGAAACATTTAAGATCGAAACAGCTGATAAGGACAAAGTTGAAAAAATTATTGAATTGTTTGAATCGTATTTCACCCCTAAAATAAACATTACGTATGAAAGATTGATATTTAATCGCATGACTCAGCAGAATGGACAATCTTTTGATGATTTTCTCACATTAGCGATTAATCAATCCAATAAGTGTAATTATTCAACCATGAGGGACGAATTTTTGCGCGACAAAATTGTAATTGGAATATTAGATGATGAGGTTAGAAAAACATTATTGGAAGTAGAAGATTTAAAATACGATAATGCGGTAAAAATATGCAGGGCGTCTGAGTTAGCTAAACAACTCATGTCGGCTATGAAAGGTGGTGAAGGATCCGTATCGGAAATAAATGCTATCAGACGGGATCAAAGCAAAAAAATACACGCCAAACCCGACCAATTCCATTGCAGGCGGTGTAATACGACCCATGGCAGACGGGCTTGTCCAGCTTACAAAGTTCAATGTAAAAAATGTAATTTTAAGGGTCATTTTACAGAATGTTGTTTATCATCAAAAAAGGTGGAAATGGTCTTAAAAAGTAATGACGAAAACACTGATAAAAATATTGATATATATATAGGCACGACACAAAAATATAAAACAAATTTGAAAAATACAAAAACAAATCAAATTTCAGATTGGATAGAAGAATTACATTTCCCACGAAACAAAAAAGTCTCTTTTAAATTGGATACAGGAGCCCAAGGAGATGTAATCACAACCACAGAAGTAGAAAACTGTGGCCTAAAAATAATTCCATCATGCGTCAAATCACTGATTTCATTCTGCAATAATCGAACGCCTGTTCTGGGAGAATCTAAAGCAGGTATGGGCAACCTTTGACATGTTATGGGCCAAACTTTAGTGTGCAAATACGTTCGCGGGCCGCGTTTAAAAGTAGTGCATTTTAAAGTAGTGTTCATAATTTTTAGCGATAGATATCAGTCAGCCATGAAATAATACGACAATGTTATTACAACACAATTTATTAAAATAACAAAATGAAATGAAAAAATAGGTACCTACAGCATTAAATTAAATCGTTAAATTTAGAATTGTTACAAACTACGAAAGTTAAATAGCGACACCGAAATCAATGAGACACTTGAGCTTGAATTTGGGAAACTAATTCATCGATGTTTGGATTAATTCCACTGGTACAAAGACGTAAAGAATTTTCCAAATTATCGTCAGTCAGCCTTGTACGATGTTTTGATTTATTAACTTTCATCAATGAAAAGAACTGTTCGCATTTATAAGTACTGCCAAACGCACAAATCAATCTTCTTGCAAATTTTCTAAGCTGCGGAAAATGGTCTTCTTCGAGGTATTTTTTGTAGAAATCGCACAACTCCACGTCTTCAAATTTAGATTTTAGGAGTGAGTTTTCTTGAATCTCGATCAACTCCATTTGCAAGTGTATTGGAGCATTTTGTACATTACTTTTTGTTGGAGTAGCAAATAAATTGAAACAGTCTTCCATGTGTTTGAAATCGCTAAATCTGATCGAAAATTGCTCCGACAGTAACTTGAGTTCTTCAGCATATTGAGCGTAAGCAATATTTTCATACGCAGAGAGCGTGGTGAAATGGTAACTGTTACCAGACAGCATATGTGCCTCCCTCCCACAAGCGGATTTTGTTCTGAAACGCTTTCAAATGGCTGTACAAATCATTTACTAACTGTCCTTGTTTTTGAAGTTTCAAATTTAAATCATTCAAATGGCCTGTAAGGTCGACAAGAAATGCTAAGTCACATATCCATTTTGCGTCACTCAATTCAGATAGTGGTTTATCTTTTATTTGCATAAATTCTGCTATCTCATTTCTAAGCTCGTAAAACCGTTTCAGCATTTTCCCTTTGCTTAGCCATCTGACTTCACAATAATATGTTACGTCGTCATACTCGGCTGATATTTCATCCAAAAACGCCTTGAACTGACGATGGTTAAGCCCTCGGGATCGAATAAAATTGATGGTTTTTACTACCACATTCATAACATTCTGGAGTCGAATGGACTTAGAACACAAGTTCTGTTGGTGGATAATGCAATGAAGGACTATCAAACCATCTTTTTGCACATTTAATTCAGTTGCTTTTTCATTCAAAATTCCGATGAAACCTTTACGTAAGCCGACCATAGAAGGTGCACCATCTGTGCATACTCCAACTAATTTCGACCATGGCAAGCCAAAACTTGTGAATACCTTTTGAACTTCATTAAAAATGTCCTCTCCTGTAGTGGTTCCTTTTAGCGACTGTAAAGCAAGCAATTCCTCAGTAATAGTGAATTCTTTATCAACACCTCGAATAAATATAGCCAGTTGAGCTATGTCAGACAAATCGGTGCTCTCGTCTAATGCTATGGAAAATGATTCAATACCAGTCATACGGCCAGTCAATGTTGTTTTTATATCATTAGCCATCATTTCTATACGTCGTACAACGGTTCGTCTTGACAAACTAATTTTTTCAAATTCATTTTTCTTTTCAGGACACAAAACACTGCAAACTTCTGACATACACTCCTTGATAAATTCTCCTTCGGCAAATGGTTTCAATGACTTTGCCAATTTTGAACTAACTATAAAACTAGCTTTCACAACATTATCAAGTTGTGTTCTTTGTCTATGAAATATTAGCTGCTGTTTTTCCAAATTTGCGGTAAGTTTCTGGATTTTGTCTTTTCTTATTTGTCCTGTCAGTGAGAGCAGCGTAGGATGCTTAGTTGAGTAATGCCTCTTTATATTGAATTCTTTCATCACCGAAATGGATTCATTACACATCAAACAAATAGGCTTACCATTGTGCAAGATAAAGAAGAATTCTTCAGTCCATTTTTCTTGAAACTGGCGACCCTCTGCATCTACTTTTCGTTTCCTTCCACCAGACATCATTTTCATTTACTTATCGTTCGATAAACTTAATAAGAAAATAGGTATAATTAGTAAGCACTCAAGATGCACACAAAGTCACAAAGCAAACTTATCACCACGGTAGCTCGAATAGGACTGAACTAAGTTCCGGCCATCCACCCGCTTATATAGGCAAAATGAAGGAATGATCTAGAATCGTCTAGTGTAGAACAATACAATTGCGAAGCAATAATCCTTTGTTGCGCCGCCAGTGTGGCGGCAAACATCAATGGCTTTGAACTTTGATGTTTGCCGCCTCACTCTTTGATGATCACCGCCACTCGGCTTGCTCGCTCACTTGATTCCATGAGTATGAGTAAGTAGTGTATTTTTTTTTTTTAAATTGGGTTTTTCAAAATGTCTCGCGGGCCGGATCAAATCTTACAGCGGGCCGGCTGTTGCCCACATACGATCTAAAGTAAAAATAAAAACTAGGCTGGGTCAGACAGAGTATTTGACTTTCCTGATAGTTGAAGCCGGACACCAGTGTGTTTTGGGCAAGGCTTCTTGTGAAAATCTTGGATTAGTGAAAAGAATAGAGACCATAAACTATGACTGTCATGTATGACATCATTCTGCCAACGAGGTTCATCCTTGTTTGATAACCTCAAGTGTAACCTGCTTATTATTGTTATCATTATGCATTCTGTTGTGGTTTTGTTGGAGAGTTCCAAATACATTTATTCATAGTATTTTCAGTGTTCCTGAGTACTCAATTCAAATACACAATAAATGGCGACGAGGATGGGATATCAACTGTCTTAATTCATCTTTCAGTTGGAAGTTTAATAAGTTATTCTTTTAAGTTAGTGATATTTTTTTTTCAATCTTCTTTACAATGCCAGACGAAGTATTGGACCTTCAAGCACAGCTTACTCAGTTAACAGGGATTGTTACCCAACTGGCCCGGACTCAAGCTGCCTGCATATCAACGAGTTTGGTAAGTCAACTTTTCAGTTTTGAACCCTACCAACAAGGCCAAAATGAATCAGTGGCATCATATTTGGAGCGTCTTGAAAGAAAATTACGGCTCAGTGGAATACCAGAAGATAACTGGGCAGATCATTTACTGGTTAACATAGGTCCCGAACTCAATACTACTTTAAATAACCTTGTATACCCAGGTACTCCACACAAAAAGGGTTTCAAGGAAATTGTGGGCATTTTGGTAGGTCACTTCCAAGTATCTAAGAATAAGTATAGTGAAGCCATAAAATTTAGAAAAATCATTCAGAGCCCTAGTGAATCGGTCACTGAATATGCTATGCGCCTTAAAGCTGCCGCTAGGCATTGTGAGTTTAATGACTTCCTGGACTATTCTTTAATCGTGCAATTTATTCATGGTGTGCTTGATGATTCTACCCGTGATTCCATTGTGGTAAAAAAACCCAGTAAATTTGTTGATGCTCTGGAAATTGCTCAAAATTTAGAAGCCACCAAAGCAGCTTCTGCTGAAATTAAATACCATCGCACTGAAACACAGCACAAATTTGCTCATGCTGGTAGATCCAAAACCTCATCCCAGTCTAAAAGTAAACAGCACAATACCCGCAGCACTAGTGCATATTCCACCCGTCAAAGTGGTTACGATGGTGAACCCTCTGCCTGCTGGGGATGTGGTGAACATCACTGGCGTAAACACTGCCCTTTCAAGAGTTCTCTTTGCAAAAAATGCAAAAAGCAGGGTCATATCGCATCTGTGTGCCGCAGTCCTAAAACAAAGCCTGAGAATTCAAAGACCCATCAGACTCAAGAGGGAGATGAATCGTCACAAGAACAATCATGTGATGAACATCTAGAATTTGCCGCTCAATCAAAAATAACCTATTTTGAGGATTCCGATGACTCAATGCACAGAGTCGACATGGAGGAATCTCGTGCTCCCCATCCATTCATAGTCCCCGTTACCATTAATAAGGGAATCATTCATATGGAAATAGACACTGGTGGAGCATGTGCGATGGTCAGTAACACAACCATGCAAAAAATAGACCCTACTGCAAAAATTATTCCATCTAAACGAACATTTCTTAGCTACACAAAGACAAAGTTCCGCTGCCTGGGGTACTGTCCTGTCTCTGTTACCTTTCGGGGTCGCACCTGCTCTCTTAATTTGTATGTAACATCAATGGAGACAGATAGTATTTTTGGTCGAGAGTGGATTAACAGTTTCGCAGACCTTCTTACTTTCCAAGAGTTTTTCCATAGTCCACCTTTTAAAATATCTTCCATTATTTCAAAGGCAGAAGTTCACCTGGAAAAGTTCCTATCACAATTCATAAATGTCTTCAGCGATACAGCGGGCACTCTAGTGGGGCCTCCCATTGATGTTACATTCCGAGAAAATTGCACACCAGTCTTTAGCCGAGCCAGACAAATCCCTTATGCCCTGCGCAGCACATACGCAGAGGAAATTGATAAAAAAATTAAATCAGGATTTTATAAGCAGGTAGAAACCTCCCCTTGGGCTTCCCCTACTCATATAGTTATGAAAGGCAGCAAAATGAGGATCACAGGAGATTATAAAGCAACACTTAACCCACAACTGATCGTGGACGAATACCCCATTCCACGTGTGGAAGATTTATTCCAGAAGCTCAAAGGAGCGACTATATTTTCTCGCCTTGATATTACAGATGCTTTTATGAGCTTGCCCTGCAGCGAAAAATTTTGCGAGGCTATGACTCTTAATACTCCCTCACATGGACTAATAAGACCAACACGTGCCCAATACGGTGTAGCCAGCATTCCCGCCATTTGGCAACGCAGAATTGAGAGTGTTCTAAAGAATCTCGATTGTGCCATCAACTTTTTCGATGACATCCTTGTTTATTCCTCCTCAGTGGATAGTATGATTCAGGCCCTTGAATCCACTATTAACACCCTTAAGAAGTCCGGCTTGAAACTTCAAAAAGCTAAGTGCGCCTTTTTCCTGGATAAGATAGACTTTTTAGGCCACACCGTTGACTCTGCAGGACTGCATTGCCAAAAGAAACATGTGGAAGCAGTGCTGAATTCCCTACAACCTTCAACTCCAGACGAAATGCGAACGTTCTTAGGTAAAGTCACTTACTACCATTCATTCATTCCTAACCTGTCCACTATTACTGCACCTCTCAGGGAAATGGTTCAGTCTTCCAATTTTAAATGGACAGAAGAAGCAACTAACTCTTACAATCACCTGAAAAATGAGCTTATCTCTGACAGAGTTCTCACACCGTATGACCCGCACCTACCTCTAATTCTCGCAACAGATGCCAGCCCTGTGGGACTTGGTGCTGTGTTGTCTCATATAATACCGGACGGCTCAGAGCGCCCAATTTCCTACGCAAGTAAAGCTCTCAGTGCTACCGAGCAGCGGTACCCTCAAGTAGATAGAGAGGCCTTATCTATTGTCTGGGGAGTCAAAAGATTTTTCCATTACTTATATGCTCGTAAATTCACTATATATACCGACAACAAACCCATTTCGCACATCTTTGCTCCCGATGCTCATCTCCCTCAATTCACCCTGTCTCGATGTAACAACTATGCCAATTACCTTGCTAATTTTAATTATGATATTAAGCACAAGCCCAGTTCTCAAAACTGCAATGCTGACTTCCTCTCAAGATCTGTGAGAATTTCAGGTAATGAACCTCCATCATTCCAAGCCAATCTAATTCAAACGAACGACCCTGCTGATGACTTTGACCAGTTCGTCCAACATCAGATTCGACAGATGCCTCTCACTTCTCGTATGATTTCAGAGGAAATTCGTTGTGATCCACATATGTCTGCATTACTGATGGCTATCACTGAAGGCAGAAAAGACCTCAAGTCTCTAGGATTCCAGGGGAAAGAAACTGAATATTCCATTTCTGATGGATGCCTCATGCTAGGTCACAGGGTCGTAATACCACCCAAGTTTCGTAAAATGCTCTTGGAGGAACTGCACATCGCCCACATCGGGATTGTCAAAATGAAAGGCTTAGCTCGATCTCTTATCTATTGGCCAACTATTGATCGTGACATAGAATCCCTGGCAAAGTCGTGTTCTGCTTGTCTCAAGAATTCCAAAATGCCTCCACAATTCCGTTCGCATCATTGGGAATATCCAAGTTCTCCCTGGGAGAGGGTGCACGTGGATTACTGCTCAGCTCTAGGGAAATGGTTCAGTCTTCCAATTTTAAATGGACAGAAGAAGCAACTAACTCTTACAATCACCTGAAAAATGAGCTTATCTCTGACAGAGTTCTCACACCGTATGACCCGCACCTACCTCTAATTCTCGCAACAGATGCCAGCCCTGTGGGACTTGGTGCTGTGTTGTCTCATATAATACCGGACGGCTCAGAGCGCCCAATTTCCTCAAGTGTAACCTGCTTATTATTGTTATCATTATGCATTCTGTTGTGGTTTTGTTGGAGAGTTCCAAATACATTTATTCATAGTATTTTCAGTGTTCCTGAGTACTCAATTCAAATACACAATAATGACGATTTGTTCAAAGGTATGGGATGCGTAAAAGAATATGAATATGACATAGATCTGATTGATGAGCCTTCATTCAAAATACACCCACCTCGCAAAATTCCTTATGCAGTAAGAGATCAGGTAAAACAAGAATTGGACAAAATGGTCTACAATAAAAAAATTACTCCCATGATAGAACCCACTCCATCAGTTTCACCAATGGTGGTAGTGTGGAAAAACAAATCACCAAGAATTTGTCTAGACCTGACTGACCTGAACAAAAATATTAAAAGAAGACACTTCCCTTTACAAACAATGGAAGAGATAGCCGCCAAGTTGCATGGGTCAAAATTTTACACAAAAATTGACTGTATAAAAGGATTCTGGCAGCTACGAGTTTCACAGAGAAGTTCAAAATTTTTAACCTTTGCAACTCCTTGGGGACGATACAGCTGTTTACGTCTTCCATTCGGCTTATCAAGTGCCAGTGAAGTGTTCCAGTCCTTCATGACAGCTACACTGGAAGGAATAAAAAATGTGGAACTCGCAATTGATGATATATTAATTCATGCACCAACCGAAGAAGAACTTAAGAACACAACGGATAAAGTCCTTAAAAAATTGCAGGAAGTTGGGCTAAAACTTAACAAAGAAAAATGTATCTTCAACGTACAAAAAACTAAGTTTCTGGGTCACGTGATCAGCGAAAAGGGCCTTGAAACAGATCAAGAAAAGGTGGCTTGTATTGATAGGTTGAAACCTCCGGCAAATATAAAAGAATTGGAAAGATTCTTGGGTATGGTAACATACTTATCGAAGTTCATAAAAAACCTTTCTGAAATCACAGCACCTTTACGACTTCTCAAACAAAAAGACATAGAATGGCATTGGGATCAGGATCAAGAACAAGCATTCATTAATTTAAAAAACAAATTGAAATCTGCTCCGGTTTTGCGCTACTACAACCCTAAAGAAGAGGTAAAAATTTCAGTTGACGCATCAAAACATTCGATGGGTGCAGTATTGTTACAGGATGACCAACCGGTTGCTTATGCATCCAAGGCGTTCACTCCTGCTCAAACTAGATACAGCCAGCTCGAAAAAGAAGCCACCGCTGTTCTGAATGGGTGTAAAAAATTCCACGAATATGTGTGGGGGAATCCTAAGTTAATCATTGAGACCGATCATAAGCCATTAGAGGCAATATTCAAAAAACCACTCAATAGTGCTCCAGCGAGGCTGCAGAGGATCTTATTCGAAGTCATGCCATACAACCCTCATATAGTATACAAAAAAGGAAGCGAATTGTACATAGCTGACTTGCTCAGTAGGGATTGTGCAAATGAAGCATTAAAAGATAAACCAAAAGAAGAACTGTGCCTAAATCAGGTACCAACTAGACCCTGGGAAATTTTAGGATCTGATTTGTTCCATTGGAATCAAAAAGATTACTTGATTATAGCTGATGTATATTCAGGATTCTATGATTTTCAAGTGCTCAACATAACCACCAGTGCAGCTGTTATCCTTAAACTAAAGAATTGGTTCTCTACTCATGGAATACCTGATATACTAAAAACTGATGGTGGTCCACAATATAGCAGCAAAGAATTTCAAGACTTTAGCACATCATGGAACATTACCCATCAAGTATCCAGCCCTCATTTTCCGCGGGCTAACGGATTCATCGAAAGATATGTACAAGAAGCAAAACTATTACTAAGAAAATGCGCCAAGGAAAACACGGATATCCACCTTGCACTACTGAATCAACGCAACATTCCGAGGGATAGCATTGGATCCCCAGCTCAAAGGCTCATGGGAAGAAGAACGAAAACCCTGATTCCTTGTTTGGACTCAGTTCTTAAGCCTCAACTCATCAGCCCAGACAAGGTCACACAAACACTCAAGAATTGGCAAAGCGAGCAGAAAAGGTATGCTGACATAGGCAAAACGTCGCATAAAACCTTCAGTGATGGAGAAAAGATCCTATGGAAGAAAGCACCTCGTGAATGGGTACCAGCAACAATTATTAAGCAAAATGAAGGCTCCAACTCTTACATTATTAAAACCCAAGATGGTGTGAAGTACCGCCGCAACTCATGGTTCCTTCGTCCTATAACTGAACCCCAAAACTTTGAATTTAAGGAGACTGTGGTTTCCTCTCCACAACGTATGGAATCAGCTCCAGCAGTGGTTACTCGTAAATCGATCTCTACACAGTTCACACCACCAAAGAGTCTAACACCAAAGCCACCTGTTTCTGAGGATATGAGTTTAACCAAATCTGCTACTCAACAAAATAAAACTGAAGAATACCGAACCAAGAGTGGAAGGTTAATCAAGGAACCAAGAAGACTGATAAAAGAAGAATAATCAAGTAACCAATAAGACTGACAACATTACCAAGAAGACTACATATGAAGCTTCAAATCCAAAAGAAGAAGGATGTCAGCAGGCAAATGATGACGTCACTTGAATTAGTTTGTTTATGCCTTGTATAATACGTAACCTTTGTTTGCTGTTACAATATAGTTCGGTTCTAACATTCCATGAAGTCGGTCGTTCTTATTAACACCCTCATTCTTAATTTAATTAAGTCATTCTTACATCTACTTTTCGTTTAATTCAGGCATCATCACGACTAGAAATCACAACAAAGTACATGTTAAACAACAATGTAAATAATTACAACTTACTAAAATTTAATAAATAATAAAATTGGTAACAGTCCAATAAAAACAAAGCAACATATGTATGGTTTGCAAATTTTTCATCCTTGATGACCATATACCGAATTAATACTTTCTAATAAAAACCCAAAATTGTGACTATATTATAAATTAAGGTAACTTCGTTAATTCTATCTGTAAAAATATAGTTGATAGCAAACAATGTAAATAGAGTATTTATTTGGTTCCAGGTGATTTCAATGTTATTTTTTTGTATCATACATACAATGTTATCATTTGTAGAATTTTGTTCATTAGTAACCATATCTCTCCGCTTTTTATCGTCCAAGTATATTTAAAATATATAATGTACTTCACAATAGAGTTTTTCTATTGCAAATACAAGCTTATGAAAAACACTTATGCAATTTCAGATTCACCCTTTTTGTTTTAAACGAGCCGGTTCACTTTGGCGAATGGGCTGGTGAGTCAGTTCACTTGGTGAATGAGCCGGTTCACCTGAGTAAGCCATTCCCTCACCAACCTGTCAGAGAAAGATGGACAGGAGAAGTGGGGGGAGAGTCCTTACCACCATTTACATATTACTTCAATCTGACCAATCATAACTATGTGTTCAATGATTTAAATAAACATGTATCAAATATTGCTTCCTTGTAGGATGTAACAAAGTGTCATGAAAGAACAGGTGAAGTAGTTGAGGGGGGGGCTTATCTTTCCCTGCTTCTTATCATTATCATTATTATCTTAAGGCACTTGGGCAATGAATAATAAATGGCCAACGAAAAAAATCATTAACTTGCTAACTACAAAATTGCCTTCTAAAATACTACTAACAAAATTATAACTGCCCTGAATTAATAATTCTGATAATTGTATTTGTTTCAAATTCCTTATCATGGGAGCAGTTATTTTCAAGGAGGAAGCACATGAAAAATAAAACTACAACCAAAATGGCTTATGTTAACTTGAGAATTGAAACACTTTCATCAAAGCATTAGCGACACAAAAACAATGCCAAACACCTAATTAATAACATGTTCTAAGGTCTTGTATTTTATGTTTATAGTAGAAAAATCAAGAAGCTATTGAATTTAAATTACCATGTTAAATGTACATTCTACACTTTTTCACTCAAGGTAGTCTTAATGTATTTTGTGTTGCCCTGGAGCACTAAAAGGTCAAAATAGCCTACTGTAAATCATTTAGTTTTGTAACTAAGAGGAGCTTATTTAAATAATATAACCGCCCTGTAATTTCAGCTTTTGTTTTTCATAAAGGAATATAAAATAATTGTTCACATGAAAGAAATATATTGTTTGTTATTAATGTCTACAAGTTACATAGATAATTAATTATATTTATGGGTACTTATAATTAAATAAATACTTTCAACTTTATATAATAAAAACCTTTTGTTCAACCAAAAATATTAACATCGCTAATATATTTTACAGATGCAATTGCTTCAACTGCAGGTAAATATTTACAACTGTAATGCAAGTTACCGCAATTACCAACATATTAATTTTCTAAAGAAAAAAAATCTTTAATAAAATTTAATTTAAAAAAATACAAAAAAACAATTATAATTTCAAAAATATTAAATAAATTATGATTTTTACTTCAGTATTACCTATATATATCTGTTCAATAAATTTAAGCCATTAACCCTAACCCCTGTTAGTGCTGAAGAGGATATAGATATCACACCGCATACAATGGTGAGAGAGTTCTTTCTCAAAGTGAATTTATAAGATGAAAATGATCGACTTTCTCTTCAGAAATGCCAGTGATTCTACAATATGAAAACTTTGTTTATGGGTTTAACAAATTGATATATTCTGCACCAATTCATACTAAGATGGTGGGCACTAAAAGGGTTAAAGATACCGACAGTGGACTTTTCAAGTTAGTAAGTTTCGCATTTATTTTAAATAATGTTTTACATGTTATTTGAATTTAGAAGAATTTTTAATAGTATACTTTATAAATAAGTCATTTAAATTGTTAAGAATATATATCTTTTTTTTTTCACCTATAAATACATTATATGTTAAAGGTAGAATGAACGTTGAAAATATATTAACAGGACAATATTTATGAATGTTAGCCGCTGTAGTTGAGAAGAGATCATTATTGCTACGTTTACTGTTAAATGATTTGATTATTAGTAATTAAAAGCCAATTACTAATTCAAATAAATTTTTGAAAAATTAATCATTTAAAAAACAATATTGTTTATACTTTAAATTTTACTCCATTTAAAAAACAAGTAATACTAATAAATAATGAGTAATGAACACAGAAAAATTAATTTCAACAGATATAGAAAAAAATAATTAATAACGATTAAAAATAAAGTCAATAAAAATAAAATACATAATTTTTATTGAACTAATACTTAAAACTTTAAATATTTACAATTTACCAAAATAGGTACATTCTCAATAATTTATATGACACATAAATACACATTTGTATTAACATAAATGATATACACATATTATTTATTGAGCTAGTTAACAATTTAACAAGGCTTTATATATTTATTAAAGTTAGTTTTTGGTAGTCAAGAGATGTCTTTTATTTATCTCTCCCTTTAAGCATAATAAAAAATTATAAGAAAACATGTTAAGATAATCTATCGTGACACTTCACTGAACGATGTAACCAAATTATTGAGACTATTGGGGCATGTATTCAATCAACCAGTGCAATTCTTTAACTTAATTGTAGCAAATAAATTACTGACGATAATTTCTAAACAATATAAAAAAAAATTATATATTTAATAATACAGTAACAGTACAATCTCAATAATCCGAGCTACAAGACCCATTTTGGTCAGCTCTAAGATATAATGTGCATCTTTCTCCATTGTGGATGATTTTTTTGCAACTGATTTGCTAATTATAATTGGAAATTTTCTTTTTGAAATCTAATTCACAGCTCAAGCCAGAAAAAATGTTTAGCAAGTCATCAAGGACATAAATATAACAACCTTCCTGGAGCAAAAGAGTTATTTGTGCACGAATGAGCTAGGAAATGTGGATTTGATATCAAATTTTTCAAGAACTATATAAACAACCTTATTCTTCATTATTCATACGATGAAAATTCCCTAATTTTTCTTTGAAATTTGTCTGATATTTCATTAGTTAGGATTGAGACATTTCAGTACTGTGTCGGCTTATCGAGATAGGACTGTTAATAGCGAGCAGAAGACGTATATTTTGCTTCACCACTGTTCTTCTTTACCATCACAATCACTTTTTAATAAAGGCAACAACTCATTATTTAATGCTATTCCCTCGTAGTTTATCTAAATGTCTTTTCAGCTGTAGCCAAAAATAAAAAGTCCACCCACCATAAACTAGCGTGTATGTATACTGTTTGCACTCTATCAATCGATTCTTTCTTTTCTGATAAAAGTTCTACCCCTGAAACATAAAAAAAATTGTAAAAATAAACAAATCTTTATAAGAAGTGTCTGCGATCAACCAGACTTGGGAATTTTAGATTTAATTATATGAACATTTTTACTCATTTAGGTGAGGGAAAGTTGAAATAGTTTAGTGAGGTTAAATTGGTTCAAGTGAGCCTCATACCATAGATTAGGTTAGTTTGTTGAAGAGACTGAATTTTAGAGTTACAGGAAAAAGGTACGCAAATGCAAGATTTTTGTTTTCATATGGAAACAATCTGTGTAACGATTTATAATTTATATAATAGATCTATAGGATTCTTTAAGTAACAATATACACTTTGGCTTCAGTTTTAATGTATTAAAACTAAAAAAAACTAATTTATTTTTAAAAGAAACACATACTCCTCAATGTTTACTAATGATAATAATTAGAAATACTTATGGTTTGATTTTCAATGATATACTCTAAATAATACTTTGAAATAAAGAAAACAGTTTATATTTGATAAGTACATAATAAAGGAAATATTAGCAATTGACATATGATAAAGAGTAGGGAATGGCTACAAAATAAGAACAATTGGTTTGGTTACTGCGCTACCTAAAATCGACAGCTGCTACATCTATGTACGATATTAATAAATTCCAATTGAAGACAATAATTATTTGAGTTAATTGTATTATTGATCTGTTTTGCTTATTGTTTGGTACATTTTAAGGTTATGTAACAGCATTAAGATTATTTAGTTAGCATTTGGTAAATGGAAATCTTATAAGCTACTCAATATGGTGGTATCTATGACTTTTGATGAATGGGGGCTGAAGTCCCTAGCACATATTTCTTATATAACTAAGCCAGTCAACAACTAATTTACTAATTTAAATTGACTTAGTATACAAATTTCTTTTTACGACATATCTATTGTATAGCTACGTAAATAAATTAAGTTGTCAATATAAATAAACAGAAATAACTTACGTAATTGTTTTCTTTTCGACATTTTTAGGTTCAGGTCTTGCCCTATTCAAAACCTTTAGAAAATCTGATGTTTTAGCTCTCATTCTAGAATGAATATAGGCTTTTGAACACTTGATATGATAATGTAAATAATCTCGAAACATATGAATTAAATTTATAGTATTATCTCTTGCTTCTCTGTTTGTATGTCTTGGAAATAAAACTGAAAAAAATAAAAACAAATCAGAAATGAACAATAAATATTTAGTTGTAAGTGGACAATGAAATGGCTAGTTTTCAACCTAGTCAGGTTCAGCCCGTCAATTCCCATTAAATGTGACAATTCAATAATTTTGGATTATGTAATTAAAATAGTAGAAGCAAGTGATTAAGTTGTATTTTTAAAATGGAGTGATATATGACTATATATCAATTATGAAGGTAGTGAAGTATTAATATACTGTATTTTTAAAGGTCTTTCTTTTCGAAGAATAAGCTTCCATAGAACCTGGATTAAAACTAGTGATGGGAGAAAAAAAGTAAATTGTCAAGTTTAACTAAAATAACAATAAAATTTGACTTTGATACATAAAACAGCATATAGAGCTTGAGGAATCACTCAAAACATCACAGACAAGTTAAGTATAATGAATGAAAGATATTGAACACCTGTGATTAGTTATTAAGAGTATTTAATTAATAAAGTAATTTAATAAATATATATAAAGATATTACCAAATGTAACATATCCGATGTTCTCTCCTACGACAGCGTCTGTATTATTAAGTTCTAGCGGTGGTTCTTTGTGGCTAAATAAAACTTGAGGGGCTGTATGACTTGCACGTCGACCTTCCTTGAATTCTTGCATGAACACTTTTCCTATGACCACATCGTCTTCATCTTTGAATATTGTACTAAATACAACTGTAACTCGATCAGACTTTGCTTCTACATACCTAAAGAAAAAAGAAAAGAAAAATATAGCTATTTCCCTAAATCACCAGAGGTAGAGCATTTAATAAAATAAATTCAAAAAAACTTCATCAAAATTATGCTAACAAACTTCGCTAAATAGAATGTACCCTAACAGGATAATCAAGAAATAGAAAACATAAACAAATTAAAGCAGATAAAATTATCAGACGACTTTATATATATTTTTTTAAATAACATTAGACAATAAATTTGTATTTATTTAATAAAAGTCACAATTTGATAACTAGCCACTTTTTTTTATTATGAAATATAATGATAAAAATAATCAATGTATCTCAATTGATAAAAATAATCAAGGAAAGTGGATTGCTGACTTCCTGTGAATCAAGATACGGAAATATCTAGAATATTCAAAGACAAAATAAGAAAAAGCTATCTGAGGACCATTTTCGAAGAAATGACCAGCTGAGGAATGTAGTTTAAATAATTAAATCTGGGGATCTAGTGTAAAATGGGATAAGCTAGCTTTTTTCACAAATCAGGTTTTTTATGCATTAAGTTAGCGATTACATATATAGGATTATTAAACATATACTGTTACGACTGACAATGAAGAGAAGACTCATATGAGAGGCAATAAAATTTAGCTTGTTAGCCAAGGAAGGGCACACTATCTAGGGCATAAGCTCATTTAAACCGGGATGGAGCAAGTTTCTTGGTTCTTACCAATGAGACATCAACTGATGTTGCCAAATAACTAGCACAAATGCCAAGATTTACACAACCACTCTTCACATTTTTATTGCACCTTTAGTAAATTAGTTCAAATTGTATCGACATCAAGCTGCATATAACTAAACTATAAAAGAAAAAATCTAGGAAGATTAAAATTAACTTACATCGTTTCTTCATTCCTGTAATTAATAACAGCTCTTTTTAGTCCTTCAGTGAAATCCCCTTTCTCTTGGAAATCAAAGTATTTTTCGAACACCGAGGCAAAGCAATTTCTCTTTAACAACCCGATCTTTTTAACAACATTTTCCCAATCCGACGGCACATTATCCAGGTCTATACGAAGAGATACATTATAGCCTAAAACACAAAATAAATGAATAATGTCCTGGGTACTAGTAAAAAAAAAGTTAAAAGCATTAATTTAACTAAAAATACCTGTTTCAGGCTCAACTAAAAGTGGCCCATATTCTCTTTTTAATAACTCGTCTGCCCCGTGTTCTTGTAATTGTTTATAAAACTTCAATGAAATACTGACCTATAAGAAAGAAACACTGATTCGTAAAATGTCTACGACACAGAGCCAACTGGATAAGGATGTACAAACCAATATATTTCTGGTATTTCTTTTACAGGGGAACTCACCAAAATTTTCATCTTGTCGCCACCAACATTTGAGATATGGAATAAGACTCCATCGAAATCAGCTATAGTTATGTCTATCGAGTCTTGTTTATTTCTACGAACAAAATATTAGAATTACTAAAAAGTTACGTTTGTGAAAGTCCGTTAAATAATGCAACAAAAGTAATTGTGCTTTCCTTATTTAATTTCAAATTAAATAAACATTATAAAAATGGAACCCTTATCAACGTTTCAAAACTTAGATCGTTTCTGGATGAGCCGGCGATAATAGTGCTAGAACTTACCCAGCTAACGCATTCTTGAATTTCACTGTTAAAGTGTCTTCTACAATCCTGTTGTTGATCTCAAGTAAGATCATGATGAATATTTAATATTCCTTAAAAAAGCATGAATCATACGATAACTAAACCTAACCCCCTGCAAGGATACCCGGATATTACTAACTTCTGGGGATGTGTCGGTCGCGAACGAGCCAATCTTAAAGATCCGCTCAGTTGAGTGCAATGAACGGGTCACTAGTTATGAACCAATCGGCCCACTTGGACGGGGCTCAATTCCAGCGATAAAAAACAAACTTCGAAATGCGTTCCACCAGTTCCATTTCCTTTGAGAACCGGGTACGAAAACAGTTCCTCACGCAACGCAGTAGTTCATAAAACGAAAGCGCTAAACTTATGGCCGAGTGTACCTTTGGTAGGTGCCACTAAAGTCATAGTTTGTTAATCTATAACAAAAAATAAAACTATTATTAATACAGGTGATTCAGAAAAATAATCTATTTAGTTGACTTATAATATTTTTAGTTAACTATGGATAGACTTATACTTTCAAAGGGGGGTAAATGGGTAGGGTAATGGAAGGCTAGAGAGGGAGACAGGTGCGGGGGTCTCCTGTACTCGTAGCGGAGGAATCAAGCAATAGTGCCCTACTCACTGCTTGTGAACTCCCAGTCTGACCTATCCCTACCAACGCCTACTGTCAACTCCAAGTGGTACCCCCTGGGGAGTCCGATGGACTCGCGGACGACAGAGGCGGGATCTCCCCATGAAATCCATGTGGAGATCTCCTTAACACCCAAGCCAAGTGTAGAGGAGCTCGAGCTGTGGCCGAATGGCAGGGGGTGTATAAAAATGCACTGTCTTTAATCGACCCCCTTGGGGCACCAGGCGCACCCCATTGTATTAAATGCCCTCTGCAGGGAGAGGGGGCAGTACCTGCAGAGTAACTTCCCCCGCTCTCGTCGGAACAAAATATGAGTAGTACAACAACTAATAATGAAGACATGGAGGAGCTGGTCAGCTTGATCAGCGGAGAGGACTCAGCCCAGGGGCCTTCAATGGACCTTGGCGCTGAGGTAGTGGACGACGAAGCCTCTATGAGCTCGCTTGCGACGCTTGTAGAGGAGGTAAGCGGACTGGTAATGGAGCCAGAGAGCTTGGCGCCTGGTAGGGACGCTGCATCCAAGGATGCAGGCGAGACCTCCAAGCACAAGTTCTCTGGAGCCCAGAGAAAGAAGTGGAGGAGGGCAATGTTGGCTGGAGGGCCACCTGAGGATCCGGCCGGACTTCCAGGACCTTCGGGGTCCGGGAATACGGCAGGGTCTGGGTGTGCTCCAGAGAAAATGATTAGGGACTCACCCGGTACATCTGCGCCTACGGCAAAGAGGCATAGGGGTGGGGATGCTAGTATTGCATCCTACGCGATTGCTTCCGGAGGAAGCAGGGTGGCGATTATCCCTAGTGGATATCCGTCCACTCAGCTGACGAAGGAGAATTGCGAGGAAATGAAGGGCCAGCTGATGAAATTTGTCGATCAGCTGGAAGAAGAGAAAGGGACACAGGCTGAATTCAGTGGAATTTACCCACATGTGGGAGCCTGTGTCATAATCTGCGACAACCAGGAGACCAAGGACTGGTTGTTGATTATAGTACCCAATTTTAACATCAGTGGGGATCTGGAGCTCCGTGTAGGAAAGGTGGAGGAGCTTCATAAAACCGTGAAGGTAGGAACCTTCATTACAGGAGAAATGCCTCTGGAAGGACATTTCATGAAGAGGATCAGGACCCAAAACTCTAGGGTACCTGATATCGGATTATGGAGACTCCTGGGCACCAAGGTGGAGAAGCATGGCTTCTTTGCAATCCTGTCTGCCCCAGAGACTAGCATGGAATACCTTGAGAAGCGGAAGCTTAAGTTGAACTATGGGTTCACTAAGGTCGCTCTCAGGGTATTGGATAAGAAGAAGCCGCTAAAAGTAGTACAGGAGAGGAAGGCGGCTGATAAGGTGGAGGAGGCAAGGAGCGATCCTGAGGTGGAGGAGTTGAAGGGGATCGCTACGACGAATTTGCCAACTCCAAAGGATGGCCCCAAGGCGATGAATATGGGTGGCCCCGTGGCGGGGGCTCGGGGGCGCGCTGGGTCTGGGCCCTCTGTGATGGGGAGGCCTGGGTTTGGCGCTGTCTCCCGGCGTCCGCCTCGGGGTGGCCCTCCGGGGGCCGGCGGGCACTGATCATGGTGGTGAGGCTGCTGCAAATTAATCTGCACCACTGTATTGCAGCATGTGGTGTTCTGCAGCAGTATGTGAGAGGTAAGGATATTGATATTATTCTAATACAAGAACCTTACCTGTATAAGGGCAGGATGGGGGGGCTGGCGATGCGTGGGTATGAGATTATTTCTGTACCCGAGCGTGCCAGAGCCTGTATCCTGCATAAGAGCAGTCTTAAAATGCTGCCTCTATGGCAATATTGTTCTAGAGATTTAGCAGCAGCTCAAATGGCCCTCAACGAGGGAAATCAAGGTGGGAGGTTGACGATTGCATCGGTCTACCTCCCATATGAAGAAAGAGTCCCGACCGAGGCACTTAGTAAGCTAACGGAAGGGACTGGCTTAAGGGGCGAGCTTATAGCATCGCTTGACGCGAACGCTCACCATCAGCTCTGGGGGAGCAAGAACAACAACCAGAGAGGTGAGTGTTTAGTAGAGTACATAACTAGTAATGACCTAGACATTCTAAACAGAGGCAATATTGCCACTTTTAACAACAGAATCAGATCTGAGGTCATTGACATAACCCTTAGCACACGTACTATAAGCCTAAGGGTTAAAGGCTGGCACGTCTCTGAAGAAGAGTCATGCTCAGATCATAGATACATTAGATTTGATCTAAGTGGTAACATCACGTCCGAAGCTGTGTATAGGAATCCCAAACTTACAAAATGGGAAACCTACTATACACAGCTTGAGGAGGAGGTCAAATGCTGTCCTAGAGTGGTGAGTAGCAACTGGCATTTGGAACATTTAAACTCAACATTGACTGAGGCAATGATTAAGTCATACACTGATAATAACACTGTATGTAATGTTAGATCCAACAGGAACTGTCCCTGGTGGAACAATGAACTTGGCAAGTTAAGAGCTCTTACACGTAAACTCTTTAACGCGGCCAAAAGATCAGGCAGATGGGATACTTATAAACGTGCACTCACTGATTATCACAAAGAAGTCAGAAAGGCTAAAAGAAGGGCGTGGAAGAAATTTTGTAGCGAAATAAACGATACAACTTCCATGTTTAGAGTAAATAGGATCTTATCCAAGCAGTCTGACAGGGGAGTATTGGGCTCCGTCAGGGTGGGAGGGGGCTATACGGATTCTGAGGAGGGAACCCTCGGTGCCCTGGCGCGCGCACATTTTCCTGGCTGCGGACTGATGGATACGATTAATAATGACCCTACCAACTGTGAACACACTAGTTGCAAGGGTAACTGGGCAGAAGCAAATAAAATTGTCAATTCTGCAAGAGTGGAGTGGGCAATTAATTCTTTTGCTCCTTTCAAATCACCTGGTACTGATGGGATATTCCCAGCCTTGCTACAAAAAGGCCTACCAGTAATTAGGCCCCTTATACTTACCTTGTTAAGGGGAAGCTTGGCACTGAGCTATATTCCAGTAAGCTGGAGGATGGCAAAAGTGTGTTACATACCAAAACCTGGGAAAAAGTCCTATGACGAACCCAAGTCTTACAGACCAATATGTCTGACTTCATTTTTAATGAAGACCTTGGAAAAGGTCATAGACAGACATATTAGGGATGGAATACTGGTAGAACGACCGCTTCATAGCGCTCAATTCGCATACCAGAGAGGAAAATCCTGTGAAATTGCTCTCCACCACCTGGTTTCCAGGATAGAGAGATCCCTAGTCATCATAAAGAAATAATGGCAGGCATCTTTGTTGATATAGAAGGTGCCTTTGATCGCACACCCTATAACACTATGGCATCAGCCTTAGAAAGAAAGGGGATTAGTTCCTTAGCCTCTAGCTGGATAAACACCATGCTAGAGAATAGGATTTTACAATCACAATTGGGACAAACCAAACTGTGGATGAAGCCAGTGGGAGGATGTCCACAGGGAGGGGTGTTATCTCCATTACTGTGGTGTTTGGTCGTTGACTCATTGTTAACAAACCTAAACTCTGCAGGTTTCTACGCACAGGGATATGCTGATGACATTGCTGTGCTCATAGGGGGCAAGTTCTCAGAAACCATTTCTGAGTTGCTTTCCGCATCGATGGATCTTTTGAGGGATTGGTGTGAAAAGAATGGTTTAGGAATCAATCCCCAGAAGATAAATCTCTGTATCTTCACTAACAAAAGAAATGCTATAGTTAGACCACCCTATATAGGGGGGACACAGGTAAGCATTTGTAGTGAGGTAAAGCATCTAGGGGTTACTCTGGATAGAAAATTGGACTGGTCTAAACACATCAGGAATACTACTATGAAGGCACTTCGATGCCTCTATGCATGTAAAAGGGCTGTGGGTAGGACCTGGGGACTACAACCCATAATGTTATTCTGGCTATATACCGCAGCAGTTAGACCAATGGTGCTCTATGCCTCTATGGTGTGGTGGCACAGAGGTAGTATTAGTAAAAATAGAACTTTGCTTGGCAAATTACAGAGGCTTTCATGTCTCATGATCACTGGTGCCATGAGTACAACTCCTACTGCTGCAATGGAAGTCTTATTGAACTTGAATCCACTGCACATAGAAGTAGAAGCGCAAGCCTTGAACGTGGCTTACAGACTTGCGAAATCAGGAACAAGATCCAAAGTCATGACTCACATGGGACATGGGAACTTGTTCAGAAGAATTGATGAGGACGAGGTGCTGTCAATGCACTCTGACCTACAAGTTAAGAAACACACAGACGTTTTATACTGTGCGGAAAACACAAAGACCAAACCACATAAACTGTGTAATGGGATTAATTGCTACACAGACGGCTCACTAACAGAAAACGGATCAGGGGCCGGCATATGGAGGAAAGATAAACCAGAATCTGGGATTTCTATTCCTTTAGGTAGACACACCTCGGTCTTTCAGGCCGAAGTGATGGCGATCAATGTCTGTACCCAAACCTTAATTGGGGAGGGTGTAAGAAACAGACTGATCACAATTTTCACGGATAGCCAGGCAGCCATTGGCGCCCTGAGAAGCTATACGACCAGATCTTATTTGGTTGAGGAGTGTAAAAACAACTTAAACACACTCTCGCTAGCCAATAAGGTTAGAATCGACTGGGTGCCAGGACACACAGGCATCACAGGCAATGAGAAGGCAGATGGCCTTGCAAGGGTGGGCTCAGAACAGACACCTCTTGCACCTGAACCCATATGTGGTATCAGCCTCAGCTACGCTAAAAGGCGTATAAAATTAGCTTTAGAGGACAAGGCAAGACTTTCTTGGAGAGAAACTAAGAAACAGGAACACTCGAAACTGTTTCTTGATGGACCCTGTAAGAGAAGAAGCTCAGCACTTCTATCAATGGACAGGTGGACACTCAAAAGTGTGACAGGACTCTATACAGGTCACTGTCGGTTAAATAAACACCTCTTTAATTTGGGGATAGTGGGATCACCAATCTGCAGATTCTGCAAGAAAGAGGGAGAAACGGCACGTCATATAATATGTGACTGTGATAACCTAGCTAGAAGGCGATACCTTCACTTTGGTAGTGATCGCATTGTAGACCCCAAACTATGTGAACTGATCGATCCATTCAGTATCCTCAGATTTGCAAAGGCCGTGGGCCTGTCACATATATAGGACAGGGACATGGACGGCGCACAATAGGTCTCAGTGAGGCCGCGGTGCACAAATGCCGGAACAAATAATAATAATAATAATAATATACTTTCAAAAATATTTGATACTAGTGAAAATGCTTGATTAATCTATTAAAAATCATTTGTATAATTTAACTGGGAGATTACACTCATAAGATTTTAATCTAAGTATGTCAGTTCGTGAATTATTTACCAATATTGAACCAGTGAATTATTATCAAAGATGTAGCAGAGCAGCACGCATATCTCTGTGTTTCTCCTAAACCTCTGCTTAAGAAATTAATTGCTAGTTAAGAAACTAAATTATCCTTGTAAAATGTCATGGACTTGAGGCTGGCAGAAGGGAACATTTGAGGAACACGGGAGACAGGTAAGGGAATATTTACATTGAACATTAGTGTGCAGCGCAACTTGTAAGTTAAAACATAGAACTAAATCATAAAAAAATGCACTTTTGTGATTCTGTAAAGTGGCTAGGAAAGTAACTAGGATGAACAGGTGTTCTCTATCAGAAAATTTCTATTCAGTAACAGGTAAGGATTTCAAAGACGCTCACTGCTCCTAGCACATCGTACTAGTTAGTTTGTTAACCACCCAAGAGAATGCACTGGACTGTAAAAAGTCCATGTTCCCCGCGCTAGTTTTGCATTTTGACTAATAGGTAGCATTGCGTTTCAATTTGTAACGAAAATAATTGTGGTAACACCATAAATACAATAATAATTCTTACTCACTCACTTGTTTGATTTCTGTCTCTATTCCCTTAGCCCCAAGATCATGAAATTTAAAATGAGAAGACTTAAATCAATCAACCATCAAATAACTTCTTTAAGATCAGATTAATTTATTTTTTTGATATATGAGATTAATAAAATAGTGTTTTTGATGTTCAAGAAGGATCCAGATGGAAATAAAACCAACCAAAAACCTGAAAATTTCGAGAGGAAGTCAGGAACAAAGGGTTTTTTTTTCACATCATTTACAAACTTTAATGTTTTCAGTTTTCCCAAGCTCGTCATTGTTTAATAGACTAATAAAGTGTTATGCCCGTTGTTAATTTACCATTGACTCAACCGTCCGTAGATTCCAACCCTTTTGTATTCTATCAAGGATGAATAATAGCTTATATAACTTATTAAAAAGTCAAAAACAATGTATTGCTAGTTTTAATAAATAAATAATGTAATTATATGTATGCTAATGATTATTTGTTGTAATGGTATATATTCTATGGAATCGCTTCTGGTCTTCTTTTGAGCTCTTTATCTATTTGACAATGTTTATAACCTTCAAGATTACTTCTTACAATTTTGTTATCAGTTACTGTCATAGTATACAATTAATCTGATTACTTTCAATGTTTTATTACAAAATGATTTTCTGAAAATATGGGCCTATGTTTTACTACTAGTGCCATTTAATTTAAATTTTTTCGCATTTCATAATTTGTTTTTATATGTATTTCTAGTCATATATTTCTAAATAATGGCTTTTCTTGAGGTAATTTGAGGTTTGAATGTTCATTAATGATATTTTGTAATTTTTTCTTCGATAACTTATACTGTCTGTTTTTTAGCGACGTCGTTTAAATTTTTTTGATTTGAAAGAAAATGCTGATGCTGGAAGAATTTCTGATGCTTTGGGGGTAAGTTAAAAAATAATAAAATTATGAAATACCATCTCCATTTCAAAATGGTAAACAAACGTGCTTACGAACAACGAAAAAATAATTATTAACAATTAAAAATCCTGATAAAATGTGGAGCTGGGTTTTAGTCTTCTGTTTCAATATTGTGTCGGAGACAAGGAGGGGAGCCTCTCATTGGTTATTTCTCTCCATTTCGATAAATTGTTGACTATTAGACGGCCAAATGTTGGTAGCCAACTTCAAGTCTTTGTCTAATATTTTATTTAACTATTTTTTGAAGCTAAACCACTTAACCTCTTGTTTACTTGGCCGTAACTATAAATCTTATTAAATTGAAATTTGCTAATAAACTCACTCGTTCGAAATTTTTCTATCGATTTTATATATTTATATTTCTCTACAAATAAATTCTAATTATAAAATTAAGATAAAGCAATATGGAAAGTGAATGGATTATGCTACTTAAGAAGATTGCTAACAGTAGATTGTGGGGCCAGAGAAGACATTTCTAGCATAATGAGGAAATCACTATATTCATTCACTTAGCTCTAGCATATATGAATGTAGTGCAAAATTTTGATAAAAAGATACCATTTTTTTTCTGCCATTATAGATTTTGTTATTTACATTTAATCACTTATAGTATATATTGTGTTTAATAGCCAGTTTGATGGTCAAAGAATTAATGGCGAGTATCAAGATTTGAGTGTTAAGTCCATCCTTGTACATACACGGATGTGGAAGATGAGAAATTCCTGACTGTGGTAAACTGAAACATTCTGAGTATATGGTGGCCTTATACCGTATAAATAATAAAGAGCTCTATAGACTCCACCGTAGTTAGGAGGAAATGTCGATGGGTCATGGGAAGCCTAAAGAACGGAGAAGAAGAGGGGGCCTGATAACACCCCTGGAATAAGTTAACGGCTGAAGAGTTCAATTGAGACTGCTTAGTAGACCTTTTGCAGCTCATCTAAGGAATAGAAGTTACTAATAACTAAAAAATTGCAGGCTTTGAAAATATTTTAATAATTGAAGCATTATCTGAAATCCTTTTGTATCAATCATTCAGTTCTATTGCATACCTAATCTAGAGAGCACTATTGTAGATTTTTTTTTTCATAATATATAAATAAATTTATAGCTGAAACCAAATGATGAATTCCCCGCCTCCACATTCTTCCTTTTAACTGTTCTTCGCGCCAAAAATTGTGGTGAGGCGCTAACAAACAACTATGAATGTAGTGCAAAATTTTGATAAAAATATACCATTTTTTAATGAATTTTTTTCTACCATTATAGTTTTTGTTATTTATATTTAATCATTTATGGTATATATTGTGTTTTAATTATTATAGGCCATTACTTAAAATGCACTTGTTAAAAAAATCCTTTTTTGCCATCCACTCTCTGGATAGTTGTAAACAAATTGATTTTTTATATTAATTATGAATGTTTTTATATTTTAGAAAGCTCGTGTCACCGCTACAACTTACGGGTATAGTTTTCTAGTGATTGGTGATTCTTCTGGCAATGTTCATCTGTTTGCTAAAAATTTTGATGTTCGAACATTCCGAGCCTATGAACTGAACATTTCTTTGGCTGCACAATGTAAACTGTCTCCATATCTTGTTACTATTGGGGTATGTAATTGTAATCTGAACTCATTATGTAAAATATTTCATTCATATAATATAATTGTAAATATACGCACTATGCACGCATAGTTGTCATACCAGGTAGTAAATACTTGATAATTGCTTGGAAGATGTCATTGCTAATAAAAGTGTCAACTGATAATTTTGTACATCAATAACAAAGAGGGAAAAGAAGTTTAGTGAAGGTATTTAAATAAATGTTTTGAACCAAGTAGTCATACAATAAAAAATAAATTTATTATTCCTTCTATTTGGGGTCTTCATCAACAAAACATAACATGACTGTATTTGATAAACTTGACACATAGTTTAATTAGTATGAGAAAGAAAATAATTTGGTTGTTGAAAAGATTCATTTAGCATTGAAACATTTGTATAACAACAATTGAAGGGTTTGCTGCAAAAAGGAGGTAGCTCCAATTTTTCCATTTGTTGGGAAACCAAACAAAACGTTTAAAAAATTCAAATTTTAAGTTATGTAAAAATATTGTTGTTGCTTACTTTCAATTATGGTGTTTACATATTACGATTAGAGCTGCATCCTTTTTGTGCCAAATAAAAGAGGTTTTTTTTTGACACAAGAAAGTGTTTCTAACTCCCAACAGCTATGGGATGGAGCTACCTCCTTTTTGCAGCAAACCCTTCAATTGTAATAGTAAAATTAATTATTCACGGCTTTCATCTGGTCATTTCGAACCTGTTTATTTTGATGCCGTTCCAAGTCGCCAATCCCTGCCACCTCCATGTTTATATTCCTCTCGTTAACTTCTAATTTTGTTTTCGATAGTTAATCGTTTTTTGGAGTCCACTAAGAGAAAGATAGGGCACTATTGAACACTATACAAAAGATCCTGGTTTTGAATCCCCGATCTTGTCACTTTTTTTGTCCTTTTACCATTATTTATTTAAATGCATACCAATGAAATTACATACTACAATTAATAATAATTAATACTAGACTTTTTTCCGATTGTTATGTAAATTATAATTTTGTTATAGGAAGATGAAAATGGAATTAATCCTGTTATTAAAGTGTGGCACATTGAAAAACTAGATAAAAATGGTGTGCCAGTTTGTTTAAGAATAATTCGTGCCTCGATCCCAAATAAAGCAGTTGTACCTACGTGTATTGCTATTACTGACAACCTTCATTTCATGGCTGTCGGTTTTGTCGATGGCTCCATTTTGCTATACAGAGGTACAATTTTTAATTTTAATTTAAATAAATACAAATATAACATTTTAGCTATTTTTCTGTGTTGAATTGATATTGATATTGACTAAAACTAACTATTAATATTTTTAGGTGATATTAAAAGAGTGAGCACAAGTAAACAAAAACTGTTGACTGTAGATGAACTTTCGAGTATTACAGGTCTTGCTTTTCACATCTCGGCGAAGAAGACACTTTTGTATGTTTCTACTGTCAATACTATCGAAATGTTTGATGTCACTTATAAAGATAAAGAGAAACGAGTAAGTTATAGTTTCAATGTTTTATACTGAAGCATACATTTTGGGGTACTGATCCGTCCCGATTGGGTCAAAACATACTTCAGAGACCTAGTTCCTTTTGATTCAGTAACTTAAGCGGTGGAAGTTAATATTGGGATATACCAAGTTAAGACTTTGAAATTCCTAAACACTAACTTACATAAAGGGATCTTAAAAGTGGGCTCTTGGGTATGTTGTTTTCTTCGATATCTATCTATCGGAGGAACCATCGAATGGAAAATAAATAAGAAGGAATTAGGAATCAAATTAGGTCAAAAACATTTACACTAAACCGGGATGGTCATCTTATGAGGATTTGCATTTCTTAGAGTCTAGGATGCAAGGTAGTTCCTCACCTGTTGTCATTCCTTGGATGATTCATCAAAAAAAGTTATAAAATTATTAATGAGAATATTAAGTTTAATGTGAGCCTTCATTCATTTTTTTTGCTCTACGTTTTTATTTTTATCATCAGGGCTCCTAATAGAACTACGATGAAAAATATCATACTTCTACTTAAAAAACAAATTAAATTAAAGTCACAAATATGATTTTAATGCCTTTTTAATAACATAATTATGGTTCACTTAAATCTGAACCGTATTGCAAATATTTATTTTGTTAATACCTGCTAATTAATAACCATTAATCATGTTTATGCTGCTGGTTTCAAGACATTGGTTCAATTGGAAAAATTGTTCGGTTTAAAATTTCATGTGTCGAACCGGGACTCGAACTGAATGATAGACTGTTTTCTTAAGAGTGAAAACACAAACATAGTAAAAAACAATATATTATTATTATTATTGAATGGTTAACGTTGTAATACTAACAAATGTTTTATTTCAGACAAATCTTGACAATGAAGGAAGCTCTTTACGATGCTCTGTGTTAGCAGAAATAGGGCAAGATGGACATTTTTTTGTAGCGAAAAATGATGTACGTATATATATATTGTGGACATTCCATTTTAATGTTAGCTATTTTAATTGTAGTATTTATCTCAAAATAATAAGATTACAATCATTATTTATATCCCAATGATTATAACTAACTTTCCTGATTACTTGTCCTATAACATGTACTTGTAATGTTTTTTTAAATAAATAATTAAATTTGTATATATCTACAAATATTGTTGTTAATTTAAAATTAAATTTCTGTTTAGGCTGTATACTGTTACACTAACGGGGATAAAGGACCTTGCTACGGTCTCCACGGAGAGAAAGTTCTGTTAGAGTGGTATAGAGGCTATTTGATCATCATCTCGAAGGACAGTAAACAGTCATCTCACATTTCTTCTGTAAAATCACTCGGGTAAAGCGATGCAACTATTAAAACATTGTTTTATTCCTTTAACCTATTTTTTGACATAGACATGGCCGGTGGCAGTAAAATCAACATTGAGGAAATTGGTGAGGGGAACAGTTTGCAGACTTTATAGTGGAGCTATTCAAACCACTCTCACAACTCGCTACAAGAAAATAAAGTCCAATGCAACGAGGGAAGATGTTCCTAAAAAGATTAACTCAATTAAAGCAAAGCGTAAAATAATATTTTCTTCCGACGCCCATCTTGGTTCTCAGCCCTACCTTCCTCTAGTATTATAAGAGGAGAGAATATTCACTGTATAATGTCTAATACAATAAAAGAAGGGGCCAGGTGAGCGCTGGATTGTCAATAATATTGAATCAATGATGGTGAGCAATACCATTTTTCATTTATTTTATCAACTGCACATTTACAGTCTATTACTTAAATGATAGTTCTTTGCTCAAGCTTGTCCCATCATCAGAGCTTTTAAGATAACGGACTTTTCATAATCCGTAACTAATAATAGATTCAAAGGGAACCACATTAAGAGGAATTCCGAGGTACTAATAAAACACAGAAACTGTGCAATCAAACCTGGTGTGTAGGATAAATCAGTAAACATTTCCAATTGAGTTTAAAATATTTTATAAGCAGTTTAAAAGATTATTGTTATTATTTTGAAAGGTCTGTAAAATTATCTTTCATTTTCCTTTTGCAGGGACGCGAACAAGTATACTCATGAAATAACTGTATTAGACAGTCAGGATAAAAGTTTGACGGTTTTTACTTCACCGCTCCAAGATGTTCTATCAATTCTCATTGAATGGGGATCGTTTTATATTTTATCTGTCGATAATTCATTAGCTCTCGTCGCTGAAAAGGATCTTCAGTCAAAATTGTCTCTTCTGTTTAAAAAGAATCTTTATGATCTTGCGATCAGGTATGTTGAAAAAGCACATTTCCTAGTGATAAATTTTCCATATTGCAATTCTGTAAACATCAATATATTATCCTTTTTATATTTCAGGATAGCGAAAAATCAACAATACGATGCAGATGGGTTAATGGAAATATTCCGGCAATATGGTGATCATTTGTACAGCAAAGGTGATCATAAAGGAGCTATTGAACAATATATTAAAACTATTGGGAAATTAGAGCCTTCATATGTAATCAGGAAAGTATGTTAATAAATGATAATAAAAACTATTATTTTATAATTTATATATGATTTGCTTGTGCTTATCTGTACCTTCAGACATTAGTTCTTCACTGTACAATATCATCGATAGTGAAGTATCCTGGAGCCCTAAGCACTCGTGTTCAGTGACCCTTTAGTATTTGTATATTAAAATTGTTGCGAATCTGCCTACGAATACAAATAGAGGGGGTATTGGGGAAGTTAGGGACCAAATGGTGGAAGTGACTTCCATGGTAATTTTCATATTGAGCACAAATTTTAAGAGATCAACTAATGGCTTATGGGAGATAGGAGGAAGGCCAAGTGAATATTCAAAACAACGCCAATAAGAAGAGACTTTGGGGCCTCCATTGGCGAAATGAAACGGCTTGCAAGGGGCAGAGAACATTCAAAGAAACATACCCGAGATTACCCTCCACGCTTACTTAGTGGCTCACAGGAGCTAGTCAAAGAAGAAGAGCCGAACAGTATTCTTGTCTAAATGTGGTGGAAATTTAACAAAAATAGGCGTTGCGGGAGTTAATGTTAAAAAGAGGTGGACATTTCCAAACTATTCAAAAGCAATAGAAATAGTGATTGAAGTGTGAAAGGTGTAATATGTTGATCATAACCTTTGCCAAATTCGGAGAGAATTTATTTATTTGCTTAAAAGTGTTTCTCGTACATACTTAATCATATATACATAATTTTGTAATACCTATCTTATTTATACAATGAACATTTTAATTTTTCAATATTAATCTAGTTATTAATGTTTTAATTTTTCAGTATTTGGGTTCTCAGCAAGTTGAAAATTTAACTACTTATTTGCAAGCCCTTCATAAAGAAGGTGTGGCCACCGGAGGTCATACGACTTTATTGTTAAATTTTTATACAAAACTCAACAAACCGAAGCTTTTAAAGGAGTTTATAATGGTAATGAATTCTTTATACTTTTTATTTATTTGAAGTATTTTTCTATTCCATAACTTACGTTTTAACACTTTTTTTGTTTCCAGACAAAAGACCGAGAAGTAGATTTTGATGTAGAAGTTGCAATAGATGTATGTCGCCATGTCTCAGCAGAAGATGCTCTTTTACTCGCCGAAAAGCATTCATTACATGAATGGTATTTAACCATTCAGATCGAAGATCAAAAGAAATACCAAGCAGCGCTTGATTATATTGGCAAACTCGATTTTGAAAAGGTATTTCACTGTTTATATTTTATCGATACTCTTAAGAGTATCACTCAAAAAGAGACACATGTATATTAATATTTATAGTATTTGAAATTTAGTTTTAAAAAACAAAACAAAAACCAGAGTCTTTTTCAAACAGTATAAATATTTAAAATTTAAGTTATTCAGTAATCACAGTTGACTGCTTGGCCCGAGATGGTTTGTGAAAGAAGCTGTGGCATTTCCTATTTTTATTTAATACTAATTTAAATTAAATAAAGAAATGATGTAATTTTAATTGTTCCTGTCATTGAACTATATCCTAAAACTCAAAAATAATTTTATTTTCATTTACAATGTAAAACATATGATATATTTATAATTCATATATGTACGGGACATACAGAACAGTCAGGGATATCGCGTGTGAGATACTTTTGATAAAAAGACTGAATTTAGGATCATATTATGAGCATGGTTAGCATGCCTGATTAGTAGCTACCAATGCTCGGGTTTGATTACCGTCTTCCTATCAGCATTTTTGTATGAGACAGGAGGTTAGTTTGGGGTCCACTGGGGAAATATTTGTAAGCGATAATTAGTAAGTTCCTATTTGAAAAAATAAATAGTAAACTAAAATAAAGGTTGAGAGGTAAGAGCCTAGCACTAACCCTGCTATCTCCACCTACAGCAAACTCAATCGATCTTTCACTCGATTAATCCATATTTTAGAGATGCATTACTCTAAAATATAGATTACAAATATTCAAATTTCTTTTATTGTTTTTGTTTTTTTTAATTTTTAATAAATATAATGTAATGCGCCTACTTGTACTTCATAAATTTTCATGAATTAAATGTCTAGTATAGAAAGTATTAATATATTTGTTTGATTATCTTTCATTTCAGGCTGAAATAATGATTAAAAAATATGGTATTACGCTACTTGAGAATATTCCAGAAGAAACAACAGATTTTTTGAAAAAAATTTGTACAGATTATAATCCTAGTGATGAACCTCTCGTTAATCAGGTTCGGATCACTTTCTTATATTAATTACATTTGTTGACTTAATTTAAATTTTTGATGTTTTATTACCCATTTGTATACACACTCTTTCTGTTCGTCTAATTTAATGGCCAATGATTTGGCCATATGTAGAAGAGCTCGTAAATCTCTTTGCTAAAAAAACTACAATATCGGTGGCAATGGATAATAATTAATTCAAGTGACTTTTACAACTTGCAAATGTGCTGTAATTCTTGTTAATACTGTATGCACAAGTGTAGGACTTACCTTATGAGAGTTCTTTTTTGACAATACCCTTGTCATAATATGTATTCTACGTTAATAAAACAAACTTATGCTAGTAATTATGAAAGTTAAAACTACTTAATGCTTGACACAAACTTTCATGACTAATTTACTATTGAATATAAATTTGTATTAAGTGTTCATAACAACTTCTTCATAAGAAGAAGAAAAAACAAAACAAAAAAACTCCAAGCTTTAAAGCAGTCATGGATTTTTGCAATATCTAAAACTTCACGCATGTGTGTTATTGATGTCCTTTATTTTTGGAAATTTGTAGTTATTTTTATAATTAGTAGCACAAGTATTGGACAAATAATTGAACACACATAAAGTTGGATATGTTTTTACGAACAAATTATAAACCAACTTCAATATTTCCATAGTTGAAACTAGACTTCCTAGTCATAACTGTTATAATCCAATTGTTTTTTCAAACTCATTCATTATGATTTGAAATATAAATTATCTGCTATCAGGAAATCAGAACATGAGTTTTTATTAATTTTGCTATTTCATTTCAGAGCATGCTCGATGGATACGCAAAACAAGTAAACAGATCGTCTCCTGAAGATTTCATTCATTACTTTTTAAATAATTCTGAAAAGCTGGTAGAGTTTCTGGAATATCTTATTCAGGTTAATATGATTTATTATTTTTAATACAATATATAAAGTAGAACGGTATGTATTCGTGGTAGTGGCTATGTATTAATGTGGATTCTAAGCCAATTGACATATCCGCAACCACCAAATTTAGCAGGCCTCTACATTTTCTCCAATCTCTAAACATTCCCAGTTATTGTCAAATTTACACATAATTTGGGCATTGGGCATAGACATGGCGTTTTACAAAAAATACTCTGGTTGCCCCAACTTGAAAACTTTGTTTCTGTGAGTGAATGATCAAAATATTTATCATTTTAAGTGGCTTCACATACTTGACAAACTTGGTTCATTTACATTTCCATAGCTTAGTAAGCAGTACATATAAAGTATAATTGATAAAATACATACTATTGTTTAATATATTTTTTCTCCTGCAGAAAGCCAACTTTTGTAATCGTCACTGATTTCTCTCATGAGTAACTAGCACTAGTCCCTTGATATTAAATAGTTGTATATTTTGTGTATTGTATATCTATGTACAAATGTGTGTTATATTAACGAGTGCTAATAAACCTCATTTTCACTCAGGTTAGTAACGTATTTACAGCCACTTAAATTAAAATGATAAATATTTTGTAGTAAAAATGAGATTTTTGAAAAACCTAGAAAAAAATTTCAGCTCTGAATCCCATAATAACTGGTGAAGTATGTTTGTAATCTAAATGATTAGTCCCGGCTGTGGAAGGATATAATTAAATAATAAATCTTCCATCTCTGAACAACAGCTTTTTTAGTAGTAAACACAATAATGTTTACGACAGCTCTAAGCTGTCATCTTCTAAACAAAAGGCGACAGTCGAAAATGTTGTTGGTAAATAAAAACTATATTATGAAAAGACGGAAGATTTATTATTTAATGAGTGTAATCATTGAAAATAGTGATAACATATGTGTACAACATTGAATCCCTGCATAGTAGGAAAAAACGGGTTAACCTGAATTCAGTGTGGACTCATTGGGATTTCCCATCGGTAAAACTCATGTTAGCTAATTTAATCATTAGTTTTGTCTTTGATCCCACTGCTTTAAAAATATTAGCCAATGATAAGATATAAGGACTTGAAATCGCCTAATAATTATTAAATCTTGAGATTACAACTAATGGTTATAAAGAATATACGTTAAATATTTTATTCGTGTTATACCATAATGAAATTTACATTGTAGCCTCCTTTGAAAAATATTGGTGTACGTACGGTTAATCTATTTTTCCCCTGAGTTTTATTCCAAGCGTACTTGAATTCAAAAGAAATGTTCAAATTAAGTCATTTAAACTAATATTCTTTGGTATTTATTTGTCTGTTTCTTCTTAGGCACCTTTAAAATGGAGTCCTCAAGTTTACACCACATTGCTGGAACATTACTTGCAAATATGGGTAAATCAAAACGACTCTAAGCTCGAACAGAAAATTATGCGTCTTCTCGAATCTCAAGATTCCTCTGTAGACAAGTTGCAGGCGCTTATACTGTGTAAATCTGCCAATTTTAAGCAAGCAATACTATTCTTATACGAACAAAACAAAATGTAAGTTGGATATTGAAGTTTTTTAATGTCTGCCTTTTATATGATGAGCTCATGAAACAGTTATAAAAAAATTTTTTTGTCAGTTTTGAGTAAAGGTTGTCAACATTTAGGGTTCGATGGGAGGTAGAATTTTATCGAGTAATGGAAAGAAAGAAAAAGGGCCAAGGCTTTTACAACACTTTAGAAAATTGCCTGTGCATGAAAAAAAAACTTAAGTAACCGACTGAAATATTAGGAGTGTCATCTTTGCATTGTTTTCTTTATATTTTCATTTGGACTATATTTGAACCTTTAATCACCACTCAACCAAGTGCGTATTTGAAGTATGCAAACCAGTTTCCTTCGTAAGAAGAAATTTGTGAAATATGAAAGTTTCAGATAGGTACTGGAATTGTATAGAAATTAATTAATTTAAAAAAATATACCATCATTTTTACTAGAAATCACCAATAAAAAAAAATGATGTGTGATTTATATTTGGTTTAAAAGAATCATTCAGTGGTTGGTTATTTTGAACCACAATTAGAGGATTGCTTAAATAAAATCAGATGAGGGACGTTTTTAATTGTTTTTAATGTTCTTCATTGCTTTGCAGCAAAATTTTCATTATTATGGCTTTGTTGTACAAGGTTGAAACACAAATTAACTACCCAAAGAAGAAAATAGCTGAGAGAGTGAGAGGTAACGCGAACATTTATGTGGACTTAATTGTGAGCAGGTTTGTACACTTATGGCACCCCATACTATTTATGAAACTTCTCTCAACGCCCACTAGGCAACTGTCTAGACAACAAAAGCCTCGCTAACTGTCGATATAACGGTGTTCCATTTCCAGAGCCGCCCTCTATCAGTAGAATGGCACTCCATCTATATAAAAAAATAAAATCAGTTTTTCCCTTAAAAGTGACATTTATCGTTTCTTTTTTATCAACGTTGACTTTTCCAGGTATGAATCAATTCTCAAGTATCACATGTCAGCAGGAGATTTCAGCGCAGTTGTTGTAAGCTGTAGAAGATTCGAGCACCAAAAACCTGGCCTGTGGGTACAGGCACTTTGGGCACTTTCCAGCCATTTTCCAGTTCCATCTAAAGAGCTATCAGAAGTTCTTCAAATTATTGGTATTCATCTTACTATCGTCTACATTTTAATTAATTTGTTTTGTTTTTTCAACCTTAAACAGCTTATTAATGGAATTTTCAGAAAGAAATAAACTTCTGCCACCGATATTAGTGTTAGAAGCGTTAAGTGCTTCCCCTTCAGTAAAAATAGGAAATGTAAGACCTTACCTGAGGAAGGTAATAGAAGCAGAATCAAACGTAAAGAATGAACAAACTTCTAACATTGAAAAGTATGATTCTGAAACAAAAGATATGAAGAAAAGTATTGAAGAATTTAAAACCAAGTAATTTAATTTTAATATTGTTCCGAGTATTTTCTATTGTCTTTTTCTCTAAATGCTTTGTGCCGGTTCTTGAAGTCATAAATGGTCCATACACTTTATGCATTATACCATAGAAAATTCGATACATAGATAAAAATACAATAATACATTAATCCTATGGCTACTTAGCCAATCAATGGTATGAAAGATTTAAAACTGTAAAATACGTTTTATGAAATAGAATGGTTTAAAGAGGTCAGTTACTTGTAAGGACTTGACTGACTTTATTTAGGAGGTATGGAAGGGGTGGGTTTCCTAGGATTTGTTGTATTCGCTACTTCTTCTTTTCTGTTGATATTGCGCGATGTGAGGGAATCTATTTCCTGCTATAATGTTTGGTCTTGATAATTGCTCGATACAGTGGGTCTATATCCAGTCCTTACTTGAGCGTATCCACAATCTAAAATTATCTGTCTCAGCTACATGATCTGTCCTATTCTACATCTACCGTTTACCAACCAATCGTCTCTTTCTTTCACTTACTCGCTATGACTTATTAGTTAACTGACTTCTTCATATGACAATTTTCTGTTTCTTTTTTCTCTGTACTTCCTAACACCACATTATATTAATCTTAGAACCATGTAAATGTTACAAGAATCTGTTGTAGTTAACTTTTTTTCTTTTGTTTTTGTAGGCCAGTTATTTTTCAAGGTTCGAGATGTGGTATATGTAAAAAACAATTGGAACTCCCATCTGTACATTTTCTATGCCAACATTCATTCCATCAACAGTAAGTAAAAAAAAAAAGTTAATATAGAAATATTTTTGTTATTTTAGCTTCAGACATGTCTCTAACCATGGCTCTGGCCAGATGTAGGGTTATACACGGATCCGGATCCGTGGAGCCATGTTGGAAAAAGGTAGTGGAGTGACCCTTCAAAACTGAGACTTAGTCACCCCAATGTGAACTGGTTAAACACACAAATACACAGCTTCCTCATAACATGAATTCAATCATTGGCAGTTTTTGTTTTACGAACCACAGAATTCTTGTGATAAGATTTCCATTTTATTATGTGGATTTTTCTTATACTGGTGTTATTATTTTGTCTTCTTAGAAACACCAATAATTTTACTGATAGTTTGTTAGAGCAACTGAGAAAATGGTACCTAGTGATGTTATCATGGCGAACTAGGTTTCAGTTATAAAATGACTGGGCCCAATACCCAGTTTCAGAACAAACTCTGAAGAAACTTCTAATCCTGTTGTATATGAGACAATTTCCATTTTACGCCTGGCAACTTTGTGAATCTGTTATCAAAACAGATATTTTTTGAGATCATTTGTATCACTGGATAATGAATGTGACTGGTTTTCTTTGACACATTCCTTTGATTTTTGAAGAGTCCAGTCCACCAGGTCCAACCGTTACCATCTCCTTCAGACAACATTCATCCTCATCGCCTAAGTGGCAAACATTGAATTTGTACCAGGTACCTCGGTCTCCTATTGAGAAACCTCATCAACCCGTTGGACGTTATTGTGCTTAACTCGTACACAGAAGAGTGTCAAACATAAACTATAAGCATGCCCGGTTTAACATGTACCGACAAGTGACAATCATCTGACTATCTCAACTCAATACTGTCAACAAAGGGAATTTATAAACAATCTTTCTTATAACCTTCATTTGTTAGCTTCAACACATATGTATATTTGCTTTTGTTTTTTGTCTCTTTTAATAATTCTTTGAAGATATTCATTTCTTTATTTTTTATTAATAAATTGTAGGGATAACATTATTTTAGAATCAAAATATATTTTTTATTAATTAAATGAATACCACCCAACATAAAATTGTTATTTCATTAGAACCTGTTGCAACCGGCTAATATTTAAAAATCGCAAGGTGAATTAAGCCTTCAGTTTTGAAGGGCCTCACTGCCATCACAGTAACACAAATATTTTGCTTAAAAATTCACAACTTTGTTCATATTAGAAAAATGTAAAATTGTCCAGGATGGAATCATTAGAAGAAGAATTAAGTCCCATCGTCCCCTGACACAAATTTAAAGTTAATTAATGTCAAAGAATAGTTTTTGTTTTAAAATTTGCTAAAAGTTTTAGCACTGCGATACTTTCACTTGAAGGGAACTATTACGTTTCAGCTGTATGCAGAGTTATGCAGAGAATGATGACGAATGTCCTCCGTGTTTAGAAAGAAATAAACAGACGATAAGTGCTATAAGGGCTCAGGTATCTTTTTGCTTATCTTTTATATTTTTATTAAAAACAAAATCATTTATTGTGCTCGTCCAAAATTTGTACGATGATATATTTCCTACTTAATTTATTATTATTATTTTAACTGTATATTTTTATTAGGAAGAGAATAGGAACTTACAAGAAGTATTTCATAGCCAGTTGGAAGGAGCAGAAGACGGTTTCTCACTCGCCGCAGATTATCTAGGAAAGGTTGTTTTAAGGAAAACAAGTGACATAACTGGTGTTCCTATGGGTAAGCGAGGTCTTGAGTTAAATTTATTACTTACAATAACAATAATATCTTTATTATCCTCGGACTATGTCCGTTAAGAACAAACATTTATTTAACATGCAGTGGGTTCTTTGACAGTATCGATCCCTTCTAAAATTGACGATTTGTATAGAAATATAATACAAAAAGAAGAGAAAAAATGATAGGAAAAGATACAGATTTAGACACATATTCTTCAAGAATTAAAAGTATGAATATAAACAATATGAATAAAATAAAACAAGAACTTGCTAGAAAAATAAAATATCTACACGAGTACACCCCCAGTCATTCACAAAAGGTAGTCACGCATGTTCACACCTGGACCTGGAATCTATGGGTAGGTGAAAATCGACCAGATCCCAAAGGTGGATACAAACCAAGAAGAGAACCGGGGACTCGACCTTGCGGGGATTCGCCAATGGGAAGTGTGTGCGCCACTGAAGCCATCGTCATCACGGAAGGGGTCCCTTCCAGGAGTCCCACTGTAATGAGAAGATGACGGGAGTATTCACTTGGGGAGGTGGATATGGGAGCCCATTAGCACTGACGTTAGATAAAATATATTGTTCAGTAAAGTGCTGTTCCTGTTGAGCTTTTCTTTGTAAATAAACACTTTTAGACATGATCCTCTAATCTATCTATATCTTTGAAAATATTTAAAAGCTCCGATCTGAAACCATATTTTTGTTTTAGCAGCACCAAATGTTCAAGCTAATTCAGCGCAGAGCAAAGCCGTGAGCAGTAATAATAGTTACCCTTATCATGCAGTTGAAGAAGGTATATTTTTTGCCTTATGTATTATTTCGATTCAACTTTACCATAAATTGATTAACGTATATCACTTAGATACATAAAGTCACATGCAAATAATGTTTCTAACAAAACTTTATTTGCATGTGAACATCACTTTTTAACCAATGAGTTGAAGGATTTGTTAGGAGATTGGCTTGGGTTGAAAGAGAGATGTTAAGTTTTTATCAAGTTTATTTACAACGTTTGAGCGTTATATCTTTATCCTGATAACAAGAAAAATAATTTATTATGTTAATGTATTAGCATGTTGTCTCTCTCAAAATTATACATGTTCTTCTATGCTCCTTTAAATTTTTACATTCCGCAAAGTACTCTCATTCCACTCCTGCTTTATTTACAAAATAAATTATGTTATATATATATAAAAAAAACCTTTGTTGTCATTAGTATCTATCATCACATCTGTATCGATTTCGTATTGGTAGACATGACCTACTTTTTATACGTGAGTATTTTGTATAAATAATTTATGACAAATTATTATTTATTACATATTAATATAAATTCATCAACTACCCAAACTGCACTTATGTACATCTCCTTTTTGTTTTATTTCTATTTTCCTAACTGTTGTCTGCTAATTCTTACCTATCATTTTTAACCCCTTATACTCTTTTATTGTTATCGGGACCTTATGCAGGCATTAATAAATGGTATCTCGAAGCATGTAGTCCATGGATAAAATTGTTGAAAACCCAACATCTCTTTTTCATCAACCTATCTCTCATCTCCCAACAGGCACTTCAACTCTTTTATACACTTATGGCTAACAATGAACTCCTTACGTTTATCATTTTTGTACATCAGATTAAGTACTATTTTGCCACAATTTGATGTAAAAAGAATCCGATATCAGAGTTTTATTGTGTATGGTGTCATTACTTATTATCATTAATCATTTGTGAATAACAATTAACAATTAATTTCTCATTTTATTGAGAAAAAAATTATTTAGCCATTTAATTAAGAACTTTTGCTTCCGTCACAATTTATTTTCAAAAATAGCCAAACATTTTGTGCAGCTTGTATTGCCGTTCTCAAGGGAAGCCGTAATTACAGAACTTAACCAACTTTCAATTTTTGAAAATAAATATTGTGAGGAGGTAAAAGTGTTTTATTCCTTCACAAAAGAATTCCTAATGGTCATCACTTCTAAAATAAATAGACAATTTATTTTATTTTTTTGTTATAGTTCAATCTCGCTCTAGCAAGGATTTGTACCATACCAAGCGAGATTGGAGGCATGATGATCCAAAAACAAATCTTAGTTCAAGTTTAATTTACAAAAACAACAGCAGTAACATGCCGCAGGAGGAATTCACAGAAGCTAGAAGAGATGAAAGGATCACTTCAGCTGTTGCCTCGTCTACTAACCCCTTTGGAGAGGAGGAAGATTCCAGTAATCCATTTGCCGATAGCTCTAATGATCCGTTTAAAGAAGAATCGACAAATCCTTTCGATAATGAGCAGGATACTGAAGCTGATGATTATGACAAAAATTTGAACCCGTTCAGTAGTTAACTTATTTTTGTTTTTTATCGGTGTCTCTATTATTTAACTTTTTATGTTAAATATTAAACAGCAGAAATTGCTTTTATAAGAGGATGAAAAATGGTATTGTTATTTATCATGTTAGATTTTTTTAATTTATATATAAAAAAATTATTTGATGTATGAATTGAGAAAAGTGATATATATATCTTTAATTTAATGCAAGAGTGACTGATGTCAACATTTTGTATTTTTGGAATGAGGGATTTAAAATCAATAAGAACCTTCTGTTGTTAATTATTATAAATGTACAGTTGGTCCAGTCGGTAGCGGGGTGATAAGGGTGCATGCCTCAGTTTTCTGCGGCCACTCCCTCTCCTTGACTAGTCATTATAGTGGAAAGGAAATGTCTGTGAATCTTGACATTATTTACTGCAACGTTGTTAAAAAGTTCTTGTACATAAAATGAGTTTATTTAAAAAATTAATAGTATACATTTGGTGGAATCTCGAGCTTCTATTGTACCCAATAATCCTTGCTTGCACTCGAGTTATTGTCAGGGTTCCAGCTAAAGCGCTGCCTTACTTCGATGCAACAACCTTTCACCTTTCAGCGAACAAATTTTTTTGGCTGCTCCCTTCACACTCAATCTTTTTTTCCAGTACTTAAAATACTGTCTTAAAATACTACAATTACGATTTTTAGTTCAGACATTCCTGCTCCTATATATAATTGTAAACGACATGTAAAGACAGTTGACTATATAATTGAATAAAGGAATAGTCAATGTAAGTAATGTTGTGAATTATTTAAACAAAAGAGTCAAATAAGGATTCAATAAAAATATATTAAATGAAAAATAACAATTTTAAAGTCAACAATGTTTTCATGTACAAGAACTTTTCTAAGAGTCTTAACGTTAATGTTGGTTATGACTTTGATTGTTCTTGCTTATAAATATTTAGCATTTTCAGCGTGCTATATAGTCTTATATATCTTATTGAAATTATCTCTTTACGGATATTTCATGGAAAATTGAGAAGAAAAAAATATATGATATTTTAAAACTGTAATCTTTTCTATTTATTTTCAATAAATTTAACTTATTTAGTGTTGTTAAATGGATGTATTTAGTTATTACCTCAGCCCCAACAGGGTCATTGGCACTGCCATGACTTTATACTTTTGTCTTGCTAATTGATCATCAGAATTAGAATAAACAATGGACGTGTGATCATATTTCAATACCATGATCACCAGATATGAAATTACATACATAAACATCATAGGAAATAAAAAGTAGATTGCTTGAATACATAAGATGGTAAGTAAAAACACAGTTAAACAATGAAAAACTAATTTAAGGAGCTAACTGTTATTAGATCTGAACTCAGGTAAATGGTCTTTGACTTAAGATATGTGGGTTAAGTTAATTAAACATCATATACAACATTATTTGATTCATATTTCAATAATAGTTACATTTGAGATCAACTTTCAATTAATAAAACACATAAATATTCATATTTCTACTTAAAATACTTCATCCTACACATTAAAACCTATTTCATAAACCACATATAATATAATAACTAAACCTAACTGATAAATAAGTTATTTACTTATTAAACCAATACATTTCACTATTCTGATTTTAAATTTCGCGGTCTTGAGCAATGTTAAGGGATTATAGAAAAAGAAAATATTTCCGTAAAAAATTGACATGCAGTGCAATCTAGCGGTAAACGTTAAAACTAAACAGTAATATTTTAGCTTTTTATTGCATTATAGCGCTTTCTGTTGAGAAGCAGAAGAACTACATACTAGATATTAAATGAATATACATGCAGTGCGATCTAGCGGCTACAGTTAAAACTAAAAAGCAATATTTAGTCTTTTTGTTGCACCGTGGCGCTACTTGTTGATAAGCGGGAGAACTACGTACTAGATATTAAATGAATTCACATGCAGTGCGATCTAGCGGCAACAGTTGAAACTAAACAACAATATTTGGTCTTTTTGTAGCACTGTAGCGCTTTCTGTTGAGAAGCGGAAGAACTACATACTAGATATTAAATGACTATACATGCAGTGCGATCTAGCGGCATCAGTTAAAACTAAACAGCAATATTTGGCCTTTTCGTTGCATCGTGGCGCTACCAGTTGAGAAGCGGAAGAACTACATACTAGATATTAAATGAATATACACGCAGTGCGATCTAGCGGCATCAGTTAAAACTAAACAGCAATATTTGGACTTTTTCTTGCACCGTGGCGCTATCTATTGAGAAGCGGAAGAACTAACTAGGCGGCCGGGTCGTTTCTGAACGTCTAAAAATTTTTTATTTTGTATCAGGTCTTCAGGATCCCGCAGGAGCTAACTACTTTGAGTCGGTACTGGTATAGTTCTCCCACCACTCAACAGATAGCAGCACAGTCTTGACTGGTCTTAGTTAGCTCCTGTGGGATCCTGAAGACCTGATACTAAATAAAAATTTTTTAGACGTCCCGGAACGACCCGGCCGCCTAGTTAGTTCTTTAGCTACTCAACAGATAGCGCCACGGTGCAACAAAAAGGCCAAATATTTATGTTTAGTTCGTACTATCTGGCAACAGGTAGCGCTGCATGTCAATTTATTTATCGAAATACTGCCCTCTCGCTCTAAATATGTCTGTCTTTTTCTCGGTGCCCTTTAATGGCGCTAGTTCTCTTTTCTCTCAACAGACAGCACTGCAATGTTCAAATTTTCTATTTTTATTTTAAAGACAGTTTGGAATTTGAACTAATAGACTGTGCTTCATTCCAATTATTTATTTACGTAAAATATTATTAACTATTTTATATTAATTATTTTTTTAATATATATTCTAGAAATGATTCATCGATTTGAAATAGCTCTTCCATTCATGTAATGAATAATATTAATGAATGTATATCTGTATTGATGAATAGGTGTGTGTGTGTTCCAGAATAATAATGGAAAGCCTTTAGTAATTTACACCAAACTTGGTACACATATGACTAATAAGCGACTGATATTAGTGTTGAATCTATACTCTCTGAGATGAATCCTTACATTTCCTGGTGTAAAAGTAAAGTCCGTGGTTCAGTGCAAGTCTGAATTGAATTTTTTATTATTTATGGATAAATGTATCACTTAGGACGAACAATTTTCCTCACAAAATAGCTTACTCCTCACCTCTGCAGATTCCCGGCACAATAAAAGGGTTCATTATGACTTGTTAAGGGAACTTGAACTACCCTTAAGACATGTCAATACAGATAGTGGAAAGGCTCTCCGGTCATGTAGTGCCTAGTGTTCCACGGTTCGAAGGTTCTCGGCTTGAATTTATAAACATAAAGCAAAGCAGAACTGTTTTCCTTATTATCCGAACTATCCTTGAATAGGATAAGACATATCTGTGGCTGCGGGGAATAACTAGCTAAGAAGATTTAACCTCAAAACAAGATAAGCACCCACACATGATTCAGTAGGCTTTCTTTGCCCCATGAACAAATGGGTAAACAATTTTTTATTAAACATTCCCCTGAAAATATATGTTTATAAACTTACCTACATATTTTCTGTAACACAGATACATTCTTTATACATCATATTGATGAAATATATATTACTTTTTGTATTGAAAATTCTTGATTAACTAACAATAGGGAAATTACTAATGATTTACAACTCGAATAACCAATGAATCAGCTTTTTTTTTAAAGCAATTAAAAGGTAAAGGAGCTACGTACATTGCAAGCTGTTTTCATTTATTAAGTGCCTGTGAACTTAAAGAGGTTTGTTTGTTTATTACTGAAGATATTAAATAAAAATAATTCCACCAGGTTCACACACTAACACTGACATAAGTGGGTTTACCTGTTATAAGCCAAACAAATTTAAAACAAAAAAAAGCTGGTGGTTTGCAAAGGGCTTGGCTTAAAGTTTTTTTTAAAAATAATTAAATATTAATTAATTGTTTATTAATATTAATGGATATTAATTAATTGTTTGACACCCTTTTATACTCCGTTTCGAGGCTATAAGGTGGGACTATCTTATCAGGAGCCAACATCTTATATTTGTGGAATTAAAATTAATTCATTTTCTATCTATAATCAAACCCAGAACCTTCACATCGTTCAAAATTACGCTAACCTCTGCAAAATTGCAAAACCATTCCAGCTGTAGATAATAAATGGTATATACTCATATATGATTGACATCTTATTAGAGCCCACTTCGTAGTGAGTTGGCTAATAGGATCACAGAACACGATTGACTGGCCCGTCTCGTACAATTTAACTATTAAATTTATATCAAAATTAATTGATGAAAATTTAACGTGCAATTCTGATAGCAGGATGTAATCTTCATACTGTTCCTTCGGTAAACGAAGTTACATTGAATAGACGTAGGTGATTGAAAACAATTTTTTTTTTTTTTAAAGAATAATTTCAAAATTTAATTGATTCAACAAATTATACAATAAAGAAAATTATTTTTGCTATTTAATATAAATGAACAATGTATTTCTAAACAAATACACAAATCTTAATTAATAAACAATAGTAATTTATATGTCTGCGAGCAAACATAAGTAATATAATCAAAATGGATATAATATAAAAATCAAAAAAAAAAACTGAGATGATAATATATTTTGACTATGACACATTTTTAGAAATACTACAATCAAAACTGATTACTTAATGAGTTAAGTACTTTACACAAGGTTATTTAAAAAAAGATGGATTTGGTTCCAAAACACTTTTGACTGTTATTAGACGCCTCTCCTCTTACAACAACTTAAACGGGAGAGGTCTACGAGTTGGTTGAGGGGTGGTTCTTAGTAGGTGACATATAACAATTGAAATTGGCAACATCTTTTTTCTAAATAACCTGTACTAGTGCATTGTTAGATACAAATAACATTTATAATTCCCCAAATGATTTTTACTAAGTAACAAAATGGATATTCAGCCAGAGAATATGTTTAAGACATTAAAATAACTTTTAGTCTAAAATTCTATTAAATGTAGTAACTAACTATAACTGCTGAATGTGGAATTTAAAAAGAAATGATTACATTATAGCAAGCATTTATTTATATATTTATAATTAACAGATTTATTTATAATTTCCCCTTACCCAAATTCAAAAACATTTTTAAAAATGTAAATTAAAATATTTGAAAATTTAAATTAAGACTAAAAAAAAAATATATTATAGTAAACTTCTCTCATCTTATATAATACATCATGTTGTGAGTACAAATCATTTATAATAACTATTTAAAAATAAATTAACTAACAACAATTACTATTTTCAAGAACCTCTCATTGGTTTTATATATATAAAATAATAATAAAACGCTATAATTTGAATTTCAAATTTTATTTCCAAACAATTAGGATGACACCAGCAAAATAATTCAGTTAAGTTGATGAATATTTTAAAAGAGCAAGAGATTAATTTTGATTTAATTGTTATAGTGATTGATGTAACCTAACATAGGCAATTAATGAAGTAAAACTTGGAGAACTTATACCAACTTTTTATATTTATTAAATTTAATTAATGCAATAAGTAAATAAGTAGTATTAATGTAAATTGATCGCTACGGTATGGAACGAGGAGTGTGCTTTTTTTTAAGCTGAGTAAAACAAAATCTACAATATTTATTTTGTTTTTCAAAGATAAAAATCCTATATTTAAAATTTTATTCAACAAAGAGAATGTCAACAAGTACGTACAGTAACAGCAATAATTTAATTGATACAAAATATGTCAAATATTAAACTAACCATATTTATCGGACTATAAGGCGGCGCACCCATTTTTTTAAAATGAAAAAAATAAAATAATAACTTCAAAGATTCTTAAACAAAACATTGGTACTTACTAATTTGATTACTAAGACAGATTTTGTAAATAAGATGACAATTTTCAAACTTTTATTTTTTAGAATTAAGCGTGGCTACTACACCGATAAATACAGATTCCCTTCTGAAAAGATTTTTTTTTTTTTCAATACATACAGTACAATAATTGTATTCATCATCATCTGAGCAAACTGGTTTATTAAAAGAAATTGAACTAATAGAATAGAAACGAACAATCTGAAACATTAAATTGACAAATATAAAGTCTATAAATTAATTTATGAAGCCTATCAAATAATCCTGACTAATTTTATATTTAAGTCTGCAAAGTTAAAAAATAAAAATTAAAAATTCTTTATTGCTTAATAAAGTGTCATTTTTTGATAGCCTCTCCATTCTGTAATTTTAAATTGCACCGTCTTCTTGTAATGGCTCTTATACAGATATCTAACTTCACGTTCATAGATATATATATATTTATTTTTTTTTTGGAAATTTCTCAATAGACGCTGACGTCAACAACAGAATACACTCACGTTGTATCCAAATCACCTCACACATAAGGCATCAAACAGAATCATTTCAAATAGTTTACTATCTGGTTTTTCTTTTTTTATATTAGTAATAACAATAATAAAAACTTTCAGCTGGAAAATAAATTTCATAAGTAGGATAGCGATTAATATTAATTGATTTAAACTTTTTCCATGCTAAAATGATAACAGTGGTTACAATTTCTCCGTTCTATACGCTGATATATACAGCAGTAGGGGATGTGTTGTGTGTGTGAGGGAGAGTGTGTCTCCTCTGCGGCTCGGCTACCGGCGCGGGCTACCTGCGGGCTCTAGGCTCCTAACACTGCCCGTAGGTCTCACTTCCAGCCAGCCAGCTATGTCTTCCTTCAACTGGTCCTTCAATACGGCTAGAAAAACACAACAATATATTATATATATATATATATATTTAACCCTATAGTTGTTTTACAATTAATATTAGTAATTATTAACCAAAGAATCAAGATAGTGGCAGTGACCTCATTTCTATTTGAACCATCCCTGAAAACCGTTAGCCTAGTCAATTTCCATTATCAATAGCCCATTGTATAATCTCTGAAAAATGACTAGAGCTTTCAAAGGACACTTTAATACAGTTCATTAAAACTTTTCATTTGCTTTCTATAGCAATATATTGGAGTAGCCCTTCTCAGATAGTTAAGTATTAAGCTAGACAACACTGTATACCAGTCGCCTAACAAAGGCCAAGAGTGTTTTAACATTATGAAGACATGTTACCAGTCTGTAAATAGGACAAATCCAGGCAGTTGCTATAGCCAACCATTTACATAATAGAAAAAAAAGTTGCATGAGAGACAGGGCAATTAAGATAATTATAGAGAATAGGAAACAGTACACAGCTGACTCCAGTTACCAGCCTAACACGGATCGGCAGTCGTCCCGCAAGTGTAAGGAATTAATGAAAAAAATATACAAGTACTATAACAATAAATTAAACTTATATATACCTATTGTCACACTATGTTTAAAACCTACCATTATTTTCTTGTTTACGGGACCTCATACATGATCAGGAGACATACATAATATGTTGAAAATTTTTCTATTAATAAATTTTATGAAATTTCTCTTTCATCTGACTAAGATGATATCCCAACAATGCCCTATTATCAATAATTAATTTAGAAATACAAATACAATTTTAATTCAAAAACTTTGTCATTAAAATTAATACAAAATGATTAAGTCAATTAGGTAGTGCAAAAAGTGTAAATTTTTCCAGGCAACTAAATTGGTACTCAAGTAAAAAAAACATTACATATGCAACATTTTTGGAAATTCTCACATCCATCTTGTTTCAAATTTATTTTCACAGTACTAATTATCCACAGTTTAATTTTTTTTTTAAATAAAATATAAATAACAATAGTAATGAAAAGTACTAATCAGGATAAAATGAACCCAAGATGCAACAACTATTAAAAAAAAAGGACTAAAAATAATATATTTCAACAAAGGAAAGTAATGTTATAAAAATTGTTAGTAACACAAAGTTGATATTAAATATTTAGCCAGTAGTATTATTTCTTGATAGTATTATTAGCCAGATAAAAAAGAATTTAAATGGGCTGAGGTTTGAACCTGGGACCTCCATACCCTAATCGCTGTTCGATTGGTCTATTTCTGAGTTATCGCTTCACAAACATTATTCTAACCTAACTGAAAATATACTATTAGCATTTCTCCTCTAACCTAGCAAGTAATAAGATAAATATAATTTTTCCCAAAATGTCCCCTATATAATATAATTGCATATATTTAAAAAAAAATCTTATAGATAAAGCTTGTTGACCTGAAATAAAAGAACCAATCTCAAAAAATACCTGTGAAAAATGTGGAGGAGCTGTAGTTGCTGTAGGAGGAGTATAATAAGGAGACCTTTCTCCTTGGTACGTCGAATCCTGGGACAATAGCCCGTCGACTTGAGATTGGAATTCCCCGACAAGATAGGAGTCTTGCGACAGTTCAGCCTGAGACAAACCTGCCTGAGAAAGACTGAGGCCAGCTTGAGACATACCCTGAAAATATCAACAAGTCAGCTAATTCTAAATTATATATTTACATTATACAGTGTACAGTTCTTTCAGTTACTCTTAAAATGACTAAAACAGGTATTACACACAATGACCTGTTATAACAGAACCAATTGCGAATAACCATAACTTGAGTTACATACTTAATAAGTTTTCCTACACAAGAGACTCATTTATCACTTCTATAACATGAAAAAATCCAATTAAATTTTCACCATAAAATAAGTTCTAAATTTCTATTCCGATCCGTCTCTCTTCTCGATTATCATAGTTCTTTTTGGAACAACGTTTGTGTTTTACTTTTAGGCTACATGAGTTTAAGTTTAGTTATCGAACATGATTTATTTAGCACTGTTAACACCTGTGCATTAAATATTTTCATTTTAACTTGACGATCAATAGCAATTAAGATAAAGAAAACATTTTAAAAAAAAATATCCATATTATAGAAGTGATACTGTTTGAATCTCATAAAAAAATTAGATATAATTTTATATCTATAAAATAATAACTGTAGCGATACTACAGTTATGTCGCTAAATTGAGCTTTATCTCCCGAATGTAACACTATCTTTTCAGCACAAATCTAAATATAATAATAAACATTCACCTCTTATTATATTTTTCAATAGTTGTAATTGAATAAAAATGTAAATTATCGCGATTCACAAAAACTATGTCATATATATTATTAAAAGTATGTTCCAGATTAATGAAATAAGACTTCTCATGTCACAAAGTGGTCTTATTTCTAAAAAATTGAATAATATCATTTAAAATAGAAGATACGGGTATGTCATATACCAATACACGATACATAGTCATATTTCCCATATTAAAGGCTCCACTCTAAAAAACTCGACTTCTGACAATTTGAATCATAAGGAAAAGCCTGGCTCGTACCTGTGACATGGCTTGAGTGATTCCTTGGCTGTAAGGCTGCGTGACGTCTTGACTGTTATTCTCACTCAGTCCGGTTAATTTATTTTTCAAATTGCCGGTTCTATTTCTCATTCGACCGCTTCCTGGTCTACCTCGTTGATTCTGGCGTGCTGAAACAAGAAAAATAAAATATTTTCAATTTGTGTAATAATTATATAACAATGTAGTCATTATAGTAAGTAGATAGAGAAATGTATTGTAATTATTTTCCAGCCCAGTTGACCATTGATCAAAAGAATCAATTCAAAACTTTAGTGCATGTACCTTGGGGAAAATACTGCAGGGTTTTCGATTTAAGAATTTAGCACCTCACACCCACTTACTATATTTACAATTATGCTTACTATTTATTTAATTATACTACTTCACTGTCTTTGCCTATTTCAATATGTTTCCCTTTCACCCTCAATCGTTGTCATACTCAAACAAAATTGGTTTACGTAATATTTAGGACTATAAGACTATAAGAGTTTGTGAATTAAAAAAGAATCGGCACCAATAATATTCAGTAACCTACTAAAATTACTGAATAAATTGTGATCTCGAGATTTGACTTGCCTCTATTTATTAATTACTATTAGTTTCCATTTTTAAATATTTCATACAAATCCTTGTTATTACCCGAAGTAAAATAATGTGAGGGGAAGTGAAAGTGGCTGGGATTCCAACAGAACCTTGATATCTTGAAGCAATTACCACTGACCACTGCATCCTATCAGAGCCCAAATTACAAGAAGTTTCAAGAATAGTTTGAAAACAAATAAAATAATTTGTAAATACAATAGTTACCTTGAAGTGCCTGCTGGTGTTGATTGTAAAATCTAGGAGGCACATGGCTCATGTTCATAAACATGCCAAGAGGGACTGGAATATTAGACATGGCTCCACTTCCTCGGTCGGAAGAAATGTAACTGATAGGATCATGTGGCCGGGAGAATAAATCAACGTTTCCTCCTCCACCTGCAACATGTTCAATAGTACATCAACATAATATACATAAAAGATTAGTCGTTAGAAAGTAACTTAGAATTAGGTAAGGCAAGTGTATGGTAAATATCTCTTTATGAAAAAAACAACAACATTAATAACTCAAGTTGATAATAAGTATTTGCATTGTAGGCACATTAAAAAATGCTGAACTTTCTTTCTTGAGAATGTAGCTTTGCTTGCAGCAGTAATGCGGGTAACCACAACTTATAAAGGCATCAATATACTCCCAGTGGAAATGGAGGAGATATGGTACACAAAAAAATACAACTGGTCATCTCGACAGAATGACCGAGGATCATTGGTCTTACATTCCATTTGTAAGGAGGAAAAGACAAGTGAAGAGTAAGGCGGTTGGTTTAGAAAAAAGTATCACAGCTACGAGATCGGCAAGATGGCCATGGCAAACCAAATTATTAGGGAACAATGTATGAGAAAAAGTTTTTAATATTGCAACAATATTTTATAAGGCCATGAAATAAGTATTTGTGTTGTTTTTAAAGAACAGAATAAATTTAGTATAGGCCACAAAATAGAGAGGTTGGGCGTTCTGCGAATTAACGACAATCAACAGGTGTTAAGTCTATGGCTCCCAAAGTAATCTGAGGTCAAGAAAAACAAAATGTCTGCTAAATAAATCCCTAACAAGATAACATCTACGACTCAGCATTCGACACTAATCAACAGTGGAAAATACGATCTCCAATGAGGACTTCCTGCGCTTCATTCTTGTGTAAGTTTGGACTGGAGAAGACCTACCCAACCAAGAGCTCTACACCGTATATAATTAATTAACAAAACCTAATGAAAATGTAAACAGACTGGGATTTCCATCGAAGCAAACAGCTAACTACTATTAACAATGTATCAGATAATTTAAATAGTATAAGTAAAGTATTTTAAAACTTTTAATTGACATTACCAGGTCTAGGGAAATAATGTGAAGCGTTGTTGGTACCACTACTTCTGTCGTAAATGCTCCCTGGGACGATGGCTTCTCGAGCATCATAAATCGTCGTAGACATAAAATGAGTTCCAGGGTTCGCAGTATTCACAATCTGTTTTGGTTTAGAAAACTGAATTTGTGATTCCTTTAGATTGTTTAAAGGTCCTTCAACGAGAACTTTTTGTTCCTTGTAGAAATTTAGAAGATGGTTCCATAATGGTTGCTAAAATAAAAAAGGAAGAAAATGATTAAGTGTTATGGGTAGAGCAGTCCAATGATTAATTAAAAAGATAATTATATTATAAATACCTTAGACAATACTTTGGGATTTCCAACAATGATTATGCCATACTTTGCCCTGGTGAGAGCAACATTAAGACGACGTGGATCATTGAGAAATCCAATCCCTTGATGTTCATTCGACCGTACACATGACATTATGATCAGATCTTTTTCCCTACCTTGGAATGCGTCGACACTAGCTACTTCAATTTCTTGATAAAGTTTTGAATGAAGAGCTCCCTGATATTGCATATATTGTACCTAAAAATCAAATTAATAAATAATACTTCATCCAGAAATAGAATGAGAAAATGTAATTGTTATTAAAAGCGAATAAAAGATTATTATAAACCAATATGCCAAGGAGAATTAGATACATACGCTGATACATCCACTCAAATTATTTATTTAGTGAACTCCCAAAATTTGAGTTTATTCTTGACAAAATAATTATGTTCATGCCGTAATCTATAACTGCGTCTATATCCTGGGTAATCTTTGTTCATGCTTCCTTTTTATATAGATAACTGCTTTATTTTTTAATTTTTGTTAATGCTCGCTATTGTTGCCTTACATAATTGTCATTGTTGTTTTGTTAATTATTGTTATTATTGTTTTATAATCCCGCTGCTTCACTAATAGGCACCATTAATCCATTTTGGCTGCTTTGCAGTTATCTTACCTCTAGAGAATTTCATCGACATTTCAACCTCATACAAATAATATACTTTTTGTAGTAATACATTGTCATCGTAATAGAAAATACATCATAGCTATTATATCAGTCAATAATTCATTGGCGCTTAACTTAATTATGTTGGTATCACACAGCCTATTATTAGGCTTTAAAAGATTTTTTATTTTAATTTCTTCTTACTTACTTACGACAGTGTGATAAACCTTTAGACTCTGATATCATAGAGAATATTAATGGTATATAAATTTAGTACCTTTAAAGATATATAATTAACCTCAATCATCAGCAGTAAATATTATAGATTGGAACAAAATGGAAGCCGATGTGCTGATGAGTGCTGCTACGGTGGGGTTGAGGACAGGAATCAGATACATTTTTGGTATCTATCAGGTTCAATAGGACCCAAGCAAAATCATATAATAAATACTATTGGGAAAACAATATATAATTGGCAAAAGTAACTTACAAGGTATGCTCTTTGTCCTTCATATGGAGTGATAACGCCAATTTGCTCTGGTTTTACTCCTGCCCTTAGGAATCTGGTGGCCATTTTTTCAACGTTGGATGCCTCTGTTCTGTTAAGATAAGATGTTCCAGAACCAGCTATTTCTTCCTGACCCTGAGTTACATAAAACAGCATTGGCTTGTCAGGAACAGGCCAAGGGAATTCCACTTTAGCCAATTTCCGTTCATCTAAAATTAAAGAATAATATTTTTTTTATGAAATACCAATGGTAATATTCAAAGTAGAATTAATTAATAGAAGATTTACACAGAATAATTTAACAAGCTATTAAGTCTGTACCTGAGCAGACACCGTTCTGCAATGATCCTTCATAAAAGAAATTAGATGGAAACCTCGACAGTTCAGGATGCATTCTGTATTGTACTTCTAAACGAAACGGCCTAATACCGAGCACCACAAGCCTCTCAAACAAAGACTGTGATAATCCAGCTCTTGAAGCTTTCTTGCACATCACAACTGGGCCCAACTGGCAGTGATCACCGACTAAGATGAGCTGAAAAACAAAAATATAATTAAAAGTAACTAATAGCTTTAGGTCTATCTATACACCTCTATATACATAATATATATATATATATAATATAAGTGTGCTGGTGAGTTCAGCCAAGGTGTTGTTGAATCCTCAACAAGTCAAGTCTTTGTACTAAACTCGGCAGAGGTAAAATCAAATTTATTACATCATAGCTCAAATACATTCATTGTACCACTTCCAAGCTGTTTTTAAGATCAATAACATAACTAAATAAAGAAGATATGCTATTTGTTCTCCCACAATATTAAACAGCCCACCCATTACAAATACAGAAAATTTATTATTTAGTGAAAATAAAGAATTTGTATTCTTAAATGTTATAAGGTCAACTGAACTCTTGATTGTGTGATAAATTCCAATATCTTTACTACAATCGGAATTTGTGAAGCAGTGAGCTATTACCTGTTTAGCTCCAAGAATGACAGGGACCATGCATTCGGGCTCCGTGGCCTGCATACTTTCATCAATAAGGATCGAGTGAAACTTGAGACGAGTCAAGCGGGGATCCCCGGCGCCGACACAGGTACAACAGATCACATCTGCTGCATCTAGAAGTTCTTTTTCAGCTGATTTCTTCAGCATCCTGTACCTTTTCTCATCAACTGACGAAAGCTCCCCTGTTTCATCTTTAAGTTGTTGGAGTTTCTGAAGTTCTGTATTACTGAAAAACCGAAAAATCATTAACTAATATTATTGTGAATGAGCAGCAGGACAAGAAGAGTTTCAAATAATAGGGAATTGTTATATCAAGACTAAAATAGCACCAAGATTTAATAGTTCAACCTTATATTAAAATAATAATCATTAAAAACAAGTCTACCATAACAAACAAACAAAATAAACTTTTTTAAATGTATAAAGACTTAAAGAAAGTTTTATTACCAATCCATTTTTCTAATCTGATTATGTAAAGCTAAAAATGAGACTGGAGAATCGATTGCTTCTCGTGATTTTGCACAAACTCGAACAACCTAATAACAGAAATAACAATATAAAAGCTTTAACATATCAAACCTGTTCTAATAAAGTTTTAATACATAACTTTAAATTACGGTGACAATAACAAACTCTCTGTTATTACTAACTGTAAAACTAACCTTTAGTCCGGTTCGATGAATTTTCTCGGTGAGCTGATCTACTGCAATATTGGAGGGCGCACATACGAGGACTGGACCACCGTTCTGCTTCACGAGTTGGAACACAATAGTTGCTGAGGTGACAGTCTTTCCTGTTCCTGGCGGACCTTGAATGAGAGACAGGGGTCTCTGAAGAGCATGTTTTACTGCGTAGACCTGAAATATAGTCAGTTTTATTCATTTCTAATTCTAATATAATAAATTAAAATTTACTCAAATGTTTTAATAATTGAAAAGTATGTATAGTTATGATTACCAACACATCTACACGTACTTAAAAAAAATCATTGAAAGGTTTAACTTATATTATTAAACTCATTTAAATTTTCAACTTAACCCTCGGACGGATACAGAACAACATTTGAACCGCATTACCAACATTTAGCCAAAACATAAAACTTCTATGGACAGAATAATAAAATTATTGATACAAAATGAATAGTGTGATAAGTAACTTCGGGCCCTAGGCTCTACTGTCGTCAAGGTATCTATGCTCCCTAGGGTTTCATAATGCAGGCTACCCTTTACTTAGCCACCACCATTCTGTTGGATTCAGCCCTCAATAAAATTTGGTAATGAATTAGAAGGGTAATCAAAAGGAAATATGTCTGGGGTTGATAATTTAGTCTACCTTCGTTCAAGAAATTCATGTCAGATAGATAAAAAAGTAGGTAGTAAATATCCACAATTAGGAATCAAAACGTTATTCTTAATACATTTTAGGCTTTATTAGTTTGAATACTAATGCTTGACAAATAACTATTACAAATAATAGTCAACCATGACAATAAAATTTTTATTAAAGATAAGAGGAATATTGTAATGAACAGAACCATGATACCACTAATACATAAAAGCTCAACACCATCATAACCTTCCCTTAAGAATGTATCTCAAAACATGTTGTTTTTTTTTTCTAACAAAAAATGTACAACCAACTTATGATAATATTGAAAGAAATTTATGAACATATGTTTTTTTTAATAATTGGATCTACTTGGCTCTTCTTCCAAGTAGAGCTGAACCAGCCTAGCTGCAGATCAGACGCTAATGGACAGTCGTCTTCGCTGAGATTAATCCATCCTTTGGTGTATCTCCATCAGCTAGCTGTCCGCAGAAAATTTCCACGGTCCAATTAATATGGCCTGGACCTCGCAGTAGCTGGAGAAGTAGGAGGGAGACTGCGAGAATACATTTGCCGACGACCACTTCTGACATGTGGCTCACACCTTGCAAGGACCAACCTCGTCTAGGCCTTCGAGTTCTTTTGGGGTATAAATACCATTGCTGGGTATTTATTAATAAAAGAGTTAAGCGCAATGGCAATGCAGATCGTAATGTGTATCTTATATATTTTGTCTACTCCATTATTTAAAGTCACCCACTGGTAACAACTTTGGTACTGTGGTTTTTGTTCCAATTTTTGCAGGTTGTATTGACCTATTGTTTTTGCGGCTTACACATCTGCAGCAATACTTTTTTTTGTTAACTATCTCTATAGAGCTACATTATTTGGACTGGAGCTTTTGACTTTCCCTACTTGACCAAACTGACGGGTGAGTGGTGGGCTGGGATGCACCAGTGAGGAGGAGGATACTTGGGTACTTAATAGCAAAAAGGAAATACACACCAACAGACATACACTAACACCTAACAGAGGAAGGACAGTTGAAATACCTCAGTGCACCCGCTCAAGGGTTAATAAGGGGGGGCTAAGAAAAAATTAAATAATCCTACATAACTACGGGACTTCGTGCTCATTGGTCCATGGTGTTAGTTCCTAAATATGACAGACAAGGTTCAATTTTAAGGCTGAAGGAGTAAAACTTATAAGTATCATTTATTCCGCAGTATCTAATAAACATTATTCTCTTTTAAAATGGTTTGAATCTCAGAATATATAAGGAAGAATAAAGTGTTTTTTCTTCATAATCTTTAAGAGCAATTCCTATTAAATTATTTATCTTGACTTGTGTATAAGCTTTTCGCTACCCACACAATTAAATATACTTCAAGTAATAAATAATACACATCTTTTACAATAGAGAGAAAAAACATTCAAATCTTGTGATCCAATTAAGGATTTTGTTACGGCTGCTAAAAATGACAGTTGCCGGCTGAGTTAAAGTTGCAAACATAATGTTAATAATGACAATCTTAGTGACTTTTGATAATAACAGTTAAAATAATTAAAACAGAAAAAATACAACAGACTCAACAATGCATTCTTTTGTGTTGAGGCTTAAGGCAGATCGTAGAATGGTAATATTCACCCGTTCATTTCTCCACACAATGACAGAGCGCATGCAACATTTTACAAACAATTTTTCTCTCAATCCAACCATAATGGAATTAATTCTCTGAATTGGGTGCCATCAAACATACAGCAGAATGAGGCATCCACCATAAGATTAACATCAATCCAGCCAACTACAGGGTAAAATAAAAATATTTTAAATAATTCTGAACTATAAGTTAGTACCTGGGATCTGTTAAGATCGGGCAAGTTAGGCGCTGAAAAATGTTTGGGCAGGTGCACTCTAAACAGCATATCTTCAATATCATGGCCCAAAAGCCTGTGGTAGATATAAGCGGAGACTGACACGTCATCAACGGCAAATTTACGAAGTGCATATTGCATCCTAAAACAAAATAAAAGTTTATCAATTTTAAAACATATATATATATTCGGTAGATTTGCTACAATTCAGGTTAAAAAATTGTCACGCTAGCTTGAAATCTTTCCACTACTCATCATTCTCATGACATTTATAAAGAAATTGTTTAATTCAAGTGCTTGACATTCAAGTCTATTACTAACATAATGAAAACATTTGATTTTCATTTAACCTTTAAACACAGACATGAAGGCTTAGAGACTCCGCATTTTAAAAATATTTTTGCCCTTCCGCTTTATTTACATTTAAACATTTTTGTCACCGAATACCTTAGGATTATCTTCACAAACTATATCTACATTTTCTAGTCATCTATCTTCATGACCTGTTAAATAGTGTTTCGAGTATGCGATGAAGTAACACAAAGTGAAATGATTGTTTTTTTCATGTTACAGGAGCTGAGTTATTATACAGATCTTTAAATTTCTTTTATTATTCTGAATTCTCCTAATATTAGTGACTGCTGTCTCGGAGATAGAGGGGTAACAGGGAATTTTGGTTCCGACGAATAAAATGGAAAATACCTTAAGACACAACTTAGTCTTATTTAGACAAGATTAACAGCTTCACTACTGGTACTGAGCAAAATAATTTTTCTATGAAAACGATCAAGGTTTTAAAGGTACATTTCATAAAAACAACCTGAGGTTCTAGCAGCTGGATAGAAATAGGGTGCTATTAAAAAAGAAACTGCAGTCACATATAATCTAAATTGTATTACAGGAGAGAACAGAATGAATAAATAATAAATATGACATTAAATACATATAGAGTCTACACTTTTATGTAGTCTGTTTAAGACAGAAGACAGGGGAGTCATCCATGTCTAATAATTAATGAAGCGTAATAATCATTGTATGTTTGAGGATTTGAACCAAAAACCCTCATATCATGAAGGTAACGTAGACAATCATCAGTTGTAATAATTTTAATTCTGAAATTTACAACGGGTAAAGAATTAATCAAACATACTGTTATATAAATAAATCGGTAACGCAACATTTCATAAAGAAGGCTATAGTTGGTAAGTAGCCTTTAAGTGCTTAGTTTAGCATTTGACTTGTAACCTCCAGCCTTACTTTTGGTTTCATTTATCCTTATGTAACAAAGTGAACCCCACCAACCTGTCCATTCCTTGATTGGCCCAAGACAGAAATGTTTCTTCGAGACTTCACAGTTTAAAATGAACTGAGACAAGATATTAAGCACCAGAGACAGTCATACTTTAATATTTAACGTCCGTAATAATATTTGAGATATTACCTGTCAAAGCTTGTGCTTTTCCATATGAAGTCCACCACAAAGTTGGAAGTGCATTCTGTTGGAGCACCAGAAGACGACTTGAGTTCAATACCGACTTCCTCTCCGTAATTGTCAGGAATTTTAATAACATGTCCAACTCCTGACCAAGATTTATGCATTTCACCAAGATACCTTAAGCGCAACTCGTCTCCGTGCATCAGTTTCATATCTAAAAGTATTGCTGCATAAGGTCATTTAGTAGGGGAAAAAATATCGTCAAAACGAAAAAGTCCAAGAGCTAACGCTCGTTTCTGACTTGAATAATAAAAGTTAAACAGAGAAGAACATAAGTAAATACTAACCTCCATCAGATTTAGCGAGGGTGAAATACGCAATAATTTTTTTATTAAGCCCAACATCCCACCTCACATCAACATTATCTTGGGTTTGAGATTCTTTTAATCTTTTATCATAATCTGCTTCTAATTTAACTAAAGGTCCAAAGATATTCTGGTATTGATAGCCATCTTCATATCTATAACAAACAGCACATACAGTTTTAACAATTAAAATACAGATAATTAGAACAAAATTGTAGTTTTTTTCTTTCTGATTTTCTATGAATAAGCACGTTGTTTACGATAGGTTCTACAGAAATATTTTTTGCAAAAAATAATTAGCAGTGTGGAGTGCTCACTATGCACTTAAGGTTGCCCTGAGGAGGAACCTGGGGTTTCTTTAAATAATAATATTTCTAATTACTTTCCTCCTCTTTAGTAAAATGCAAGATACATAACAGGCTAGGATGAATAAATGGGGATAACAACTACCAATAAATATGATAAAATATTGAATTGCCGCCACCATAAATACATAAATCTGCAAGTGAATGACAATAAAACATTATAAAATTTTGTCAATGTGAAGTATACAAAGTTGATATAATAAAGTTGGTGATCAAATAATTAAATTAAAATGAAAAATGTATAAACACCAGAAATAATGACAAGATATTTCTTCTATAGCAGTCACAAAGGCAATAATACAAAGGGAATTCCATCGCAAAGGGATACTGCGGTAAACTAAAGGTTTTCTACGCAACAGGCATCGGGAAGCCGAAGTTATCACCTCCAAAAATACATGTATATACTTGTTTGGAATTATTCCAAGGGGTTAAAGAGTCCCAGAACAAATAAACACTCATTATTATTAATAGAATTAGTACTAACATTACTACTGAAACAACACCAGTTAATTATTGTAAATAATACCTAAGGAGAACTTGTTGCGGTTCCTCGTCGACACCGGGCTTCTCTAAATCAGAAAAAGTTGCTTCTGCGTTGTCCCTCCATAGTTCTTCCATTTTGGCTATTTGAGTGGCGTTCACCTGGCGAGCCCTTAGTTGGTCCTGTTCTGCCGGTACCTTTACCAGCCACGAAAGAAAACACCGATCTGATATTAATGGCTTCCATTGCTCTTGATCCCTGACAACAATGATGGCTTTTATTAATATAACTATATGCTACAACTATAGCCAAAACAAAAATAGTATGAAAACCTAATAGAAAAATTCTTAAAACAAGAAGATTATTATCCAATCAAAAAAGATAAGGACAGGAATCAAGCTGGATGTTTATTTTAACTGAAGCAACAATGGAGTTTCTATAATTTACACTCTATATTATTTTTAAAAAATATGAAGCTTCTTGTAACCTTAAATTAGATTTAAAGATTAATAAAAAAAGATTGGCAAGGTATGATCCATCCTTGAAGTGAATGAGCAATTAACAAACGGATCAGTGAAATGACCCAGTGGTTTCTTATCTTATCATTGGCATTATAATCTGAACCAAAGGATTGCACGACTCACTTGTACCACTTTTTCATTTAGAAATAATAAATTGGCTTAACTCCAATGCAAACAGTTAATACACTTACCAGTTCATGTCTTTGAGAGAATTTTGGGCTGCGCATGGTTGCCTACAGAGGAGAACAACAACGGAATCTGCTTTAGCTGGTATAAAGCCCAAAACAAACACGTTACGAACTCCACATGAGTAACATTCGAGAATTGTTTCACCCAATGGGCCATCTTTATGTAAAGTAACTTCCTACAAACAAAAAAAAAATCATTAATAATCACATAACACAACGGGACTGAGATTAAACCTATGCTCAGCCCCTTACTATGGTTTAATTCGCCTACAGCTCTCTCCAACCATCTCATACTTGGACCGAATGCTGACATACTTAGTACGTCAAAACATCAATTAAAAAATTAGATGAAACTCCAACATATCTCTTTCATCAACCTAAAATGATATCCCAATAAATTCACCCACTCATTTTTTAATGTAAATATATATGATTTAAAACAATTGGCTACTCCATTACATACATTTATTTTTTTTACTATCAATCGAAACATAAGTAAAAATATTGTAGTAAATAAACTGGCAATCTGTTGGACTAATGAAGGGTTCAAAGGTATACAATAAACGTGGGCTGTAATAACAGATTTTTACAGGTATTCCTTGTGTTTAAGAAATTGAAAGAAACTAAACTAGACTTTAAATTTAACCCCTCAAAACATAATTTCTGACTAATATTTACAATAAAATTAAACGAGGTTACCTTATGTTTAGCTCTGACAAGATGATTGATGATATGTGATCCGGACGTATTTCCTCGACCGTTACAGAACCACTTTTTGCATACATTGCACATTACCACACAGCTAGGGTCATGAATCCCGCAGTATTTACATGCGTAAAATGGCAATTCCTGCAATGAGAAAAATAATTCATTTTTTATATTTACATAATTTTAGTAAGTGCTTAAATCTAAAGAGACCTGGCAAAATATACCATTAATAAAGTTATTCCCATATTTTTTTTATTTAAGGGAAATATTGACAGATACATAAAATAATATATTAGTAGGGCATTACTTAAGATGTACGTAAATGATGTATTATAACTGATGACACTCACACCTCACAAGACAAGCAAGCCGCTTAGCTGTTGTAAGTGAACTAATTACATAAAATTCAGATGTACAGGGTTCACTCACATAATTAATAACAAACTAGTTTTTGATAACACTAGTTAAATAAAATTGACAGAATAAAATTACAGAAGGAAATTAAATAATATAATTAACTTTCTAAGATTTTTTGGAGAAATAATTAGATTCGCTCGTATTATATCTTTGTATAAATGTCTTATAATTATAACTTTATCACACCAGTTCATTTTAGCCACCGTTCAATTGAAAAATATAAATACTTTCTTTAATCTAAATCTGCCATCATAATTTTTTTTTTCATAACCAATAGATAACATGAGTTCATTATAAGTACCTACAACAAAATAGTACATACGAGTAACAAAAGTAGTATAGGGACGTTTTCGTAAACTATTGCGTCAAAGGCATTTATTTTCAATTTAAGAAGTTATAAATTATAAGAAAACTATTACATGTTTTGATGAATCTCATTTATAGGAAAATAACTTAGTCAGTAGTTGGAAATTACTTTAATTAGATACATACTGATGAGTAAACAGAATAAAAGATTTAAGTAGATGTTGTATGGGCCAGTCAATTGGCTAAGTTACAGCAAATGCACAATAAATAAACTTTTCATTGAAAATAGAAGGCATGTGCAGGTTTATTTAACAATAATTAATGGAAGACTCTTAACCATCTACAGTGTTCAAAACTGTAACCCAACTTATTTACTTAAATTAAACTACAGACCAAACGAATAAGTAATTTATGCAACAAACCTTATTATAAAATGTATCTTCCTCCTCTTCTTCGAATTGTAGTTCACCGAGTTTCTGCGTAGCAGCAGAAACAACCCCATCCAAATCGATATTGAGCTTGCCGTTTACCTGAGTAATAGAATAGTAATACGGCATGAAATAAATTTAATGCAACGAACATAACAAAAAAGGAAAGAAGTTAGGAGCAGAGATAGCAAAACAAAAATAAAACTATAAACTTTGATCACTAAATTATGTAGAGATGGTAAAACGATAAACGGAACTTACATAAGTTGTTAGAAAATTCATATTTTATTATATAAACACATGTATAAACCCAAAACTAACAAGTTCAGAAATATTTTACAAACCTCACTGTAAATTAAAATAAAACAAAACAACAAAAAAAGGAAATATTCATGTGTATACCAGAATGACAACAAAATATCTCATGAATTACATAAATCTTTCCGAACACAAATATTGTTATTTACGGATATTCTAGAATACAGAAATTATGTTAATATTATATTTAAGAAGACAAATAATACTAGAAGAATAAAAAAACAAAAGACAGTTAGAAATAATAAAAAGGTTACATTGCAGGTTAGGGAATAACATTAGATGTGTCATAAAGCAATTGAATAAACTCTGTGTGGAGATAACATTGGTTCTTACGTAGACAGTGTATAATCATTCTTACACCATTGCATAAAAATCAATTAAAAACTAACTATTGATAAATGTATGATGGATCTAAAAGATAAGATGAATAAATAAGAACCTGCACTTGGCTGGACGGGCCGTCCAATTGTGAAGTTTGGGTATGGCTTTGCGATGGTAAAGTAAAATCCGTAAAATCATATTGGGAGCCTTGTGTGTCTGCACCTATAAGGTCACTCTCTTCAGTGTCTAAAAATGTCAACGTTTGGGAACTGGGCCCGTAAGCGTCTACGCTCATCTTTCCAGATAGTCTCAATCAAAAGCGAATTTTCATCAAACAATTACTTCAAAACTACGTCACACTCAACACGCAATGAAATTTAAGCAACATGGACCAACCGAATGAGAAAGACGGCCATATTTTTCAAAACCTCCCTGCAATTACGTCAACAGGACATGTAGGCCGTTTTAATAGTGCCTTACTAGAAACCTGAATAGCAAAAAAAATTTGATTTTTTAAAAATTAAAATAGTTCAGAAAAAATTTATATATATAGCTCAGAGAATATAAATAAAAATATATCGAATTGTATTATTTTTGAATTATAATAAATAACAGTTACAAAACAACTTGTAAAATGGCTTGCTCCCGTATACAGATATGTATACTACATAATGTTAAACTTTTAGATCCAGCAATAAATTTATGATTAATTATCATAAACAGTAGGATTTGATGATCATTGTTACAATCCATATAATAAATTTAATTGTTTTCACATGTTAAACACTATTATAGTAATTTTGTTAGTCCTAATTACATAAGATGCTTGGCTGGTTCTAGTTTCTTATTTCAAACTAAAGAGAAAAAACATGAATCATTTTTAGGCGTCACAATAATTTATGTATAATACAATAAAAAGTAAAATTCTTTATTTATCCACAACCGCTTTCAGCAGTCCATGCTTACTATCTTCAAGCGCTGAAAACAAAGAAGAAAACCAAGTCTTAAAGATAACTTAAATTTTGGTATTAGAACAATTAACTTAAATATTGTATACTCAGTGGTCAGAGTGGTTTGATTATGACTCACAATGAGTATTACTTCGAAATCTAAGGAATCTACTATATGCACAATAAACATTAACTGTTATGTTACCATCCATTTGCCAGTAATTATTCCATTAATTCCATTTAACCACTATTCGCTAAATGTGATAATTCAAAAAGTGTTACCACAAAACGGAAATAAAAAAAGGAATTTTTCTGTAATTGTATGAAAATCACCCACTTTAAGACATCTTATCTAGTTGTTTCATTAAGGGGAATTGTTTATATTGTAAATAAAATTACTCCATGAATAGTCATGATACATTACTTACTGATCTAATTAACAGTGAAGGTGTTACTGCTGATACTAAAGTCAAAATTAATGATAGTACAATATTTCCACAGGTGTGATTGCTAATAATCCATCATTTGAACGAATCAAATCAAGCACACTAAGATTTTTTTTTTTTTTGTACAATTACTGGAAAACTTCTAACGACGAAATGCTATAAGTAACAATTTTTCCCATTGGACAGAAAAATAACTGATGAAACTTCTAATATTATTATTATTTTTTTTGTTCCGGCATTTGTGCACCGCGGCCTCAGTGAGACCTATTGTGCGCCGTCCATGTCCCTGTCCTATATATGTGACAGGCCCACGGCCCTTGCAAATCTGAGGATACCGAATGGATCGATCAGTTCACATAGTTTGGGGTCTACAATGCGATCACTACCAAAGTGAAGGTATCGCCTTCTAGCTAGGTTATCACAGTCACATATTATATGACGTGCCGTTTCTCCCTCTTTCTTGCAGAATCTGCAGATTGGTGATCCAACTATCCCCAAATTAAAGAGGTGTTTATTTAACCGACAGTGACCTGTATAGAGTCCTGTCACACTTTTGAGTGTCCACCTGTCCACTTCTAATATGTTTGTGTTATTTGACAGATACATTTTCAACTGTTATTTGGTTATTAAATAAAAGCAATCCTACTACAATAATTAAGTTTCATTAATTAATCAATTGAATGTTAATTAAACAATTAGTATCCTTTATTAATAAATATCGAGTAGGGTATAAAAATAATGATCTTAGTCATCATCTATATATACCAATACATACCTATATATACATTGGGATATTAATGGATTATAGTTACATAAAGTCATTAGACTCATCTTTGCAACTTTAACGCAACCACTATTTGGCTTAGAGGGATAAACGTTTTGTACATTTGTTAGTGACAAGATAAGAAGTCGTAGGGTCATTTCAGGAACCAGTTCGTTCAATATTCACTTCAATGAACGGATCACATCCTCCTGCTCTTCTTATATATGTCATACTCCCTGGCAGGATAGCATGCTCATTTTAAGAAAATTTGTAATTATTAGTGCATTTTTTTTTTTAATTTATCAGAATATGCCTCACATAATATAAAACGTTTATTATTATTACATTACGCTGTACTACAGGTTTACATTTTGAATGCTTTCTAGTACATGAAATATACCACAAATAACTTAGGTAAACATAACCTATAAACGTTGCATGATTCACCTAACAGATTGTGGCCGTTCATCATATGACTGGTGCATTAACTGATGAACTAACGGATCACTGAATTGACCGTTAGACTGAAAAAGGATGCCCAATGATCTTGTAAGGTGTATAATTTAATGTTAGAACATGTTTAAGGATATTACATGTCAAACCCACTCACAAATAATATTACAGAGCATTGAACTTACCCTTCTTTTCATCAGCCTGGTCCGTTTCCAGCTAATGGAATTATACCTCGGATGATGAATTATCATAATACACATTAAATAAGTTGATCCGAAGACTGGTTGTCTCGTACGTCTTTTCATTGTATCAAAGATTTTTTTTTTTTAATTTTTACGGTCTACATCTTCGTTGTATGAGTCATTAACCATGATAGTATGAAATTTATATGAACTAACTAAATGGCATAGAAAGTAAAGAAACAATACCTGTGACAATTCGTTTGAAGGCCAAAAAGGAGTTCATAAAATAATTGTGTAAATTAAATATAACTAAATTAAAAAAGAAACACTCGTTCTTTCGAGTTTGGACGCAAAACAATTCATTTTATGTGGATTATATTGCTCTGATATTAAAAAACAAAAATTTGTAACTATTTAGAAATGAATTAGGTTAGGTCAACAACCAACAAATCAAAGAAAAGTAGCCTAGAAACAGTGTTCCTAATCACACCTTGGCTTAAGAAAAACAATTGTATGATTGGCTGGAACAGGGCCAAAGTGGATTCACCGGCTAAGTTTTAAACCTATAATTTCATGATTAAATAACATTCAGATAATAATTAATCTATCAAAACCTTATTGAATAAAAATTAAATGAGTCTTATTACAACCCCACCATTTCTTACGGGTCCTAACAGTCTTCATTCACCTTGCTCACATTCCGAATTCCATATCTTCTGTGCCAATTTCCCTTGTTCTGCTATGCTTACATCTTTTGCAAGTGTATTTCACCCTTGAGTGTCAATACCATTCAACCTTTGGATCGGTTCACCATACAGAGTAGTGTTTGCGGGCATATACTTTGTTTCTAATAATTGCATTCGGGATTCGCGGGCTCCTCGATACCCCACAGTTTTTGTCATAAAAATCCATTTCCATGGCATACAGGTTCTTCAGATGATTACGAGCCACCCTTATTACAAAGGGGTAGTAGATCCAATTCTTCGTTTATACCCTCATCTCTTGACTCCTGAGGATTGAATTCGTGATTTTTCTGCCATTGTTGGTTTTAAACAGGACATATGTTTCACTTGCTCCTTTCGCTGACATCTAGTAACCATGAATTCCCACCTTGAACGCTCATGAATTGGGTTTTCTATTGTTTTTAGCATCAGATCCCGTATGTTGTAGTTTTCTCAACTTATTGCTTCTGTCATCGACATTCAATGTTATAACTTTGGACATGTCATACAGCTGGCATCCAATTGAGCGCCCGTACAAAGACAGATACGCTTCCACCCCTTAATGAGATTCTCCTTAAGCCTGGTTTCAGTCCTTTTCTAGTCGGGAAACTATCTTATCTCTAATTAGATTTATTGTTTAATAAATGTTGTACCCTATGCCTTACATGCAACCCATGCATTGTATTGATTAGATATTTACTAAAGCCTAAGCCTTAGATTAACGGGAGGATCGGTGACATATGCCTTTTGCGAGTAAAAAGCTACAGTTCCTGATTATCCGAGATCACCTCTCGCAATTGACTCAGGATTCCTACTCTGGCTAGAAAGGGTTCGTTCTGTGTATAAGATACCCTTAGAGTACTTAAGGAAGTTAAATCCAACAAATAGTTCGGATGGCATTAAAGTGTTCAGTATTTTCAATGTATATCTTTGTTGCACTTCCTTTCTGAACCTCTTTGGCATGTAATTAGACAAGTATAAAGGTTTCGAATGAAGTTCTTTTAAATCTTCTGATAATAATACAATGATTTCCCGATGAAATGGAGGATATTAAATCAAAGTTTCTTGAATTGATCAACAGTCAGGTAGCAGAAACACCCTCTGATCCTAAATATATTTAGATTTGTTGATAACGGAAATTGACTATAAATTTTAGGGGCAACCAAAAATACCAATTGTGGGATCATCAGAGCAAGATATTACTCATGATGAAGATTGCACTGATGAAGGAAACTCAAGAAAAAATACTGACGTTGAGAGACCTTCAGACCAAGAAATACTTGAAACTATTGACAATGTATTTTATACTACTGATGACAGTTTTGATCCTCGGCGTTATGAGCTCAATGTAAGGTTCTACTAGTTTATAAACGCTCATGAAAGTTAGCTACTAACTACTTTCTACTCTGTAGATTAGCATTATTATGCTCTTAATAATTTATTCACACTTTTCGACAAAATTGCAATTATTTTGAAGAAGTATGATCAAATTTTAATCTGTTTGCTTAATGTGACTAGCCGGCTAACAAGTGATTTTCTTAATTAAAACTACAAAATCAGTCTGACTGGATAGATAGGTAAATAGGCTAGTTGACAAAAAGCTTGAATCTGCTTCGATATAGCAAATTTTAAGGAAATCTGGCAACTGTTGTTATTTTGCATTAAAATAAATTCCTATTATAATGGCAAACAATTATTTACATGTAAAACAAAATTATTGTTTACAAAAATAATTATTTTCTGATTATAGATAGGTTGTATTACCTTCTGTTCCTATAATGACTTTCATTAAGCTTGAAATTCTCTAAGTTATTTAATGATGTTAGAGTCTAAGCTTCTTGCAGAACAGAAAATCCTTTTACTAGACTCTCTTCCAATCTTCTGATGTTGAATCCGCAGTTTGGCTGTGCAGTATTCACTAGTGACAATTGACCACTCTCTATCAGTCTTTTCCCCACTATTGAATATGAAATATTGGTAGCTAGTACTTTAGCAATCATGTTTGGTGTCAAAGCTGTTAGTGGTCTCGATTAAAGTGACTGGAGGTACAGGAACGTATTGTCTCTTGCATTTGTCACTCAGATGAGCTGAGATTAATCTTGTGTACCACTTCATTTCATGGTGTCTTTTCAGTACAATGGATTCTTTAAAATTTTGTCATCCAAACTGTCTTGAGGTTTATCAAACAAAGTGGCCATAATCAGACATAATGATCACATGGATTTTTTCTTCATTAAAGATTCATAATTTTATTAGTTTTAAATCCAACAACACTTCTAAATAAACAAAACAAAAAATAAGTAATAAGAGGAAGTGACTAGAGTGATTGATAAGTTAGCACTTGAGACTTTCAGCATTAATGTTAGTAAAACATTTTTTACTTTGCGTTTTTTATTAAATACTACAATCTCAATGTTGAGATGTTGCAATACATTTGATGAGGAATGTATTTCTACAGCAAATATTTTAATACCAATCTTTTGTATCCCCCAGAAACAAGAGAATTTCGCTGACATTTCTAAGATTAAGCTTGAATTAAGTCAACTGAAAAGACAACATTTTGTTGTCTCCAATCACGTTCTTCAGATGATTCTTGAAAAGCAGTCTTTATGTCAGCAGGAGTTTAATAGGTTAGTTAATCTGTATTATTCATTTAGAAGTATTTTGGAAATTTTGATTCATAAAATAAAAACTAATGCTTTAAAATACTTATTTATAAAAAATTGATTAATCTAATACATTGAAGGGAAACTATGTGGAGGTTATAGAACTATATAATATTTCAAAGAAAATACAAACAGGAAAACGGATAGTAATACTTATAGTCTTTCCATTTAAGTATAATTGCTTCAAATACATCACTCAATAACATAACTTCATGAAGCTATGACCAGTCTTCTTTTAAAATAGTTCTTCGTAGAAGCCACAACTCGAATGGTTATGGAAATCACAACTCTCGATCAAATGTTTCTTGTTGTGACCAAACTAGAAGGAATGATGAATTCTGCGAAGGACGACTTGAAATGTTACGTGTCACTCCTACTCCTGAAGTCCTATTTATTACCCAGGTTTGGGTAGTATTTTGAGATGAAAAAGCCATGCAAGCTTTTAAGGAACTGAAAGCTTCTTTAATAGATAAGCAGATAAATATGCAGGTGCCATAATAGCTTTTAGGCAAGCGATGCTTAAATATTATATAGCACCTAATGTTTTTCAGATAAATCCACAGATTAAACATCTTCAAATAATATAGTGATTTTTATACATAAGCGAATCATACATCGAAAAGAAAAATTGAATGGCATGGCTGTCAGAAGGATTTCTAAATAACCCCAAAAAAATAAAAATTTAAGATTAAAAAGGTTTTTTTTTTTTTTATTTACTCTTTATTGGGCTATAATTACAATCTGCCTTTTATAAGGCAATCAGTAATTGCGATAAACGCTCTCATTCATACCATATTTACAATTCATCATTCACTCACTCATTCATACAATATTAAAAAGGTACATAAATTATTTTGAAAAAGAAAAAATTTCGACCTCATGTATAATGTCTGGGTTGAGATCTCGAAATTATATCCTACTCGATTCCTATTTAGTGTCAAATTTACATAATAAATAAAAAGTATAGTATTATATATAAGGAAGCTTGAAGAAGGAAGAAAATGAGTAAGCCTGTATCAGCCTTCTCAAAGGAATTTTAACTAATCACCGTAGCTACATCTGCTAGATTTTACTTACGATCCTCACTGCTCTGATTGTCTCTCCTTCCGCTATGTAGGAATGGTCACCATCAAGGGAGAAACAATATAGATTAAACTGTAGAGTTGTCAGGATTGGCGAAAAATACATTTCGTCCAATTGCCAGGTCACCTTCAGAAAAGCAATTTCTCCATCAATTCTAGTTTATTATAAAAAAAAAAAAAAAAAATGAGAAAAGCTACAAGACATTTATTCTTCTTGTGAATGAGTGGAAGGGATTTGATTGCCTGGAGGAAATGGAGACTCTTCAGCAGTCAGAAATGGACTGGAAGGGCACCAAGTGTAATGATGGTGTTCTTGCTAAAAGTAAGCTAATCTTGTATTGGTCATTCCCTAGCCTAGGTAGGGGGAAGATGAAATAATTTAAAGTTAAAATAATTAAGTATTTTAATATTTTCAATAAAGATTTGTTTGTTAGCAAAATTTTTATAATGCGTTGTGATAAATTGCTTTTAGGATAGTTGAAATCCAGGAACAAGTGAACAGTCTTTTAAATGGAGTGGGAAATGGAAAAAACAAATTAAGTGTAGTGAAACAACACTTTACGACTGCAAACCTTGGTATATTGGCAAACTATAGAAAACGGACCCTAATGAAGCAGCTTTTGAGATCTTTGAATACTATTAAAACACTAGTAAGAAAATTTATATTTCTTTAAATAATAATTATGTATATATTATTACGTTTTTTTATCTTAATTGTTTATATTTTTTATTAATCTGAGGTTTTATAGAGGTTCTGTTAATATAAGAAAGAATTCTGGCAAAAGGAAAATTGTTTAATTACAAACTGATTCATGAGTTACACGTATGTTATGAATTTACAATGTTAAAAAAAAAAGTTGTGTTTAAGAGTCCATGGCCTTGGCTGACAACATTCAAAAAGGTCAGAGTGTAGGGATATGGTAAGGATTAAATCAGATTGGATGGGATCTGGATATTCCCCCTCAATATATAAGATGTTTATATCTTAATCAAGAGGAAAATCAAGAGCTTGTGTCGACGACTGTGTTACTAGGTCCTTCAGATATGTTTGTTATCTCCGGAATTGTGAAGAATATCTAGCATAGAACTGCTGCACCTCCTCCCTGTCTCAACCCGATTTGATGAATTAATGTAAAAGAAATTAATTTACCGCTGAACTTTTTTTTTAACTTCTGGCCTTTGTTTTTTTGCAGAAATATCATCAGCTATCTATGATAGACTATTACATTCTTTGTTAAATTGTCTTTGTTCTAGATGTTATTTTGATTAAAGACTTTGTAGCCGAGGCTTCAAAGTCAGGTCAGTTGATCATAAAGTTTTTGGTTTTTAGTGTCTGTTTTGTGGTCTAAGGAATGAATACTCTTACAAACTTTGTTCCAGGTTGGTTTAAGAATAAAGATTTGTACGACAAACCAACAAGAATTAATTTATATGTATTTATATTGGTTTAGTGAGATTATTTTGAATTTTTTTTTTTTCATTGTTCACCTCAGTTCTATTTTTTATTTTTCAGTATAAAACTGAATCAAAAATGGAGCAGCTATTGAGCGCAGGGGACTTCTCTGAAGCTATAGCATTGCTCCTCGACAGTCAGGAAGTCGCGGCAATGCATAAACAATTCTCTTGCGTTGGAGGATTAAGTGGAAAATTACAAGATACTTTAGATATGACTGAAGAATCTCTCGATGTCGCTTTAGCAAAGGTTACTTTTATTTTAATTAAAGCCATGAAATAGGCAAACTAACTTTCAGTAAATATAAACCAATGGACTACATGGTCGGTAGCCCCCTCTGCGGGACTCCGCCCAAGGTTGGTAAGATAAGAGGTCCTGCTAGGACTCGACAGTATAGCCCAAGAGATTTGAAATTGACTTGACTAGCGTTTGTACAAGGGTAGCTCAGAGGGAGATCGGGGAAGTCCCGGGGGGTTTGAGCCCCAACTCTGTCAACAAATTTTAATGCTCAAATAGATAACACTGTTTAATATTGCTTCTGATAGCTGTATAACAATAAAAAAAAAACTTCTCCCTTAAATTTTAAAATTTAAACAAAAATTAGTTATTATAAAGTTTTGTCTAAATTACATTTTATATATATATATTTTTTTTTTAAACATAATCGTATAAATATTGTCATGTATTAGTTAAGTGGTGTAATTCCACGACCAGGTTTTGGCTATGTTCTCAAATAATCCCCAGGTCATGAATTAAGTATCCTAGAATGTAGTAGTAAATAAATTTTTTAGTAAAAATTGCTTTAATTTTTTTTTTTTTATGAATAGTAAATTACAGACAGAACAAGACCTATTAAATTCTATTTAAAATAAAAAATAAATTCATTGCTCATAGTTTAAAATTTGAAAACAGATAAAATTGGTTTCTAACAGTCGCAGGTCGTGTGACCTGATCTGGCTGTATTTGACCCTAAGGGTTTTCTCTGTTTTTAAATTAAAAAAAAATCCGTTGAGTTTGAAGGGATGTAGAAGCATTAAAACAGGACAGAGAATATCTCACTAAATAGTTTATTTGTATTTCCTAATCAAATATTCAGATTTAATTTTGTCATTTAAATTGATTTTGAGTTTTGCTTCCTTTCAGATATGCTACGGTTTCAATGAAGAGAGTTATAAAAAATTACAATCAGCGTATGCTCTTTTGGAAAAAACACAAATCGCAATGGATCAACTTCATATGCATTTTACCTCAGCTGTCCAAAGCACCGCTTCTTACGTTGTTAACTTTTTCATCGGACAAAAAAACAATACTACCATTAATGTGGATTTTCCAAAATTTTATCAAGAGAACATTGACACTAGTTACTATATTAACAAGACTGAATTCCCCGAGTTGTGCAAGGTAAATTTAAATCCCTATAAAATAGGTATAGTTTCATACAAAAGGTGTAGAGAAACAAATGTATTTTAACCTTTTTATCAAATCTAGGAGTGGAGATATTAATTATTAGAACAATAAGATCACATGATACAATTAATAGTTATTAATATAAATGTATTACTGAGTTTATAGTTAATTAATAATGAGTACCCATCTGAATGGACCTTTTCACAATAATACTTGCAGTTCATCGTTATTATTCTTAAAAAATAGTTATAAATACAGTAAATAAATTAGTAAATTTATTGGTGTTTAAGATTTTTTCTTTCATAAAAAAAAAGTTGGTGTATATTCTATTTCACAAAGTTAAACTATTTAAATTATTAATAAAATGTATAAAAATTTATTTTAAGACACATTTTATACATAAGCTGAACCCCAATTTACAAGTTTATTCTTTCACAAAAACAAAAAAAAGCAACTTTTGTTACAATAAATCAATAGAATGAGCTGACTATTTATAAGCTCATACAAAAACGGAACAGTAGATGTGGGTTAATTTTAGTTAATGATTTTATAAATGATAAGTTTTTTAAAAATAATTAAATTGTATACATTTTTCAGAAAGTTTCAGAAGAAAATTTCATTCCATGTCTATTGTTACTATGCAAATCTTTGTGGTGTATAATCCTCAGTTACAACCAGGTTGTTTTTTGGCATCAAAATAACCCTATGAATAGTAAAGGTATGACTTATTATTTATTTTAATCTATTATGCCTTTAGTTCATTTTTGGTTTCCATGTATACTATATGTCTTTTACATTGCACGATTGTGAAAAATGATTAAGTTTGTTTAAAATTTAGTGTGTGGTGCAAAATCTTGTACGAAAAAACCAACCATGGTTGCCTAAAAATAATACAATACTTTTTTAATAGTTCTGCTGGGCATAACATTAAACATTTTCTGTATAATTGTCCTAGTATAATAATTTTGTAATTTATTAAATTAATATACAAATTTTCTTTTTAACGAAGTTTTCTGCCCCTCATTATTTTAGGGATCATTACCATAGGATACTTTACCACTTTAGGTGATAACCTGGGCATACTTCCTCCTTAGGGTGTAATCAACCTGATCCACGCTCTGTTAGTTATTTGTCCAAATCTATTTATTTTCTGCGGTAATAGTCAGTACAGTCGATACTTCCCTCCTAAACTGTGTCAGTTTATTTTGATGTTTAAAGTTTTCTGTCATCAGTTTCCTAGTTGTCTACGCCATTGCTCACCGCCATTAATTCAATCGACTTCTAGACAAATGACTAAATACTACTGTGATAAACAAAAGAATTGGATTGGCTGTGAATGTATACCCTTGAAATTTCAGTGTGAATGTTACGAGCACTATAGCGGTTTAAGCCCAAATTAAGTTTTTGCTGATCGTTCAGGGACTTGTAAACCTAGCATCTCGACGAGGTTTTTAACACATAAGATAATTTAGGAGAGCTAAACAGTATTTATGCTAAATGTTTTGTATGTGACAACAAATAGAAACTAAAAGGGTAATTATGAGCAGGGGTTTGAGGGGGGTCCCTACTCCCTCACTATTTTTCATGAGGTTTTAAACATTATTGGTGTGAATTTGATAATAAATGAGCTCCAGGCTGTTATAGAGTGAACAATTTTGGTTTAAGGAGTCAAATGTAAAAGTTATGACCCCTTATATATTGGGTATTAAGCCACATTATCTCCGCATTAAATTTGACCTGATTATCTCTAATGGCTTAGAATTCATTGTGGCTCATGCATAGATTATATAATTAACATTTTTATAAAATCGATGAAATAAAATTTAAGCAGATTAGCCTAGTTTTTAAATAAAAGACCTAGTGCCTACTGGCTAATGGATACGTATAATTTTAATTTAATTTATATTTTTTAGGTTCAAATTTTGAAGTGTTCTATAACGAACAAACTATGAAACAGAAACTTAACAATGGACTGATTCGGTTATGGCATGATGTTCAAGTGAGAGTGTCTGCCCTCGTTTTATCAGGAAACCTGTCTAATTATAAATTTGATGATTTCCTTCAGATTCTCGCTATTCTTCATAGGTAGGTGCCTGTAAGAGATACCAATCTCATAGTCATTAGATTTATACTATTGTGCTTAGTGTCCTATAACCTATCAAACGAGAATTGGTATCCTTTCCGCAGAAGTGGTCTTTTCTTTACAATACTATCTCCACCATATCTCATTTTTATTATTATATAGAGTATACTGTTGACGTAATGAAATCTAACCTTATTTTATTTAAAATAATGAAATGTAATAAATGTTACTCTCTGATACAATAACCGATGAACTAAAAAATGGGTCATAGATAAAATATCCCTGTTTTTACCATTTTCATTGCTACTTGGTTATTTAGTTATGAAGTGCTCTGTTACGATTCAACATTTTGATTTTTATCAGTAAGTATGATGTAGTACATTTTAATATGTGACGATAAGTTGAACTGGTCATAATTAACCACTTTGATTAATATAAAGAAGTAAATAGTTAATTTTTGTTTGAGAGAGAGAGAGAGAGAGAGAGAACGTATCTTCTCATCTTTTTACTGTGAACCTATCAAATAAATAAACTTAGCTATTAATTGTAGTTTAAATAATGAACTTAATTTATTAAATTAACCTGATTTCATTGTTTCAGACTTTCACAAATTGGAGAAGAACTGTGCGGAAGTGGTTCTGAGGAAGTCGCTAGTTCCATCAGGACACAAAGTAGCAATTACTTCAAAACATACCACGCTGCCAAGTTGGACGACTTGAAAGTTTTTCTGGAAAACGAGGCGTGGACACCTTGCCCAGTTAGATCAGATTTTTCTATTTTACACCTTCAGGTAAATATGAGGAAATCTCATTATTAATTATTAAACTCTGTTTTGTGTAAATATAATTGTCTAAGGTATATATATATTTAATAATAAAACAAAATTGTAATAGGAATTCCGAGGATTGCGTTACAGCTTGGAACAGTGTGCTGGATCTCATTCCAAACATAACGCATCGCTAGACAGCAGTTCAGTCGATGCCAACTTTTTCAATCGTTTTCCAAATCCATCAGAAGCTACCCCCTTCGATATCAATTTTCATATAGATTCTCAGAATGAAGAGATTTTAGCTACTATTGGAGTAAGAAATATTTAATTATGTGAAGCAATGATCTAGAAGTGACACTATCCCTCAAAAGACCTGCATGATCATAGATTAAAATGGCACTCATTTATTATATGGTTATTAAAATCACCAGTTTAAAATAAATAGACAGTTATATTCAATGATCTATTTATTTCAAGGATGACTCTCCGGGTTATTTCAGTGAAGAAAGTGAAGAAGAGATGGATTCGGTTTCCGTCCCTGGAGCTGAACAGAAAGAAGAAAGGTAACAATTATTGACATCTATCTATTGAGATCAAATCAAATTCAGTTCTTATTTAGATATCTCTTTGCTTAATAATTTTTTTTTTTAAATAGGGGAAGTAATCACAGGAAAAATGTAGCAGATGGACTGCCGTTACTTACAAATACTACTGTGAGCGTTTTACGACTCTGCGGGAAATATTTGCAGATGTCAAAATATTTACAACCTATAGCGTCTGAAGTCGTTTCAGCCCTCACTCAGTTATTTGACTTTTATCTTTACACTGTTCATTTATTTTTCACTTCAAACATGCCAGTAAGTACTTTTTTTCTAAAGCTGTTGGGTTATTTTGAATGATTAATTAAAAATATAAATTTTTCATATGTACTGTAACGACTTCTATTAGGTCATATTTATCTGAAATAGGTGTGGATAAATAAATATTAATTCGAATCCAAGGTTAACAAAATTGTTTTGTGTTTGAATTTAAAAAAAAATTATATAAAAAGTTAGAAGAATAGAAAATGAATAAGTCTGAAATGTGACCCTTCATAAAGCCATAGATGGAAGAGAAAGGCTATTCATTATTCATAAAAGAACTATTATTTTTAAGCCGCCTGAGAACACTTGGAATGTACATTCCCATGATACAAATTAGACTATTACGTTATTATGTAACATTAAGAAATAATAAATGAGCAAAGATTTTATATTATTATAAATTAAACCATTTTTATTGGATTCAAATTATTATTATTACCTATCCTCTTAATGTATGACTTGGTAAAATCAAGCTCTTGAGTGGGCAGTATTGCTAGGTCCCTGAAAATAGGTTTGCCCGCACCGGTACCTTAAGCCTTTGTATTTCCTCCCCCCTCCTCCATTAACAAACATTAAATATTATTTCGGTGCTTAAACTGTATTCAGTCATTACTATATATTGTCTTTTTTTTTTCTAGAATACACTTTCTGCCAATGTTTCTTCTCTGAAATTGCAAGCAGTTCTAAACAGGATACGAGATACTCTCATCTTAGAGTTTGACGATGATCCAGATGAACAGGATATGAAGGTGAAATTTTATAAAACATATTTAAGTGAATGAGTTTATTGGGATATCAATTTAGGGTGAAGAAAGAGAGATATTAGATTTTCATCAGCCTAGGATGAAATCCCAATAAATTTACTCATTCGTAAATTAGTTCACGACTAACAATACACTTCCATTTCATAAGTCATAATTATTTCTGAACTAAAACTTGATATTTTTTAAATAGGTATACAAAGCCCAGATTTCTCCATTAGTAGATCTTACATCGCCGAATACTTTATTCGGGTTAGTTGAAAGAGTCGTCGGAGTAGAGTCTCTTCTATTTTTGTCAAGAGAATTTAATTACTTGAAGCCTTATCTGGAACAACTTCTTCAATCGCAAGGAAGTACTCTGCACAACCTTCAACAATTCTACAGTCAGGTAAATCCTAAGGCAACAAATAATTCTTAAGGTACAACCATGTTGCACCTTATAGATCATAACAATATTTTATTTATTAATTTGAATGATAAAAGGGAATATACAAACATTTAAAACTTTTATTTATTTTTTAGGTTAGACTTTTTTTTTTTAATTATTAATCTCAAACGATATACATTTTCTTTTAATTTACTCAAGGTTGTTTTTGTAAATTTTGTGTACTTTCAAAGTCCCTTTCAGTGTAACTAATTCATTTACTATCAAAATTAATTTACAATCTTCTAATTGAATGGTTCTTATAAATAATCTATTTATTTTCTAAATTTCTATTTGTCTGGTTTGTACCTGATTTGTGATTTTTCTGCGGTTGATCTGAATAAGCTCTCCTGCTTACGAGCTATACTCTATATATTTTAAAAACAATATAAAAATGTTTTCATCTATGGATTCCAATGAAATTACTATTAACTATATTTATAATTAAAATTATTATATAAGATATCTTGTTACAATATGTTTTCTAGACGATTGCTGTAAGTTTCGAAGTAAGGAAGCCAGTTTATGCCTGTGTAGCATGGCAAGTCATCAATGATAAACTTTTATTAGAATTAATATCCAAAGTAGATTGGGAAGTGAAAGACGTTGTCTGTGAACATAGTAATTATGTTAATCATATAATTGGGGTAAGCTTTTTTTTTATTGATAATTTTCATTAAAAAGTCCATATTAAATACGAATGATTGAACACAGTTGACACTTCTTAATTTATTCACAGGAAGCACAACTATTCGCCAAGCGTTTAGATAACCTTAGAATTGTAATTGCGATCCCGGATGAAGCTTATAACTCCCTCTGGGATAACTTGATCTATCTTATCTCGAGGATATTTGTAGAAGGGTAAGCTAATTTGTAAATCCTCTTGGTTTATATTTTTAAAAAACATTTCATTATTTACTTACAATTTATATTTTTGTATAAATAAAATAAAATAAAATCCAAATCAAGTTCAGGCAGTCTGTTCAGTGTGAGCGTACCTGACATTTATGGGCGCTATGCAACAATTGTAAAGAGCATTCACATGTATGCGTTGTAAGTCCACCAAGGGTGCATCCTTAGGGCCTCAACAGCTTTTTGTTGTACATGTTTATTGTACAAAAATTATAGATTTTAAAATTTACAATTAACCTAAAGGTTCAACTCCTATTTGAAGACGTCATAGATCACTAATTAAATTTTAATTTACTTTTATTCTTCTTGTTTGAAGGGTTTTTTGTCTTCGTTACCATATATTTAGTTACTGGCACTCGGCCACCAACTCACGATGAGCAAACCATGTCATTTTTCTAGTCATGAAGTAGACTTTAATTTCTTAACCAACGGCAACTATCTCTAAAAACTGCGCAGTTTGTTAACATCTCTGTCCTTAACTGCTCAATATTGACTCTGCTACAATCTTAAAAACAACTGGCTCACTTTCTTTATCATGATTGCCTCCTAGAGCTTGTATCTCTTCAAGGCTGGCATGTTCAATTTATAACTATTTTGCTCTTTATAATATTATTGATTCCATTATATAAGTCCAGTAAAGCAATAATATAGGTTAATAAAACTTTAATTATAATTGAGGCATGATGTTTGTTTCTAGATTTTCATCTGCAAGGAAATGTTCAACGGGTGGGCGCGCACTTATGCAACTCGATTTCATTCAATTTATTTCAAAGCTGGAAAAGATCTGTCGTATCCGACCCATCCCTTACCGAGATCTTGTCGAAGTGTACATAAAAGCCTATTACCAACCCGAAGAACACTTGGAAAGCTGGATCAAGGAGCATCGAGTAAGTAATTATTTACAGTATGTATTGTATTCTTTCCATTAATGTGCAAGTTGATGTTTTTTTTACAAAAAATTGGCACTAATACAACAACAAAAAAGTAGTAAAGCTCTGGAACTTGTTGATGATTTTGATATTTATTGAAAATACATCTTCTGTTGCAATAACCAAACAGGAAGGTAAATAAAACTATATTGTGGTGCTCGTTCCTTAATCCCATCAAATAATTTAAACTGACAGCAGATAGGTGGATGTTAAAACTTTCTTTTATCCGGCGGCCAGACTTATTGACTTTTGTCATTTGGGCTATAAAAGGGCAGGTAGTTCAGTTTCAAATTTGCCAAAATATTGGGGAACCTACAGGTTGCTACTCTTTTCTAAAAATTGAGGCACTTGGAGGTGATTTTATCAGGTAATAAAGTTACTATTACTACTTCTCAGGGGCCGATCCTCCAATGTTGAGAATCAAGCGCTATACCTTAGTTTTGGCCTCGGCTAACTACCCACCAGATTTGTCTGTGCATCTTTTCACTATGTATCTCATCTAACACTTTTCTACTTGTTAAGATTGCTTTCAGTTTTGATTTGTTAGTTCAGTAATAAATTAAGACAAAAAGCTTAAGTTGCTGATTCTCAAATAAAGCCACCTGTTAGAAGAGAAACTTAAAGATAGGCTGATGGGAAGAACAACAAGTATTTTTACCAAGGTTATTATTACAAGGGCTTAACAAAGAGGCTTTACTTTGGAATAATTACATTCATAATTATTGTTCAATGTAGCTATTATAATATTTATTAGTGATATTTTTATAATATTTTAGGAATACACAAGCAAACAATTGTTGGCATTAGTATCATGTGTCTGTCAAAATAACAAGAAATCGAGGCAGAGATTGACAGCATTGATCGATGAATTAGAAAAATCGGGAATCAGGTGACAGTCAATTAAATATGAAGATAACGACTCACCAGTTACATAAATTTGATAATTGTAAATAAATTAATAAACAAAATCTTTTATTTTAACATTAAATGTAAATATTAATATTTTAAATGTGATAATATTATATTTTTGAGGGGGAAAAAAAAGAAGTATGAAATGCTAAAATTCCTTTGTCTGTGATTTATCTTAAAATACATGTGTATAAAGATGTTAAATAAATAACTTATAACAACTATTGATCTTATAAAATAAAGTTTGTTTTATTATATCATATTGTCAACCATTGAGTTTTTTGTTATTTTTCTTTTTTTTTAATGAAGTTTATATGAGGGTGTCTACATCAAGACCAATAATTTCCACAAGTGTGGAAAAACTTATAAAGGAGCTCTATGGATGCCTACGAAATGGGGAAAAATCCATTATTTTGTCGGGTAAAAAAGCATTTTTGATACATGTAACAGGTTAGTATGTACACAGGTGGTCTGAAAAGTTTCCGACCTCAACATGAAGATGATAATAAAATAAATAAAAGCTTTGTTAGGTCGAAAAGTTTTCAGACCGCCTCATTCACAAGCTTTTGAACCTCTCCTGAAAGTATGCTAAGGTAGCCATTTTTTTCAACTTTCAAAACCAGGATTTTTTTTCATGCTAAGATCAACATATTTTCTACATGCTATTTTTTTTTTTAGAGATTACCCAGAACAACTATCCAAACACGTATTACCTCTTTATTATATAGTATAGATTATGAGATAAATTTCACAAAAATCAACTAAAAATATTTCATTTGAGTATGTACTTAGGGTTTCAAAATTCAATTAATAAAAAATCGAGTGAAGCAGAACAAAGTGGTTTTGATAAAAAAAAGACCAAATTAGATAATCTACACTAGCTAGGAATTTAGCTTTTTATTTTTTTAGAGAGTTAATTTATTCCAATAATAATTCGTTACTTAAATACATTCCGTTCAAGTTTGTTTAAAATTAAATTTAGTAACTATTCATTTCAAGGTTTCAACATATAATTGAGTTTTATAATTTCCTTAACAGTTCTGGTTAAATTTCACAACAGACTAGGACCAATGCCTGAATACCAGAACTGTATTGGTAAAAGTATGTAGTAGATACGGTCCCACCCATATCCCATGTACATGGATTACACCAAACTAGCATGACCGAGATGAATCAAAATTAGTCCCATTTTCAATCTCGGTAACCCTTTGTTTCACAACTGTCTGACAGGTTTGGGAATAAAGACAATGTTCCTTTAAAACTGACAGCTCTCATATTTATCATTAGTTAAATGATTCAACTCATTAGTGAATTAGACAGGAAGTGTTTTTTTAAGTTTCATTTTATATTACCAAGTAAAGGTTGTCAGAAATGAAGAAAAACAGTATAGACCTGGTAATATATGTACTATATGAAGCTGGTAATAAATGCACATCCCTCGAAGCTGACTTTTAGGTTAAGGCGTTAAATTGTGAATATATTGTCAACAATTTAAAAATTATCAATTATGGCTTATGATCTTCAAATTCCATAGATAAACTTATCTTCACAATGAATAAATAAATTAGGGGTAAACGTCCTGGAATGGAATCATAGAGATTAGGTATGTGACGTTCCTTGTGTAGCAGTGACGCGTCACCTAATTTCGGTTCGTAGCAGTTGAAACCTGCTCCACTCTCTTGAACGTTACTGGTACTGTGACAATCACAACCCTGTAGCAGTAGCAGTTAAGAGTTCGGACCTTCTCGCTAAGGCCTCTGTGACTAGTCACAATCACTTTTTCCTCTACTATAATTTAGTGCAGGGACGCTCAAATATGGGCACATTATAACAACAATATTTATATACGTAACTGTTTATTCTGAAAATAAAAAATTGGCATAAACTAAAGTAAAATTAAATGGGGAGAAATTAATTAATTTATATGCGATAAACTTAGTTACATATGAAACAATTAAAGCATAAATTAATTAATTTAAATTTTAACAAGAATACAAATTTAATTTAATATAAAACTTAATATATAGGTAATATGCAGATAAAAATATGTGTATGAAATGATATAAAACTAAAATATGTAAAATAAAAAAAAGCAAACAAGAATGCCACTGTCACTGGACCGGTACCATAATTTGTCACAGTAGCAGTTGGAGCTGTGACAAATTTTTACTGGTTCCTCACACCCCCTACTATAGATATCAGGTCATAAAAAAACAATTTGTTCAGGACATTTAATATGTTACAGTTGTTGGTTGTGACCGTTATGTGGACAACTTTATTGGCAATTATTGATGGTAATAAGCAAGGCTCGGATTTGAAGAAATCAATTGTTTTTTCCAAAACAAGGTTCTCAAAGAATCTTCAACGATCTAGGCTTGACGATAAAGGGTGTTTTAGTTGCTTGTTTTTTTTTATAGGGATGTGGCTTCTTGTTTAAAACTATGAAGAAATAATTAAATTTTGCAAGGTGTCATATCCATAATTATAAGATAATTTTATTTATACTCAAGCACTTGAGTAGCTCACGCTAGCTACTTTCAAGTGATTATAATGCTAGGCTTTCGACAGGATTGAGTAAGAAGGGCTTCACTCATCAGCAGCATCCGTTATTTACTGAACGAGCATACATGAAGTTTTTAACTCAGAACATCTGGAAAATATTTAGTTATATTTTGTAATAAAAAAAAATCATGCAACTAATTATTAAGATTCGAGTTTTTCTTTTGTCAATATTATGTTTTAACGTTCCTCTTTAGTTTTAGGATGTTTATTTTATTTTTTATTGTACACAGTTATTTTAATTAATAAATTGCTTAAGTTCTTTTTTAGGTCTAATTATTAATTTTCGCTATCTCTTCTTTGGAAAATAAAGCATTGCCGAACACAAAGGCAGATCATTCAGGTAGGGGGGTAATCCTTTATCGCCTGTCAGTATGCACCTATGTTCTACGAAAACGACCTTACAAATGATTCCATCCATCAAAAAATTTTAATTTATATTCTAAATTATCTCGAAATATCCTGCTGTTTTGATCAAGTTATAAAAACGGGAAGTGTGAACAAAAAAAAAAAACTAACCTTGAAAAAAGCCTGCCCCTTGTCTGCTGCATATTGGCTATCTCGGTAGTTTCATTAACACAATTTGAAATCTGCCTGAACTCCTGTAATCGGTTGTAGTTCTCTCTTAAAGGTCGTAGCTTACTGTTCTGTCATTTATACCATCAAAACATGTGATTTTGATGGCTTTTACATTGTATAAATATAGATATAGAATATAACAATAAAACTCACAATTTGCATTGAAAAATTTACTTCTTATTCCAAAAGATGAACACTGATATCCCTGAACTAAGAGTAAATGAAAATGTAGACGTATCATTAACATCGCCCGCAGACTACTCGTTCAGGAAGATCAAGTATCTTGGAGGTAAGTGGACGACTCTTGATAACTTAAGATATTGGCCAAAGAGCTAATTATTGTTCACTTATCTGTTATTGCTCTTCAATCGAACATATCAACGATCGATTATTTAATAATTACGTTCGTTTCAATTTAATAAATTAGTCGATCAAAGTATGTTTTTTCCTTATATCAAAGCTTTTTTTAAAACGTTAACCATCTATAATTTTGCTACACCAATTATGTACTAAATAAATAACAATAAGTAAAGGTACGCTATCGGTCTGAAAAAAAAACAGCTTGGTATTCTTTCATTCTTTTCATAATTAGTTATATACCTTAACAAAAATCTTTTCATATACCATAACAAAAATTAACAAAGATTAAAAATAATTCATTTATTTGTTGTCATCCTCTGGAAATTTAGTTTCGATAAGTAACAAAAAGTAAATACAGCAGAGCTCAGAGATTAGACGATAAGGGAGGGGGGCGCATAATTCAGTCTTCCAGATATGTGCTATTTTTTCTTATGAGTGAAATAACTTCTATTCATTTTTAAAACACATTTTACGAATATTTTTAAGTACTTATTAGTATAAGGAAATAATTTAGAAGAATAGAGTCCTTAAAACACACTCTCAATGGGAAGACCATGTTGTTACAATAAGTAACCATTGGAAATGATTAAAAGCTGCTGAGACTCTCAATGCACTAATAACAACTATCACTATTTTATAACATATAGATTCTCAATGTTCTTAAAGTAGTAAAAATAAAATTTACTCACTTTTTTTTATTGGATTACTTGTAATTGTTTAATTCATTATGCAGTTTTCAAGTTTTTTTAATACATAGATAATTATTTAAGTTAAAATAAATAATAAAAAAGCTAATATATAATAATGTAAAAAAAATACATTGTATATATAACTTTTCAACACTACACTGCATAGTATGTCAAAACATTGTCTGCAAATAAACTTGATAAGAACTTCTAAACATTTCTTCTTATCACTCCAAGCTTATCTCCCAACAAATTTACAAAATTTATAATTTACATCCAGTCATGTCACTTGTCTTGATTTCATCTTGTTCCCTTGGTTGACTTTTTATATGTAAAATATTAATAGATAAAAGTTATGAGAAAAAAATGTTAGAGAAGTAGAACCTAATTTTTTTCCTTGTTTAATTTTTGTTCTCATAATTAGTTCCTGTAATTACTTGCTTAAAACATAAACCTTTGTATATTAAAGTGATTGGATTTTTACGTCAGCTATAAAATTACATACAGACAGACAAAAAAACTAGTCCTCCAAACCTTTTTAAAAGTAAATCCTTTGGTTTAAGGCAATGCATTGGCAAGAACAAGTATTTTCGTAATATTTCATTTATTAATAAATAAAAAAATGCCTTTTTATACATTTAAACAAACATTGTAGCATACTACACTTTTCACTTTCACCAGTAAGCAACATAGTTTAGTGAACGATTTTGTTAATTATTTGAATCATTATCTAAGCTAACAATAATAATTTCATTCTATTTATTAAACAGCGGCTGACCGAGCTCGCCCAAGAAGTATGAGGATCGGGAAGGAAGTAATAAAAGGCCCCAATGATAGAATAATATCTAATGCTCTTTGGTTGAATCACAACAAGTTGGAGGCTTTCAATGGACTCATATCATTTTGCAACAAAATATTTGAAGCACCGAGTAAAATAAAATGGATTGATTTGTCGTATAATGCAATAGAAGAAATATCTGAGGTTAAAAACTTGTATATATTGTTGAGGAGTCTATGAGATTTGAACAAGAGTTTTTAATAACATGGTAGAAGTAAATAATAAAAAAGAAATTATTCTTTTGTTTGTCCAAACAACACTTGATAAGTAATATGGCAAATGGTTTCTAGATATAAATTTATTTTTTCAGTTTGTAATACTAAATAAAATATTTCAACTTATGTTGTTTCTTTGCTTAGTGAAATATGACATGATTTTATTAAAAGAAGTATTTACCGGAAGCAATAGAAATAATTGTTTAATACTTTCAAAGTGAGTTAAGTGTGCTGTCGCACAATTAGGGGTTTGCAACAATAACAATCTTTTGATCGATACTAAAAACAAAAATTGATGAAGTGAGTCCATGATTATCATTACTCTTAAAAAATTTGTCAACTATTTTCTGCCTCATTTTAATTTGATTAGATTGAAATAATCTGCCCTTCATTAAATGATTTTTATTAAAGACTAATTTTTTATGTTAAGCATGAACTACCACCCTCGGCTTATGAGTGACAAATTCCCTCTGAATGGGTGATACTACCAACAGGTGGATTAGCCGTGCTGGAGGGCCATTGCCTGGGGATAACTGGCCAAGGTGTGGAATTAGGGTTGGGGTCAATGATTATGATGTCTTAATATAGTAGGTTTTTCAAACCAGTAAAATTTGTAATGTTGTCTGATATTAAGTAGAGTTTTTAGGAAACTCCTTGTATAATGGTAGTTAGCAGTTTAACTATTATAAAAGTATCATTTAATAACCCAAGTATATTTTTCAGAATTATACTTTTTATTTATTCACTTATGTTTTTTGCTTTTAGGAAATTTTGAAATTTAAAGAGCTACAAATACTGTATTTGCACGGCAACTGCATCAGCAACATGGTAGATGTTTTAAAACTGAGATCATTGAAGCACCTAAAGACATTAACCCTGCACGGGTGCCCAATTGAAATAGTTTCATTCTACAGGCAAAAAATGGTCTTCTTATTACCCCAGTTGAAAAATCTAGATTTTGTAACCATCACTCCGAGAGAAGCAGTCGCCCCTGCTCCCCCTGGCGCGAGGGATATATTGAACATGTACGATGGTGAGGCAAAATAAATTTGTATTTGAAGCAACGTATATTGAAAAATTGTAACATTATTTTTATAAATGCTTTCGTTATTACATCCTATGACTTCATTGGTTATATTCAACCGGCAAAACCATCACCACTGTCAAGTCTACAGACATAAAATTTTATTTAATGGCCTAATGAAGTGTCATTAATTAATTACTTCCAAATAAATATTTTGATATCGCATTAGAGATAATGACATCCTGGTTAATAATCTGTAAATTAATACTTGTTTGTTTAATCCTCGGCTGAACTGTTCTGCCTTAACTCCTACCACCAATCTATTGTAATTAATCTGAGGCTGAACAGATAACAACTTAATACACTCCCTGTTGAACATTTTCGTTTATTACATTCACCAGCATATCAAGGTAAGTTATAAAGATGTACAGTTGCTACAAAATTTAAGAATAGTACAGAGAGTAATGAGGTCCTCCAATGGACACGATATGAGCCTACATTTAATCGGCAAGCCTATTCGGAGATGTTAGTTACAAGACACCTAGCAACAACATGGAAATGAACATAAAAAACGAAGAACAACTATTTAGCTTACTATTTGACATAACCAAAAGCCTAATAATACTTGTTCATGTGTTTTATGAACAGTGGAGGATGTTTTTCAAATTACAGGAAAAATTGCTTTTAAATACAAATTTAATTTTAGTATTTTATATCTTATAAATGATAGATAGAATAAATAGATAGATAAGTTGGTAACACTGGATAGGAGAACAAGTACCCTTTAATTTAAAAAGTCATTAACATCATGTCCACTACTCCTAAACCCTGTTTTTTTAAAGGCATGAAATTTTGCATGCTAGCTCTTCAGTCAAAATGCTAAAAATATAAAAAACCTTACAACAAAAATTGAATTACAAAATATTCATTTTTTTAAATTTTACTAGTCATTTGAGGAACAAATAATTGCCTCATATTTACCAATTCTCTGACCACTTTTATTTTACTATCGGCTGACATACCAGTTTCAAATTATATAATTCGGCCAATGAACGCCAACAGACAAGTGAAACCCTTTAACTTAAGTAGGTGGGTCATTTGGGCCCTTTCGACGAATACTGTCTGTACAAGATTGAGAGACTCCCTGTGTTTTTTTTTCTACAGTAAGTGTCACAAAACGTTCTACATTAAAATAATCAAGCATCACTAATCAATTTTGATCGAATATGTAGTCTGATAGTTCACATGCCAACTTCCTAACTTCAGAGACCCGGGGGTTACCATTTGATTTTTTCTTAGGAGTTGAAGTCAAGATACTGATTTTCAATGTGCGTGGCAACGATTTAGCTAAACATAAAAATTTAGTTTTAAGGACCCTAACAAGGTTAATATATTGATGGTATAAAGGTGACCATTAAGGAAAAGCAATTTATATATGTTGTGTCATCAATATAGAATCAATAAATTGACCATATAAGAGACCTTTAATGTTTTTATTAAGCACTTTACACCAATCCACTGCGAGGATTATATTTCCATTTTGGTTTTGGAATAAGTGCTACAATAATAAAAATTAAAATCAGTTTAATAATTTTTTATAACTTATCTAAATGTGAAATTCATAAAAAAAAAAATATATTTTCATGTACATATAATATAGGCTTATATGAAAAATTAATTTTCACACGATTTTGTAACAATTCAACTTTGATCAATTAATTACATATTTACAGTCTTTTTATAAATATATATATATGTACACTATATCAACTAATTTTATTTAAAAGTTAGAAACTTTAAGATTTCAGCAGGTACTATCGCATTTAATTTTAAAACCTGCAATGATCCATTCATTATTCATCGCTTGTTACATTTAATTGTAAAAATATATATATACAAATATACATGAATGAGGTAGGTGTTTTCTTCAGTGCCTGCTTCGTATTCTCACTTCGTCGTAGTTATCTCCTCTATGTTTTGACCTTGATTTTTTATCAGAACTTGAATAATATTTGTCGTAGCTGCCCGATCGAGCACCAGGACTTCTTGACCTGGAGCGGTAACGAGTCTTTTCCCTGTAAGAAAACATGAAATAGAAATTAATGCAATAGATATTTACAAGTTATCTTACTTAAGTTCATTTAACACCTCATGAAGAGGTAGAGCCGATCTAGGGGGGCCATATCATTAGTATGTGGATGCTGTAGACACTAACTTAATTTTGGTTTTCGATACCCAAGTCACGGCTACCTTATTTACAGAGCTACCCATTTGTCCACACAAGGCTGAATGAAACCTGATCAGAACATTATCTTAAGGAAAAAATCCTTAGGGGGACAGAAGGCTTGTCATGTTAACTAATGTTTACTAAGCTCTCCTTTCCATTTAATATATCCAATTATATATTGCCTTGTCTTTGTCTTTGACCTTAGACCAGAGAATTGAAAGTTTTTTTATTAAGTGGTCTATTATGCGTTATACATGGACATGGAGTAAGGCAACTAACTATCAACGAGTAAAAACTATCAGTAGATATCAATGCTGGAGAACTCAGTTTTTTAAAAATATAATGTAAGTCTTTCTCTCAAATTGGGCTCATCCCTATCCATATTGTACGGCTATAATTTATTACAGTACTAGGGCATAAACTTTTGAGTATTTTAACTCGGGCGGCAATTTGTCACTACAAATCATTTATGTAAATAAGGTATTTTCGCTTTGTGAGCAGTTGGCTTTTAGTGGGGAGTGGGGTGAGGGTTTTGTTGACGCCGAACTCCAAATGTTTTTTTCATTTATCTCATATAACAAAGAAAAAAAACAAGCTAATATCGTGTCACATAAAATAATAATATAATTAACTACAACTGATAGTTGATGTAACAACTACTAACTAAACTAGATAAATAAAAAAAATAATAGTGCGGCTGGGATTCAAACAAAGGACCTCCTGATTTCTATGCAAGATGTTCTATTAAGCTATCATTCCCTTTTCTTTTAGTAGGTTAAAAATTGTAGCTACAGCATTGTTTATATTTTTTTGTAATAATTAAATCAAATTGCCTTCTAGCAGATGTACCTAAATAAATAACAAAAACTGTTGCAATAAATAATAATCACCTCGAGTGTTTGTTGGAATGCCTAGGAGGAGACGGGCTCGGTGTATAACTTCTTCTACGGTGTTTTTTGTTCCTCCTTTCTCCAGATCGTGACCTGGCCCTGAAATAAGTAAGAACTGAATTAAAAAAATAAAATATAATTCCTTCTATACACTTAAAATATAGCTCACCCACCCACCCACTTTAACAACATCCAGTTCAGCTTTATAAAATTAAAATAAGACATTTTAAATTACCTGTGCCCTTTTGTACGCTTATGTTTGGGACTTCTGCTGCTTGAGCGGGATGGACTCTTGCTTCTATTTTTTTCTCCATGATTATTTCGGCTACAAAAATTAAAAAAATATGTACAATGTTGACTAATCAAATGTTAGTAGTAAATGAAACAATAATTTAAATAAAATGAATAGAACTTACTTGTTTGGCGAGCTGTTGCTATTAGGAGAATTGTTTGCAGAAAGTGTTCCTCCATTACCTCCAGAGACAGCTAATCCCCCACTAACCGCTTTATTTTTTAATCGCGATTCTTGGTATATTTTCTTAAGTTCTTCTACTTTTTTATCTAATTCTTCGGCATTCACCTGGAAAAATAAAAAATAGCCATGAAATCCACAACTCATATAAAGTTTATAACATACTAGTGGGACATTGATTATCATTATTAAGAAACATAATTTACTACAAGTACAAATAGGTGATTAATTACCTTTCCTCTTTTATAGAGCAATAAAATCCTACGACAAACATCGAGGATATGTTCTTCGGTAACTTTGAACAACGCGAACCATGGTGGTTGCTTAGGTAGAGCAATATTCATGTATCGCGCACTTACATAGATGCATGCACATGCCACTGTCTCTGGGCTGTATCTCATGAACACATCACTTCGCAATGCATCGTTCATATAATTCCTAAAAATAAAATAAATAATAATCATCTGAGAATTGTTGAAATTAGCAATATATTAACAAAATGCAGGAATCACATACTAACTTCTCAACACATTGATGGATAGAAAATTTAAATATACATATTGTAATTCAAAATATTCAACTGAATAGGTTTGACAATCAACTGTATTTGGAATTTATCTTTATATTTAATCTTAATATTTTTAAGAAATAGTGAAAAGTAATTGTTACAGATAATATAATATGAAATTAGGAGTGCATTAAAAAAGAATGAATCCAATATTTAGTGATCATGTCAAGCAACATTGGCGGTATCATGGATAAATATTTAGTAAATGCAATTTTAATTGAAAGGTTGTAAATATATATTTACAAATCACCCAACATTTTTCAGAGGAACAGTTCATTTTATATATAACTGACACAAATATCGGTTAGAAAAAATATTCAACTAAGAAATCGCCCCCCCCCCCCCCAGCTTCACAGGGAAAGTGATACAAATGGGATTACATTCTCCTTGAGTTTTTTTTTTTAGAAAGATTTAATGTTATTGTTATTTGTCCGCATTAACTGTAAAAAATAAATAAATAATATAACAAGGGGATTAGATACTGTATATAATATTTAAAAATAATTACCAGGCCAACTGCATGAAATCTTTGTTGTACTGAAATCCTAACACTTGAAGGTACATAACAATTATCTGCAATACAAAAAAATCATAAAATTAATTATAAAATTAAAAATCAATCTGATATTATTTATAACGATTTTAAGGCACACTAATTAGAGGGTAAGTATTACTAGTAGTTGCCATGGAGAAGAATTAAAAACAAAAATTATAGCGGTGTTAGTTATTAATTAAAACTTATAAATAAAATAATCAATAAAAATATAACTTAATTCAGCAATGTTAACTGTTTTGAAAAAAATAAAACTAGCTCAATTTTAAACCATCCTACAATTTCAGGGGGGGGGGACAAGAAGAGATGGGGGAGTAGTTATCAATCTCGAAACTTTAAGTGCTTTTTGGGGGAACCGACGTGGTAGCCCATGATAGGGAAAATAAACAGCTCTCACATACAGGGCAGAAGTTCTGAGCTTTAACATACAGTCAGAATCAGAAACTTGAAGTGAACACAGTTCTCTCTCTGCACTGGCGCTTGTTGCTCTGCTCGAACCATGGCTTTCTTATTTAATTAACTCTTACATCATAACATAATCTACCTAAAACCTAGCCTGTACCTCTTTTCCTGAACACAATACACTGTCGGGGCACACATACCTTCTAAGATCTAATGGAGTAAAATCAATAGACAAACACAAATTATACTGCCTACCGACTAGGCTACCAGCAGAGGTCAAAGCGTATCTCTTTCTGACACCCGCCAGACGTGCCCGACAATGACCTTTAGTCAATACAGCTTCGAAAACAGAACACAAATTACATATTGCAATTCAGAACGTCTTCATCTTTAGTTTCTGACAGTTGAAATTTCTAGTTTAATTTAAATGAATAATGTCTGGGGATGTTTTTGTTTTTTTTGAGCTTGTCATCCATACAGGACTAGCTTATGCTATTATGTATGGTTATCCATCACCTTACTAAAAAAAAAAGTATACATCAAACAAATTTATAAAGGAATAATATTAGTCGTTGAATAATGAACAATTAAATATACTTGCCTTATGTGGATGCTTTACATGAACGCAAAACCCTAATTCTTTCAATACCCTCCTTTCGGCTTTAATAACTTGTGTCTTAAGGGCGATGTAATGATGATCCAGAACCAAAGGCATAATTGGTCTAAACAAAAAGACATAATTAATGAAAAAAATGAAAATATAAAGAGCGAGACAGCATAGTCAAAAGTATGTCTTATATAATATAGATTTTCACAGATGAAGAGGATGTATGCTATTTCTTTCTGTATTCAAGGCGAGCTTGTTAAATGCATTAGTTTCAAGTTGACACTCTGCAGAAATATCTTTCGGGTTCTGTGCATTCGTTAGAATATTTTATTTCCTGCAAAATACTTACAAAATAATAATAATGGTATCTAAAGCAATTATAGAGGGGTTACTTGACATCTGGAAAAAATCAAAGACACTCGCAGTGGTACGTGTGTTTCTGGAAAGCCTTCTGAAACTGCAAATATGTATAAACATATATACACACATACATAAATCCCTAAATGCACAAAGTATCTTACCAGACACAGCATATTCAAGTCACTTAAATTAACTTGATTCACCAAATTTTAAGGAAGTAAAGGCAGTTTCTGTATATTTATCTATTGATATAAACACATATAATATAATTTTTTTTAAATGTCTCACAGTTTCTTCTTTTTCTCCAGCAAAGACATTTTTTTGTAGAGGATTCTTTACACTTACAATTATTTTTTGTTACTTGAAGAAACTTCATTCGGTGAATCCAATGTCTTGTAGAGAAACTGTGGAAACAAATTTAACGCAAACAACCAAACAAGAAAATAAAATAAAGAAGTAATACAAATGTTATCTAATTGAGAAATATTGAATATATCGCTAAAGGAAAAGATTCAAATTAAAAAGAAGAAAAGAAAAACTAGATAAGAGAATAATAGGGTAATTTTATAGATGAAACATGGAAAGATGAATAACATTTCAGCACTCGTGTCGCAACATTATAAACCAAGAGAGAGACTTTTCCACCTAAAAAACAAAATACATAAATTGTAGCCGTACAGTAATAGGCAGGTAGGTAAATTTCCTCTATTCTCTGTAGTAAAACAAAGTGATATTTGGGGTGTATTGGGTTAATGCTGGTTTCTGGCAACGGATTCTTATCCCGGTTTGACCCAGATAGGTATAATAACAGGTACGGTTTTAATGGAATTGTACTGCCTTTTTTTACAATTTTTTCATACGATTATATGCTTAATTCTAGTCTAAGTCTAAAGGTGACTAGAGGTTTCTAAAAAACACAAAACCGAGAATAGTGACCAAGTTTTTTTTATTGTGTAATTGAGATGTGTTTCTGGTGTGTTATACTTTGAACTGAAAGGCTCCCAGTTACTCATTCCATACCTTATAAAATATGCAATAATTGATCGATCAAAGTCCATGAAGGAAATGTGCCGAAATCACGTTCACTTTTTACTTCCTGTACAACTCCATCCATCTTTGTGTACCAGATGCAGTCAGGTTTCCATCTTGATAAAACACTAACATGGAACCCATATACAAGGCTTTAAAGACAATAACTATAAAACGGACATTTGGCACAACTCTACTGAACACTACTTCAAAAGACATCCCATCTTTTAACAGAAAATAATGTACTAATTTACAGCCATACTAAAACCAACCTGGACAACAACTAGAGTAATGGGGCACATTGAAATGGCCAAAACATCAAACGCATCCAATCCATTCAATTAAACTTCCTGAGAATAATAGCCAACCTTATTACATCAGAAAAAAAAAAAAAAAAAAAAAAACCATTTATATCGTTCTCAATGTATTTTACAGCCTTGATATCATCTCTGAAAGTTCAAAAGTTATCTATTCACTCTAATCCACCTTATAAACTCTAACCGTAAACAGTGGTCTAGTGACCTGTTGTAAGTAGATGTCAATGGGCAGTCCCTCAGATTATATTAATTGGAGTGTCCGTGGCCCTTGAGCTGTTCAGTAAGCCACCACTGTTGTGTATCATTTGATAAAGCTAATAAAAGTGCTTAGAGACCTTATGAAGTTCTGATTCCTCTTTCGAAGGCGACGGAGGTGAATCATGAGGCGGGAGGTTTAGGTGTATTTGTATGACTGAATGAGGATCTGTAAATATGAATGAAGATCTTTGATCACACGACAGCTTACAGCCCAATAGTGCAGATTGTAATATATATAATAGGTTGGCCAAAAAGTCCGTTCGGTTTTTTAATCAAAAATAAGGCACAACTTTTAAACACAAAGTGATTTATTCAATCAATGATATAATTGCCGTTTTGTTTCAGTATCTTCTACCATCTCATGGGCAGATTCATAATTCCATGCTCAAAGAATTTTCCAAGTAGATTTTCACATTTTCTTCAAAATTGAAGGTCTGTCCATTCAATGAGTTTTGAACAGGTGGAAATCTGAAGGTGCAAGGTCGGGCGAATATGGAGGGTGCGGCAAAACTTCCCAGCCAAGCTTCAGTAACTTCTGCCGCGTCTGCAAAGAAGTGTGTGGTCTGGCATTGTCATGATAGAAGACAATTAATTCTCTTATGATCGGCTAGTTCTGGACGCTTCTAGTGGATCGCTGCATTTAATTTGTCCAGCTGGTCACAGTACACATCCGAATTGATGGGCCTGTTCGTGGGAAGAAATTCGTAAAAGACAACACCCCTCCGATCCCACCATAACCTTATTTGGGTGAAGTCCTGCTTTGGGGGTTGTTTGTGGTAATTCGCCGCGCTTCCTCCTGAGCGTTTGCGCTCCACATTGTTATAGACGATCCTCTTTTCATTCCCTGCTATCATTCTCTTCAAAAAAGGATCGTTTTCTTCACATTTCCGCAACGAATCGCAGATGGAAATCCTTTGGGCAAGGGTGCCTCACTAAGTTGATGGGGAACTAAAACATCGAGCCTGCTCACGTAGCCAAGTTGAGGCAGATAGTTTCCAACACTCGATTTGGATATTTTGAGGATAACTGCGATCTCCCTAGTTGTATAACGGGACTAATTCCTCCACTGGGTCGCTGTTAATCTCAGTTGGCCGGCCAGAGCGAGGTGCGTCTAGAACAGAAAAATTTCTTGATCGCAATCTTGAAAACCACTTCTGGCACACACATTCGGTAACAGCATCCTCTCTGTATACAGGGAATATCTTGCTGGAAGCTTCCACTGCTTTCTTGCCTTTTTTAAAATAAAAAAGCATGAGGTGTCGATAATGTTCGTTTTGGTTTTCCATTTTCAGGATGATCCTAAATACACAAAATACAATCAGTCTCTTTGGAATTTCGTGTCAAACTACATTGAAGTGCCTAGTATCTGATGAGAGCGCAGTAGCAAGGGACAGACTTAAGTTAGCTACATATTAGACTGCTTGAAGTTTCGTGATGACAAAAACCAAACGGACTATTTGGCCAACCTGATATATTTCTCACAGCAACTTACAAAATAAATAATACTTATAAAAATGAAAGATTGAGGTTCTTCCAAGACCAGAAGGCAAGTCTTATGTTATGTTACCAACACGAGTGCTGAAGGGATAAAATAAAGTAACATTTCAAAAAATACATACCACAAACAGCTCTGAAACATTATTAATCACAAAAAACAAACACACATATTATATATATAACACAAGGTTAAACTATTAATATTGATTTTCTTCTTTCTATATAGTGCTCAATAATTCCATAAAGAAATTCTTTTGATCACACCATGTTTTGCATCTTGAGACTGAATACAGATTGCAAATTTGTCGCAAGTAAGATTAACTGTACCATTATGTGACCCTCAAAGCTTGTTTAATTAGGGAAGGTGACAACGTGGGCAACGGTGGGCGTTACTAAGGCTGCTCGCCAGTCACTCTCCCATAGTCACACTCTCTCATATCAATCTGCGAATGGAACCGCAAAAGCATATTTGAGCAACAGATCACAATACGACAAATAAATTATTACCCCTTTACAGGATATAGAATTGTTTGCACATGCATCATATAAATTTATCAGTTAATAAAGGAGTCTCTCCCAAATCTAATTGTGCTTACATAATGTCTGTTACAAACTCTAATTTAAATTGTTTCTTTAAAAAATAGTATGATTTCAATCTTGATGATTTTATTTTAATATTTCACAACTTTTATAATAAAATATAAAACGATCGTATGCAAATTAACATCCTATAAGAAAGGAATCGACTCTTGATTATCCTGTAGAGGGGCATTAAATGAGCCAATGGTTTTTAACATAAGTATATTATAATAAATAATTGAAATGCATTTGGTTAATAATAATAATAATATAAAGTTTAATAAATGGCACATTATAATCATAACTAAGAAGTTATTAAAATGAATCAAGTAATTTAGTGAAAATCAAACTGTGCCATTGCTCCCAGAAAAAAAAACAACCAAACAATAAGAAATAGCATACCTTCCTCAGTTGAAAAATGACGAATAAAAATTATTCCTTCAAGGAATTTAAACTTCCTTTTGATTCCTTTAAGAACAATGGCTACAACTAATACGTAATTTAACCTATTTCCAAAATAGCCAGTTATAAGGTAACAGTGGAATGACAAAAACATAAGAATAACAGAACAAATACATATTAATTGAAAGAATGTGATCACTCGTTGTTATAAGCATTCGCCAGCGAAAGGGATCATACAACAAACAAAATATAACTAAAATAAAGTGGCCACACAATTTATTAAAATATTATTATTTACGATAATTATTGATTGAAGAGGAGAAATAATGACATATATCATCTTATAATCATAGCACTGATAATATTTTTCTCTTCAACCAGTAATTATTCAACAGTGGTATTACATACTACAACTACAAATCCTAAACAGTATCATCTTTCGAATCTCCTCAAAAAATTCTGATGTATTTTCAATGCACATTAAAATAACATACTAATGACTAACGGGATGCGATTATTTTTGAGAAGCATAAGAAATATATCTATTTACATGTAAATTAAAAATATAGATAATTAGTTGCCTAAATATAATTTAATTATAAAATAACATTTATGTAATCTGCTTTAAAGAGAGAGAGAGAGAAAAAAAACAAGGATCACAATGTTGCCGCGGAGTGAAAAGGGACCTGACTTGCGCTGCCAGCAGCATAAAATACTTTTAATAAATAAACTCATTTAATTCGGTTGCAAACAGGTGAGGGTTTCTATCTGAACTAAGATAGATAAAGAAAAATTAAAAACTCAAGTTATTTTTTTTTAATAGACTGGCGATTTATGATCCTAAAAGAAAATGTACAACAAACTTTAAAGCAGGAATGAATCTCACCATGACGATGAAGTGACAATTTTTGTAGATTTACAGGCACAATATGAAGTTGTAAAACCTGGGCAATGAGAAAGCAGGCGAACTGGGATAAGGAAGGAGCTAACAAGGAAACTTCAAAAAGTGAATAATGCCTACGGTAGAGATAGCAAGATCAATAAACTGAAAATAACGCCATGTCCAATGCTAAGGGACCGGCCGACAAGTAGGGTGTTTTATGTTGAGGGAATGAGGAGGAGGCTGTCATAAGGTACTAGCCAGCAGGACAGTGGGCAATATACATCAGGGACGAATTAGCATTATATAAAATAGAAGTATTAATAGTTTGTTCCGAGGGATAAGTCAAGACATAAATACAATTCGTGCGACAGGCTGGTAATGGTAAATATGTGGGAGAAAGATTCTAATTGTCGATTGGTATTATTTGGGCAGCTATTAGATGGTTAGGACAGGAGGTTGTCGAGTTCTCTAATCGTCTAGATCCGTGCAAAACTCTAATCCCACATAAGACTGAGCTGTGCTTTAAACTAAAAATGAGCCAGCTAATACTTCACAGAAAGAAAATCAAACCGGGAGAAATTTGTCTGTATCAGATATTATTGAGGAGACAAGAAAGGCCTAAGCCTGTTAGGTCTATAGATGATCACTGATACTAGGGATAATATATACTTTATATAATTCAGATACCTTAAATCGCTAAAACATACATTTTGTATATACATGCTAAATATATATTAAGACAAATAGCTTCAAGAATGAGTCGATGGATGTTCCAGCGCGAGATGATGTCCTTAACAAGTGCTACTTCTTTTTACCAAATACTCAATTAATAATTACATCATAAAACAAATAATAGTGAAAATTATTATAGCCGACACTTATATTTTAACAGTGAAAGAAATTAATGATATTGAAATGTAATGCCTGCACACATAAATAAAAACATGTTTATAAAATAAAGGACTTAAAACGTGACTTAATGACAATAAAACAGAATTATAAAACAACTGAATCAGAACTCATATATTATATTGTCTAGAGCAGTACTTCAACATTTAAAAAAAAAATCTGCTGGATTATTCAATTTAAAACATCACCAGTGAAACAAATGTCCTAAACCTTTATAATTTGGAATATCTTAGACGTTATTTCTCTTCCTTGGTCCTGGATAATGGGGAAAACACAACTTTATCTTAGTCTACCCATCAGGATTTACTCAGCTAATATATATAGAAAGAACATTTATTTCAACTGTAATTATCGCACCCCCAATTTATCTTTATTGACGTTTCGTTAACACAAAATATTGATTAGTAAGTTAGGAAACTACTGACGACGTGACAGGCACAAAACGGTAAGAAACTCTAATTCCCGACAATATATGTCTAGTTCACAGTTGGATTTTTTTCACCACCCTCACTCAATCATTACCACTCGTAACATTTGTCCCACACATAATTTGTATTATTTTAATTCCTTTAGGAAAATTCTGTGAGGGTAGTGATTTAATGTTCCCCCTCGCATTAATTCAAATTTATGTTAATTGATACTAAATTTGATGGCCATTGGTTTGATTGCCTGAGGGAAAATACTGATCTTATTGTGACATTAAACTTTTTGTTTTGTTTCATTGCCACTAAGTTAAATATTGATACCAACAATTGTCCTATGAAAAGTACCATGGAGGCCACAGAACTGTAACTTTCCTCGGCTCTTATTTCATGTCCATGCCCCTTATAAGCCGTATTATCCTCTACCTAAATCTTCTATATTGACAGGCCTAGGTCGATGAAAGAAAGGTGTTATATTTAAAAAAAATAATAATTTGTAGTCAGCCAGAATTGAGTGGATGTATTTGCTTAGGGCATCGGCTTCGGTTGATATCCCACCAGATATACAGCCATGGGCCTAACCCGATGCCCCAGCAAATACATTTGTTACATACAGTGTTAAATTTTCATTAGATTTAATCATAGACAAATTTTCGGTATAATACTGTGTAAGTCAACATCAGGTCCTTATGAGATAAAAGATAAATATAATACTTTAAATCAAATTAGTAGAATTAAAATACATTTTAAGTATACTAAATGGACCTAAAACACCTCGAGTAACATGTAGTAAGTTCATAAATTAAAATAAAACCAAAGTTAAAAATGTAAAGTTTACGGTTGCAAAATTAATGAAAAATTAAATAGTATTAGAATATTTTCGATGCAATATCAATTCTGTTAAGGAGGTAATAATTGTGTTATTTGCTTTTGTATCATTTCTAACAAAGTACACTGTCCTTCCTGCTTTAAGTACCTAATTATTTAACAGTGGTTAACACAAATAAGGTAGATTTTGGCAATCTGTCAGGAATTAATACAATAGCCACTTTATTGATTATTATTGTGTTAACAAATAGAAACACCTTCATGATCACGGTGGAAGATATATCTATATAAAGGACCATGCCTAGGTTTTATAGCAACAATATTACGATGAATTGCGTCTCATGACCCCTAGCCATTATGTTTTCTAGTCGGGCTGGACTACAGGCCACAACCAGTAGTTATATCTTAGCCATGATTGCTCAAGTGGCAGTACAAATATTCTTATGCGATTAATTTTCGACTATTCATAATAAAAAATAATATTATGGCGGAAGGAGAGAATTGTGTTTTGATATGGTAAAGGCAATTTTTTTTTTTGCCAAATATAATCAGTTATTTAGTATTCATTTGTGATGAAATAACCGCACGTAAGAAGAAAAAAAACTAGCTATCCTTCTCTTGACATTAATAGATAATAATACAAGAGCGCAGCAATTAATCAAAACCATTGAAGATACTTAGTTGTAACTTTTAGGAACAAATTAAATATAAAAAAGGGGGATAAGATATTCCAAAAAATAAAAAATTTAAGAAAATTACTAGTCTCAATAAAATTTTAATATATATTTTTTGGTCTCTGACAAGCTGATTTTTACAGCAGGTGTTAGAGAACTACGCGATAGTTTTTAATGAAACATACCCAGTAGTTTTTGGAAAATGGTGATCTTTAGACTAATATATAATATGCATAATTTCATCAACCCCAGGCTAGAGTGAGCGGTTCCTGATACATGAGTGCCAGCCTTCTTTCTTCTATCAATAGAAGATGACCTTCTTCCATCTCGATGTTTAAAGTTTCATATATATTATATCATATTCAGAGTCCTTTAATTCATATAATAATTAAATGATTTATTAAACAAGTTATATATACAATATTTTAAATTAAAATAAAAACAACAACACAATTTCATAATATTAAAACTTCTCCACACAAGGTGGAAAGAATTCAGTAGAAAAATAATGGGTGAACCGTATAATAGGTGGACAGTAGATTGTCAGGGTTTGTTTTTTTATTATAATACAAAACCATTAAGCGTCAGTATTTTGAAAAAAAAAAAAAGAAATTTCAAGAAATTAATAAAAGAACTAACTCCACAAAAATATTTAACGAATTGTGAAAGACAAGACTTCTAAGTTACATTAATTGTGTTGGGACAATAAGCAGTTTGAACAACTCCGCTGATAAATGTTTTAGTACTTTTTTTATTAGATCAGTAAATATAATTGTATACGATATCTCAAAATAAATGTTACTATTTACTGTGCACCCACTTTTGGTTCACTCAAGTTTTAAATTAAATTAGCACTAGTTTTGTTGTTGTTATTTTGCTGAAAGTAGATGCTAACAACTGGTCAAGGCCATCTATCCCTGAAGCTACTGGTTTTATTTTGTTCTTGAACAAGAACTTTATTATATAAGCTAATGAACAGAATTTGTATATATTTATCACAGAACAAAATCATTAAGTATATCTATGAGGAGTGAAGTGTAATGTCAATGGTCAAGCTGAAGAGACGATACAATCACCTGACACAGGTAATATATAGCAGAGTAAGGATATCATATTATGAATCTCGATACAGACACCTCTAGGGGTGAGGGTCATATATAAAAATAATCAAAAAGAATCAATTCTTTATAAAAGTGTCGAATCAAAAGTTCTCAGTGTTGCAGAGATAAATAGTGCACTCAGGATGTCGTCCCCATCATTAAAGGGGGTGGTGAAAAATAAAATTACCGACTTTACTGTCAAATCCATGGTTTTTTTTCGGGGTCTCTAAGCTGATTTTGTGCAAGTTCTGATGACATAGAACTCTGTATAACCTTCTAGAAAATTGTGGAATTTAAAATAACTTTCGGTAAAACCATCTGAAACTTTGTGGCATTGCACTACATCTAGTGAGAGGTAGTAGAGCAGCGCAGGGCCCGACTACAGTGCTAAAAGAAGCACAGAGCCACACAAATACAGATATTGCAACATTTTAGCATGAAGCAATTATCTTAACAGGAAAAGGCGAGGATAAAAAAAAAAAAGGTTCAATCCCTAATAACTTTTTTGACTTGATTGCAATTTCCGGTGAGACTTACATCCTCCACAACGATCAACAAGTCAAAGAAAGAGTCTTATTAAGTACTGCAGAGTAGCTTTGATTTTTTTTTTCACTGGACAGATTTAAAAACTAACTTTTTGCTTGCTCAAGTTAAGGGTGGGTTCATAAAAGAATTTATTTATTTTTGTGCCTGGAAGGGAAACTAACGGTCATTTATAATCGAGTTTTTAATACTTTAGTGAATTTGTAAAAGATTCTACTTATAATTTCTGAACTCTTGTTATACACTTAATAAAATTATACCTATAAATATAATTACTTAGATTTTACATTATAAATACAATGCATTCCTTTTCCTGCTTAATAGAATATTGGGATAAATAAACACCCGGGCAACATGCGCTCAGGAACTTCTGAACACTGTTTAGAAATTAACATGTCCTGTCTGACTGACTTATAGCATATTAACTATGCAGCTTAACGTTAAATCTTTAAGGAGTGGGCAGTTAACTCAAACCAACTTGAAGAGTTGGTAAAACTGCGGGCATAAAACACATAAAATTATATGCGTAAGATAATTAATACATCCCATTGCGACAGTCTTTTATCAACGCTTTACCCTTAAATTAATATAACGACAGTGTAATAATCGGAGATTGTAGAATAAGCCTTCAAAAGTGTCAATTTAAAAGGTAGCTACTAAAAGTTTAGAACATTGTAGGAACAATATGATCTAAGATATAATAAATTAACCCTTTATTAAGAATATTACTTTTGATACTTCCTGATCTTTGTATGTAAAAACCAGTTTTTACCCTAACATTTTATATAACTAGAGCTGTGAATTTCCGATCAGGACGACACTGGACAGTACACTTCTGCTGAAATTATTTCCAGTTGAGGTGGTTTAGCTGCCATGGGTAAAGAATGGTAGGTAGGCAAGGGACGATGGGAGTCGGCCAAAAACCCGAAAAAGATTTATTTGGCAGGACAATAACAGTTTATCAATATGATTGACTAGTGTGGTGTACACCAGGCAAAAGAAAAAGCAGCTAATAGAAGAGAGATGCTCAATACCAAAAGCAAATAGACTTTTATTTTAAATTTGGACGTAAAAACCAGCATCCTCACAAAAAAATTGCTATTGTTAATGAAATTAAAAATTCATATGATTCAGTAATTCATATAAGACATATTTTAATAACTGTCAAATATTGAACAGTACACCTCTGCTATATTATGCCTTTGCAAGTCTAACATTCGCAAAACTAGACCTCAGAAATATCTACAAAGGTAGTTTGTTATCTGTCAATGGATGAGTCGATTCAATAAAATTTCAGACAAAAGGTAATTAAAGGCCGCCCATATGAATTGCACTTGTAAAGCTGAGAAAATAACACAGCAGGTGGCCATATGCTAGAACAAATAATGGTTTTATGTGCCAATTACTAATAACTAAATTCTCCAGTTAACAGACAAGTACATACTCACTATTTTGATGAAAGAAATAGATTCCAAGTCAAAACAAGTTATGCGTAACTTTTTTTATTTCACAATTGAAATAAATAGAAACACATATAATTAAACATAGAATGCTTTCATAATTATTACCTACCATTACTATTAAGTATCAGAAATAAATGTAAAGTCCCATGAAATGGTTGCTTAATACTAATTCTACATCATATATGAGCCTTCTAGTTAAAAAATATATAATTTTTCTAGTTAAAAGACAATAGTGATAAAAACAGACTTCATTAAATTAATTGTATTAGTGTCATTACATGGAATAGATGAATCAGTGTTTGTTAGAAGCTTGGACTAATAATAGCTAGATGACTCATAAGCACAAGGGTTTCCCCATACAATCTGTTTTCAGTTCATAAATTAATTATTAAGAAAAGTTAAGAGCTTAATAAGTGAATGTTATAATAATAATAATGAGACATCCACAAAACACACTTGAGAAGTATATATACATACACGGTAAAATTAATTTATTACTAACATAGATCAATTGCTTAACATTTTCAAATCCTACTACCAAGTACTAAACAAAAATAATAATGGATTTTATTGATTTAAATAAATAAGGCCACCTTATGTAGATATAAATTAAGAAGTGTATGATTGAAAAATATATCCAAATGACAGAAGAGCATACTTGAAAGAATACATAAGTACGCTGCCTTAAACATGAAGGATTATTAATAAGGTTAATTTCAATATTATATCAATGAAAATCGCAATCAAAAAACACTTTTTAAATGAAATTATAAACAAGAATCCTTTCATAATTAAGATACTTAAAAGTACCTACTTACAGAAAGTATCCGATCTGCCAACTCAATCTTTGAATAGTACCCTGTGATCACTTCCTTCACACAGTATTTATCAAAGTGTTATTGTAGTACACTGCTACGAAAAACTGCTACTTTAGAATTTTCAATAATGTTTTAGGTAATCTTCAACAAAAGGAACATACATTTATCAAGTATGACCAATCCATTTTTTCTTTTATATTATTATGAAACTGACAAAAAAAAAGACCTTAGCTACTCTACTACATTCAGTTGAAATGTCCATTTTAAATTAGTGGATGCACTTAAGTAATACCTTATAATTATTCAATGCTAATGAAAAGAAAAACCTGCATTAGTGTAACAATCTAAGCAAGACTGATTGGGCCTTGGCATAATAAATGAAAGTATAAGGTATAAGAACATGAACTCAGGCACAACGTTGCTTTTTAGTAAGTAGCGATTTCAGCAGGTATCTGGAAAATGAACAAAGCTGAGGAAAATATTTGAAAGGAAAGTTCTCCTAAACACATATAAGAAACTGCGGGAAAATGACGACTAAGAAGCAGCCTGGAAGTATGAGAGTGGTTTAAACAGAAGGCCAAAATAGGGAGGTAATGACAGGATAGCTAAGTTAAACATAGGGTAGCCGAGGCTGCGACTGCTTGGTCAACACCAGCAACATTAGGATTCAATGCTAGATAACAACATTACAATATTAACACTTTTGACAACTGAGCTGGGAAAAAACAAGCCCTGTTAGCAGGCTGTGAGAGCTACATCAGTAAGACTGGAGAATTGCTGAAATGTAAAAATTGTGATAAAATACAACCAGATAGGGCTCTTAGTTTTAAGTAAGCTAAGTCATTGAATAAAATATTGAATGTTATATACGAACCTAAAAGCATTTCAAGTCCAACTTGTGCCTTTAAATGGAAAAATATTGACTTAAAGTATAGGAATCACTAACTGGTGAAATACCAGACTAACAGTTAAGCCTAAATTTGCAACAAAGTAAAAATATATCTTTAAAAAAGGTGGAATCTTACACAAGCCCCACAGATCAAAGCTTAAATATATAAAACACTGACAGGAATTAAGAAAAATGCTCTGGTTGAATGAGTTACTGGTGGAAATGTGAAGCTAATTCTCTAGCCTAGATTAACGTCTGTCAGGTCAACTAACTCCTATGTGAATGTTATAACCACTATATAATTTAATTTATAATAATAACTAATAATTATACATATCATTACAAATGTGTGTCCCTACTGTTGAAGATTACGATAATTTATATATCATTGTAAAAAAAAAAGTCTTAAACATAGTCTAATATTGAATATGCACAATGATAATGGAAATAAGTAATGGCACAGCCATCAACAAGTTATTAATTTTCAGCAATAAGATTATGTCTTGCACATAAATTAAACGCCAAGATGGGCATAGAGTCAATCATTAAACAAAGTTAAAAAAAAAAGCCATTGTTCTTAATGAAATCAATCAACTTAGAAAAATTGATACTTACTTCTGAGCATTAACTTGTCGAATGTGGTGGAACACGTTTACAACATCTCTAATCCTCCTCGGAGCCTCTTCAATTTTAGAGGCAAGATAAATGCAAGCCATGGCTAAAGTATCCATGCTGTGCCTAACAAAGGACTTTGAATAATAAAATCGTTGAAACAAAACTTGTCCTGTGGCCATTGCTACCTAAACAAGAGGTTACACTTTATATGACAATATTAATAAGGAGAAAATTAAATAAGACACGGGGCGGACTTACTTGTGGAAGCTTAAGCAAAATACCAGCAGTTTGGATGAGCTCGCAGCCCAATATCCTCAGATCAGTTTCAGTTTCAGCATCCATGCCATCCAAGACCGAAGGGGTGTTATTAAGTTTCTCCTCGGGAAGGAGAACATTGTTGAGGGACAGTTCTACTTTACCGTAGGGCTTACTCACAAGTTTAGATCCAGCGGAAGATGCAAGTTGAGGTCTCTGCGAGCCCATTTTTTACGCGAGGGCTGAATGAAGCCCCAACAAACACACTATCTAACTGAGTATCTAACTAACAGTAATGGCGCACCATAACGAAAACTATGCCGCCTAGAGCAGGTGTTTCACCTTTCATAATCAAGTCACCACTGGTTACATTCAAATTTTATTAAGTTAATTTTTATCTATTATTTAAATTTACTATAACCAATCGCCTTATTTATGTTTAAAATATTATATTTATATGTCTGTGATTAGTTCAGATACCAAGGCTCTCAACTGAAGTGTTATGAATTATGGTAGACAGCTTTGTTTACATTTGGTTTGGGTTATGCTTTAACGTTAACGATAAATTTATTTTAACTTTCTGTAATTATTGTTCTGATACACATTTTTTTTTTTTTTTAATAAATGTGTAAGAGACATAATGAACTTCAATTCATTTATAGCTTTTGAACTGAGAGATTACAAAAGTGATAAAACAGACATTTTTTTTTTAACAATGGGCACATTTATAGTTAAATTTCACGTCGTATGAATCATTCCTATGAACGCTTTCATACATACATGCGAAAAACGACGAGTTATTTAAGAATATATCAATTTTTTTGGCCTTTTCTTTCATTCAAGCAAAACAAATAAAATCAAGTCAAGTGTAATGCATCAGTCAATTAATGGTTGCCTTTGGCTACTATAAGATTTTATTGGACTTATCAGTTGGATAATTATACATTTATATTATTTAATTAAATAGTAATTAAGTATTGGCAGTTATCCTTTAAAATTTTACATTTCTAGATTGAACAGGTAATTTACAATAAGCTGAGGCCAGTTTCTAGTTTTGAATTATACCAACAAAAAATATATAATTAAAAAAGAGAAACTTGCAACAATGATCAGATCTGTAAAAGTTGTTAACAACCTCTATATACTATTTCAATGTCCAACAATAAAGTTGTTTATACAAAATTATTTACTTGTCCTTCCGTTTTAGATAATTTGGCATTGAGTTTTGTAAGCAAAATAACCACAAGAACTCAAGACATCTAGCCTCACAGATTCATCTAACACATTAAGAAAAATTAATGACATTTTAACATGTTGATTATGGTACTTTTCAGCCAATAAGTGCAATTAAATTAGATCCAAGAGAGAAAGTAAATAGATGACGTGAAGCATGCTCAGAACATTGATGGGTGACAGCTGTGGTACAGTTCAGGGTAAGATGGGGCCAATCTAGGGTTGTACCTGCATACATAAAGGGTTGATAATGGGCCACACCCTCCACTGCTGAAGAGCCCAAAGGCAAAATTCCCAAGAAGCGGTGGCATTATAAAATGAAATAAATATCTCTTCAATTAAACTAATTTTTATTTAGATAAAAGCAAATATAAAATCTTAGTTGCTGTAAGCTTTAAAGTTTCAGGTGCTGATGAATTATAAATTTTGTACA